>CM062814.1:823139679-823761429 GCA_031772625.1 Pinus tabuliformis
AGCCCTGGACCATTAATTTTGAACCCTTCAGGAAGTATATGGATGGCATGAAAGTCTAGGTGATACTACCAAGGCTTCCCCTTCCATTTTAGACAGAGGAAACACTTATCGACATCAATAATAAAATATGTTATTTCACCAATATAGAGATAAGTTGGGAGACAAAATTTGATTGTATATGAGCATGGATACAAGTGGAAGTTAGTCCCAAGGAAGGGGTTCTTTCAGATTTGGAGATTGACGTGGAAAATCACAAATGAACATAGAGGATAGACTACTGGAAGCTCCCCTTCTAGTGCTTCTACCACTCTATGACACCCTCATCCCACATCTACCCAAGTAACCGGCCAACCGGGGTAAATATGCAATGAGAGGCCACTATAATAGGATTCAACCTCCTAGGTGACCTTAAGGAAGTGGAATTGACGGAATCACACCACAAATACCTTCCACATTAGCAACAAAAATTCAAAGAGCCATCCCATCCACTCAAGTAACCAACCCCTGGACCAACTGAAGCTTTAGACCATTAAACCCCCGGAATCTCCCATGATATGGGCATGCTTGCGTCCAGGAGGCTCCGGACACTCCCATAGCATGGGTATGCATGTGTCCAAGGAATTTTCTGCCCAATGTTGTGCCTGTGTCTCTGGGATTTGAGCCACTTTTTTAGGCCCAGAGCCCAAGTCACTACCCAGAACTCAATGCCACTTTGGGAAATGAATTTACACAACATAACAATGATGCATTTGCAAAAACAAGGACAAGTTCTAGACTGGACGCCTACTAGCCATGAAATGAATTTCGTCAAACACATCCCAAATATGCAATCTACAAGTGTAAAGAATAGATCTGAGCATAGGGGTCTCATACTTATCTAAGAATCACTAAGAAGATTTGTCCCCTTATATCATTAGTTTCATTATCATCTATTAGGTCATAGATACATTGTTCATTCATTTACAAATCAAAACATGAGGAGAGACATACATCATCACTATCATAATACATGCTTATAACCAACATAATAACAACAGAAATATCAAGGATGCATCAGTCGTAGAATCCACATATAAACTTGTACATTTGCACATAAGATACCAAAGAAAGAACCTCTTATTAATGAATGCAAAAGCCAACCCGAGATGGGACTACCATGTTCCACCTGACCATAGAATGGCTGAGCCAATTCTTTCTTCATCAATTCACCCTCGTGCCATATTCCAAGCATGAATGTGGGACTCAAACCAAAAGAACCAACCAAGGCATCCCAAGGCTAAACCACCTCACCCTCATCAATAGAAACAAGGCTTTACCACAAACCACACCAGATCACTAGGCCAAAATAATAACCATGTAATAACAGGCTTTACCATGATCTCCACCATATCATGAGGCCAAACAAGCATGGATTCTGATGGATTTATCCACCTACACCGTGAGGAATCTTCCTATCTCCTAGTCTCTCAGGATTTGCCGCAATCAACACTGGATCACTATGCCCTAAACAGAGACCCACTCTCCAGGATTTACTGCATATCCCATCCCGGGATTACTAGGTCTGATGGAGAGTACCCACCTCTAGGCTTTATCGTATATCATACCATTCACCGGTCAAGGATTCCTAGGCCCACTGAGGCAACAAAAAATCCGTCTTTACCACAACCCACAATCTGGTTCAGGGCTTACTAGGCCATGTGTTCTATTATTTAGAGATCCACTTCACTCAACTTCAAATCCATCTGGAAATCCATCTCAACCAAAACATGATAACCACATCACATCATGGCTATCCAGAAATGGAAAAGCTAGGCTGAAAACACTGTCACACCTAGAAAAACCCATAACATGACAACAAAAAACCACATGCAATACCATGGATGCCAAATCTAGCAAGGAAAACACACATGCAAATCGATACCTGTGAAGAATCTTGTTGTAGCTATTTGATCTTGCTCTTCCTTGCTTGCTCTTTACTTTCCTTTCTTTTCCTTGTCCTTCCTTTGCTTGTTTTTCCCTTCCTTGCTCCAAAGTTGACAAAAAACTTTCCAACTGATCCTCACAATCATTTTCATCAATGATGCCTCTGTTTTCTTAATTTTCCATTATTTTCCTTCAATTTCCTCCTCACATGCAACCTGTGACCTTTCAGCTTCCTTTTCTCCTAATTTCCATTATTTTCATACATAAATGTGCCAAAAATGCCATTTTTCCTTTCCAAATCCTTTTCCATTGAGTTTGCCAATTTCCTTAGCCATAATAAATCGAATGAACACCCACTAGGATTTTTTTTCCACCATTCAGCTTGGAATATGTGTCCCATGACCATGGTCTTATATAATTTTACATAAATTTTTAATCAAGGTTGTTATGGATCCTCTCTAGAATTCTCTTCGAATTTTGGTATATCGGATGGGAGTTTGGTCAGCATAGGTGGCTAACTTGGGTCAGGGTGAAGAGTATCACTAATAAGTTGATTCAAATTTGGGAAACTTAAACCAACCATGTAAGGGAGAAATGGTTGGGAAGGAGCCATTCCTTGTGAGGTTCCAATGTTACCTTTAGGAGGGGGAACCTAAGTATTACCAGCATTACCACCGAAATTTCCTTTGCTCTTGGTGCCCATGTTGGGACCAATGTTACCACTAGCATTGACACCAAATATGGTAGCGGCTCAGAGTCGAGAGGATTCAAAATCAGAGGATGAACTACATGAATAAAAAAGACTAAAGTTTGTATGTAGGCTAGGTGGAGAGAGCCTGACTTGTCGTGCATGTATTAAGGGATGTCCTAATCAAAACTGAGGGTGAAGACCATGAAATCTCTAGGGGAAAATGCATAGGGAGCGTAATGATGTCAAGACAAAGAAAACACTAAATGCTAGAGTAAAATGTTAAGGAAAAGTAATAACAAAGAGCTAGCAAACACCTAGTGGAGTGGTGCAAATTGAAAGCTAACTGCAATGTACTGCTACTCTAATTCAAATAAGCACATCCTATAAAAATTAAAACGACCACTAGCTGAAAGGTTGTCTACTCATCAAACAAGTCTTGATATTATGTTTTTGATGGCCTTCCAAAATAATTCTTACTTGTTGGGTTTGATATCTACAAGCAATGTTGTCTAGGGGGCAGTAAGGTAGAGGGATGGCCGGTTTCCACAACCACCACCTATATGGTGTTTATCCTGATAATGATTACTAAGTTACCTCTGTCCAATGGGGGTGCATGAATCTTGGGCTTCTGGTTAGTTAGCCACCATGATGGGATTCCATACCATGAGTTGGGTAGCCTCGAGGAGAATTTCTCGCACATGACCTAAGACTATTCCCCTCTCAAATGGGTTTCTGTCGCACTCTGGTTTTGACCGTGGAATGTGGAAGATTTTAAAGCTCCTTAAAAGGACAACTTCTATGTCTCATTATAAGTGATCGATGGGTGTTATTGGAAGCCTATCCCACCGATCCTACCTTAGCTAATAGATTATTTTTCCCTGACTCCCAAGTGGTATTGGATCTATGTTTGTTGTTAAGTTATTAATGTGAGAGTTTAAAAGTCTTAGCTTGGAGGTGCTAACCAAGTGCTCATTTCCTTAGGGTGTGAGTGTGTGTATAAAAGTGTGTTTCAATTAGTTAATTGGAGCATGTTTTCAAATGCCATGTGCTGCTGAGAAATAAAGTATGAAATTGTAAATTGTACTGAAAATAAACAACAAGAAAAAACTAGATTGACCACACTATTTCCCACCCAAGAGGCTATGAAGGCAGCATAAAAAGGCTATGAAAAAGCAAGCAACCCAAAGAAAAAAAAGAGCAAGAGATAAAGTACCAAATGTGGATCGGATATAAGGTCAATGCTACTAATTTTATGCAACAAATACCAACAAATAGAAATGATTGAATACTAGAAAAGAACAACAAATAAACAGAAAATAAGAGGACTCCGAGAAAGACCCTAGAGAAATGGTGCAACAAAAGGTTCAAATGGAATCCAAAGTGATGCTACTAAGGCTTAAAAGGACTAAAATTAAAGGTTTATTATGCTGGAAAATAGTGGCTATAAGTTCTGAACACTAGACTACCCAACTAAGCAAACCCTCTATGAAGTGGTGGAGGCGTACTTCAAACTCCAAGGGGCCTTTTCCTTTCCTCCTAAAGTGAAGAAAATTGATAGAATCCATGGCTAATGGATTGAGCATGGAAAAAGGAACCCCCCCCGCAACCCCGACAGAGAAACATAACTCAGAATCGGAAAAACCTTGAAAATTTTGGAGAAAGTTGGAAAAATTGGCATTGCAGAAACTAATCTATTTCTTGCACAGTAGCACATGTTTTGGCCTAAAACTTGCACAACAAGTGCATAAAATGCAAAAAAAAGTGTGTTGGTCTCTTGAGACTCCCACTTCAAAAATATGCAACAAAAGTTTCCATCTCTTGATCGACTAGTACCAGTGACTTGCAAAAAATAAGCGGAAGCACAAGAACACAGAGAGTTTCCCAAAAACCCTCTGAAAAATCTAAAAATAAAAATAAAAACAAGAGAGAGGAAAATTCAGAAATGAAGTCACTAGGGATCTCAATATCCAAACCAGTGGAGTTTCCATTTGTTAGTATGGAAATTTCTAGAAGGTGTACCAAAAATGTCCACTTTAGCTATTAGTGATGGATAACCCTAACAACAAAAAAGAAAGGTAAATTCTATAATCTTCATCTCACAACTTCATATATGTAAAAATAGTTAGATAAAACCTTGCAAATTAAATTATTACAGAAACAAAACTGCAAGATGAAAATCACATAAGTTACAACCAATCGAACAAATGAATTTTATTAATCAAAAAAAAATTACACCTGGTGGAGAAAGACAAATGAAACTTGGGCTCATAAGTCCTCCGAAGGAGGGTTCTTTGTATTCCCTTCGCTTGCAGCAGAATGGTTTCTCTCTCACTAGTTGTAATGAGCAGAATGGATAGAGAATATGTGAACTCAATGTGGGAGCTCAAGAGTCATAAGACAATAGTGACGACGATGAAATGGTCATGTGTAGAGAGTAAGGAAAAACCTCTCTTATTTATAATAAAATGCTAGGATATATCTAGATCTAAAGAAATAATAAAAAATTGTTAGACTAGATTAAGATTTAGTTGTTTGGAATATTTTATTATATTTAAGAGAGGAAAGGATTATTGAAATGGTTAAAAAATATTTATTTAGTGGGCTAACTCAAAAAATAATGATTTATTGAGTTAATCAAGAAAAATGTTTGAAGTAATTAACAAATAAAAAAAGAATTTATTAATTACTTTAAGGCGATATAGTCAAAGTGAGCTAATGATAATTATTAAATAATGATTTAATAATTATCTCATGGGAGAGAATTTAAATAATTAAGGAATAATAAATAAATAAGGATTTATTTAATTATTCTTGGGTGAAATAGTCAAAAAGGGTTAGAAATAATTATTTCAAGGGAGAGAAGTTAAATGATCAAGGAATAATATATAAAGAATGATTTATTTAATTATTCCTACGGATGAGTGTAAATATTTTTAATTATTTTTACTAAATGAGTAAATATGAAAATAACATGAAATTAAATAAATTAATTTATGGGTTATTTCAAGTGGGTACACAAAGATAATTTAGGGAAAGTGGGTTTCTAAATTATTTCCTAAGGTGAAAGTAGGTTTTATGTGTAGAACCTGTACTAAATGGTGTATTTCAATCATCCTAGTGGAAAATGGCTAGGTGATTACTTTTTAGGTGATAACATAGGTTGCTCCATTAAGTTGAGGATTCAAGAACACACGGAGGACATTAAACATAGTTGGTCACGATCTTCAGCTCTAGATGAGCATATTGAGAAAACCAAACACTATATTTGCATTGAAAACCATGGGATCCTTGCGAAAATTGGGTGCTATCATCATAAGAAGTTCAGAGAAGTCATTCAGATTGAAAAGGAGATGGGAAATTTAAACAAAATGATGGTTGTAAAATCAGTAAGAACTAGATTCTCTCCCTTACGTTAGGATTTGTTGCTTCCTGAAGCACTCTCTTTCTCTTTTTTATTCTTGATTACCTTTATTTTGATTCGAGAATGGTTAATTTATTTTCGTTTTTCTCTATTTTTTTCTTACCTCTCCTTTCTCTCTATATTATTTATTGACCCTAAAGTCGTCTTTCTTGAAATAATACCTAGGTTTATTATTATTATTATTGGAGGATTTTATTAGGAAATAGTTTCTTGGTATTCTATTCATGTTTCTCCTTTTATTTTTCCTTTTAACCTAATTCCTTTTATTTTCCTACTAATATTATTAATTTATATATATTTAACTTTCCTTTTATTCTAAAAATTTATATAGGTATAACTATAGCCTTTTATTAATATTATTCTTTATTATATATAGTTATTTACATTAATGGAATTACTTGTTTGTCCTCTCTTAATTTATACTTAATAATATCATATCAATACATTAATATACTATAAAATACTATATACTATAATATTAATATATTGATACTTATATTAAGTTACTAATATATTAATATTTCTTTATTTTAATAACAAAATATTTTATTTCATTACATATAGCTATAATTATAGTCTTATATTAATGTTATTTGGGTTACATTATAATTTGGTTAGTTATGCGTGTATTACGTTATAATTTGGTTATCTATATGATTACAATTTACTTATTTACATTGGAGTAGTCTTTAAGTGTAACTTTTTGGAATTTCTAACATATTTTTGGCTGGAATCCAGTGAAAAATTTGTGGCCAAATCTTGATTTATGTTTTTTAAAATAGTTTTTTTACTGCATATATGCATTCCACACCATCAAAAACCCCTAGGGAACTTCGATTGCGAAGAGTTCACCTATCAAACTTGTGATTTCAATGAATCCCTACCAGATTATAGACAAATTAGATTGGAAAATAAACCAGAAAACTTTACAAAAAGCCACACTTAAATACTACTCGAATTACATTAATATATATTACTTTCTTGTCCTTTCCAGAATTCTCCTTCTATATTTTTAATTTTTTTTAGGTTTTTATTGATTCGTTTTCCTTATCTCTAGGGTTTATTCTAATATAAAAAATTATTTTTACTTTTTTGAACATTTATTTGACCCAAAGTTATTGGATTCTTTATCTATTTTTTTGAATTTTTTTTGTTTCTCACCCAAAATC
This sequence comes from Pinus tabuliformis, assembly GCA_031772625.1. Classification (NCBI taxonomy): domain Eukaryota; kingdom Viridiplantae; phylum Streptophyta; class Pinopsida; order Pinales; family Pinaceae; genus Pinus; species Pinus tabuliformis. Next base: position 823,146,884 of record CM062814.1, read on the forward strand.
TCTCACTTGTTTGTTTATTGAGACTAAATTAGATTTCTCATCAATGTCTTGATGATGAGCCACACTTGCTAGCTCGAAACGTCGACTCAAAAATACATTTTGATGGATCTAAAAGAATCATATCAAAATAACTCACATCAAAGAAGCATAAACTCAAAGATATGTTGTAGATCAAGTGTGGTAGTGGTTTGTTGGAACATAATAAGTAAAAATATCTGTCACAACAAATATTTTTATGAGTACTCAGGTTGTTGTATTAAATTAATGGATGTATATTATGATCTAAAATTTGATCAATGCATGGATCAAGAATCCTCTCTACTTGAGGAGAAATGTAATGTTGGTCCTACATATGATCAATGTTAATGATGAAAAATATAGTATGTTGTCCACCAACAAAAAAATTTGTGATGTCTTTGTTCAAGTAAGGACTATGTGTCATATGTAAGGAACTATCCATATAATCCAAAATATTTATATAACCTGTTTTTAAACGTGTTGAGTTGTACAATCTATATGCATATTATATTAGTATTAATCACAACAAACTTTTATTCAAAAACTACAAAATTGCATCCAAATTCCCTCCAAAGATAGAGTTTAATATTGGTGAATAATTTGTTTTGGTGTAGAAGAGTAATCTCATTAGTCATTAGGCATCTAACATTTCTAGTTTTCATTTGAACCTTGCTTAAAAGTGATGTTTTAACACTTCATACCATAATAATATTATTAAAGTGACATATAGTGCATGAAAATAAACTACTAACATTAAGTATTGTGATTTTTGTTGGGTCACTATTTTGTCACCTTTTCTGTCATTTAATTCTGTTAGAGCCTAGATTTGTCTCAGGCTGAAAAGACAAGGTTCTAGGTCCACATCAAACCACGCTCAGCCTCGTAGCTAGCCCTACGAGGATAGGAGAGGGCTCTCTCCGGGTCGATCTCGGCAAAAGACAAGCGATAGGGCTCGAGATGACTGAAAAACAAACTAATTTTAGGCTAGGTATGAAGTACAAGGGTTTGATTTGAGTTTTTGGGGGTTTTGTGCTGGAAACAGGGAAAGGCAAATTAGGCTCGGGGATGAGGCACAGTTTCTGCAGAGTTCTGATTGGGGCAAGGAAGGCAATAATTTTGATGCTTTAAAGTGAGTGAGATGGATAGATCAGACTGATGAGGAGCTAAGGAGAGCAAGAAAGTCTCAAGAATTCTCCTTAAACAGATGAAAACATGGAAATTTAAACAAATTCAAAGGCAGAGCATAACAGTTAATGGATTCCACCTTAATCACTCATTTGTTAGAATTCAGAAGAAAAGAGAGTAAAATGATACACATAACACTAATGAACTTACAATTACTTAGAGAAGCACACCATCAAAACATAAAGCCACATGGATCCCAAACAGTGCTACAAAACCCTGGTCTTTCCTTAGCCAAAAATGCAGAGATAGAATGTACAATGATATGCCAAAACAATCCCAAGTGTCCAACCCTGAAAATGACTTGGGAATTACATGATATAGACTAGCCCAACCCATTCCCTTGCCTCTAGGGGTCGAGCTCATCATTCTAGGAGCTGTTTGAACTAATTCTAAACAAAGCACTAAAATCTAGGCAATCAAAACAACTTGCCTCTATAAGGTAGGAAACTGATTCATTCATTAAATTTTCACTTTTTGGTGAATGAATCCTCTAGAACAAGTAAATAAGTGCCAAAATTACATCATGTTTATCCAATTACATCAAGATAGATCAAAAATTACATCACAAAGCAAAACTAGTCAAACTAGCCGAATTTCTGAGCTGGAAGGTGAAAAATTGAGCAAAAATCCTCTGTGCGCTGCGCCAATTTCTCTGTGTGTCGCGCCACTTTGAGGCTGAGTTTGAGGCACTTCCTGAAGTCCAAATTGAGCCCAAGTGTGCTTGTTGGAAAGCCTTGCCTGTCTACTTTCTAACCCAAGTGGAATTTCTAAATTTGGTGCCCATTTTCCCCTCCAAAACTTCAATCTCCCAAGACTTCTTCCTGTGTGTCAAAATAGGGGCAGAAAGGTCATTTTTGAGTGTTTTTTGACCTCCTGGGGACTCAAAACTTGCCCAAACTTCTTGGCCATGCACCAACAGTCATGATTTTTCATGAAAAATCCAAAAATATAAAATTTTTTCCATTTGGGTCTTCCTATCACAGGGAGAAAAACCTTGTTTTTTGTACAAAAAATTTCCAAAATGTCAAAAATGCCCCAAATTTCTTGAAATTTGGGTTGGAGCTTCTTCATTAAGTGTTATGTTGGGCTAAAGAGGCTTCAGCCAGTATCTGAAGACGATCAAGCTCCCTTTGCCTCTTTTGCTTCCTTATTGCCTTCCTCAATTTTGCCTTCAAATTCCTGATTCGGGCCTTGCAGACCTTGTTTCGTGCCATGTAGTGGAAAGCCATGTGTCTCAGCAATGCATGATCCTTATTGGCCTTGTCCAATAGCCTCTCTAAGTGCATGTTAACTCTCTCGAGATTAGCCTCCCGATCCTCATTAATCTCTTGCTCCAATGACGTGAGCTCAATTCTTCTCCTTTGTGTAGCTTGGCGATGCTCGCGAATGTTTTGTAGCTCCATGATTGCTTGCTGATCTTCAAGCTGTTTGTTCCTCTACTCCAAGTATTTCATGGTCCACTTAGCTCTCTCCAAGTCAAGGGATAAGGCTTGGATCTCTGTTTGCTGCTCCTGGATGATCTCCCTAAGTTTGGCACTTTGTGGGCCCGTATCTGTATCATCATCATGAATGAGAATGAAGTCGGTCTCTCTTTCACCTGAAGGCTCACCTGAAGGCCCCTCATCCTGCATTGGCCTCTTGCCTTTGTCCTATACCTGTGATGCTGATGGAGGAAGCGAGGCCCCTTCCACCTCGGGTGGAGATAACACTCGCTTTGCCGCTGCAAACAAATGTCTGGTGCCTCTCTGATATGTGATGAATACCGGCACACTAGCGGTCTCATGGCGCTCATACTGATGAGAAGGTTGACCTTCATGCTTAACCTCTGATAATCCCTGTGAAGCTCTAAAGAAGTCACGGGAGATGAAATCATCCCATGTGATGCCCTGTACTCCAAGCTGATGAACCACCAAAATCTTAATAAGAGCAAAATGATAGACACTGTTAAGTTGCTGCTGAGGTGTTTTATGCTGCACAAGGGTGGTCATCCTCTCTATGTTCCGGCAAATGAAATACAGAATGTTCATCATCCGTACCCTGGTGAAATGCATGAGAAACCTGATGTGATAAGCATAGAGACGAGAGAACCGTCCCTCACAGCTGAAATATTTCATGATCAACTTCATTAGTGGAGCATATTCATCTTTCAGATATCGGAATGGGAACACTCTCTTGAGCTGCCTCAAGAAACTGGTTTTAATGTATGGCTCATAATGCTGCCGGTCAATCTTTTGCTTCTTGTGCCATGGTTCTCCAATGTTCGGTATGCCGGTTGCTAATGAGACAGATTCTGGTGTAAGTGTGAAGGTGACACCAGCTAAGATAGCTTGATCTCCATGTAAGTGCAACACAAAAAGATGAGCCAGCTCATGATGAAATTGAACACTAGCCACCTTTTGACAAAACTCATAGCATGACTGATGCTGAAAATAAAACATGGCAAGAGGGCAGGCCTGCAATTCTGTAAGGGTGGTCGGTTCTTCTCTAACATGTCTGCCACCTTTATGAGGCCTCCAGGGTGCCTGTTCTTCCAAGGGTGAGTCACTTTGGGTTTCCACTTCATAGTCAGATGAATGCTCAGATGCCATGACTGCTATTTTTCAACTGCCTTAGAGAAAAGATGCTGGTGTAGGAAGACTGTGCTGAACTGCTCTTTTTAGTGATGTATTCAAATTCTGCCACCAAGGGGAAAAATGCAACAAGGGACTGTTAGGAAGGGGAGGGAAAAGATGAAGAGTTTAGGGAATATTAGGATACATTTTGTTTAGGGAAATGTAGGAGGGTTTTGGAAAGTTTATCTAAGGTAGGGTTTGGGGTTTTTACATTTGTAAAGGTGTGGAAGGGAATTGGGAATAGGAATTTAGTAATTTTTAGGGATAGGGAAGAATAAAATTCAGGAGAAATGGAATAAGGGAGAAGGGAATGATGGAAAGAAGGGAAAAATGGGATGGAGGGGGAACCTTGGTAACAAAACAATGAATTTGCAACCCTAACAGCAATTGGCTTGAGGAATTTTAGAGGTGGGGTTTGAGAGTTTTTATTTCAACCAATAGCAGCTATAAACCACCATCACATTGGCACAAAAATGAATGAAACATTACGATGGCGGTCCTACCTGGCAAATCCAAATGATTAAATGGAAATTTGGCGAAGTTTTGAACGAGTTTCAGGCTTTCAGGTGTATGCGCCGCGCCGCATACCCAACGCGCCGCGCTCTGCCAGTGCACCGCGCCCGTTCAGATTTGCACTGGACAATTTCTCCCAGTGCGCCGCGCCTCCCCAGTGCGTCGCGCCACCTGTTCTATGCGCCGCGCCCGCCAAGTTTCCTCCAACTTCACCCAAAACGTGCACTTGCTCACCCAATTGCTTTGAACTGTTACCTCTTTACTCTTGGCATTCAAAATGACCTTGACCCTCATGGAGAAATCTTTATAAAGACATGGAGACATGGTTTTGATTTTTGATTCTCCAAAACCCATTTTTATAATGTTTGACATTGGCACTTTTTCACACTTTAATGCAACTCTGTTTTTCACACTTCCTTTTTGATTTTTCACTGAAATGATGAAATTTTTGGCAATTTTTGCAGGGACAGCTGACATGGAATTTGGCAAAGGAGACCAGGGCTGTGCCTGAAGATTTGAAAAACTGAAAACTTTGAAAATTATTACAAAAGGACAAAATGTTTGACTTTTCTTCAAAACAGAGTTTTGAAGAACAGTCATAATCCATCAACATGACGATGAAATTCATGAAATAAAGAACATGTGTAGAACCTCCCTCTGGCCTGCTGGCATTATTAGACATTGTGAAGACACATTTTGTGAAACCCTAGACCTAGTGACTGAAAATAACTCTTGCTGATCAAAAGACATGAAAACTTGATTTTGATGAACAGACCTGAGCCAGCAGTGCATAGCATGAGGGGGATGAATGACAAAGCCCTTCCGTCAGATTATGGCATGCTCCTAACAGAATGCAACTGATCGAGCAAAATGGGACACCTAAAAATGGAATGCAAAAAGAGTTTTGATCTCTGACGGAGGGATGACCAGACCGACTCTAACAAATTCAATCTTTTTACCTCACCCTTCACTCATTTATTATCATTCTCACCATAAATTTTCACCAAAACACCAAGATTCATCTCCAAATTCTCAAGCGGTTAATTATCATATATCTAATTTATTTTTAATGAATTAAGAAAGATTATTCTTGTTTTGCTAATGAAGGATTGTGAGTTCATTTCTTTAAGCTAGAATTCAGCTCCATTAGCCACCGTCATCATTGATATATCAACACAGTTCTAGAAGAAATTTGAGCAGAAGAGTTTTGTCACTAGGACCCCTAATATGGATGTATGTTGCTCAGAGCTCACCAAGGTCATACATGTGAGCCTCTATCGCTTGATCAAGGCTATGGTATAAATTTAGTGACAATTTCAAGTAATTAACTTTTGACATGGTTTCTGGAAAAATGAAGACAAATCTCGAAAAGCCAAATATCGATTTTGCGAAGAATGATCCCATTTAGGAAATTCAAAAGCAAATTTTCCAATGAGTGCATGGTTTGGGAAATTTGGGTGTTTTTCTAAAGTGGATTTTCCAAGATTTCATGTTGTGGCTAGAAAATATATAGCAGCAGAAGCAGGGATTCAAATTTCCCATCAAATTGAGCAGGCTATCACTCATTTGAGCACAACCTAACAAAAATTGGATCTAGTTTATTAAGTCATCCATTTCTTCGAAACATTTAAGCCTAAGTGGTTGTGTTTCATTTTGTATAAATGTCCAAAGCTAGACTTTAATATAGATCCAAATTCGATAGATGAAACTGTACATTTGAGAAATTGTAAACAAGATTATGGTTAATAAAAAAATGATTTTATTGATTTCTTAGTCCTCATTTTGTGTGTGTTGGGCCTGGAGGAACCCCCTGCTTTGGTTGGTGCTACCTCAGTTTTGTATATAGCTTTTACTTTCTACAACTCCTCACTTGTTTATTGCTTTTGCGTGCCATAAGCAAACTCCCAAAAATAAGATATGACTTCGTGAGATCTAATTTATTGCTTCACTAGAATTATAGAACCATCATCTTGTGAATGACTAAGGACTGTATTTGGAGCCATTAAAGCAATATTGACACGAGTTTAGGTTAATTTTTGTAGTAAAAGCTTGTTGATTTATTAAAAAATTTATTATATTATGCGTAGGTAAGCTTTGATCCTACATTTTTTGTGCTTACATCTCGAAGTTTATGATTCTAGACTGATAAGTAAAATGCAACATAAATTATACATCTAATTTGACCAAAATTTTTGGTGTCATTTTCAGGGAGATGCTAAAGAGATTTAAGCATAGGTAGGTAGATTTCCTTTAAATTACACAACTCAAGGGAGGAGGAACAATAATAAGAACTATTTCGGGTTTCTCCAAAGACATGATTGTTCCTTTCATGCAAGTGTGTTTCTTTTGATGCAAGTGTGGTGTGATTTAATTTTGCAATTAGTTTTAATTCATTTGCTTTAAAAGTTAATATTTCAATCTATTTTTGGTATTGTAAGAACCCTCATATACTAATCCATGTGCTAGATAGGTATTATCAACCGACAATTCAAGCATGTTCAAGAATTTGTTGCGTAAAGAAGAATGTTATTCCAAGCACTTTCTCAAATCCTAGTAGCAGTTGGTATATTTGCCTCTAGAGAAGAGGAATCTTGACAGCAGTCAGGAACATAATTGCACTCTAGGAAGTGGTAGAAGAGAAACAAATTCCATGAGAAATAACTAGAAGAAACCAAACAACCATGGAAAACTCATGATGAATAGGCGATGTTGGAGCTTGAGATCAAGGAATTTATTACATGCCTATCTTCAGATCCCTTATGTATTCAAAAAAGAAATAAAAAAAATATCAAAATATTTGCATAGCATGACAAAGGAGGATATGAAATGTGGTGAACATAAAAACCAAAGGCATCATGACTACATTGAAATTTGGTTCCATACAAATATCATATTAAAGCAACACTTTATTCTTCAATGATTCTTGGCACCACATCAATCAAAGTAGTTGGTTCCTAATATTCTAGTATCTATCAAAGCATATTTTACTAACTTGAATATGAGAATATTGTTCTCTTACTATGCACACGGATCCACTAGAAATATTCATGGAATTTGAAAGAGTTACTCTTTTTCAAGTAGAGTAGGATAATTTAGATGAATAAATAAATGAATAAATTAGTAAATATAAAATAAGTTTAACTATGAAAACCATGATTCTAGCATAGTTAGACATGAACTTTGCTTGAAAACCAGGTGACTAGTTAGAAAAGTTCATAATAAGCTCTATAAGCTCATATTGGTTCCAATCTTGTATTATGTTTCTTCAATATTTTTGGTTCTATGGTTGAATTGGCTGATGTGGGATTCCTTAAGGCCCACCTTACAATAGATCATGTCCCATCAACTTCAATACCTTACCTGGAACCAAGGTCAAAGATTTTTTTGAGTGCTTTGGAGTTTGCATACCTCAATGGCAGATTTCCTGGTTGGTAACAAGGGAATATATTAATGTCTCTTGATTTTAAGATCTTGTAGGTGACTCGACTTCATCACATTTATTCGTACCTATCAAAATGCACTCTTTTACCTTGAAAATCATTTACATTATCAATGAGTTGTCTTTCATTAGTGGTTGATAATACAATGAATTTTTTCTATGTTTGATTACAAGTAAATCCATTCACATAGATTGAATTGTACTAGTACAGTTATATGTGAAGACTATATTAATGGTATCAATAGTAGTTTGCAACATTATTTGTTATTTAATTCCACTGATAAAGGTGATCAACATCCAGAGTTTAGATCAAATTCAACAAATAATATAATCTTCAACATATGTATCCTTGTAGTAGAATCGATCTTTAGCATCAACCTATGAGTCTTTGATTGGAACCATCAATAAATTCTATAATTTTGATAAGTTTTTAAGAATGAATAAAGATTAACATTCCTTGTTAGCAGTCCATTAGTTTCAACTTTCACCAGAGCTTTTCTATGTTCTTTCAGCAACAAGCTTCATATTTTCGTCAACCATTTTTAAAATTTTCATCAACCATCTTCAAATATCCTTTAGACAGTTTTAACATGCTTTTTGGCCCAAGCATCCAAGCACCACAAAGTTGTACCATTTTGATCAACCTTTCTAGAGAACCATCATACACATCTTCATCAACTTCTAATCATCAATTCATGGATAAATCGATACATGTGTGGGGGAGAAGATAGAAGACATTGGCTCTCCATTTTTGAAGAATTTTTACAGTTCTAATCGTCCTAATTTGATTGTCTAATCCACTCTTCTTGCATTTATCATTACCTCTCTTGTTACACATTCATGGTACTAAATTCTCATAGCGATCCAAGAAAAATTTTTGTTCCGACAACTTATTTATGTTCTAAAGAGAAGTCAAAGTTGCAATATTTCAAAGGATAGTTGCACATTAGCACAATTTTTGTAGCTATAAAAAAATCTACAACAACCTGTTTGATACCTATAGCATCTTGTTTGTAGGAGCAACTTTTTGGCATCATTCTCAAATCAAAGGGACTGAATTAAAAAAATCCAAGATATGGAGAAGACAACAATTTGAGTAAGACGAGGCAATTTTTTTCCAGAAAGCACATAATGAGGGATGTACGGAATTTATTTTTAAGACAATCTTTTGAATTTTCAATAGAATTTCTAGAAATTATGTAGCTACCAAATCCTATAGATGTAATTTAGATTGATTTGCAAATAAATGCTCATTGAGGATAAAATCCAATACATGGATTTTGTTTGAGATGGCATCGAGATGTTTTCATGTTAATAAAACCACCTCAAATCTCAAAAACAAATGTTGGGTCTATAGTCAAAGTTCCAGATCAATATGGTATAGTTCAATTTGAGTGGTAGTCGCCACAGTTCCTTTTCACTCATTTTCTCTTCCAATAGTTAGAAAGTTTCATACCAACCTTCACAGACAGCACCAACCTTGCTTATTATTAGAATTTCAAGTGTTATCTTTGTTTCCATACACATAAATTTCAGATTATATTCTCTCTTCAACATACATCTCTTTATCAGTACTAGACAAAGCTCTTGAGAAGGTAAACTTGAGGTAAAATTGTTTATGAAACTTTTTAAATTTGTTAAAAGAATAGGAAATAATTATGGTAATTGTTTAATTAAGATTGTAATTTATCCTTCAACGTCATTCATTTTATCTTCATTTCTTCCACTTTTTCATATTTTCCAACATTCCACTTGATTGTTAACGTCCATTCCCTTCACTCTACATGTTCTCCATACTTTTGATCCACTCAGATCCGAAAAATAAAGACTATGATTATTGGTTTATGGTAGTAGTGTTACTTTGGTTTAAGAAGAAGAAGAATTAGAGTCTAAATGATCTAAATCATGACAAAACCATTATTATTTATCTTCGACTATGTCAAAAGAATGATCACATATAGAAAAAAAAAACAAAGAATGCAATATTTCACTTAAATTTGCTATAGAAAATATATGCAGCAGTTAAGCATCAAAAAAATATTGTAGGTGTCTTTAATAACATCAAATGATATCTTGGTTCTAGGTGGCACACCGGCGGCGAAGTCCTATCAATGGAAGCATTAAAATATGACATGATGGCAAGAAACAAGTGTCATCCATGCACCTTCAATGCCCACAATTTAACAGCTATGAGAACACCATTGAATCATCTGTCTCACTTGCTTTGCATCCACCTTGTGATTTCTCATTACTTCACCCTCTTTCCCCATTCATTTCTCTTGCCTCTCCCTCAGTCTTGAAAAATTATTTGGCTTCAATACCTCCCTTGTCTCATTCCATACCCAACACTCTCTCTTTTTGGCTATGTCATTCTCTCGTCCCTCCCAACATTTTCCTAAGACACCTTGGTTTCACTCTTTATATCCCTAAATCTATTGATATGATTTGTGAGCATGGAAGAGCCCGATGTGGTGGTTGTGGTTGAGGGAATCCCCCTCGAAATCTATGGATTGATGAAAATGCATAGCTTTTCAACTATGGCATTCCATCTCATATTTGTCACGAACTTGCTTGACTAGAAGTTGAGGAAAGGAAACACATAGGCAACAGACATTGGGCCATCAAGAATTTGTTGGCTCGTCACCTATAGACTCAATATCAAGCCAAAGAAAGGGTGAAGCGGAAAATGGTGGAAGTCAATGCTCAAGTTAGCACCATTCACCAATCCCTATGCCATCCATCTAGATGTATTAGAATTTCATTTCCACCTGTCCCCCTTTCACCTTCTTCCTCCATCTCTTAGGGTGGCTCTAGCACCCACTCCTCCTCTCATCCATCTCATTCCCCTTTTCTCATGGTAGATGTTATGCAACTCTAAGGCCAGGTTATTCAGAATGTAGAGAGTGAATTGCCTCAGCAGGTATTAAACTCGTATGGCTATCTAATTGTGGAGGATAAGATGGAAGATGAAGAAACTCCAACAACAGTCAACAAGGAACAAGAGGTTTCATTAAGCTCCAAAGGCAAGCATGTGGTCTGACAAGAAAATAAATGTTTTTCTTGCTCTATCTCTCTTTATTTCTATGCATAGCACTCGTGTAGACAAACATAGGAATTTTTGTAACTCTATTAACTATCATTTTTGTAATCTTCTCCTGCACTTTGCATGGACTATGCACTATCAGACATATGATTTCATTGAGGGATCATTTGGTTTCCCCTTGGCAGGAATATGGTCCAAAATTTGCTACTCATAGCATTACCATGGCCCCAGGTCTATTAACGATCTCATGGCTATATCATATGTAATATATGTTTGCTAATATAGTCTCTCTCTTGTTTACAAAAAAAATAATAACATCAAATGCTAAAAAAAGAGCTTTGTATTGACCCTACTTTAGTTTTGCACACATTATTATGTTTTTCATACAAGTATACTCCACAAGAGGTCAATGGTGGTTTATTAACACACGTATCATTTCCCTACTTCGTTTGAATGAGGATATGAAAATATATCTATGTGGGGGAGATGTTGGATCACTATTTTCTCACCTTTTGTGTTATTTAATTCATTCTTTTGACCTCACCCTTCACTCATTTATTGTCATTCTCTACATAAATCTTCATGAAAACACCACGATACATCTCCAAATGCTCAAGTGGTTAAATATCATATATTTCCTTTATTTTTAATGAATTAAGAAGGAACATGCTTGGTTTGCTAATGAAGGATTGTGAGTTCAATTCTTGAAGCTAGAATTAAGCTTATGTAATCACCTCCATGATTGAGATATCAACACAGTTCTAGAATAAATTTGGGCACATGACATAACAGAAATTTTGAGGTCTAAAATGGGCCTCAAAACAAAAATGCACAGCCAAAATCAACTTCATTAGAACCAATAAGATTCAAGATGATGATGTCAACCATGGGGGATGATTCACCATTTTTGGACTAAAAAAGTAAAAAGATAAAAAAATAAAAAAAAATTACTTTTTCAACTCGTATTTTCAACTTATCTCCCTACGATTTTACTCAAATTTTGAGAAGGGATGCATAATTTAAGTCCTTATCCAAGGAGTACCCATGTTGCATACTTTCGATGGACCCTGCTACATGAAAAATGAGAAATACATGAAAAACATGATTGCAATCACATTTTTGTTCATGTATTTCGCATTTTTCATGTAGCATGGTCCATCAAAAGTATGCAACATGGGTACTCCTTGGATGAGGAATTAAATTATACATCCAATGAGTTCTCCCACTCGAAATTGGAGTAAAACCATAGGGAGATAAGCTGAAATTACAAGTTGAAACAATACTTTTTTTTTTAATTTTTTCCCTCTAAAATTTGATGATGTAATCTAATCTTATTTTATTATTTTCATTATAATTTATTTTATAATATTACTTAGAGGCCCATTTTAGACCTCAAAATTTCTCTAATAGTTTTGTCACTAGGACCCCTAATATGGACATATGTTGCTCAAAGCTCACCAAGGTCACACTTATGAGCCCCTAACACTTTGTTAGGGTCCCACCCTAACCCCCTTATTTATGTAGTCGGATCGAGTCATAGTAAAGAGTCAATAAAGCCCATATTAATAATTGTAAGTGGTTAACCCGCAATTAATGACGGGACCACAGTTAGTTGCAAATGGGCCATGGCCTTAGATAGATGGTATTAATAAAACCCATGGTATTTATCCATGGTATTTCATGTATGAGTCATATATAAAGGATAGAGACTCCCTGCGAGGAGCATCGTGTCTTATTTTTGTATCGAGCTCTGCTTTATTGGAGGTTGCCCCCTCGAAGAGGCTAGTGAACATTGCTTTCTAAATCATAAAATATTTGCTGTTGTCTCTCACTATTCTATGTTCTGGGTATCTTTCTTCGCATATTCTGTATTTGGGTATCTTTTTCAGGTTAAGAGCATAACACACTTGATCAAGATTATGGTCTAAATTTAGCAACATTTTTTGGGAAGTTAACTTCAAACACAATTTCCTAGCAAATGAAGATAGATATTGAAAATCCAAAACATTGGTTTTGTGAAGAATTAGACCATTTAGGTGAATCAAAAGCAAAATTTGTAAAGAATGCATAGTTTGGTAGATTGTAGGCTTTTCAAAAGTGTATTTTCCCATATTTCATGTTGCATCCAGAAAATATATAGCAGCAAAAGCAGGGATTTGAAATACCCATCAAATCAAGGAGGAGATCGCTCATTCTATAAACGACCCAGCTAAAAACAAACCTATTTTGTTGAGTCATGAATCTCTTGGAAATATTTGAGCCTAAGTGGTCGTGTTTCATTTTGTATAAATGCCAAAAGTTAGATTGTAATACATATCTGAATTTGATCAATGAAACTCTAAATTTGAGAATTTGTAAATAAGCTTATCGTTAATAAAGATATGATTTTATTCATTACTTATTCCTCATTATGCATGTTCCAAGCATGGAGGACCCCCTTGCTTTGGTCCATGCTACATCGATTTTGTAGATTTATGTACATAGTTTTTATTTTTTGCAACTCTTCACTTGTTTATTTCTTTTGCATGCCATAGAAAAACTCTAGAAATTAAGATGTGACTTTAGGAGATCTAGTTTATTGCTTCACTAGAATTACATAACATCATCTTCTGAATGCAGAGGATTCCAATTGGAGCCATTAAAGCAATACTAGACATGGTTTTAGGTTAATTTCTATAGTAAAGCCTAGTTGCTTTATTAAAAAGTTAGTTTACTATGCTTAGATAAACTTTGATCATGCACTTCCTATGTTGGAACCTCAAAGCTTACGATCCCATATTAAGTAAAATTCAATATAAATTATACATAAAATTTGACTAACAATGTGGATTATCATATTTTTTCTTGTTGGCACAGACTCCTTATTGGTGTTAAACATCCCTAAAAGCAACATTTCAATCAACATAACCAAAGTGCATAGAACGATATTTGTTCAATATTACAACTTATATGTTATCATAATGGAGATGTTGAAACCACATTAAAGTGATATATCTATAGTAATGTCATAAATCAATGTCATAGTGTTTTGTTAGCTTTGAAGAAAAGGTCAGAAGCAATATTTTATATGTCACAAAACATTGCTAGATGTTAAATGTAGTTACGGGATTTAGATTGTGACTATATGTTGTGTTACGAATGCATTGGGAAGTAGAATTTTGCAACTTAAAGGTTGTCATTAACTTGCAAAAATTGTGTACAACATATAGTTTATAACTATATATAAACCTTGTGTAAACATAAGGATTAAAATATGAAGTGAAGATGAATGATAATTTGATCCACCTTGGGATAATATTGGGCTTTTGAGTAATATGTGATTATTATAAAACAATTTATAGGTACGTGTATGTAACACCCCATTTTAACCTCCACATTTTTTAATATGTAATTAAGACTAATATGTTAGATAACCTACATCAATATTGTGATAAACTTTATTTGATGTAAATATGCATTTCAATTTTAATATATACTAAGCAGAAGAAAAGGAAAACCCACATAAATATTAATGCCCAAGGGTAAATATATAATGGGGATTTGGGAGTTTCCCTACCTACTTGACTTAACTATCCAAACCTCTAATTTGGCAGTTGAACTCCCCAACTGGCAATTGTTAGGAAAAGGATAGGGGAAGTGGTACCAAAACCACCCCAGGAGTATGGACTACGCAATTTCTTAGGAGGTTTCTAGTTGACCATGCGACCCAAGGATAGACCCCTAATTCTCACGTTGGGCAATACATGAGTGGAAAGCGATACAACAAAAAAAAAGAACAAGAGAGAGAGATATTGAATAAAACGAACTAGAGAAATTGATGGGTTAGTGACTATGAACAAGGGACCAAAGAGAAAGAGAACCCCTCAAAATCAAAGAAACTAGTGTGAGAATTGAATTCTAATGGAATATGAAGTAACCTAGGAATTCAATGTGGAAGCCATCAGGTTGAGGTAAAGGATATGGGGAATTTAATAGATAATTAGTCTTGAACGAGCACATAGAGCACAAAAGGGAAGCACCAAGGGACTATTAACTTAGAGAAGGGATTCGTTTATGCTGTGTAGGCCTACAGGTTCCACATGTGTGAATTCTAATAGGTCCATTACCAACATCTAAAAGGTTAAGCATTGATTTCATGTATATGAAGGAGAGTGGCCTTCATGTACTCTAACCTAAGTTGAATTTTTATAGACCTTGAGTGAATATTTCCCTTAAGGCATCAAATCTGACTTGAGGGTGGCTAGCTGCAAGAAATATTACAATGTGGTTATTCTTATGGTTGGGTGGAGAGTGGATATCCCTTCTTCAGTTTCAGGAAAAGCCTAGAAACAATTCAAATGTCTCTTTCTCAAATTACATATCAAGATATATATCTATATATTTATCTATACAAACATGCATACATATATGTACATATGTATGTATGTATGTATAAATTCTTATATATGCTTCTAATCTTATGACAGATGTCATTAATAGGTTGTTCATTGTGAATTCATTGATAAATTAATTCTTCTATAAAGATGCTTGGTTATTGGCTATAATATTCATAAGAATGAATCTATGATTCAAAATTAGTGCCTTAAATAATGTTTACTTGGTATATTGTGGATGAATATTTCCTTCTATCATAAGAAATTCACGAGGGGAAGATTGGAGGATCTTAGTAGGGCTTAAACCAGAAGGTTGAGTCTGTACTAGCCTATGGGAATGAACTTTAACATATAAATAATAATGGATTGTCCAAGATAGCTAAGAGAACTATTGTAAATTTTGGGGAATTTAGTCTTAATATTCCCTTTTGATTTCTTGAAAAGATTCATAGGTGTGCCCAAGGATTCAAGGAGTTGGGCAAGCCATTACATGATGTTATGGAATTTAGTACCCTTAGAATTAAATTGGACAAGTACAAACCCTATTAGAGTTAGTTTCGATACTCAAAAAATGGCTCAAGAGCTTAGTGGAGATTTCAAAAATTTAGGCATAACCCTTTCAGTTTTTGGGTTTGTGTGGTAGAAGTTTGGAAATTTGGGTTTCACAGGATTTGGCCCTAACCCCTGCTTATATGGTCTAGTAGGGGGTTATGATTGAGTGCTTAATGAGTAGGGGCTTAAGCCTCAATAGGATGGTATATTGAGCTATTAGAACCCATTTTTAATAGAAGTATAAGTATCAAAGTATCTAGTTATCCGTAATCCAATATTAAGACTACTCAACGAGTAACTTCCATCAGGAATGCCCCAATGTTGATAGATTATGAAATACTCGTCGGTTAATAAATATCATATGTGAGTATGGTATATTATTAGGCCTTTTGTTATTGGAGTATTACGAGTTGGGTATTAGAAAATACTTCGATCAACACATGATGTGAACCTTGATACTTATAGACTCCAACAAGTTCGTAAGTCATCGACAACTATTTGCTTCCAAACAATGTTAGAATTGGGTGATCAACTATTGACTATAAAGTTATCAAGGTTTTGTTTGTTAGGAATGGCAATAAATAGTGACCAATTCTAAGTCTCAATACTAACAAATCCCAACACCTCTATTAGTTAAAAAAGATAGGAGATTTGGGAGTCGTCAAGTGACCAATATCAGTTGTCAGCTATCAGGTGATATGCTAGGTAACCTCCATCACCAACCCCTGATACTAATAAAACAAAAAATTATGGGAGACAAAATGTGGAGTTCCATCAATTGAAAAAACATTAATCGAATGATTGGGACTTCGGCTTATCGTGCCACAAGTTATCAAGTGTCAACCCTTGAGATATGGGGAGCTTGGGAATTGAGGAATCAAAAACCACTTATATAGATTGCCTCCAGGTATTTTTAAAACATTATAAGATGTAGATGTAGTGGTCATGGATGATGTGGCATACTAGCAAGTGATGACATGGCATACCAACAAGGTGTTGACTTGGCATACCAAAATGGCTAGATGATGTAGCACGAAGTTGTATCATTGATGACATGGAAAGCTGACATATTTATAACATGGCATGTTGATGTGACAAAGTGATGTATAAATATGATGTGGATCTAAGAGCACAGTTGTGCTGAGGTGGTAGCTGAGTGGAAACCTAAGTACATGGGAAGTGGACTTCAAAATATTGGGGTATCAACTCTCAGGAGTTAGGACGTCAGGTAGTAAGAAATTGAGGAATGGATCAGTATGCTCCCAATACTAATAGATCCTAATAAGTATGTTAGTTTTTGGAGAAATGTTAATTATCGGACTACATATTATGAACCTCTGGTATCGAACTTTCAGTAGATGATGTATCAAGAGGTTCATACATTGTTTACTGAGGCTTCCTCCCTATACAAATAGATTTTGATAAGGCTTTGACGCGGATTGGATAGGATAAGGTGACATATGACATGGCATATATGATGGTGACACATAGGAAAATGTACTAACATGTGGCATGGAACATATGTTGATGTGGCACTTAGAGGACAATTTTCAAATAGTTGTAACTTTGGATCTAGAACTCGTCTTTGGATGAAATTTATATCGTTCCAAAGCTATTGAGTAGAATATGATGCCTTAGAAATGAGTTTTACGGTGGTTGAAGGAAAAGGAATTTTGGATAACCCAACTTCCTTAAGGAGACTTAGGAGGTTGGATTTGGATACCCTGTATCCTTAATTAGGGTTTAAGGGGTTGGGTGTGTTATAATATACTAGTAAAGGTATATAATTTTCTACAATGAATAAGTACTTAACCATAAATTATATGTTTGCATGGGAAACACATGGAATATATCTAGGATATAAGGGAATAGGTTAAAGTAATGATGCATAGTCAAACTAATACATGGGTGACATCCCCAAGAAGTACATAAATAAACAACTACAAAAGCATCTCAATCCATAATCAATGAAACAACTTAGTGTGAATTTAATGCTAATTTTTTTGTCCTATGTCAAAATGCTTGGACCACACACACCCATATATATATATATATATTTCTAAAAATTATATCATTATATATTTTGATCATTTCCTTTATTATTATTTTGTAGTTATCAAACTATTATAATGGTTATAAATGAATTAAAATATTGTTAATATTCTATGAACATCATTACAAAAAATATATATATATATGATATTTTACATATTTAATTAAATTATGTTGCAATGATTAATTTAATCATAAATTGATAGTTAATTATTCCTATTATTTTAATAATAAATAAATTATTTATTATTTAATTGATATCAATTTAGAAAATGTGTTAATAACTATTTCATTAGATTCATGGAGACTAAAGTAATTGTACATGCCCATCTAACATGCCTTACCCTTGTGTCCATGTAGCATTGCTATCCAATGTGGGGAATTCGATATTACATAGGTCTATGAGAAAAGCGCTATAATCATTCTTGTGTGCATTTTGAATATCCCCATTCTTGTCTTCACCTATATGGTTCCATCATTTTGGTTCCCTAACTAGTGCTCTTCAAATAAATGGGAATTCATTATCCCCTATAAATATGGGTTTAAATGTGAAATAAAGCCTATCACCTAGCCCATATATGATCTTGTAAATTTTCCAATGTATCCACAAGTGTTACCATCAACCCTCAATCCTATTAGGTCTTAGGTTCTACAAGTATCCTCGTATATAATGTGGTGACCTACCCATTTACAAACCATATTGAATTTTACCCTTTATCATATAGGAAATTGACAAAGGCAGTGAATTAGTATTCTTCATCAGCTAATACACACATCCAAGGGACTATAACCCTTAAAGAAAAAGTTATATGTTTGTTAGATGATTAGCAGAACCATGAACATAATTACAAATCTTTCATTATACATAGAACCAATATAGAGGAAGATAAGGATGATCACTTGCAAACCCCACAATGAGAAAAAATTAATGCAAACAGAAAAGTATTTCATCCTCTATCACATTTCTTATAACATGAGGGCTATAATGAGCATTTAGTAGTTGATTAGAAATTCCACCTTATGGTGGAGCCATCAGAATGCAGTTGAGGGGTTAGCTATAGAAATATTTCCATGAACCTAGTTTCAATGAACGTTCAAAGAAAATTATCTTTCAAATTATCGTTTCAATATGAATACTAATGAATTTAACAACTAGAGACAAGGCTCAACCACAATGTTAAAATTAGAACAAACTTGTGACTTAGTAAAATATTTCAATCACATTGTTAGTCCATCAAGCCATGCTCTAGTGGAAACTTTTAGTAGTTAGTATGATGAATACCTAGGTTGAAATCCTCGTTAGCATGCTTCTCCCTTGTATGGGTTTGCATTTATGGCTATTGTTGTAACCTTTAGGAATTTGGATTTGATCCACTTTTGTTAAATAAGATCAATTATGTTTGTCTTCATAATGTTCATATATTTATGATTTATGTTGGTTGGAATTAATGCAATTTGAGTTAGTTTAATGTCAGTGACCACACTCATAGCTACTAAAATTCAATTAGGTGGGGATAATACTTTCCAAGTTTACCATTCAAATAAAATAGGTAGATTCTCTTAAAAAAATATGTTGATTTCATAAAGAATAAAGAATAAAAATTAATATTGTTATCTAGACAATCCCTTCTACGGATAGAAGTGATCCCTCTAGTCCAATGAGTGGATATAGTAACAACTGAAAAAAAATACATGCAAAACTCTCCTAGTTTAAATCAGAATGACATGGGAGAGGAAATATGGCCTAACTCACTCCTATGCAATTTCTTTTCAATGGCAATATCAATCTCTCACTTCCAAGCTCGATCCTCATTATTATGATGCGAATGAATACCTACAAGAGAGATCAAACAAAGACAACAAAGGAAAAACATAGCGTATGCATTCTAATGTAAACCATATGACAGATCAAGGAGCATCATACTAAGAAAGTAGTCATTTACACGCTTATGGAAAGTAAACATGTGTTGTATTAATAATGAAAAAAAGAGGGAAGCATACAACCACTGACTTGATGTTGGAAGCCTCCTTCGGGATGCGTTTCCAAGTCCAAGCCAAGACTTCTCAATCTCTCCTTTCTCCTTTACACATTGGCAGCGATTAGGTACAACTTAGCGGCAGCATGACCAATCTAGTTTGACCAACCATTTGAGGGTGTAAGGGAATGCATTTATAGGGAAGGAGAGGAAGTTAGGGATCCACAAAAGGGGGAAGAAGTTCCACATCTTATGGGTGAGATCCATAAAGGTAGGATCAAGGACTCAGAATGGATATGGTCGGAAGGAAATCTTTGTTTGTTGCATTGCTGATATCTTGCCAGTCGACTCCAATCAAATAAAGTGACCAAACTACTTGGAGGGGGCGCCATTAGAATGGGATAATTCCCCCCTTGTGTTACAGGAACAGGAGGATCTCCCCTGTACCGTGGGAATAGGAGGATATCCCCCATTCACCGTGGGAATAGGAGGATTTCCCCCTAATTCTTTGGAATCTGAAGAAACCAAAAGAACTTGAGTGGTACGAACTTCACTCTCTACAGGATAGATACGATCAACTGAAAGCAGAATCAGGTCAACCATTTTTTCGACCAATGGTTGGTTGGAAACAGACTCATGGGATTCACTTTCAGAGAGAGTGGGATTGACCAAAGATGAGTTCTGATCAATCACTTGATCAACTAGTGGAGGATCAAGGGAAAGCTTCCGATAACTAGTCGGAAGATGAGGTTGAGAAGTGGTAAGGTTATCCAACATGTTAGAGGCTTCATCCATATAAGGACAAAGGTGAATAGGATGATGCCCTTCACATAACCTACAGGGAAATTTGACTTTTCCCTTTTTCCCATGGGCTTTATTGTCACTAGTTGAAGGTTTATCACCAGCATGATCTCTAGAGGCTGATGACAAAGGTCAATGTGAACCTGTGGACCACACTTCTAATATCTTGGGAATACCAGGACATTCTCGAAGAAGGTGGTCACCCTTACAAATCTTGCAAGGGAATTTCACTTTATGAGGTTGATTGGAAGGTTTCTCAACATCAATTACATCAGTAGCAATGATTGCTTGGTTGCCCCCTTGCTTATTTTTCTCCTTCTTAATCTTCCTATTCTTCTTCTTCTTATCCACCTAGTTACTAACTCGCATGTTTTCAGCAGACGAAGAAGAAGAAGAGGAATAAAACCAAACGGATCAAGAAGGCAAAGGGTCAATTTTAAGAGCAATTGGAGGTTGATACGGTTCAGGTGGAGGAGAGCCTAGTTGAGGAGTCATTTGGACATTTGAAACCGCAGGGGTCAAAAATAACCAAATCAGCAAACCGATGGTAAATCTAAGAAGAGACAATGTTTCCATATACGGAGCACCAACATTTCCAAAATAAGGAAAAGGACTAGGATTCCCATCATAGGGGTTTCCTTGGTTGGTATACTGAGGAACTATTGTCATTAGACTCAACCTAAGATCTACTGAGTATTTCCACAAGAAGGATATTATTTCGAGGTCAATTAATTTTAGAAATTAACAACAAAGAAATAAAAAAAGGGGTAACTAGGCATAAAGGTTTACGAAGCAAGCGTGAACTGCAATATTGATCAGGTGTGCTTAGTATTTAGCTCAAAAAATCAAATTTCTCAGAATCATTCGAAACTTGAATGACCGCATCCGTCTTGACGATATGATCCCAACACAACTTGTTTCACTCAAAAACAAGTTCGTATGAGGAAGATATCGTGTTCTGTCCACTTTGCCAAACAAGGGATTTTTTGCAAAAAAAGGTACAGTCACTGCACAATCAACAGTCTGTACTATTGACATGGCAGGTGACTGGGCAGGGTCAAAGTTGGTTAATGTCCAGTATGGTCTCGCCAAGTGGCACATTTTTGTTGGTTGATGGTATGGTGAGTTGGTTCGTTTTTATTGGTTTATGAAGGGCCAACGAGAAGGGGACAAGTGGCAAGCCCGGAGGCTGCCATGTGTCCCTCCCCAAAGGATGGGTATCGGCACGCTGTAGTGTAAAATTTTATGGGCAGGTGAGCAGAGTTGAACCCACGACCTCGCCCAGACAAACCAGATGCATTACCACTATACCATCGCTAAGTGTCTTAACATATTATGGTTGTTGCTTATAGTTATGGTGTAATATGTTTGCAGTTGGGGGAGGGGGGAGCCAGCGTGTAGGCAAGCCCCCTCCCATGTGAACAAAACCACTAACCTCGATGGCTACGGTTTACGGTTAACCAAAAACTGCCAAGCATAACCGCTGACATTTAATGCTAATATGTGTCCACTATTGTGTAACCGTCGGATAACGGTTAGCTTCACCACACTTAATGCGCTAACTACGGATTAGTCCGTAGTTAATACATGATTATTATTTAATTAAACTACAGTTAACTTGGCAGAGAATTTAGCGGATCCGATAAATTGATAGATTCCTCCAGTTTTAGCGGGACTAACTGGGTTCTCCAGTTTTAGTGTAGTTTTACTAGGAGAAACATTTTTTTCCATAATTTTTGTAAAATTCGACCAAATTGAGATCAGAAAAAGGTGTTCCTATATGATTTTTATGTTCTGAGCACATTGAAGTAGGTTTCAGGAGCAGTAGAGCATTGTAAACAATATGTTTTCCATTATTGATCTAATACAGAGGCCCAAGCCATGGAAGCTGGACCAAGGAGATGTAGCCCAAAAGGGGTGAACTCCTTCATAAAAACAATGTGTTAAGTGTTAATTTTGATGGTTTGTTGTACATTTAATTTATGTTGTTCAACACTTGATTTTCATGTTATTTTTCTCATGAACTTAACATAAAACTTGACAAAATTTACCCATTTACATTCACAAACACCATAAGGGAACCTATGCACATGAAGCAAAAGATAAGCATTTGTTTTTTAAATCTAAAGTTGAAATTAGCACAGAAAAACTAACATTCAACAACAGATCAAGTTCGTATCAAAGCAAGTGTTACGAAACCATCTCACAAAAAGATAGAAAATATAGATAAACGCCTTCAAAATAAGCCTCTTCGAGGTGGCAACCTCCTTTACATTACACAAATGAACAATTATTGGATGATACAAATGACAAGACCTCCTTTCTATATATAGGAGTCTAAGTGGTCATAATGTAATCAGAGCCGACATAACAATAATAATGTAAGGGCACAACAATAACAATAGTGGGCTTCTATGGGGCACAATAATAACAATATGGGGACTACATTGGCACAACAATATAATAAGGGGGTTGCACTAATAACAATAATGGGTTACACTAGTAGTATAGGGACCTAACATGCCCTCCTCCTTCAAAAAGTGTTGTCCTCAATGCTTGAGT
Source organism: Pinus tabuliformis (assembly GCA_031772625.1). Taxonomy (NCBI): domain Eukaryota; kingdom Viridiplantae; phylum Streptophyta; class Pinopsida; order Pinales; family Pinaceae; genus Pinus; species Pinus tabuliformis. The sequence continues at coordinate 823,170,010 of CM062814.1, forward strand.
AGTTCTCGATGCTTTTGTATAAAATTCTCATCCTCCCATGTGGAATCTTCAGCGGGCAACTTCTTCCACTTGATGAGATACTCTGAAATTGATCGATTTCGTGGATTTCGGGTTCTTGTTTCCGTGACTGCTTTAGGTTCCAATATGATTTTTACTTCCTTGTCAAGTTATGGAAGTATTGTTTGAACTGGGATCTTTTGCAAATTTTGAATGAACTCCCACCCTACTTCGTCATTCTTCCATTCATCCCTTGCTTCGTTTATCAAATTTGGTTGGATAATTATACCAACCTCTAGCATTTCGGAAAACATACGTTCAATTTCACTCTTTTGGGCATATGGATTTCTATAAGGCCTGATGTTTGGAGGAACACTTCCTGGAATCAAATGAATATAATGATAATGATCATGAATAGGTGAGAGGCCTTTGGGAGTCTCAAATACCTTGGAATGTTTGTCCAATACTTTTTGGAGATCTGGAGAAATAGATGATTTCGGTGTGGGAACCTCTAGCGAACATAATTGTGAAATTACACCTCATTTTTCTTTCTTTAGAAGACTTGTCATTCCGCTAGAGCTAATTATCTTTCTCAGTTTCCATGTGATACCCCTTAATTCAACTTCCTTTCCTTCCGAAGAAAATTTCATGAAAAGTTATTGAAAATTAAAAGTTATTGTACCTAAGGATTGTAGCCATTGGACTCCTAGTACAACATCAACACCACTCATTGGAATCGAAAGAATTGGTATATTCAATACATATTCTCCCATGGATAACTTGATATTATGGCACTTTCCAAAGAAATTTGTGGTTCCTCCACTTGCAACCATCACTTGACACTGTGGTGTTGGATATAGGAAGCAATTCAATTCCTTGGCTATCTTACAATGAAAAAAATTATGGGTATTGACTGAATCAATCAACACTATTACCTTTTTCTTCTTGATATGTCATTCTATCTTGATAGTTTGAGGAGTGGTAATTCCAGCCAATGCATTACAAGATACAGTCGGATTCATTTCTTCCTTCTCGATGTGATCTTTCACTTCTAAAACCTTTTTCTTCTTGATATGTCCTTCTATCTTGAGAGTTTGAGGAGTGGTAATTCTTGTCAATGCTTTACAAGATATGGTCAAATTCATTTCTTCTTTCTCTGGGGTTGGTTCCTGGTGTATATCCTCTTCTTTTGATGTTTCTTGATCCTTTTCTTCCTCCTCTTCACAATCTATGTAAAATAATTTATTCTCAGCACACTTATGACCTTTAGTGTATTTGCTATCACAAATGTAACAAAGCCCTTTTTCACTTTTTTATTCCAATTGTTGTGGTGTAAACCTTGTAGGTTGTGGAAGTATAGGAGAAAAAACATTACCATATTTATAGTTGTGAGTGGTGGTATTCCTTGTTTCCATAATTCCACTTTCAATTTTTCTTGCCAACCTGAATGCCTTCTCCAATGAATCAGGTTCCCAAAGATGAACCTCATGTTGAATGTTATCATTTAAAGTCCCTATGAAGACATCAATCCTTTGCTTCTCTGGAATATCATTTACCCTTATATTCAATTTTTGGGAAGTCCTCAACGTGCTCTGCCATTGAGCCATTTTGTTTGAGATTTTTCAATTGGCTAAAGAAGGTGTTGCTCTTTGTATCCTCATAATGTGCTATCATTTCCTCCATGAGAATTAACCAGGTGACAAGTGGTTTATGAGAACAAAGCCCTCTATACCATAAAAACTGATTTGGATCTAAATATAAAGATGCAATATGTACCTTTTGTAATAGTTTTACATCATTTAGATCAAAATATTGCTCCATCTATAGTATCCAATTTACTAGATCCTTGCCATCAAATTTCCTCATATTGCCTTTTCTTGATTTTAGGAGCTCGAACTTCAAGTGACTGTAACTCTATAATTTCAGATCTCCTAGTTCTAAAATTGCGCCTTGTGGTAGCCCTCTTAGTCATCTTTCTAACCTCGCAAGTCTGATCAATATTGGATTCTGCAAGGAAGAGTTATGTCAAATCTTCCACGATGACCTGATTATAGACTGGTTTAGTAGAGCGAACTTACACGAAGTGCCACGTGTCATTGTTTCAACCTTAGGACTTGAAACCAATACACTGGAAACTACAGTCCATCCTCGTTCTGCAACTTCTTACGAAATTGCAATCTGATTCTCAACGAGAAATTTATGACGATTTTCCCAAGGTCACCTATTTGGGATGTAATTCGGGAGCCTGTGGAAACCTTAAATGTCCTGGATTGTATCTCCAAAAATATAACCAAACACGATAAAAAATGTGGGCCAGAGATTCAACAAGTTTTCAGCTCAAATGGGTTTTAATTTAAGAATCTAAAACTTCGTAGAAAACAAATTATAGTGAAAATTCCACAATGACCTGTTTAAGATGGAGTTTTGGAGCTTGCAAAACCCTAACTTCCTCAGGTAATATCTCTGAAAATATACCGATTCAGGATCTGAAATTTGGACCCACAGTTCAGAACGATTCCATTGCAAATGGGTTTTTTTTTTTATGTTCTGAAACATCATAGAAAAAAAGTTATAGCGAAAATTCCACGAAGGCCTGTTTGGCGCAGTGAAACCCTAGAATCCAAAGCTCTGATACCAAATATTATGAAACTAGCTCACAAAAAGATAGAAAAGATAGATAAACGCCTTCAAAATAAGCCTCTTCAAGGGGGAAACCTCTTTTATATTACACAAATGAATAATTCTTGGATGATACAAATGACAAGGCCTCCTTTCTATATATAGGAGTCTAAGGGGTCATAATGTAATCAGAGCCGACATAACAATAATAATGTAAGGGCACAACAATAACAATAGTGGGCTTCTATGGGGAACAATAATAACAATATGGGGACTACATTAGCGCAAAAATATAATAAGGGGGTTTCACTAATAACAATAAGGGGTTACACTAGTATTATAGTGACCTACTTAAAACACGCTATCCTTATGTTCAATCCAAGCAATTTAGATGAGGTATGTGTGCAAGCCACACACCTTGAAGAAAGAGGAAAGAACATTCAGGAATAGGGTATTAAGAGTAAGCCATTCAAGGGTAAGGAGAAAGATAAGGGTGGAAAATGGAAAGGGGCGAAGAATGCAAGTGAGAATAAAGAAGGGGAGAAAACTATATGCTAACATTGTTCCAAAGTGGGGCATGATGAAACCCATTGTTGGAAATTACATCCCGAACTAAGGCCTAAGAAACCAAACAATAAGCTTAAAAAAAAGGTGACCACTACCACACAACATGATCTTGGATCAGATTTTGGTGATGAGACCAAGATTTCAGCCATGGTCACAAAAGGAAAAGAAGTCATTGCAAGCACTAGTTCCCCACATAGTCACAACAACACTCTAAATGAAGAATCAAGGATAGAATTGTTCCATGTAAGGGTAATTTCAAATCATACAAAGATTGATGCATTATTTGATAGTGGGTCACAATCAAAATTAATTTCAGAAGACTTGGTCAAAAAGCTTAAGCTTGAAACTGTACCTCATGATAAGCCATATCCCTTGGGTTGGATAGTTAATAATTCAAATTTACAGGTTACAAGGAAATGCTTATTCAAGTTTTCCATTACTGAAAAATTCATTGATGAAGTTGAGTTAGATGTAGTTCCACTTGACATCTCAAGAATAATTTTGGGAAGTCCTTATTTGTATGATAGGAAAGCAATATTTTATCACCATGAGAATAAACACCTATTTCTCAAGGATGGATTGAAGTATATTGTGAGAGCCCATCGCAAAAAGTTAAACATTTCTTTGGTTAATGCAGGGCAGATGAAGAGACTAGTAAATGCAAGTAAAAATTTGTGCTTCTCATGATCAAGAAAAAGAATGATATTGATTATGAATCTTTTGAAGGTTGTGATGAAAAATTAAAATCTGATTTGTTTGATGTGGTAAGAAAGCATGGCGAGATGTTTCAGGAACCAAAGGGGTTACCTCCCAAGAGGAAAATTCAACATGAGATACAGCTGCAATAGGATGTTCCACTTCCAAACATTGGCATGGATCGCATGTCAATTATGGAGAGCATGGAAGTCAAGCAGCAAATTCAAGAATTGTTGAACAAAGGTATCATACGCCCATCTACTTCACCATGTGGTTCACCCATTTTCTTGGTGCCAAAGAAGGACAGGACTTGGCGCATGTGTGTGGATTTCCATGCACTGAACAAAATAATGGTAAAGAACCATTATCCACTCCCAAGAATTGATGATTTGCTTGATTAATTGAGGTATGCAAAGCATTTCACTAAGTTAGACTTACGAAGTGGTTATCATCAAGTTAGAATAGCTGAAGAGGACATTTGGAAAACCGCATTTAAAACTAAACAAGGATTGTTTGAGTGGCCTGTTATGCCTTTCAGTCTTACAAATGCTCCAGCTACTTTCATTAGAGTTATGAATGATGTATTGAGACCATTTCTAGATGACTTTGTCATTGTTTACTTAGATGATATTCTCATATTCAACAAATCTAAAGATGAACATGTCATGCAAGTGAACAAAGTACTTGATGTCTTGAGAAAAGAATAGTTGTTTTTAAAGATGTCAAAGTGTGAATTTGGCAAGAATTATTTAGTGTATTTGGGACACATTGTTGGAGGAGGTGAGCTGAAGATAGACCCCTCTAAGGTTGAGGTCATTTCGAATTGGCCCAAGCCCAATACAGTTATAGATGTAAGAAGCTTTCTAGAGGTGGTACAATATTGGAGGAAAATTATTGCTAATTTTTCTTCCATTGCAACACCACTACATGCATTGACTAGTGTCAAGAAAGTCTTCCATTGGGGAGTACAACAGAAAGCATTTGATGCTTTAAAAAAAAAGATTAGTTCAGCACCGGTATTGGCTCTTACGAATCTTAGACATCCATTTGGGATTCAAACAGATGGTAGTGATTACACAATGGGAGCAGTTCTTATGCAGCATGGTAAGCCCATTTCATTTCATTCTAAATTTTAATGGAGTTGTGACTAACTATCCCACTTATGACAAAGAACTTTATGTATTGGTACAAAGTGTCAAAAAATGGAAACACTACTTGATGGGGAAGGAGACCATTATCCATACCGACCATCAACCATTGCAGTACTTACAGTCACAGTCAAAGTTGCAGCAATCACGACACTTCAGATGGATGGGTTTTCTACAACAGTTTCATTTGGTTATCAAGTACAAAAAGGGAATCTACAATAAGGTAGTTGATATTATTTCTAGGCCTATTGTAAATTCATCTATTATACTCAAGCAAAATTCTATTTTACATGAAAGTTACATTGAGCAATATGCATATGATAATGACTTTCAAGATGTGTATGCAAGCTTGAGGCAAGGAAACCAAATTGAAGAGTTAGATTACCATGTACATAACAATTTGTTGTATCACTTGGGCAAGTTATGTATTCCATAGGGAGAAAGAAACAATATCATAAGGGAGGTGCACACTTCATTGATTGCTGGACACTTTGGTGTAGGAAAGACAGTAGCAAATATCCAAAGGTATTGTTATTGGCCACACATGTTTGATAATGAATCTCGTTTCATTAGAGGATGTGTGCAATAAGTAAGCCTAGCAATAGGAAACTAGGATTCTACACTCCACTTTCGGTACCTTCACGTCCATGGGAGAGTAACTCAATGGATTTTGTAGGAGGTCTTCCATTTTCAATGAAAGGTCGTGATTAGTTGTATGTAGTTGTAGACAGGTTCAGCAAGATGTGTATTCTAACACCATGTAAAAAGAAAATTATAGCTGAACAAACAACTCATATTTTCTTCCAAAATATTTGGGTTCATTTTGGTCTTCCTACTTCCATTGTAAGTGATCGAGATTCTCGATTTGTTGGGAATTTTTGGTCAAATTTGTGGGACATGATGGACACTAAGTTGAAGAAGAGTACAACCTTTCATCTGCAAACAGATGGAAAAACTGAGGTGGTCAACAAGACAGTAATTCATCTTCTTAGAGGATATTGCAGCAAACATCCCAAGTTGTGGGATGAACAGTTGCATTACATACAACATGCATACAACAGGGCAAAGTATTCTTCCACAAATACATCACCATTTTAGGCATGGTTTGGGTACTTGCCAAGATCTCCATTGGAATTCATCTTTGAGAAAGATGTCGCCATCGATGGTCATAGCGACATCAATAAGGCAAGGAAGTTCATTGAGAAAATTCAGTTGATACATCACACAGTGCAAGAACAGCTTGAAAGAAGTCAAAGCAGCTACAAGGCAAGGCATGACAAACACCATGTCGATCATAAATTTCAAGTTGGAGACGAATTTTGGTTATATATTAGCAAAGAGAGACTTCAAGGGGAAGGTAGAAAGCTGAAGCCAATATATTATGGTCCTTTTAAAATTCTGGAAAGAATTGATAACAATGCATTTAAGCTAGATTTGCCTCCTTATATGCAAATATACTATGTTGTTAATGTTGAGAATTTGAGATTGTTTGAGCCTCCTTTGATTGATGATCAAGGAGAGCATGTTCAGCTGCCATCAATAGATGATTTATCGCTAGAATATCTTGATGAACTTCGATAAGATCTCATACTTGACAGAAGAACCAGAACTTCGAAGAGAGGTAATTTCGAATACCTTCGAGTGGGATTGAAGGGAAAAAATCCTTCTAAATCCAAATGGTTGTAGATTGAGAAGGTGAGGGAGTTGTACCTTCATCTGTTGAACAATTGATAGTATCTTTTGGGGTCCAAAAGGCTTACAGTTGGGAGGAATGCTCACGTGCTCAGTATTTAGCTCAAAAAATCTAAGTTCTCATAATCACTCGAAACCTGAACGACCAAGTCCGTCTTGGTGATATGATCCCAATACAACTCATTTCATTCAAAACCAAGTTCGTATGAGGATGATATCGCGTTCTGTCTGCTTTGCCAAACAGAGGAATTTTTGCAAAAAAAATGGTACAGTCACTGCACAATCAACAGTTTGTACTGATGATGTGGCAGATGACTGGGTAGGGTCAAAGTTGGTCAATGTCCAGTATGGTCTCGCTAAGTGGCGCATTGTAGTTGGTCGATGGTATGGTGAGTTGGTTTGTTTTTATTGGTTTACGAAGGGCTAATGAGAAGGGGACAAGTGGCAAGCCTAGAGGCTACCACGTGTCCCTCCCCAAAGGCTGGGTATCAGTGCGCTACAGTGTAAAATTTTATGGGCAGGTCGGCAGATTCAAACCCACGACCTTGCCTGGACAAACCACATGCATAATACTATGCCACCGCTATGTGTCTTAACATATTATGGTTGCTGCTTATAGTTATGGTGTAATGCATTTGCGGTTGGAGGAGGAGGGAGCCAGTCCGCAGGCCAGCCCCCTCCCATGTGAACACAACCACTAACCTCGACGGCTACAGTTTACGGTTAACCAAAAATTGCCAAGCATAACCACTGACATTTAATGCTAATATGTGTCCACTATTGCGTAACCGCCAGATAACGGTTAGCTTAACTGCGCTTAATGTGCTAACTATAGATTAGTCCGTAGTTAATACATGATTATTATTTAATTAAACTGCAGTTAACTTGGTGAAGAAATTAGCGGATCTGATAAATTCATAGATTCCTCTAGTTTTAGCGGGACTAACTGGAGTTCTCCAGTTTTAGTGGATTTTTACTAGGAGAAACAGTTTTTGCCATAACTTTTGCAAAATCTGACCAAATTGAGATCAGAAAAAGGTGTTCCTAGATGATTTTGATGTTCTGAGCACATTGAAGTAGGTTTCAAGAGAAGTATAGCATTGTAAACATCACTTTTTCCATTATTGAGCAAATACAGAGACTCAAGCCATGGAAGATGGACCAAGGAGATGTAGCCTAGGAGGGGTGAAATCCTTCATATAAACATTGTGTTAAGTGTTCATTTTGATGGTTTGTTGTACATTTAATTGTTGTTGTTCGACACTTGATTTTCATGTTATTTTTCACATGAACATAACATAAAACTTTACAAAATTTGCATGTTTTCATTCAAAAACACCATAAGGGAACCTATGCACATGAAGCAAAAGATAAGCATTTGTTTTTTAAATCTGAAGTTGAAATTAGCACAGAAAAACTAACATTCAACAACAGATCAAATATACACCTTGGTGAACCAAGGAATTAACGTACGGTATCCAATCTTCCCGAATGTTGTGTTTGGTGTATCATGGTATACAAGGCAACAGACTTGGTCACCTATGGATGGATAGCAACCTATAGGGGGCTCCGAAAATATACGTGACGGTACGTGGGATTACAGTCCGTAGTAGTGTTGTATAATACGTAACCGTTCGATTAGAACGTTCCCATATACTTACCATGCATGGAGCACATCCTATATACCCGAAAGTATTGGAGAACAACTCTATAGACTTCCGTACGTGGATCAAGATTTCACCCTCGGGATACAATGCTGGAAAATAACAATAGATCCTACGTTTAACGACGCTGAAACACGTCTCTAGCCTAGACCTCTATTTTTTTTTCGTTAATGTCATATGCTCCTTAGGTTAATTGAGGTAAATATTAAGTTGATCTTCAATTAAGTTTCAGTTTTAAGGCTCAAAATGATGTCACCTGAACACCTATGATGCAACTATCATGAGAAATGATTCTTTCTATTTCGATGAAAGCTAATCTAGTAAGGGAAGAGATTCAAACAATGATGCAACAACGAAGAATGCAGCAAACAAAGCTTTCCTAACTAGATCTTTCACTTCCATTTTCCAAATACAACCACCAAAAACGAAATGATTTCAATTTTTCTTTCAATGAATGAGAATGCACTTGATGCACTTTTAGCTTTCAACCACTAAACAATGTAATCCATGTCCAATGATAAATATCAAAAAATGACTTTTCAAGGCAATGTGATCTAATGCACTTTACGAAAAGTAAATTATGAGATGAAAACTAAATGAATGCAAAATAAATTTCTTTATGGTCTCAAAATAACTAATAATGTTCAAACAACAACAAATCAATACCCCTTCAAAACATACAAGCAACAAACCACTAAACAATGTAATCCATGTCCAATGATAAATATCAAAAAATGACTTTTCAAGGCAATGTGATCTAATGCACTTTACGAAAAGTAATTTACGAGATGAAAACTAAATGAATGCAAAATAAATTTCTTTATGGTCTCAAAATAACTAATAATGTTCAAACAACAACAAATCAATATTCCTTCAAAACATACAAGCAACAAACAACAATTTTAATTAACTCAAAGAATCAAAGACTCAACCAAAATTTACTTTCACTACTTCAAATAATTGGAGGTACTTTTGCACACCACAAAATAACTAACACAAATCAAAGAAAATTCAATGCACACAGAGTAGGAGGATGACCTCAGAGATCAGGACACACTAGGATTTTTAGCAGAAACCCTAAAAAATCAAAATTTTAAGGATCAACACTACTTTACATAGAAAAATCCACGTTGACATGGTCATCAACGCTACTTTACATAACAAAATCTATGTTGGACAATAAAATGGACCAACACGGGCAAACAATGGAAGACAAGGTTTCCAACACGATTGTACTAGGAAAAATCAGCATTGTCAACGCGACTATAACTGTTAAGAATGCATTGAGCGAGGAAATTTTAGGAAAAACAAGTAGATCTTGAGAAAAACCCTAGACATGATACCCTAAATGACTGACTACTCAGAGTACAGACTCAAAGGCAATAAAAACCAAGGATCATTGAAAGGTGGCCAAACTAATAAAAAAGGCCTCAAAAGGACGATTGAAAGGGCTATAGGCTCCCTAGTGGAGTCGCCAATTTGTTATCTAGGAAATCCCTTCTACGGATAGAAGCAATCCCTCTAGTCCAATGATTGGATCTAGTAACAACTTAAACAAATACATGCAAAACTCTCCTAGTTTAAATCAGAATGACATGGGATAGGAAAGATGGACTACCTCACTCCTATGTGGTTGATTTTCGATGTTGATATCAATCTCCTCACTTCCAAGCTCGATCCTCACTATTCTATTGTGAACATTCCCTGCAAGAGAGATGAAACAAAAACAAAAAAGGAAAGACATAACATATGCATTCTAATGTAAACCATATGATAGATCAAGGAGCATCATACTAAGCAAGTAGTCATTTACACGCTTATGGAAAGTAAACATGCATTGTATTAATAATAAACACAAGAGGGAAGCATACAACCATTGCCTTGATGTTGGAAGCCTCCTTCGAGATGGGTTTCCAAGTCCAAGCCAAGACTTCTCAAGCTCTCCTTTCTCCTTCACAAATTGGTAGCAATTAGGCACAATTTAGCAGCAACATGACCAATCTAGTATGACCAACCATTTGAGGGTGTAAGGGAATGAATTTATAGGGAAGGAGAGGGATTTAGGGATCCAAAAAAGGGGGAAGAAGGTCCACATATTAAGGGGAATATCCCTAAAGGTAGGATCAAGGACTCAAAATGGGAGAACTCGACCATATCCTTATTCAACAATAACCAGCTCGTCGTTCTTGAGGCTTCTAGCAAGAGAATCTTCTGCTCTATTTTTGGAGAAACTACTTGAAGAGGATAAACGTGGATTTTCGTATCCAAAGTCACATTGCCAATGCTAGTCACTAGTTAGACCAAAGGATACCAACACGGGTTTGTCTGTTAAAAGTAGCGTTGGGCTTGCAAATAGGTTTTCTAACAAGCTCTTCCAGAATTACTTCAAGGCATTTCTTCTTCTTTTATTCAAGGATGATCTGATCAATTTCTTTCATGGTGAATTCATTGACAACTTTTTTCACTTTACGACATTTTGGGAAAAGTTCGACAGCTCAGGGTATGAGACAGGGAGTGCGAAAAATTACTATATAAAAAATATATATAGGGAGAAAAAAAATCTAGGAGAAAAGTGGGCCTGATGGCGAAGTGTCTCTCGTCTGCTCTTGCGGCCCTTTGTGGCTGAGGGAAATATTTACTCAATAACCCTTTGTTTCTTCTTAATATCTAAGGTGTCATTTTGTCTCATCCCGCCTTGTCATTCTTTTGATATTCCTATCTATTATTGGCCTCACGCTTTATCCTCATGGCATATGGAGGGATGATGAGGTGGAATACATCTCCAGCCCCACCACTAGTCTGGCCTTCATCACCCTGCTCGAGATTACCACATGTCATGAGGTTATCTCATCCCTCCAATCTCCTTCAATGGTTTTCAACTTCCCTCTCTCCTCTGCTCAAGCTACCCCTTTCTATGACTTTCATTTCTCTTCTACATTGATAGGTCCTTCCTTTCCCCGCATCATCTTGCATTCCCCCAACCTTGGATCCATCATTCTCTTCCCCCTACTCCACACCATGTAATCCTTCTTCCCCTTCTAGTCGGGCTATTGACCCTGAAGCGGACTCAACACATGATCATTCTAGAGGCTTGGGTAGGTGAAAGCAGATAAGTACTCAACGTAGAAAGGATTCTATAAACTTCTTTTTGGGTAGATACATTCCCCTCTTACAGGTTCTATATTTTCTAGAAAAACCCTCGTTGGTCGATTTAGCAATAACCCTATTAAAAATTCTAGTTTAGAAGGTTGAATTGATCACTCTTGGTCCCCTTCACTTGGTTATTCCCTCAAATTTTACATACTTCTTCGAGGGTAGATGGTTTTTATCTTTCACACTGTGAATGATTGCAAAAAGTTAAGGGAGGGTTCTTGGTCCTAGGGAAAAGCGAGTAATTCCCTTTAGCCCTGGACCATTAATTCTGAACCCTTCAAGAAGTATATGGATGGCATGAAAGTCTAGGTGATACTACCAAGTCTTCCCCTTCCATTTTAGACAGAGGAAACACTTATCGACATCAATAATAAAATATGTTATTTCACCAATATAGAGATAAGTTGGGAGACAAAATCTGATTGTATATGAGCATGGATACAAGTGGAAGTTAGTCTCAAGGAAGGGGTTCTTTCAGATTTGGAGATTGACATGGAAAATCACAAATGAACATAGAAGATAGACTACTGGAAGCTCCCCTTCTAGTGCTTCTAGTTCCATGAGGTCATACATCTCCAAGTAGACTATTCAATTCCAAGTCCACTTGTTCCAATCTCTCAATGGAATAAATAGTCAAGTTTAAAGTCTCCTGCCTCATTGCCAAGTCACTCTTGTTAAAATTCAGCTACTATGGCTGCCACGATCTCACATTTATCTCGAGACACTCCTAATGAGGCCCTCACTCTAGAAATTGTTTCATGTATGTCTTAATTTCCATATCCTTGACATCATTTTTTGGTGATTTTTCCTCTCTCCATAACTCCTCTTCTCTGGCTACTCTATCCCCACCTTGTCTCCTCCCTCCCATCCCCCTCCCTCAATCCCTGGTCCCCTTATTTATCTTCCCCCTCTGTCCTCCCCTTATCCACCTTCATCACTTCCTCCCTCTCTCCCTTCTCCTAAAGATATAAAAATATATGCCCTCTGATCTTGATACAAGATTCAAGAGTTTCCTCCCTCTAGTGGAGGTATATCCGTTGACCTCTCGGCCTCAAACCCAGTCGGATGCAAACCCAATCTATCTAAAGAACAATAAAAGGTTTATTAGAGATCAAGAAAGGAAAAAAGTTTCCCATATCTAGGGCCCTTAGAGCATGGAAATCCCTAGGCTCTTTGCCTAAATGAAAATTCTCTCCTTCAATTCTAGAGGGTTAGGGGTTGCCTGCAAATACTTAGCCCTCAAACACCTTCTCTCTTGTAAAAAACCAGATTCCATTCTCATTCAAGAAACTATGTGCTATGGGAAAAAGCCAAAAAACACTGGAAAGCCTCTTAAAAGATTGGCCTTTCATCCATTTGGACATAGACAAACACTTTGGAGGCAATATTACTATATCGATCCCAAACTACATTGTGTTTTCCTCATCTCTTTTTCACTCGAAAATTCTCTTAAAACTACAATTCAAAAACTTTGACTTGACAAATATAGAAATAAATTTTTATGTGCGTTATTTTGATCGAACCTTGTTCTGGGAGTATTTGTTCTCAGAAAGTGCTCTATCTGACCCATACACAATTCTAGGAGGCAACTTAAACTACATTTTATCTCTAAGGGAAGTTTGGGGATCAAGCCCTAGGCAAGATCCTAAGAGTGGAAAATTTTGAGATCTCCTTTTAGTTCACAATTTAATTGATATATAGCCTATTAAATTGTCATCTACTTGGAGTAATGACCGCTCTGATAGTAGCGAACTGGAAAAACACCTTGAAATATTTCTCATTTCGAAGGCCTTACGGAACTTTGACAAGACTTTCAAATCAATTGTTGAATCTGGAGGAATATATGATCACAAGCCTATTATTCTACCTTTTTACCCCAAGGGAGACAACAATTTCATCCCATTCAATTTAATATCTCATGGCTTGTTAAGGAGGATTGTTGTGCACTTATTCACTCATATTGGAATCGTTTAACTTCTCGGGACGACCCCTCACACATGGCACAATTCATGGAGAACATCTATTGTCTCAAGAGGGTATCTCATGCCTTGGCTAAGGAACATCACACAAAATTGGCAAAGTATTTGAGGGATGTTGAAGAAAATATCTTAAAGTGACACGCCTCTTTAGCTTATAGACCTATTACATCTACCCCCCTACAAGGGCTTTGATCCCTTAAAGATAAGCGTCACTCTATTGCTTTTGGAAGAAGAGTTGTGGTGCCTCAAGAGACAAGGTGTATGGTGCCTCAAGAGCCATTTATCAAGAGTTTTTGCACCAATTTGGTTTCTTACATAACCAAAATATATTGGATGTTTTTTTATTGCTCAAGAGGTGTTGCACCACGCAAGGAATACAAGATCTAGTGATTTTTTCCTCAAAATGGACCTATAAAGATCATTTGATAGGGTGGAATGCAATTTCATATGGTTAATGCTTATTCAGATGAGAATGTATTTCATAGTCATTGATTGGATCATGGGTTTCATCCAATCAGTATCTTTTGTAGCCCTCATAAACATGGTTCCCTCCAGTTTCTTCACATCTTCCAAAGAGATCCATCAAAGTTGCCCCTATCTCCTTTACTCTTTATTCTGATCGCATTAAGCCCTCAACAAGATTATGGATGTTAATAAATCCTTTGGTTTTATAAAAGGTATTTATTTCTATGAGAATCTTCAAATTTATCATTTACTATTTGTAGATGACATTCTCATCTATCTACAGGGGTCTTGAACAAATATATTGTCTCTCAAAAATATTTTGGACACCTAATCAACTAGAATTATAATAAATGCACATAAATCAACCTTGATTTTACATGAAACCTTGACCCTATCTTAGTTATTGGTTGTTGAAACCTTTCAATTCCCAGTAAGGTCATTGGAGGAAGGCTTCAAATATTTAGGCTTCTTTTTAAAACCAAATAAGTACAGAAAGGAAGATTGGTCATGGCTCATAAAGAAGAATGAAGCTTGGATCTCAGTTTCGACACATTATCTCCTCTGTTAGGGAGGACGTCTCAATGTATTAAAATCATTTCTTGAAAGGATTCATGTATATTGGCTTTCTATAACACATGTACCAAGGGGCATCCTTAATGACATGCACAAGTTATAAATTTCTTAGACAAGTGCTAGAACAAATCCTAGAATGGCTCTTATAAAATGGTCTAGACTAAATTCTTTGAAAGAGTTAGGAGGCTAGGGCGTAAAGAATCCCTTCATTTTTTCCAAGGCTTTGGCTAGCCATAATCTATGGTGACTTTTGACAAGAAAATCACTTTGGACAAAAGTGATCATTTGCAAATATCTCAAAGGTCTCTCTATAATCAACTAGATATGAATTCCTAACAAACCATCAAGAGCATATATATTATGGAAAGCTATGGTGTCATCCTTTCCACTGATAGGAAAATGGATAGCTTGGAAAATTTGGCATGGAACACAAATTCAAATTGAATAGGATCCATGGTATGTTTCTAGAAATAATTTCACTTTATCCCCCCTCTTCTTCAAAGGCTAAAGATGGTCAACATAATCCACTTCTTAGATGTCGTGATGTAATTTCATAAGCATTGTGGTACAGCAAGATGGAAATTAGCTCATTTCCTTGATCTAGAAGGAGATGTATCAACATAGTGGGATTGATACATACATATTCTTACACATAATATTATCACGCTTAGGAGAACATCCTTGATATGCTTTGCTAGTCTAAGACCCCTATGACCGATGACTTTAATTCTAAACTAGGATACAAATATTGCTTCGAAGATCATTTGAGGGACCCATATAGTGGTGGTGGAAGATAATTTGGAAGGTAAATACCTCTTTGAAATAAAAAAACCACCTCTTGGCTCACTATCAACAACAAACATGTCACATGGGAAGTTTTTTCCATCCATGGATGGTAAGGTCTAGGTAGATTCCATTTATGAAAGTCCCAAGTTGAATTAGCTCTACATTTATTTATCATGTGTTCCTTCATTTCCTGGGTATACTCTCTCATCCAAATTGAATTTTCTCCTAAATCCTGTTGACTTTCCCCCTCTCTATATGGTAATGTTAAACAATGGCTCATGGATAAGTTTGTGTGTTCTTTCTCTAGACTGTCATGTATCTTAATAGAAAACATTTTGTGTGCTCGTGACTTTTCTGTCTTCCAAAATAAAGAGGTCAACTTGGAGATTTGTGCCTCAAAAATCATTTCTCTTGCCAAAGAACATAGAAAAGAACATAAAGCTTCACCTCAACAAGTCCCCCAAATGCCAGAGATTGATTATGATATTCCATGGGGTATTTTTTTTTATGAAGCAAGTCAAGGACACCCCTAATTATGGAGTTGGCATCGTCATATATTTCAATCAATCCACTTCATATATGGAAGGTACATATTAGGAAAAGGCTCCAACAACAAAGCCAAATTCATATGGTTTTATATCCTCCTAGAATTAGCAAAGGAAAAAAATATTTCTAAATTGCGAGTCCTTGGTGACTCTAAACTAGTCATAGATTGAGTAGATGGCAGAGCTAAATATTGACTTCAAACACATCTTAAAATACATTCAACAAATAATATCCACCTTTAATTGAATCACTTTCAATCACATTCTAAAAGAATTAAATGTGGAAGTAAATGCACTATCTATAGAATCTTTTGAGCTTCCCCCAAGATCCACAGGTCACCATGAGTTCTACAATGGCAAAGAAATCAACACCATCGGTTTCCACCTATAACCTCATCCACATTCTACTTTACACATTTTTTGGTATAATGTAGTTGGATGCATGTAACTATTTTCACACTATTTTGACTTAGTACCACATGTTGCACAAGTTGGAAAATAGAAGTGGAAGGTTTTTGTAAGATTCAGTAGTGGAAATACATAATTTCCTTCCCCAAGCCCATCAGGACACCATCCATAATTGATAGTTATGTATATATTATTTTTCATGAATAATTAAATTGATCTAATACATTTCCAACTAACCCAAGGTTCTAGTAACCATAGAGATTATATGCTCATTATATACGGGAGTTATCTAAAACCATAGATAATGCTTTAAAAGGGTGTCATGGGAAGTTCATTACTCATAAGAGATTTAAAATCAAGGATGTGAACCCTCGGCATAAAATTGAGTACTCCTTAGTAGGAAATAGTACTAGCAAAAATAAACACATGGAAAGTCAAGAAACAATGATTATGAAAGAATGAGACAAGGTAACAAGCGTGCATCATCACTTCTAGAAAATAGGCATTGATGGAACTAAAATTCTTTAAGGTATAAAGAATTGAGAGGATAGAAAAAGACATTCATCAGGAGTGTTTCATTTCTAAAGGAAACCATTGCATCAAGGATAGTCCTTTTACTTAATATCAAAGGACAATCAGAAGTGTAGCCAAAGCACCTAATCTTATAATATATATTTCACCTGAAAACTAGGAATTTGCACTCCAAGGATCAACAATTGAGGTAATATGTACATTTATGGTAGACCTATTCAATCTTTGATTGATCTAGGAGCTACAAACATTTTCTTTTTTGTCATGTTTTATCCCAAATGCAACTTCAAACAATTAAATTGGTTGAACCATAATAAAATGGAAATGGAAACAATACATAGAGTGGAAAATTATATCAATATATTTGAACTAGCCTATAGTTGGCCATAGACTAAAGTTGGACTTATCTATTACAACTCCTAGGACATATTATGCGATTATAGGTATGCATTGGCTGGAAATGTACCATATCTTGTGATGAATAATGGAAGGATGAAGTAGTTAGGGGATCAAGACACTCCTAAAATACTTTGTAGTATATATTTACCTATATCAATTGATTGAATCTTAATAATGCAACTTGAAAAAGGTTTTTGGAAAATATGTATACTATTTACTATTTGTATTTAGAGTTAAGGAGAGTGACGGCGAAGCATTAGGAGATTATCCAATATTAAAATGATATGCAAGATTATTTGTAGAGGAATTACAAAGATACCAACTCAAAAGGGAGTTCAATTTTATAATTCATTTCTATTTAAGAACTGAACCAATATTTAAAGCTCCTTATAGGATAACTTCTTCAGAGAATTAACTCTTGCTACATAACATCTTGGACAAGGATCTGATTAGAAGATATAACACATTTAATTATATTTGTTAAGAAGAAGGATAAAACATTAATGTTGTGTATCATTTATCAATAAATGAATACGATTAGCATTAAGAACAAGTATCCTTCTTAATGTTTAATGATTTATTTGACTAGGGGATGTACACATATTTTCCCAAAATTGATATAAGTTTGGTCTACAGTCAATTTAGAATCAAAGTGGGAGTCCCAAGAGACCAACACACTTTTTTTGGCATTTTATGCACTTGTTGTGCAAGTTTTAGGCCAAAACATGGGCTACTGTGCAAGAAATAGATTAGTTTCTGCACTGCCACGTTTTCCAACTTTCTCCAAAATTTTCAAGGTTTTTCCGATTTTGAGTTATGTTTCTCTGTCAGGGTTGGCGGGGGGTTTCTTTTTTTCCTGTTCAATCCATTAGGCATGGATTCTATCAATTTTATTCACTTTAGGAGGAAAGGAAAAGGCCCCTTGGGGTTTGAAGTACGCATCCACCACTTCATAGAGGGTTTGCTTAGTTGGGTAGTCTAGTGTTCATAACTTATAGCCACTATTTTCCAGCATATTAAACCTTTAATTTTAGTCCTTTTAAGCCGTAGTAGCATCACTTTGGATTCCTTTGTGTTGCACCATTTATCTAGGGTCTTTCTGAGAGTCATCTTATTTTCTGTTTATTTGTTGTTCTTTTCTAGTATTAAATCATTTCTATTTGTTGGTATTTGTTGCATAAAATTAGTAGCATTGACCTTATATCCTATCCACATTTGGTACTTGATCTCTTGCTCTCTTTTTCCTTTGGGTTGCTTGCTTTTTCATAGCCCTTTTATGCTGTCTTCATAGCCTCTTGGGTGGGAAATAGTGTGGTCAGTCTAGTTTTTTTCTTGTTGTTTATTTTCAGTACAATTTACAATTTCATACTTTATTTTTCAGCAGCACATGGCATTTGAAAACATGCTCCAATTAAATAATTGAAACACACTTTTATACACACACTCACACCCTAAGGAAATGAGCACTTGGTTAGCACCTCCAAGCAAAGACTTTTAAACTCTCACATTAATAACTTAACAACAAATATAGATCCAATACCACTTGGGAGTCAGGGCAAAATAATCTATTAGCTAAGGTAGGATCGGTGGGATAGGCTTCCAATAACACCCATCGATCACTTATAATGAGACATAGAAGTTGTCAATTTAAGGAGCTTGAAAATCTTCCACATTCCACGGTCAAAACCAGAGTGCGACAGAATCCCATTTGAGAGGGGGATAGTCTTAGGTCATGTGCGAGAAATTCTCCTCGAGGCTACCCAACTCGTGGTATGGAATTCCATCCTGGCGGCTAACTAACTAGAAGCCTAAGATTCATGCACCCCCATTGGACAGAGGTAACTTAGTAATCATTCTCAGGATAAACACCATATAGGTGGTGGTTGTGGAAATCGACCATCCCTCTACCTTACCGTCCCCTAGACAACATTGCTTGTAGATATCAAACCCCACAAGTAAGAATTATTTTGGAAGGCCATCAAAAACATTGATGAGTAGACAACCTTTCAGCTAGTGGTCATTTTAATTTTTATAGGATGTGCTTATTTGAATTAGAGTAGTAGTACATTGTAGTTAGCTTTCAATTTGCACCACTCCACTAGGTGTTTGCTTGCTCTCTGTTATTATTTTTCTTTAACATTTTACTCTAGCATTTAGTGTTTTCTTTGTCTTGACATCATTGCGCTCCCTAGGCATTTTCCCCTAGAGATTCCGTGGTCTTCACCCTCATTTTTGGTTAGGACATCCCTTAATACATGCACGACAAGTCAGGCTCTCTCCACCTAGCCTACATACAAACTTTAGTCTTTTTTATTCATCTAGTTCATCCTCTGATTCTGAATCCTCTCAACTTTGAGCCGCTACCATATTTGGTGTCAATGCTAGTGGTAACATTGGTCCCAACATGGGCACCAATAGCAAAGGAAATGTAGGTGGTAACACTGGTAATACTTAGGTTCCCCCTCATAAAGGTAACATTGGAACCTCACAAGGAATGGCTCCTTCCCAACCATTTCTCCCTTACATGGTTGGTTTAAGTCTCCCAAATTTGAATCAACTTATTAGTGATCCTCTTCACCCTGACCTGAGTTAGCCACCTATGCTGACCAAACTCCCATCCGATATACCAAAATTCGAAGAGAATTCTAGAGAGGATCCGTAACAACCTTGATTAAAAATTCATGTAAAATTATATAAGACCAGAGTCATGGGACACATATTCCATGCTGAATGGTGGGAAAAAAATCCTAGTGGGTGTTCATTTGGTTTATTATGGCTAAGGAAATTGGCAAACTCATTGGAAAAGGATTTGGAAATGAAAAATGGCATTTTTGGCACATTTATGTATGAAAATAATGGAAATTAGGAGAAAAGGAAGGTGAAAGGTCACAGGTTTCATGTGAGGAGGAAATGGAAGGAAAATAATGGAAAATTAAGAAAACAGAGGCATCATTGATGAAAATGATTGTGAGGATCAGTTGGAAAGTTTTTTGTCAACTTTGGAGCAAGGAAGGGAAAAGTAAGCAGAGGAAGGACAAGGAAAAGAAAGGAAAGTAAAGAACAAGCAAGGAAGAGTGGGATCAAGCAGCTACAACAATATTCTTCGCAGGTATCAATTTCCATGTGTGTTTTCCTTGCTATATTTGGCATCCATGGTATTGCATGTGGTTCTTTGTTGTCATGGCATGGGTTTTGCTAGGTCTGACAGTGTTTTCAGCTAGCCTTTCCATTTCTGGATAGCCATGGTGTGATGGGGTTCTCATGTTTTGGTTGAGATGGATTTCTAGATGGATTTGAAGTTGAGTGAAGTGGATCTCTAAATAATAGAACACATGGCCTAGTAACCCCTGAACCAGATTGTGGGTTGTGGTAAAGACAGATTTTTTGTTGCCTCAATGGGCCTAGGAATCCTTGACTGGTGAATGGCATGATATACGGTAAAGCCTAGAGGTGGGTACTCTCCATCAGACCTAGTAATCCCAGGATGGGATATGCTGTAAATCCTGGAGAGTGGGTCCCAGTTTAGGGCATAGTGATCCAGTGTTGATTGCGGCAAATCCTGAGAGACTAGGAGATAGGAAGATTCCTCACGGTGTAGGTGGATAAATCCATCATAATCCATGCTTGTTTGGCCTTGTGATATGGTGGAGATCATGGTAAAGCCTATTATTACATGTTTATTATTTTGGCCTAGTGATCTGGTGTGGTTTGTGGTAAAGCCTGGTTTCTATTGATGAGGGTGAGGTGGTTTAGCCTTGGGATGCCCTGGTTGGTTCTTTTGGTTTGAGTCCCACATTCATGCTTGGAATATGGCACGGGGGTGAATGGATGAAAAAAGAATTGGCTCAGCCATTCTATGGTTAGGTGGAACATGGTAGTCCCATCCCGGGTTGGCTTTTGCATTCATTAATAAGAGGTTCTTTCTTTGGTATATTATGTGCAAATGTACTGGTTTATATGTGGATTCTACGAATGATGCATCCTTGATATTTCTGTTGTTATTATGTTGGTTATAAGCATGTATTATGATAGTAATGATGTATGGCTCTCCTCATGTTTTGATTTGTAAATGAATGAACAATGTATATATTGCCTAATAGATGATAATGAAACTAATGATATAAGGGGACAATTCTTCTTAGAAATTCTCAGATAAGTATGAGACCCCTATGCTCAGATCTATTGTTTACACTTGTAGATTACATATTTGTGATGTGTTTGACGAAATGCATGTCATGGCTAGTAGGGGTCCAATCTAGACCTTGTCCTTGTTTTTGCAAATGCATCATTGTTATGTTGTGTAAATTCATTTCCAAAAGTGTCATTGAGTTCTGGGTAGTGACCTAGGCTCTGGGCCTCAAAAAGTGGCTCAAATCCTAGAGACACAGGCACAACATTGGGCAGAAAAGTCCTTGGACACATGCATGCCCATGCTATGGAAGTGTCCAGAGCCTCCTAGACACAAGCATGCCCATATCAAGGGAGATTCCGGGGGTTTAATGGTCTAAAGCTTCAGTTGGTCCAGGGGTTGATTACTTGAGTGGATGGGATGGCTCTTGGGATTTTTGTTGCTAATGTGGAAGGTATTTGTGGTGTGATTCCATCAATTCCACTTCCTTAAGGTCACCTAGGAGGTTGAATCCTATTATAGTGGCCTCTCGTTGCATATTTACCCCGGTTGACCGATTACTTGGGTAGATGTGGGATGAGGGTGTCACAGAGTGGTATCAGAGCATGGTTCACCCCTCAGATTGGATGGACGGTGTGTTGGTCATGCATTCGTGTTGGTTGCATATGTGTTCCTTATGCTTGTAGTCCATGTATTTGTTGCATTTTCATGGTATTGATCATGGTTGTAGTGATGTCTCCATGTGAAGGTTGATGGTGTTGATGTGGGATGTGTCATCATGAGTGTCGGTTGTATATGCATTTGTTATGCATGTCAGTGTCTATATGTTATTATGCATGCTTTGTCATGGTTATGGTTATGCATGTATAGTAGGTCAAACATGCATTGTGAGGTCATTGTATGCATTTTAGGTCATCATGATGCTATCGGTATGTTATGATGTTGATGTGTTGGCTGAGATAGAGCAAGAGATGTAAATCATCAAAGCGAGCTTGCATCACTAGACTTCGAGGTAAGAGCAGATCATCATATAGATTTTTATGGTGGGCATGCAGGTATGTGGTTAATGGTTGTTATAATAATTAGGGTTACTGATATACTCGTCATTTTATTGTTGTTATGGTTACATGTATGATAAATAATAGTTGATTAGTGTAGTCATACGCACATGTGTCAGATAATCATGAATGATAGTAATTTGTGGTTGTATTCATTGCTATTGTTGTTTTATGATAGTTAACTTGATGATTATGTTATATGTTGTTGATGAGCATGCTATAGGTTAATTTTTTGTTGTTATATGTTAGTTAATGATTAGGGTTATTGCATTTAAAATCTTGAGTTAGATGTATTATGTTAACCTGGATTGGTCTATGCAGATGGTTATGGTTATGACATTCAGGTATGAGTTAATATGTTTTGATATTATGTCATACTAATCTAGACTGATTGTGCAGATGTGATTACTATGCATGAATGATAACTGTTTATGAGCTTATGATGTGAACATGTTAACTAATTACTGTTATGGATATCATGACCTTATTTATGTTTGAATTGATATGTTGTGAAGTTATATCGTGCTAATCCAGATTGATTATGCAGATAATATAACCTCCTCTGAGATACATTAAGGTATGAGTTTTCTTATGTCGTTTATTTGGTGTTTGAGTGTTTGGTGTCTGTTGGGCTTCCAAAATGTCTTCAAAATGACATCCACTTTCACCTTTATCACCACCATTTCACTCACATGTCACAACTCCATAACCATATAACCTTTCATTAGCCACCATTTTCATAAATATATGGGTTAGGATCATTATTTACCAAAGTTATTTATTTTATGTGTTTAAAGTGAATTTATGATTAAAAACTAGGAAATTAACATGGTTTCATATATTTATATATGTGGCTTGAGTTTCATGACATGTGTAGGTCATTTGGAAGCTTCCAAGGCACCCTTATGTGGCCTCCAATGCTCAAATTCGAATTCCCTTCAAAGGAGATTTGGATAAAGGTCAAAGAAGGATATGTGTCCTATTTGGATTGTAACTCTGTGAGGTGTCTTATCATTTCTTATTTGGATTAGAACTCTATGAGACACGTAGGGGATATGTGTCTCATTATGAGCTATTTGGTTGTAACTATATGAGATTTTAGTGGATCTTCATTAAATAGGGTAGCTTCTTATGTTTTTGTATAAATAGGAGAGCCTTTTCTTTTGAAAGGCATATGTGTAAAGTTGGAGAAATGCTCATGTTTTTAATAGAGAATTTGGAGCTTATACTTGGAGATTTGAAGATTTAGTTTTGCTTGCATATGGAGCTTCTTCACTTGCCATCCTCATACAGCATTGGAATTACCATCTAATGATTGTGAGATTTAATTGCTTTTATAGATTAAAGTTCATTTGCTTTCTTAGTATTAGTTTTAAAATGACTGTGTAATCTTTGCTTTTCTAAAAACATTTCAATAGGGAAGATTTATGTATTTTCTAATTGGATTAAGTTTGAGGCAAGGGCTCATAGTTATTTGGTTTCCTTTCATGTTTTGTTATTTACTTTCTTAGATCAAACCATCCATTCATTGTATAATTGAATAAAGGATCAGGGCAAGAAGGTGAGTTCAAATTGGGTGATTGAATGTTCAACCTATGCAATCATTGAGCTTTACTTTTCCATGCTTTATATTTGCTTTTAAGATCCTCATTTAATTGCATTAGCTGATATTCCTAAAGATCATTCTAAGAAATTGATTTAATCATATTTCAAGATTGAATGATTGAACATTTGATACATGCAATTACTAAGTTATTTTCTGCGCACTTTACTTGCTTTTCTAGGACATTAGAAGTTAAAGTATAAATAGTTGCTTACACATCATCTCAGGAAGGTAACACTTCATAATTGAATGCTGGAGTAACTAAGCATACATTAGTTTTTTTTTATTTCACAGGTTAGTTGAATTTCATTTTCATTATTTGATTTCATAGATTAGATGAATTGGTTTTTGTTATTTTGTAGTTAGATTGATCTAAACTGAAAGACAATTTCTAGTACATACAGTACACGCATGCTTCACAAGTTTACGAAACCCCGGGTTGACAAATTAAATGACAGGCAATCACTTTGCCCCAACATTTTGGCGTCGCTGCCGGGGAAGTGTGCATAGGAACTAACTTTCAGTTTAGAGTGTATTTTTTTTTTTTTACTAACCATTTATGGACAGATGATCTAGAATGCAACCCAAAGACTACATTGAGGAATGGTATCAAGAAGCGATTACGCCACAATATTCATCAATTCTTCAAGAGATCCTTGCGGAAAATCTAAAGGTTAAAACGATTTCTCATGTCCTCATGCACAATCAGGTACATTTCACAAATTTGGATATGAACATTTTAGAAAGTTTAATCTATAAATGGCTCGATTGGAAACATTCATATACTGGAAAAAAAAAAAAAAAAAAAAAAAAAAAAAAAAAAAAAAATTGAGTAGGATAAACTAGGAAATAAAATCAAGCTTTGAATAAGGAAAATGTAGATTTTTTTCTATTTTTTCCCAAAGAAATTGACAATCTAGGTTCTCATGCAACCTGTAGGGAAAAAATATTTTGGCATTAGCTTGGAATCCAAATCCAAAATTCCTCATTTAAAAAAGAATAAAAAGAAATAAAATTAAATCTTGCTTTAAAAACACTGCATATCTGGCATATCAAAGGTTCAAATGATTCCATTCTGATTCGATATAGATTGGTTATCTTTTGCAAATCTCCTTCCAAAGTCATTTTCAAGTAATGGCATGACCGAACAACTTGCATTGATATGGAGGTAGATTTCGAGTCCCCCAAAATTGCCCATAGGACGATTGATATAGTTAGATCTTCCATTTTCCTTTGATGGAAGACATCCATGCAGCCACAAACCCAACCTTCAAAACTTGCAAATCAAAACCACCAGAAATTGATTTTGGTTGCCGGAACATTTCTAGAAAACATAATTGTTTTGACAGACAATTTTAAAATGCGTTTTCTGAATAAACCAAGGAAAATTAGAAAAATCTAAGACGAGGTTTTTTCCCGAACAGGGGCAATTAGGTAACCCAGAAACCATTTTCTGGATTTTATAACCAATTGAGAGAATTTTGTAGTTCTTCAAAGCCCTATTTTGTTGTCTGCGTGAAAAAAAAAAAACAATTTTTATATATACACAATGAACGGTTTCAGCCAGGAGAAAGAATGCTGGAAAAATCCTTCTTATCCATTCACCACCAAAAAAATCAATAAAAAGGTTTTGATAAGCTGACTGCTCAACTTCACATCAAAACTTGCAAATCCAACCACAGTAAATGATTTTAGTTGCCAGAGCATCACAGAAAGCGTAACTATTTTGACACATGATTTTAAAATATGTTTTCTGAGCAAACCGAGGAAAATTTTGAAAAAATGAGACATGGGTGTTTCTCAGAATAGGTCAAATTAAATAAACTAGAAACGATTTTCTCAATTTTGCAACCGTTTGAGAGAAATCTGAGATTCTTCAGGACCTTGTTTTGTTGACTGTGTGAGGAAAAACAATTTCTAATTAATACACTATGAACTGTTTGAACATGGCACGTTGAAGAGGGAAGAATTCAAATTAAAAACAAACTCTGCTATAGCATTCGATCCACATGGCACGTAGAATCCAATTTAATTCATACCCATTGCGCAATTAGTAGATTCCACCGAAGCCACAGATGTTCAAAACGTGCACACATTTATCACTAATTTCCTACTTTCTCTTTAGTGTAGAAGCCGCCAGTGGCACTAATATCAATTTCATAGATCACCAGAGGAGGTAGATCTGCCACTCTCACCTATTCAATCACATGGAAATTGCATCAACGCTGGGCATTTCTTCCTCCATCAACGCTGTTGCAAGCAAACGTCAAAGAAAAACCTCACACGTTGCTTGATTTTTATAATTCGATTTTTTTCATGGTGGTGTCATTTTTACAAATGGTTTTGTAAATATTTTTTTTCTTTTTCATGTTGTTTTATAACATCATCTTTTATACATAGTTTTAATTGTAAATATTTTTGCCATGAGGAAAATAGTTTTGGCACCCAAAAAAAAAAAACACTGATAGGGTGCTTCATCTACAATATTGCGGATACCCACAATGCCTTAACAAGAATCCTGTAGATGGCAAGATCAAATCTTGTGGACATGCATATTTTTTTTCATAAAGTATTTTTATATGATCATGAGCCTTGCAGATACAAAAGCCAACGACATCACAAAATGAAAAATCTTATGCCATGGCACAGCCAAAGAAGATCGACAATATTTTAGCTACAGAAACTATGCACATTTTGCAGCTGGAAAACAATTCTGCAGCTATGCATTTAACTCAATGATTTATTTGTCAAACAATGCATTCTAACCAGAAATTCATGATCAACATGCCATTTCATCTGCTTACATCATCTTTCACTATAGCATCATGTTCCCATGCCACATTTTACATGACAATTTTCATTGTTTCATAAAAATTTCAAAACAATCTAACTTTCTCATACAACATCGGAATTCGATGATTCAAGCATCGTTGGAAAGATCTCGACGAGATATACAAAATGAGGAAGCTATTATCAGATTTTGAAACAGTAAAGAATGAAGAAATTGCTGAAAAGAAACAACAGGTAACTTGAGGCACTACTTTCGACACAGGTATAAACTCTTTTGGTTTTCTTTCATGAACTTGTTTAATAGTACCGATTCTTATTTTTTTATTATGTAAATGTCATTAACAGAGAAATTGATCACCTCTCTATTTTGATAACCTTACAATCCATTGGAGAAGAAGTACTAGTTTTTGCAGGTTCCAGGAGGAAGAACAGATGACCATAAGCAAATAGTGTCTCTCAAAGACCACATTTATTTCACAAGAAAATGATCAAAGTAGAAACAGAGATGAAACATCAATGCATGAGCACATGCTAATGCATATTAGATCCAACAGTTGCAAGCCTTTCAGATGCCAATGTTTCCATTGCATCCATACTCCTTCAGTCAATAAAACCTTCATCTCATTTCCTTTGCAGTCGCATTGCATTTCACTTAGTCAGTCAATAAAAATTGTCATCTCATTTTCCTTCACTACTCATTTTTATTCATAGAAACTATATTTTTTTGCCTTTCTTTGACTAACTCATAACCCATTTTCATAGAGACATTCATCTTGCTTACATGCTGATTTGTCCTTTTACTTTCCATTCACTTGTCATTTTCCTTTCCGTTAAATAAACCTTGATCCACTGCAAAATTTTCCATTCATAGTCCTTCAAAATCATTGTTTCATGCTCGCGTTAGATGATGGAGGATTCCTTAAGGCCTTCCTTCTAACAAGCCTTGGCCTATCGACATCGACACATTATCTAGGTCCAAGGCTAGAGTCCTCATTAGTACCTTGAGGCTTGTATGCCTTAATGACAGGCTCTCTCGCCAAAAATCATGGGAATACATCGACGTCCCTTGATCGTTGGATCTTGCAAGTGGCTCAACATTGGCTCATTTATTCGCCCTTTGCAAGATGTACTTAGGTACCTTGGCACTCGTTGACATTAATGGTGAGTTTGCCTCGCATTGGTTAACGACATTCATCAATGGTCAGTAATCCAATTACCTCTCCTTATGCTCGACATCGACACATTTATTCGCATGACTATAGTTGTACCATCGGTTTTATAGCGATTGAAGACTATATCATTTCAGCATTTTGCAGCAGATACAACAGATTTAGCAGCAGAAATAAAGAATCCACTTCACAACCTCATCCACCATTTATGCAACCAAGAAGCAGATGAATTCTACATTTCATTCCATGATCCAGAAGCAGCCACACTCTTCAATTTCCATAACTCATGCACATTGAAGGTAAGTGAAGGTATGTGGTTTTCTAATTTTTAGTCATACAATTCCTTAAAATACTAAAATTGTAACTTTGGGAAATTCCTCACTTCTTCTTTCACATTGTCATATCTTTAGTTGGGGGGAAGGGACATTATTTCATATTCATATATCATACACCATCACACATTTTCATTTCATCCTAACATACTTGTCCTAATCAATTATGATTGCATTATGGTTCAAAAAGTTATATGATTTGCAAATAATGCCTAAATTATGAGCACACTATATGGTTGATTTTAAAGGTGCATTCTTAAATATGTTAAATGAATTTTGCTGCAACAAAAAGAAACAAGGTATTGAAACACAAGAACCAATACCAATTAGAATTTGGTTGAAACACAAGAACCAACCAAACATGTTGCAATTCAATGTATGATAAGGAATTCTTTGCAAAAATAAATAAAATTGTCAAATGCAAAGTTTAAGTACATATGATATGAGCCAAGCTCATTCAAAAGCAAAGACGTTGCGAGAAAATTAAATGAATTAATGAAATATTTGCATGAGGACATGCAATTACTTTAGTTGGGGGGTATGTTGGGCCTCCAAAATGTCTTCAAAATGACATCCACTTTCACCTTTATCACCACCATTTCACTCACATGTCACAACTCCATAACCATATAACCTTTCATTAACCACTATTTTCATAAATATATGGGTTAGGATCCTTATTTACCAAAGTTATTTATTTTATGTGTTTAAAGTGAATTTATGATTAAAAACTAGGAAATTAACATGGTTTCATATATCTATATATGTGGTTTGAGTTTCATGACATGTATAGGTCATTTGGAAGCTTCTAAGACACCCTTATGTGGTCTCCAATGCTCAAATTCGAATTCCCTTCAAAGGAGATTTGGATAAAGGTCAAAGAAGGATATGTGTCCTATTTGGATTGTAACTCTGTAAGGTGTCTCATCATTTCTTATTTGGATTAGAACTCTATGAGACACTTAGGGGATTTGTGTCTAATTATGAGCTATTTGGTTGTAACTATATGAGATTTTAGTGGATCTTCATTAAATAGGGTAGCTTCTTATGTTTTTGTATAAATAGGAGAGTCTTCTCCTTTGAAAGGCATATGTGTAAAGTTGGAGAAATTCTCATGTTTTTAATAGAGAATTTGGAGCTTATACTTGGAGATTTAAAGATTTGGTTTTACTTGCATATGGAGCTTCTTCACTTGCCATCCTTATACACCATTGGAATGACCATCTAATGATTGTGAGATTTAATTTGCTTTTATAGATTAAAACTCATTTGCTTTTTTAGTATTAGTTTTAAAATGACTGTGTAATCTTTGCTTTTCTGAAAACATTTCAATAGGGAAGATTTATGTATTTTCTAGTTGGATTAAATTTGAGGCAAGGGCTCATAGTTATTTAGTTTCCTTTCATGTTATGTTATTTACTTTCTTAGATCAAACCATCAATTCATTGTATAATTGAATAAAGGATCAGGCCAAGAAGGTGACTTCAAATTGGGTGATTGAATGTTCAACCTATGCAATCATTGAGCTTTACTTTTCCATGATTTTATATTTGCTTTTAAGATCCTCATTTAATTGCATTAACTGATATTCCTAAGGATCATTCTAAGAAATTGATTTAATCATATTTAAATATTGAATGGTTGAATATTTGATACATGCAATTACTGAGTTATTTTCTGCGCACTTACTTGCTTTTCTAGGACATTAGAAGTTAAAGTATAAATAGTTGTTTACACATCATCTCAAGAAGGTAACACTTCATAATTGAATGCTGGAGTAACTAAGCATACATTAGTTGTTTTTGATTTCACAGGTTAGTTGAATTTCATTTTCATTATTTGATTTCATAAATTAAATGAATTGGTTTTCGTTATTTTGTAATTAGATTGATCTAAACTGAAAGACAATTTCTATCACATACAGTGCACGCATGCTTCACAAGTTTACAAAACCCTTGGGTTGACAAATTAAATGACAAACAATCACTTTGCCCCAACATTCTGGCACCGCTGTCGGGGAAGCGTGCATAGGAACTAACTTTCAGTTTAGAGTGTATTTTATTTGTTTTTGTTTTTACTAACCATTTATGGACAAAGGATCTAGAATGCAGCCCAAAGACTACATTGAGAAATGGTATCAAGAAGCGGTTATGCCACAATATTCATCAATTCTTCAAGAGATCCTTGCGGCAAATCTAAAGGTTAAAACGATTTCTCATGTTCTCATGCACAATCAGGTACATTTCGCAAATTTGGATATGAACATTTTAGACAGTTTAATCCGTAAATGGCTCCATTGGAAACATTCATATACCTGAAAAAAAAAAAAAAAAATAAAAAATAAAAATAAAAATAAAAATCTTTCAAGTAGGATAAACTAGGAAATAAAATCAAGCTTGATTGCATTTTTTAAAATTTTTTAGACTTTAAAATTTTCTAGAATTTTATTTATTTTCTTGCATTTCTTCATTAACCTCACAAAAATATTTTCAATAAAAAAAAAAAATCATGTTGGATTTTCAATAAAAAAAAATAACATAAAAAATTTTCTTAATGTTTTTGAATAAGGAAAATGTAGATTTTTTTTTCTTTTTTCCTAAAGAAATTGACAATCTAGGTTCTCATGCAACCTGCAAGGAAAACATATTTTGGCAGTAGCTTGGAATCCAAATCCAAAATTCCTCATTTTAAAAAAGAATAAAAAAGAATAAAATTAGATATTGCTTTAAAAACGCAACATATCTGGCATATCAAAGGTTCAAATGATTCAATTATGATTCGATATAGATCGGTTATCTTCTGCAAATCTCCTTCCAGAGTCATTTTCAAGTAATGGCATGACCAAACAACTTGCATTGATATGGAGGCAAATTTCAAGTCCCCTAGAATTGCCGATAGGACGATTGATATAGTTAGATTTTCCCTTTTCCTTTGCTGGAAGACATCCATGCAGCCACAAGCCCAACCTTCAAAACTTGCAAATCAAAACCACCAAAAAATGATTTTGGTTGCCGAAACATTTCTAGAAAACGTAATTGTTTTGATAGGCAATTTTAAAACGCGTTTTATGAGTAAACCAAGGAAAATTAACAAAATCTAAGACGTGGGTTTTTTCCGGAAAAGGGGCAATTAGGTAGCCCAGAAACCATTTTCTAGATTTTACAACCAATTGAGAGAATTTTGTAGTTCTTCAGAGCCCTATTTTGCTGTCTGCGTTACAAAAAAAAAAAAAAACAGGGACGATTTTTATATATACACAGTGAATGGTTTCAGCCAGGAGAAAGAATGCTGGAAAAAGACTTCTTATCCATTCACCACCAACAGAATTAATAAAAAGGTTCTGATAAGCTGACTGCTCAACTTCACATCAAAACTTGCAAATCCAACCACAACAAATGATTTTAGTTGCCGGAGCATCACAAAAAACGTAACTGTTTTGACACATGATTTTAAAATACATTTTCTGAACAAACTGAGGAAATTTTGAAAAATTGAGACATGGGTTTTTCTCAGAATAGGTCGAATTAAATAACCTAGAAATAGTTTTCTCAATTTCACAATTGTTTGAGAGAAATATGAGATTCTTCGGGACCTTGTTTTGTTGATTGTGTGAGGAAAAACGATTTCTAATTAATACACTATGAATTGTTTGAACATGGCATGTTGAAGAGGGAAGAATTCAAAAAAAAAAAATCTGCTGTAGCATTCGATCCACATGGCATGTAGAATCCAATTTAATTCATACCCACTGCACAGTTAGTAGATCCCATCGAATCCACGGATGTTCAAAACATGCACGCATTTATCACTAATTTCCTCCTCTCTCTTTAGTCCAGAAGCTGCCACTAGAGCTGATATCAATTTCATAGACCACCAGAGGAGGTAGATCTGCCACTCTCACCTACTCAATCACGTGGCAATTGCATCAATGCTGACCATTTCTTCCTCCATCAACGCTACTGCAAGAAAACCTCAAAGAAAAACCTCACACACTGTTTGATTTTTATAATTCGATTTTTTTTCATGGTGGTGTCATTATTACAAACGGTTTTGTTAATACTTTTTTTTCTTTTTCATGTTGTTTTATAACATCATCTTTTATATATAGTTTTAATTGTAAATATTTTAAATATTTTTGCCATGAGGAAAATAGTTTTGGCACCCAAAAAAAAAAAAACACTGATAGGGTGCTTCATCTACAGGATTGCGGATACCCACAATGCCTTAACAAGAATCCTATAGATGGCAGGATCAAATCTTGTGGACATGCATTTTTTTCATAAAGTATTTTTATATGATCATGAGCCTTGTAGATACAGAAGCCAACGACATCACAAAATGAAAAATCTTATGCCATGGCACAACCAAAGAAGATCGACAAGATTTTAGCTACAGAAACTGTGCACATTTTGCAGCTGGAAAACAATTTTGCAGCTATGAATTTAACTCAATGATTTATTTGTCAAACAATGCATTCTAACCAGAAATTCATGATCAACATGCCATTTCATCTGCTTACATCATCTTTCACTGTAGCATCATGTTCCCATGCCACATTTTACATGACAATTTTCACTGTTTCATAAAAATTTCAAAACAGTCTAACTTTCTCATACGACATCGGAATTCGATGATTCAAGCGTCGTTGGAAATATCTCGACGAGATCTACAAAATGAGGAAGCTATTATCATATTTTGAAATAGTAAAGAATGAATAAATCGCTGAAAAGAAACAACAGGTAACTTGAGGCACTACTTTCGACACAAGTATAAACTCTTTTGGTTTTCTTTCATGAACTTGTTTAATAGTACCGATTCTTATTTTTTTTTCTATAAATGTCATAATGGTGTCCGTTGAGAGTCTTGTGATTTCGATTCTTTGTTCTTTGTTTGTGCTTGATTTGAAGCTTTGTTATGTCTAGTGTATGGCCATACCACCTTGTTCACAGTGTCGTATTGTTATCGGTTTTCATGGTTTTATTCTTGTTTTTGTTTGTTCTTGCCATTTTTTTTAGTCTTGGGAATTGGTTTGGGAAAGAGGAAAGTTAATGAAGCTCAAGAAGTGTTGAATGAAACCTAGCATGTAATGTAAGACCCGAATGAAGCTCGGTGCATGAGTAAGGGAAGTTGAAGGTAAGAATATGAAAATCGGTTGGATTGGTTCGGTCCATTGGTTTAAGTGGACAGTGGAAATACAGTTATGAGAAAGGTAACAAGAAAGGTGAAGTAAATGGATCTGAGGCATCAGATGCCTTGGCTATGTTGGGAAAGATTGTTCTTAATGTTGTGCATGGTGTGCATGGATAAAGGGAGTTCTCTTAACCTTGACCTTATGATATTTGGTAATTATATTGTGATCATGTTTATGCTATTGTTTATATATATGCATGTATATATGTATGTCATTATCTGACAGAATCATGATTGTTTTATGTTGACATTTATATATATATATATATATATATATATATATATACATACCGTTATCTGACAAGGTCATCAGGAATCGTTCTTATGGAGGAATTGCTTATGCAGGTGAATGGCATGAAGATATTCTTGGTTTATGAGGAATCAAATGAGAAGAGTAGCCTGATAGATCTTTGAGGTCAGTATCATGTGGATATGAACTGATATTATGTCATTATACTATGTTTATGTTTATGTTATGGACAAGCTAACGTTAAGAGATACATCAACGGAATGAAAACATCATGATCCGCGACATGCAAGGATAAGCATGGATGACAAAGAGACATTAGAAGCAAGGTTGCTTAGTAGAGGCAGTGTGGGTTTGGATGCGTGGTACTATTGTTGTACATATGTTGTATATGTATCACATGTTGCATCTGTGATGTCGTGTGCATGTGGTGTTGTATATATATAGTGTGTGTACATGTTGTTTATGCAATGCTATGTACAAAGTGGTATATATAGTATTGTGTGAATATTGCAGATGCAATGTTGGGTATAGATGGTGCTACGTACATGTCGGATATGCGGTGTTGTGTACATATTATACTGAGCACATGATGGATATGCGGTGTTGTGTGAATGTTGGATATGAAATGTTGTGTACATAGGGTGCTATGTACATGTTGTATATGCAGTGTTATGTACATATGGTGTCGTGTACACTGAATATGGTGCTATGTACATATGGTTTTGTGTGCATGATTGTACAAGTGGTGTTGTGAGCATGTGGTTTCAGGTACATGTTGTACATGTGGTGCTATGTGTAGGTGGTGTTGTGTACATGTTGTGCATATGGTGTTGTGTACATGTGGTGTTGTGTACATGTGCATGTGGTCTTGTGTATGTCTGGCGTTGTGTACACGTTGTACATTTGGTACGATGTACATGTGGCTTTATGTACATGTTGTGTAGGTGGTGATGTGTACATGTGATGTTGTGCACAAGTTGTGAAGGTGGTGCTTTGTATAGGTGGTAGTGTGTACATGTTGTACATATGGTACTGGTGTACATGTCATATTGTGTGCATGTCATACATCCTGTGTTGCAGGCATGCGGTACTATGTATGTGCATTGTGTAGTTGTGGTATCCTGACATGTGTACTCGTTGTGTTGTACGCCAGGTGTAGGTACATGTATTGTGTAGTGTCGCTTGTTGTGTGTGGATGTATGTGTTGTGATGTACATTGTGTATGTATATGTGATTGAAAAAAATAAAAAAGCACTAGGTGTTTGCTGGGTGTGGCAACCGATTCGATGTGTGTACAAAAAGAACAAAGGAAAAAGTAAGGATCGATGAAGGATAAGTATTAGTATTTTATTTCAGTTTTATTATGCATGTGATCTATGATTCTCACTTGTGATGGTTACATGTGATTTATGATTATGGTTGATGATGATTTCATGCAGTTCATGATTTTAATTTATGATGTTTAAATTTGAGCTAACCATATGTGATATTTTTATTCATGATGATTTGATCAAACAGTTAGTTTGACTTGTTGTGACAGGAAGTAAACAAGATTGCAAGTGTACCTTATTAACGAGCTACCAATGAGGTATGATTTGAAGTTATTTCAATTTATTTTGAATCTAATGGAAATTATGTGCTTGGTATAGGAAGCAAAGAAATGCCCGATTGAGTGGTTGAAATGGAATACAAGAACAAATAGCGTCAGTGAAAGGAATTGGAACATTCAACAATATGTTGGTAAAGCACTTTAGGAGCAGGGCCATTGTGGGACACTGGTACCCAATAATGTCCATTGATTTCCATGAGCATGCTATGACCAGTGTGATGGTTTTGAGGTAGGTATATGCCTTAATTATTTGACCTTCCGATGTGAGGAAGCCTTTCCAAGGGATGGATCACCAGGGATAGGGGATGCTGGGGAACTTGGAAGTTGAGTGACTGCACAGAAGGGGTGACCGAATTTCCCGAGGGACTGTGTAGTAGAGAAGGGAAGGTTGGGGATGGATTTTTTTTGGTAATTAGCATTTCTATATGGAATCAGATGCACATTGGGAGTGTGCCCTAGAACAATGAGCCGATAATTTTTCACTTAGAGGAAAAGTGGCATAGGATTATAGCGTTGGACATTGGATGTAGATTTGACCTTGCAGTGGATTTTGGACTTCCTGGGAAAGATATGAATCCTGGTATCACTTTATGTTGTGACAAAAAATCCTCTCTATGGACAGAGACAATCCCTCTAGCCTAATGAGTGGGTCTAGCAACAAACGAGATAATTTAGAAGACACTTTCCTAGATTACAATCAAAATTAAAGAAGAGGAAGGAGACCTACCTCGTTCTGATGCTATGATGTATTCCTTTGTCGAAGATCTTAATCGCTCTCTCCCTCAGGTTCAATCCTTGCTGCACATGGAATTTTAATACCTGCACAAGATACTAAGAACACAACAAAGCATAAAAGTGAAATCAACATAATTCAAATGTGATCCACTTAATAGATTAAGGAGCATTAAGATAAATGAAGCATCAACACAAACATTTATGGAAAGTGAACCAACAGTTGTATATATTAAGAAACTGAAAAGGGAAGAATACAACCTATGCCTTGATGTTGAGGCCTTCCTTTGGGTGGATGTCCAAGTCCAAGCAAAGACTCTTCAAGCACTCCTTCTCCAAGCTAGAAATGGGAAGCATGTAAGCATAATCTCAGCATAGGGATGCAACAATCAATGACCAACCATTTGGGAATGGAAGGGAATGAATTTATAGGCAGGGAGAGGGAGTTAGGACTTCACCAAAGATAGAGGAAGGTCCACATATCAAGGAGGAAGCTCATAGGGATAAGATCAAAGGGAAATATTGGGAGAATTCGACCACATCCACAACGAACAACATCTATCTCGTCGTTCTAGAAACCTCTAGATCACGAAGCTTCTCCTCTAGTTTGGGAAAACCTACTAGAAGGAGGCCAGCATGAGTTTTCCTATGAAAACCCGCATTGGTAGCGCGAGTGTATAACTGAGCAACCTACCATCAGCACGGGCATACAGTGGAGAAAAATGCGCTGATGCTAGAAATTAGGTTTCAAGGCAGATTTCTCCAGAATTTCAGGGCAACTTTCCTTTGATCCTTCAAGGAGATTTTGGTCTATATATCATGATGGATATTCTGCATAGTAGTCAATGTTTTGGCACTTTGGGATATGGCACGGGAAGTGTTCATGAGACATGACAAAATATTGTGTAACACTTTGAGGGTGGAGATGTGAGCCTCTGGATTCCCTTGTTGCGGATACATGCATCGTAACCTTTTATTTTTTGGTTGAACAAATATGCATATGTGCATATTCGTGTATTATTGTAAATACTATATTGAGCTATATTAATAAAGCTCCATAAACAATATGATTTTTTTTTGGGTGAAGCAAATGTGTATGTGTGTATATGTGGTTATTATTTTAAATACCATAATGAGTTGTGTTATAAAGCTCCAGTAAACGATATGTTTGTCATGTTTTAGTAGATGGTCATTGTAAATACTACAACAAGCTATGTTATAAAGCTCCATGGGAAGTATGTTTTGTTTTCAATGGTCTTGCTGGTTATAGGCTTCATTAAACACTGAGGACGGTGTTTCCCTAAGGGGGAGGGTTCTTTAATAGCCCTGGTTAAAAATTCATGTAAAAATATATAAGAACACGATCATGGGACACATATTCCAAGTTGAATGGTGGGAAAAACATCCTAGTGGGTGTTCATTTGGTTT
This sequence comes from Pinus tabuliformis, assembly GCA_031772625.1. Classification (NCBI taxonomy): domain Eukaryota; kingdom Viridiplantae; phylum Streptophyta; class Pinopsida; order Pinales; family Pinaceae; genus Pinus; species Pinus tabuliformis. Next base: position 823,207,522 of record CM062814.1, read on the forward strand.
ATTATGGCTAAGGAAATTGGCAAAGGCAATGTCAAATGCTTTGGAAAGGAAAAATGGCATTTTTGGCACATTTATTTATGAAAATAATGGAAATTATGAGAAAAGGAAGGTGAAATGTCACAGGTTGCATGTGAGGAGGAAATTGAAGGAAAATAATGGAAAATGAAGAAAATAGAGGCCTCAATGATAAAAAGACGTCTAAGGATCAGTTGGAAATCTTTTGCTCAACTTTGGAGCAAGGGAGGGAAAATAAAGCAAAGGAAGGACAAGGAAAATAGAGGAAAGCAAATAGAAATCAAGGGAGAGCAAGATCAAGCAGCTACAATGAGATTCTTTGCATGTATCGATTTTTAAGTGTGTTTTCCTTGCTAGATTTTGCATGTATGGTATTGCATGTGGTTCTTTGCTTTCATGGAATGGATTTTTCCAAGTGTGAAAATGTTTTCAGCCTAGCCTTGCCATTTTTGGATAGCCATGGTGTGATGGGGTTCTCATGTTTTGGTTGAGCTAGATTTCCGGATGGATTCAAAGATGAGTGAGGTGGAGCTCTGAATAATAGAACACATCGCCTAGTAACCCCTGAACTGAACTATGGGTTTCGGTAAAGCCATATTTTATGTTGACTCGGTGGGCTTAGGGGATTGATGAATGGCAGGATATATGGTAAAGCCTAGATGTGGGTGCTCTCCATCAGGCCTAGTAATCCCAAGATGGGATATGTAGTAAATCCTAGAGAGTGGGTCTCAGTTTAAGGCCTAGTGATCTGGTGTGGATTGTGGTAAAGACTAAGAGACTAGGAGACATGAAAATTCCTCACGTTGTAGGTGGAGAAATTTAGTGGCATCCATGCTTTTTTGGCATAGTGATCTAGTGGAGATCATGTTAAAGCCTATTATTACATGTTTATTGTTTTGGCCTAGTGATCTAGTGTGGATTATGGTAATGCCTGGTTTATATTGATGAGGGTGAGGTGGTTTAGCCTCGGGACGACCTGGTTAGTTCTTTTGGTTTGAGTCCCACATTCATACTTGGAATATGGCACTGGGGTGAATGACTGAAGAGAGAATTGGCTCAACCATTCTATGGTCAGGTGGAACGTGGTAGTCCCATCCCAGGTTGGATTTTGTATTAATTAATAAAAGGCTATTTCCTTGGTATCTTATGTGTAAAGGTACTAGTTTATATGTGGATTCTATGGCTGATGTATCCTTGATATTTCTGTTGTTATTATGCTAGTTATAAGCATGTATTATGACAATGATGATGTATGTCTCTCATCATGTTTTGATTTGTAAATGAATGAACAATGTATATATGACCTAATAGATGATAATCCAGCTAATGATATAAGGGGACAATGCTTCTTAGCGATTCCTAGATAAATGTGAGATGCTTATGCTGAGATCTGTTGTTTACACCTGTAGATTGCATATTTGTGACATGTTTGATGAAATGCCTGTCATGGCTAGTAGGGGTCCAATTTAGACCTTGTCCTTGTTTTTGTAAATGCATTATTGTTATGTTGTGTAAATTCATTTCTGAAAGTTCCATTGAGTTATGGGCAATGACTTGGGCTCTGGGATCGAAAAAGTGGCTCAAATCTCAGAGACGTATGCACAACACTGGGCAGAAAAGTCCCTGGACGCATGCATACCCATGTTGTGGGAGTGCCTAGAGCCTCTTGGATGCATGCATTCCCATGTCAAGGGAGTGTCCATGGGTTTAATGGTCTAAAATTTCAGTTGGTGTCAGAGGCTAGTTACCTGAGTGATTGGGATGGCTCCTGGGAATTTTGTTGCTGATGTGGAAGGTATTTGTGGTGTGCTTCCATTAATTCCGCATCCTTAAGGTCACCTAGGAGGTTGAATCCCATTATAGTGGCCTCTCGTCACATATTTACCCTGGTTGGCTAGTTACTTGGGTAGATGTGTGATGGGCGTGTCACAAGATCCCACCAACCATTTTCGCTCGTTTCATATGTGGTGCTCCTATACTTCTATTACATAGGATTCCATCCATCTACATCTTTTTCAACGCACCCTCATCGAAACTCCTACAAAATGATATGTAGACCAATTCCATGGCTCTCATTCCACATTTGCAACCCTTTATAACAACTTTTTATCTTACTTCCAATTAACTCCCTGCTACGACATAGGTATCAAACCCTTGACTTCCTTTCATCAAACTTCTTCCACCTATGTTTCTGATCATGTACAACAATGGCGTAGAAGGCATAACATATTTAAATCTAGAATTTGAAGACCATGTTTACATGGATTTTTTCTTACGAACGCTTTTGGCCCCAATTGGTAAAGCGAGGAAGAATCTCTCCAAATAGCTTTGAAGTATGATCTGATCTATGCCCAATCAAGTTATGTCTACACCGTCCTCCTTAACATCCCTACGTATGGTGCTTCATCTGCACCGAGGGCATTTCATGTCGCTAGCAATGTTATTAGATCAATAGCTTACCCTTAACCATATCCATATTTATAAGCGCCTATAGGTTATGGCCAACCTCAGGGGGGCCCAGTTCCACCTATGCTTATCCTCCCCCTAATCCTTTGTGTGTTAACTCATACTAAGGTATGGGTATGTCTTATGCATTTTCACATCCACATTAGTCGATGTGAGGGCTAACTGTTGCTCAACCTAATTACCAGAACATTACTGTGAATCCTTTTACCCATATGCATCGCTTAGTGCTCTAGCCCCAACAACACCAACACTGTTGATATATGGTTGTCTTTGATGTCAACCCAAGCAACACCAGGAGATTACCCACCTTTTTCTATCAAAATGACATGTAGATTCATAATGTTTCTAGTCTAGGTTATCCTTGTTGGATTCTCCTCATCGAGTTGTTTCCTGTGGTATGTGGCATGCCACGAGAGGCCTCACATTTTGTGTGTTATGCCTAATTGATGTTGAAGGACCCAATCTATGGGTAAAACCCCCAAAGGGTGGTGATGTGGCACTCTATCATTGACCAACACAATATGATAATGAAAATAAGGTTTCTATCAAATGCTTATGCTTGAAATATTACATGGAGGGTCTCATAAATTATTTTTTGTCTCAAGTAAAAATCAAAATCTACCCCAAGGCTAGACAACCTCATTCCTTGGGCTTCAAGGTATTATTAAAATCACATTTTTTCCTCTAAAGTGCAAAATGGCCTACCTATTTGGAATCCCCTCCCACGTATATAAAAAGAAACTTGATATTTCATCTAAGGATATGCACACAATGATGATCATTTGATTAATCTAAGCTTTGAAATCCTTTTCGGCATTTGTGGAGACAACATAACATCAGACGAGAGGGTTAGAGGTTTTTGGTTTTGTGGACTTCGAGCGTTGTTTGATGGATACTTGTCTCCAAACCTTAGCTCAATTAAAGGAGGAATACTTTCAGGTAATTTTGAATTGGATTAGTTTATGATTTTGTATCTATCAAGGGTTTTGGGTCTTGGCTCTTGGAATGTTTTGTTGGTCTTGGCCTTCTAGGGCATTGAAATCTGAAGAAACCACCTCAAATAAGAAAAAATGCATTACAAGAGTTGGGTCTCCTGTTTTGGTTCTGAAGTAGACTGAAATCAGAAGAACGAGACATTATTAAAGAAGTATCTTTGCAGCTCTAATTACCAACATTCAATTCCATTCAGTTTGTGATTAGGGCAGCAATAAAAAATTATAGCAAGTGTGTCTCTATGATTAAGAAGGCTCAAGGTTAGCAAATAAGTTAATTTTCTCCTACAATATTTAAAGTCAATTCATTTTTCTTTCACATTTGAGATTCATTTGTGTTGAATTGTCTATGTGGTGAAATTTGTAGTGTGGCCTCATTTCTAGCTTCTTCCGACCTCGTGGCCTTGTGACAATGACAAATTTAAGTACTTCTTTTTGATCAATCTTCAAGATCCAACTTTGGAACAATGGTATAGTGTATAAGGTTTTATTCTCTCTCATCCTCCCTATAACTTCAGAAAAATGTGGCCTCCCATCTGAATCTTTGAAGAAATACATTATACAGAAGAATCCTAACATATGTACCTAAGACTAGAATTCAAGTCAAGCCGACCTATTAAACTCATTCACTTGGAATTCACTTAAAATTTGAACAAGGTATGTTTGTAGCAATCTTGTTTTTTAGAATTTAATCCCATCTCCTACTACAATAAAATAGGGTTCAACATTCTAGTTGGTGGCTATAATATTTTTGGAAGGCAAGGGTTACTAAAAATAGAGAAGCCAGATACATATCGGTCTTGTCTTTGGCATAGTAAGTAAAGACTCACAATTATATTTGGAATAAGTCTTCTTTTTTAGCTAGAAATAAGCAAAAAAGGTTACATCATCATCTTATAGTAAGGTTCTTCATATTTAGTCCATAAATTATCTCAATTTGAAGTGGCAATGGTGTATCTACAATTGACAACAGTTATACAGTTCTCTATTGCAATTGTATTGAATACTTGTGTTGCACTGAACATTACCTCTCCATGGAATCTAACTTAAGGCCTACAACAATAAAGTAGCTACATTATCTCGTAGTAGTTAATGTCAATAAGCCCCATTGCATCATCTTCTGCGGACCAATACTTAGTATCATATGTTATAGAAGTGTGGAAATAAGAGTCATTTGATTCATGACTTGTAAGGGATTGGAAGTGTATGGGAGATTGTAAGGGATTTCACCTATTTTCATATCAAAATTCATTGTAAGAAGGCCATTATTCCTGGTACAATAGCCTACAATTGTCAAAAGAAGTATGTTCATTGTAAGTGGGCCATTTTCCCTAGTACGAGAGCCCACAATAATGTATCAAATTCATTTTTAGGGTGGTTGGGTAGTGCCATGTAGATGGTTGGAGTCACCTTTAGGTTGGATCTTGAAAACACTTCAGGGTGGTAGGGTGGTTATAGGGCAAGTTGGAGCTTGCTAGGGATTTGGAACATCCTTCTAGTTGGAGCTAGAAAATTGAACACTTTTATAAAGCACTAGGGAGTTGGGGCTTACCTTTACATATGGAGCTAATGCATTTGATGTACTCACAAATTTATTAGAAAAGTGTTCGGTGGCTCTTTGTCTCGAAGGGGTTTTTCCACCTTGAAATTCTTGTGTCTACTGTCTACTACTCATTTATGTTTTTAATTGATGTTGAATATTAATTAATGTTATGAAAAAAAATTAATTAGTTAATAATTTCTAAGAAATATTGATTCATCCCCCTCTTGGTATTTCCAACAATTGGTATCAGAGTAGGTTCCTTCACTAGCATTCTAACAGCTGGAAGGAGAACATGGAGTGGAATAAAGTAGGAATTCCAGTACTTAATGGAAACAACTATGATTTTTGGACTGGAAACATGAGTACCTTGAAGCACAAGGTGTTAACGTTTGGAATTTTTTATTGACCAAATACAAGCAACCTGCAACTCATCCCTTAGATGATGACAATCAAAGGCTTTATGAGGGAAATTCTAAAGCTATAAATTCCCTTATGTCTGATGTGAAAAATTCTAGATATGTCAAAATAATACATTGCAAATCAATGAAATAAATTTAGGATAAGCTTAAAAATGAATATGAAGGAGAAAATAAGGTAAAGGAGGCCAAGCTCCAGGCCCATTGAGGTCAATTTCAGTAGCTGAAAATGAGTGAAGAGGAAAACATTGCAACCTACTTCCTTTGTTTTGAATAAATAGTGAATGCTATAGAATAATTGGGAGAACCAATGGAAAGCAAGGTAGTTTTCTAAAAGGTTCTAAGATCTCTTCTAGAGAGATTCGTTGCCAAAGTCTATGTGCTAGAAGAAAAATATGATTTGGAAAATCTCAACATGGACCATTTGCATGGAATACTTACAGCACATGAGATGAGGAAAGAAAAATATAGTCCATATAACCAAGAAGAAACATTCATAGCATCCGAAAAGACTAGGAAAAACAAATAGGAATCAAGACCAAGCTCCAGTTTTTGCGAAGAAGAGGAATTCTCAGATGAAGAAATTGCAAACTTTGTGAGAAAGATTAAAAGAGGAAGAGGTAAGTTCAAAGGTAAACTTCCATTAATCTATTTCAATCATGGTGAGATTGGTCAATTTGCGCTAAATATCTTCATAATAATTGTAGTAATGAAGACAAAGAACCTAGGAAAGGGAAGAAGAGTCAAAGAAGATTCAACAAGCAAAAAAAAAGGAATGGATTTAAGAAAAAAAATTTATCTAAAGAAGATAGCTCCTCATCTAAAGAAGAAAGTGACAGTAATGAAGAAAGTGACACATGAAGAGTGTTATTCATGGCTAGGGACAATAGGAAGGAAGCTCTTGAATAAGAAGAAGGTGAAGAAGAAGAGAAGGACGAAATCACATCTCAAAACGAGATGGTCAAAGTTTTAAAAGATATTAAGGTTGAAAGAGGAAATGTAAAATCTCTAGAATCCGATATAAATATAGAAAAATAACATGCCATAAGCCTCAATGAGAAGAATGAAGAATCAAAGGAAGCCTACTTGAATAATCTCTCAGAAGAGAACTTGAAGAAAGAAACAAGGCAAGGGAAGAGTTAGAAGAAAATATAGTCTATATGAAAGGAAGCAGAGAGAATAAGAAACGTTCAACAAAATTAGCAAATAGCTCCAGAGCATTAGATGAGTTGATCAATAGTCAAAATCCGCATAATGACAAGACAAGATTGGGCTACAAGGAAACGTTTGAAAAGGGAGATGGACATAAAACTTATGCAGCAATTACTAGAGGATCTATTGAGAAGGAAAGGGAATTCCTAGCAAAATAGAAGGTTCAAGTCCAACAAGAAGGATCAGGGAGAAAAATATCATGAATAAAGTCTCCACTTCTCAAGTATCAAAATATATTTCTTGGTATTTGTTATTCATGTGGAAATTTTGGACACAAAGTTGTAAATTGTCAAGCCTATGGTAGGAACATAAGCAAATTTGGAAGGTATTTCATGAACGATTATACCAAAAACTCGCAAGAGGATTACATGAAAAGTTATAAAAAGTTTGGTTATTTAAGCAGTGAATTAGAATTCCATAAATGAAACAAATTTGGACATTTTTCTAAAGATTGCAAGTTAACCACTTCCCCAAGGGAATCACAGCAGAATCAAAATTCTCAAGCTTGAAGGAAGAAAATTGAAAGATGCGCACTTTCCCTAAAATATCAAAGCAAGAAGAATGTGTGGTATGTTGATAGTGGCTGCTCAAAGCATATGATTGGAGACATGAATAAATTCACATCTCTAAAAAAATGAAAAAGACGGAACAATGTCTTTTGAAAATGACAAATCTGCAAATGTTATAGGAACAAGAATAGTCAAGCTTGGAAGAAATAATGCTACGACAAAGGATGTCCTTCTCATTGAAAATATGAATAATATTCTTCTAATTTTAAGTCAAATGTGTGATCACGGGCATACATTTCTCTTTGAATCAAAGAAATGTGAAATAAGAAGAGAGAAATCTGGCCAACTGGTGGCTACTACAACTAGGACTCGAAACGACATATACACTTTGGACGAGATTGTTAAAGGTTGTTTATTGGTAAGAGAAGAGGAAATTTGACTTTGGCACAGATGGATGGGACACATAAACTTTAAAAACCTTGTCAAAATTAGTAAAAAGGAGCTTGTGAGAGAAATGTCGCTGATATCGAAGCCAACCATTGTTACATGCAAACATTGCAAGCATGGAAAAAAAACAAGAGTTGAATTCAAGGCAAAATAACATTCCACGTAAAAACCATTAGAATTAATACACACTAATATGTGTGGACCAATGAAGAATAAAGGACTGGATGGTGAATAACGCTTCATGCTAATGATTGAAAATTATACAAGGATGCCAAGTAGTCAGATTTTTGAAGAAAGAGTCTGAAGCTTTTGAATGTTTCAAAATCTACAAGGAAATGGTTGAAAATGAAATTGATTTGAAGATCAAATGTTTGAGAACAGATAATGATGGAGAATTCACATCCAAGGCATTTCAACATTTCTATGAGGAACATGGAATAAAAAGGAAGTTCTCAGTAGCCATGCACCACAACAAAATGCCGTCGTCAAAAGGAAAAATAGAATAATAGAAGAAATGGCCAGAACAATGTTGAATGATTCAAAATTGGACAACAAATTTTGGGTTCAAGCAATTGATATTATAGTGTACATTCGAAATAGAGGATTGCTCAGAGGAAACTACGATAAGACTACATATGAACTGTGGAGGAGAAGACCAACAAATGTCAAACATTTTTGAGTATTTGGTAGTAAATGATACATTAAAAGGGAAGACCAAAAGACAAGAAAAATTGACTCTCATGTAGATGAAGGCATCTTTGTTGGTTACTCATGCAAAATAAAAGCATACATATGTTATAATCGAAGAATCAACTAGATAGTTGAAAGCATCAGTGCAACGTTTGATGAAGCTTGTGGACAAAAAATTGAACAAGGAAGCTTATGTTTAAGCAAATTAGAGAGACAAAAGGAAAAACTATAAAAGTTCAAAGAGGAATCCTCAAAGCAAGTGCAATCAAATGAGGAAACAACAACCAACCAAGAAGAGACAAGAAATGAATAACAGACACCATCGAAGACTTCCAAGAAATGGTATCAAAAGAACCATCCTTCTTATCAAATTAACAGGAACATTGATGAAGGCACAAGAGCCAGAAGAAACCGACAGCTATGGACATCAAAACAAGCACATCTTGCACTCGTGGCCACATTCGAGCCTAACAACTTTAAAGAAAATAGTCACGATGAACATTGGGTAGCAGCTATGAATGAAGAGTTGGATCAAATTGAAAAGAATGATAGTTGGGATATAGTTCCACAACCAAAGGACAAAAATGTCATTGGCACAAAGTGGGTTTTCAAGAACAAGTTGAATGAGGATGGATAGGTTACCAGGAAGAAGGCAAGATTGGTCTGCAAATGGTATGCATAAGTTGAAGGAATGGATTTCGAAGAAAAATTTGATCTCTTTTTCGAAATGGAAGCTATCAAATTTTCTTGGCCTATGCACGTTCAAGGAAGATCAAAGTATATCAGATGAACGTAAAATCGTCTTCTCCAAATTAGAAGAAGAGTTTTACATAAAACAACCTGAGGGATTTTTACTCATTGAAAAGAAATATTGTGTTTGCAGATTGAAGAAGGCATTGTATGCTCTCAAACAGGCTCCTAGAGCTTGGTATGGTTGTCGTGACAAGTACCTGCAAAAACAAGGGTTCAAGAGAGGAAATGTTGATAGCAAATTTTACGTAAAGGTTGAACATGACAACTTGACCATCATTGAAGTATACATAGATGACATTATCTTTGGAAAGAATGGTGACAAGTTGAGCAAGAAGTTTGCAACAGATATGTAGAATGAGTTTGAGATGTCATTATTTGGTGAGTTGACCTTCTTGGGACTTCAAATACCTCATGAAGACAAGGGGATATTTATCTGTCAAACCAAATATATCAAAGAAATGTTGAAAATATTTCAGTGGAAGATTGCAAATCAGTTACCACCCCAATGGTGATTGGTTGCAAGTTGAGCATGGATGACTTATCCAAGGATGCATATCAAAGAATGTATAGATATACAATTGGTAGTCTCTTGTATGTGACAGCTTCCAAGCTATATGTAATGTAGGCAGTTGGACAGGTAGCATGTTTCCAAGTAGCACCAAAAGAATCCCTTGTTGTTGCAGTAAAGAGAATTTTTCGATATCTCAAGGGAACAATAGATTTTGGCTTGTGGTATCCAAAAGGAAATTAATTAACCATCACAACCTATACACATGCATATTGGGAAGGAAGCATTTGTGATCGTAAAAGAATTAGTAGAGAAAATTTCTATTTAGGTGGTTGTCTTGTATCATGGTCGAGAAAGAAGTAGTCTTTGGTCTCCTTATCCACATTGGAAGCAAAATATATAGCAACGACAACTTGTTGTACTAAAGTCCTCTAGATGAACAAAACATTGCAGGATCTTCAGGTGAAGTTTGATGAGCCCATTGTGATGTTCTGTGATAACATCAATGCCATTAGAATTTCCAAGAACCCTATTATGCATTCAAAAACAAAACACATTCCTATCAAGTATCACTTTCTTCGAGAGAAGGTTGCAGAGAGGAACATCAAAGTGGAATATATATTGGAACAAAGTAACAAATAGGTGACATCTCACCAAACCATTACCACATAAGACGTTTGAGTATCTTCGACAAAAACTTGGGATTCTCCCAAGTGCACATTAAAAATCTCTTCATTCAGCCAAACATACAGGGGGAGTAGAGGTAGGTTATAGGTACACAGTAGCAGGCAAATTTTCAGGGGGAGTTACCCTTTTCCATTTATTTCAAAGGGGGAGAGAAAGCAGGTCAGGAATATCAGAGACACAGAATCATTGGGAGTAGTGATCATAGGGGGAGTACATGTGTTGCCATTAATTCCAAAGGGGGAGATTGTTGATATATGGTTTTCGTTAATGTCAACCCACACAAAACTAGGATATTCCCCACATATGTTTGTCTAGTCAATTTAACGTCTTAAATTTCTCTACATAAATTATCAATCCGGGTATCGTAAACCGATGAAGTGTGGTGCACCATATGTGCTTAGTTAACCTTTTTCTTACTTCGTTGTTTTATAGATTTTATTTTGTTTTGGGGTTTTGTTCTTGTTGATCTCCTAAAGTGTCTAATGCAAATGGAAATCCTATTCTAAGGTCTTAAGAATACTCTTAAAGGTCAAGTATGGATAGAGATTTCAAGACAAGGTTTATGTCCCTTATGGTAACTTCCAAAACTTAGCACTTCAAAAGATCTCAAAACGTGTTATTGATCAAATCAGTACTTGAACAAAAGTGTAAATATGCAGCTACTTAAATCAAACAAAAGATGAAATACTGATCATGAAATCACTGTCTCTGTTGTTTATCTAAATACAGAAATAAAAGTTAAGCTATTGCACTCAAACAAATAAAAAACTGCAAACTAATAAAAGTAAAATCAATTCACATCATTCATAGTCCGATAGCTCGCCAGGTAGTCTAAGCTATGGCTTTAGGAGATAATGTCAATGATATGATGAATTTGATATCTAATTGCAAAAAAATAAAGCTAAAATCAAATCACATCATTCATAGTATGATAGCTAGCTAGGTAGTCTAAGCTATGGCTTTAGGAGATAACGTCAATGATATGAGGAATTTGATATCTAATTCTAGAAAAATAAATCTAAAATCAAATCCATCATTCATAGTCCCATAGCTTGCCAAGTAGTCTAAGCTATGGCTTTAGGAGATAACGTCAATGATATGAGGAATTTGATATCTAATTGCAGCAAAATAAAGCTAAAATAAAATCACATCATTCATAGTCCGATAGCTCGCTAGGTAGTCTAAGCTATGGCTTTAGGAGATAACGTTAATGATATGAGGAATTTGATATCTAAACTAACTAACAAAGTAAATGAATAAAACTGAAATCAAAGCATAACTGAAATTGAAAAGCTAAAAAAACAAAGTCAGCAGAGAGGCCAATCTCATGTCACTATTTGATGCAAAAACATGTAAAGAAAAACTAATCTACAATCAACCAGTTGAACACACTTACATGAATTAAAATTGCATGAATGGAAAATCTAATCTATCAAACTTGAAAGCAATCAAATGACATAATGAAATCAAAGCAAAATTACAAAAAAGAAATCTACTCTACCTTACATTCTAATATGCTCCATGACATCTACTTCACATATCCTTCCATGTTGAGAACATCAAAGCTTTATTCAAATTCTTCAAAATTACGAAGTACAACAAAGCTCTCCAAAGCTTTCAAAAGCCATCAAGGAAGAACTACAAACTCCAAGCTAAGCTAAGACTCACAAGCTAAGCTCTAAACTCTAAGCTAAAAAGAAGGAGAAAGATCTTCTATTTATACAAAAAGATGAGAAGCCATCTCATTAATGAGAGTCCATGAATCTCTCCCTCTACCTCTAGAGTCCTAATCAAAATAGGAACTGATAAGACACATGTCTTCTTAGAGTTTCAATACAATTAGGAGATATGACACATATCCTCATGATCCCATGATTCTTTCCACTCAAATTCGAATTTGGCCTTAGAGTGCCACATAATGGTCTTCTAGAAGTCTCCTTTTGACCTACACATGTCAACAATTTCAACCCACTTGTTAGGTATAAGCATATGCACATTATTTTCTAAATTTTAACCACAAATTCACTTAAAAAGTCTAAGAATTAATAAAGTTTGGAAAAACATAAATGTATCCCAATGATAATGAAAGTGGGATGAATGTAGTGACATAGTAGCAAAATGGAGGTGATATAATGGACATAATAGTGAAAGTGTAATGGAAATGAATGACATTTTCAAGACCCAACATACCCCCCAATTGAAGCTATTGCATGTCCTCATGCAATATATATTACATCAACTCTTTTGATCCTTGAGCTTTGGCTTAACTTTGCATGATATCATTTGATAACTTCATATTTTTGCAAAGTGTTTTACTTGAATTGCAACATGGTTGGTTCTTGTGTTACAACCAATTTTTTTTTTTTGGTTGCATTCTATTTTGATCTTTGATCTTTGCATAATGATATTTTTATTATTGTTGCAAAGTATATCTTTATTGTATTGCATAATGGTTGGTTCTTGTGTGACAACCATGATTTTGTTGTATCCAATTTCTCCTTTAAGCACTTTTTGAAAAGCCATTGTATGTTCATAATAACAATGTAATAGTTAATATATGTTGAAAGTATGTGGGCTCCTGAATATGATATGGACATGGCAAGATATGAATATGAATGTATTCCCCCCTCCCCAACTGATGGTATTGACAATTTTATGAAATGAGGAAGAGAAATGTTTTTCCAACAATTATCATTCTAGCTTTTTATGGAATTCTATGGTCAAAAGTTAGAAAATGACGTACCTTAACTTACCCTTTGGAATGGATGAGTTGTATATGTGGTGGCTGTAAAATTCTGATCATATTCTTCTTCAAGTGGCTGAACAAGAGGAGTCATGGATAAAGAGATAAGATGGCTTTTTATTGCTTCTACTAAATCTTGCTGAATCTGCTCCAAAATGCTGAAAATAATAGTCTTCATGTCTTCAAAACTCATTGGCACAATTCCTACTATGTGAAAAAAAAATGTTCTGATGTCGAACATAGCAGGAAATTTTTGACTTAGTGGCCATTAATGGATGCCACTGGTCAACATGAGAACTCTCACCATTGATGACAATGAGAGTCAAGATGCCCAAACACATATTGCTAGGTACGAATGAATTTGCCGATGTCGAGTCACCTAGAAGATCTGACGAACAAGGGACATTAATGTATTCCCATTGTTTTTCAGCATGAGAACTTGCCATTAAGGCATGCAAGCCTCAAGGTGTTTTTACAAAGAACTTAGACTCAAAGGACTATGGACTCAATAATTTGCATTGAAGTAGGGCTTATTTGCGAAATGAAAATGACAAGAAATGGAAGATGGCAATGGAAGGTAGAAATGGCAATGGGCAATAAGCATCTGAATGAGCCTCTTACTTTTATTTGTGGGTTATGAATGGACAAAAAGAGATGGAAAGTGTATGTGAATGTAAATGGAAAATATGGAGTGAAATGAGGTGAATGGTTTATTATGAAGTATGGATGTGATGGAGACAATAGTATCTGAAAGTTTTTCAAGTGTTTAGATCTGATTTTGCATCAGCATATTTCCTCTTTGTTGTTGATCATCCTCTTATGAAACAAATTGGTCTCTTAGAGAGGCACCATTCTCTTGTAGTTATTTGTCCTTCCTCCTGGAACCTGCAAAAAAACTAATAATTCTTCTGCAATGGAATGTAAGATTATCAAAGGAGAGAAGTGATAAATCTCTCTAGTTATGATATTTACACACAAAACTAAGAATTTGTATTAATGAAACAAGTTCTCAAAGGAAAAATCAAAAGAATTTATACCTGCTTTGGAATTGGTGCCCCAAGTTGAATGTTGCTTCTTTTCAGCAATTTATTTCATTATTTGCCATTTCAAACTCTAATGATGGATTTCTCATTATGTGGATCTTGTTGAGATCTTTTGAACGATACTTGAATCATCAAAATTTGATTTTGTATGAGAAAGTTAGGTTGATTTGAACAATGAGGTTTTTCAGCTGCGGAATTGGAGAATAGCTGCGGAATTGGACTTTAGCTGCGGAATGTCGATGGTTTCTGTAGCTAAAAATCTTGAATAAAAAGTTAGCCATTCATCTTTCATCATCAGTCCAAAATTAATCAATACCTTCAGAAAAGTGAGCAAATAACTTATTCATTTCATTGATTCAAAATTATTATTTTTTTCTTGACATGCGGCGACTTAGTGTGGCGACTTAGTGATAACACACAACTTGACTTCCCTTTGACCAGGGTCTTTTTCATCGAATTGGATCAAATGAATAGGACACCATCCATGTACTGACATTTTCCCAGCTACCCATGTGGCTCGTTTTGTCTCTCGACACTTGTAACCTACAGAAGTAATAAAATGGCTGCGGAATTGCCAGTTAGCTGTGGAATCAGGCTGCATTCCGCAGCTAAAAGATAGCCAACCATTAGTTTTACACATATTTTGGATACTTGTGTCATGCATAGCTTTTTATCTCTTCCGCACTTTCTTGTGGAGTTTCTGCAACCTTAAAAGTGAGTGATTCATCTTTAAAATGGAGATTTTCAGTTGAAACAAAACCAACCAAAATGATATTGATCCCTTCTCTAACTGAAAATGCCAGTGTTACTACACAATAAGCCCCGGGCTTCCCATACAAATAGCAGATAAAGTTCGATAAATAATCAAGGATACTAAGGTCATGCTTGATAATAACATAGTTGTTTGGCCTGAGCACGGACTGGACTATTTGTGCAGCTTCATGCTGCAACGATACGCTGTTTTGAATCCAGGTATGCATATACTGCGCCATAACTCATGTTTAAGACAACTCCCAGGAATATTAGATGACGATTCTGAAAAATAACAACACCAACTACCTGCATGGGATTCATTCCACTCCGTGGCATACGTAAAGTAGCCAACTCCCATAAGATCACACCAAATCTAAAACTCTGGAACGTGGAAATAAAGAGAAGAGTTGTGTGATTTTTGGATACATATAATCAGCCATAACTGAAGTACAAGTCAAGAGAGAAGCCGTTATACATTAAAGTCAAGATTGAATGCTAAAAATCTCCATGCCACGTCTATCAATCGGTTATGAAGAGCCGTATCCAACCGATTCACGTAATGGAGTTAATCACTAAACAGAGTCGTCTTCAATTGGGATTGCTGTTAACAAGCGTGTGATGAAGTATGATTTCATTAAGGACGATAGGCGTGTAACCAGGAGTTGAATGCCATCGCACAGTTGATACCAAAATTGGAATTCTCTACCCCAGACAGCGGAATTAAATCAAACATCAAACTATCAGTTCATCAATTGAAATTCTGTTTTTTTCTCTCGCGGCTTGCAAAAATGGGCTTCAAAGATCCGAGAAATTCTCCCAAACAGCCACGAATTTCTAAAAATTGTTTCCAGGTTATCTAATTGACCCTATTGGCAAAAAACCCATGTTTTATTTTTTCCAAATTCATCTCCGTTTGGAAAAATCGTGCATGTGAAGTTTGACATTTTTCTTTGTTCTGTGTTTTTTTCTGAGTTGATGTTTTTACTGTTTTGCATTTTATGAATTGCTGCATTCATTTTTTTTCTTGTTTGATTTACAATTTGAACACAGGGAAATAAAAAATGAACAATATTAAAATTTTCAAAGACATTGGTGTTGTTTCATTTGTTATGACCAGGTATTTTGACTGTAAGTGACGGTTTCACGGAGGTGGAATGGTTGTATGAGCGGAAGATGAAGTACAATTGTGGAGAAAACCAGTGGTTACAAAACAAAAAGAATACAGAGCATGCAATGAAAATGAGTTCACGGAACAGAGGCTTGTATAAACAGACCCTGAACTGGCAATCGTAAACTCTAGCAGAGTTTTAAAATAAAAGGCTGCGGAGTGGACGCTAGCAAATTCATAAAATGATTGCAGAGTGGTGTATTGGATTGAAGAAAACAAAAGTTTCTTTATCCTTTTGTGAAGATCCGAAGTCCCGAGAACAGAAATTAAGAACAAAAAATATTTGGTTCTCTCGGACTTGCCAATTGATAGATCACTCCACTATTTCTTAGATTGCAAGATAGGAAGGAATTGTTGCGTGTGAAGCTCTGAAATATCTATCATTGTAGAATTCGAGAAACTTAAATAATTCAAGTGTGCTCTATGTGGTGCATGTCTGTGACCTTCAACTTCAGAGTTGGATACCTTGATATTATTGCAAATGAATTGGTAGTTCTATTGATATTTCAACACAATGGGTTGTTAATGCCTTTTCTACAAGATATCCAGCTAATCTTTCATACCCTTTCTTTGAAAAGTAGGTCAGCAGAAGTCCAACCAGATTCCGAAAACGCAGAATTTTTATTTTAACACAACAGATTTTTGATTTATTTGAATTTTTTTTTTTTTTTAATGTTCTTGCAGGTTTTGTTTTAAGGCCAAAGCTTGAAACATGAATGCAGATTTTCCTACTAAGGCCATAGTGAAAGCTAGGATTCAAGATAGCCATAGATTGTTTGTTTGTTTGTTTTTTGAAATTGTGAAATTTTATAAGAAGGATTAATGATTTTCAATTTCAGGCAGCAAAGACTTCAAGGTAAATGTGCTAAAAATAGGACTTTGACTGAGGTCTTAAGCTGATTTTTTATCAATCTGGGCTGGGTGACTAGGATAGGATCCATGTTGGGACAATTCTGGAGATGCCCATGTGGTCGGTTTCTTCATTGGATGCTTGTAACCTATTAAACCTTGAAATTAGCTACAAAATTCACAATTAGCTACGGAATCAGGCCACATTCTGAAGCTAAGTTGCAAAATCTTATTAAAACAGGACACAGTGTTTTGAGGACCACTACAAACCATAACCAGTCAATCTTGGACAGTTTGAACCTATCAAAGCAGTTGGGTTTCATTTTCATTTTTTTTTTTTTTGAATCAATTGAAATAATGAAGTTTATTTTGTCTTTTTTTTTTTTTACATAACAATTATTTTTCTGATCCCCTAGATCACACAAAGTGCAGGAGGAGAGCATACTCAAGAATTATTAAATTTTTTTTTTAGATGTAAGAAATAAGGTCTCCTAATTACACTTCCCCAACAATGGTGCCAAAATGTCTAGTCAATTTAACGTCTTAAATTTCTCTACATAAATTATCAATTTGGGTATCGTAAACTGATGAAGTGTGGTGCAACATATATGCTTAGTTAACCTTTTTCTTATTTCGTTGTTTTATAGATTTTATTTTGTTTTGGGGTTTTGTTCTTGTTGATCTCCTAAAGTGTGTTGGCATTATGATACATATGTTGTACTTGATGGCAACCCACTCATCTCAGATGATAGATTATAGTGCAGCAAAGTTCACGCACTTTCATGAAGATAAAAGTTTCTTTCATGTAGAGAAAAGTTCACGCACTTTTATGCAGAGAAAAGTTTATTTCATGTAGAGAAAAGTTCACGCACTTTTATGCAGAGAAAAGTTTATTTCATGTAGAGAAAAGTTCACGCACTTTTATGCAGAGAAAAGTTTATTTCATGGAGAGAAAAGTTCACGCACTTTTATGCAGAGAAAAGTTTATTTCATGTAGAGAAAAAGTTCACGCACTTTCATGCAGAGAAAAGTTCCTTTCATGAAGAGAAAATTTCACGCACTTTCATGGTTGGCTCATGGTATTAGTCCGACAGTTTTTGATCCTATGGTTTTGGTCCGTGGTATCGCATCCAAAAGTGTTGATCTCACGCACTTTCATGGTTGGTTCATGGCATTAGTCCTATATTTTTTGATCCTATGGTTTTGGCTCGTGGTATTGCATCCAAAAGTATTGATCTCATGCTCTTTCATGGTTGGTTCATGGTATTAGTCCAACAGTTTTTTTTTTGATCCTATGGTTTTGGACCGTGGTATTGTGGAAGGCCTAAGACTATAAAAGAGGAAGGAGATCATTTGGCAAAGTATCATCGAATGAATTGAATATCTAATAAGTGTTAGATCTGAAATATTTGTGATTGGGTTATGGTGCAGATCTGGATCTGAATGAAGGAGGAACCTTAGCGCATAAAGAAGGATAAGTTCTTTTGATGGGTCATAATCTTTATGCTTGAATAATAGTATCTTTGCATGATTTTGATATGTTATATGAGGTGCATGCTTGATCTATAAATCTGACAATCTGGGTTAATTAGTGTCTGAATATTTGAAAGAAGGAATTATCCTTTATAGATCTGCACACAGGTTTTAGGTTGTTGAAGTAGCGTATATCTTTAAATTATGATCTAGCTGCCTCTGTCTATTGTTGCAGTATTCTGGGTTCAGAATTTGGTGTGTGGTTACTGTTACTGTGTTCTGGGTACAGCTGTCAGAGAAGTGTTTACTTGATTCAGTGCTAATTGGGAAAAGGAGATTGTTTGATGCAGATATACTTGATGATTGATTGATCCAGTCTGAAAATTTATGAAACGTGGTCCCTGGAAGAAAGAGAAGGTTGTAGCCTTCAGTAGGGCAGCACCTACGTACTAGTATCTTGGCTAGTACAAGAGCTAAGGGGGTTGTAGCTCCCTTCCAGGAGAAGCTGGAGAACGAGAGAGGGTTGTAGCTCTCTGCAGGTTGTAGCCTGCGTACTGGTAAAGGACTGCACCAATACAAAATCATTGTAAAAGGAGTTTCTAATTGAAAGAAGATAGAGACATATTGCAGTAGGTGGTTTTCACCCACATTGGGTTTCCACCTTATATCTGGTGTTCTTTTGTGTGACTATTTTCTTTTCTTGTTCCTGCTCATTATTTTATGATACTGACATACAAAGTAATGATCAATATTTGAAGAATTATTCAAAGTATAAATAAGGAAGATAGATTGATAAGAATTTGATAATACTGATTCACCCCCCCCCTCTCAGTATTATTTCCAACAATTGGTATCAGAGCAGGTCCTTCTGAAGAAGCTTGATCGCTTGAAGGAAGATCTAACATCATGAGCAACTACGAGAGGGAAGCATCAATCAGGCCACCGATTTTTGATGGAACAAACTTCGTATATTGGAAGGTAAGAGTTACTGCCTATCTTCAATCTTTGGGTACAGAAGTATGGGACATTATAGAAACAGGGTATACTTTTCCATCAGCTACTCCTACAGATTCAGCTGAGAAGAAGAAATATGAAACAAATGAAAAGGCGGTTAATACTCTTCTAGGATGTCTATCTCAATCTGAATTTGTGAAGGTTATGCAATATAAATCCGCAAAAGAAATATGGGACAAGATTGTTTTGAGCTATGAAGGAGATGAACAGGTAAAACGTGCAAAACTTCAAACCCTCAGGATTCAGTATGAGAATCTCAGAATGTATAATGATGAAAGTGTGGTTAACTATTTCCTTCGGGTAGACGAGATTGTTAATTGTATGAAAAACTTGGGTGAAGAAATAAAAGAGGCTGTTGTGGTTGAAAAAGTCCTAAGATCATTGTCCCCCAAGTTTGAATCTAAAGTGTCTGCAATAGAAGAAAAGGAAAATCTACAAACTCTTACTATGTCTCAGCTACACAGAATTCTAACTGCTTATGAAATGAGAAAAGGAGGTCCATCAGACAGGAGAGAAGCTGCTTTTAAGGCTTCAGGCAAAGGAGACTACTATGAATCAAGTCACGTGCCAGAAGAAGAAGAAGAATCAAATTTTGTCAGAAATCTTCAACGGGGTACTGGAAGGTTCAGAGGTAAGTTACCTTTTAAATGCTTTGCTTGTGGAAGAGTAGGTCATTATGCTGCCAAATGTCCTCATAAGGATAAGATTGACAAAGGAAAGGAACCTGCCAAATGGAACAAGAAACATAATGCAAATAAGAAAAGCTACTACACTCATGAAGACAGTGATGGTCTATCAAATAGTGATGAAGATGAACGAGGTAATGACTATAAACTTTTAATGGCATTTGAAGATGATGATTACATGGATGCTATAGATGTGGATAGTTTTTATGAAGAGATTTCTAGACTTAAGACATGTATAGAAGAAAAGAATATGATCATTGATACTCTACAATTTAAAATTGATGAAAAAGAAAAATATCTTGAAAAGTTAGAAGGTGAAATTATTGGCCTTAGAAAAGAAATTGAGAAAACAAAGGCTATTAATCTTAAGTTTGTCAAAGGATCTGAAACTCTGGATGAGATCATCAATGTACAGCGTTCTCCGCTAAACAAGATAGGTCTGGGGTGTAATGGAGAAAAATCTCAAGCATCCACCTCAAAGAGTTATCTTGATGCAGCAAGAAGGAATGAGCAAAAGCACAATGGAGATCACCAGGTAAAGCAGGGACGAATTACATCAAGAACGAACAAAGAATATCAGGTAAACTAGGGGCAATCTGTCTTAAGGATGAACAAAAGCTACAACCAGCCACAGGTAAAATCTTCTCAATTTGCTTCAAGAATGGATGACAATAGAAATTACAATCATTTGGCCGGTAGATTTGATAATCGCAGAAGTTTCTTCAATGGGCAATGTTTCTCTTGCCATAACTTTGGTCACAAAGCAGCTCAATGTGTTGCATATAAAACAATCATGACTAGAGAAGCTCAAAAACAAAGAAGTATGATCGGGATTACAAAAAGGACCTATAACAACTTTTCGGCTCTTGAAAATGAAGTTGAATGTTCTATTTGCAATAACTTTGGTCATGAAGATTCTGAATGCAGGAGCAGGTTTCAGCAGACAAAGGAACAAGCCTCAAGCACCAGAACATGGAGAATAAAGGAACCACAAACAGAAAGATGTGGGATAGCCTTTTATGCAGAGGGACAGGAAAAACTATGGTACATCGACAGTGGATGTTCGAAGCATATGACAGGTGATAAAGAAAAACTTGAATCATATTCTGCTTTAGAAAAGGGAAAGAAAGTTTCTTTTGGAAATGATACTCCAGCAGCTATAAAAGGAAAAGGCACAGCTCAGTTAAAAGAAAAGGTCAAAGCTGGAAATGTTTTGTATGTTGATGGCTTGAAGCATAACCTTCTGAGTGTCAGTCAGATGTGCGATCAAGGAACCAAGGTAATATTTCGATCAAATGGATGTAGCGTTCGTGATCTTGATACAGGGAAAACAATGATCAAAGGTAGAAGAACTCCAAATAATCTATACATATTTGAAGAAGGACAACAACAATGCTATTTGAGCAAGGATGATGAACATTGGTTATGGCACCGGAGGTTGGGGCATCTAAGCTTTTCACAAATAAGGAAGGCATGCAAATATCAGGCAGTTCATGGTCTTCCAGATATCAAAATTCCAGACAACACTATATGCAAATCATGTCAGTTTGGTAAGCAAACCAGAACCAACTTCCCGGAGAAGGAAGGATCAGCCAGTAGGCCTCTTGAACTAGTCCATACAGATGTATGTGGTCCTTTCAGGACGAGGTCACCTCGAGGAGAAGAATACTTGATATTATTCATTGACGATTTCTCCAGGTTTGTTTGGTTAGGACTTTTGAAGCACAAAGACGAAGCATTCGAAAAATTCAAATCCTTCAAAGCCTTGGTTGAAAATGAATCAGGTTACAAAATTAAGTGCCTCAGGTCCGACAGAGGTGGGGAGTTTACCTCAAATGAATTTTTCGATTTCTGTGAAGAACATGGGATAAGAAGGGAATTCTCTACAGCTATAACTCCTCAGCAAAATGGAGTGGTGGAAAGGATGAACAGAACAGTCCAACAAATGGCCCGTGCTATGCTTGATGAGTCTGGAACTCCCGCAACTTTCTGGGGTGAAGCTGCATATGCTGCGGTTGTTATTCTCAATAAAACAAATGTCCGAGTGAACAGCACTCAAACTCCTCATGAACTATGGTATGGTGAGACTCCTTCGGTAAAACACTTCAAAATATTTGGGAGCAAATGCTATATTAAGAATAATGATGAGCAACTTGGCAAACTTGAACCTAGAGCAGATGAAGGCATTCTTCTTGGTTATTCTCCACACAGCAAAGCATATAAGTGCTACAATAAAAGACTTGGAAGAATTGTTGACAGCATTGATGTAGTGGTTGATGAAAAAGGATACATTCCTAGGCAAGTAAATCATGAAAATATCGAAGAAGATGAAGACTACCCTCAAAGACAGAATGATGAAGAAGAAGAACCTCAAGAAGCACCAAAGGAACAGATAAGGGTAGAAGAGAAGACTCCATCCAGGTACGTTCAGAAGAATCATCCAGAATCTCATATTTTGGGGAAAAAAGAAGCAGGTGTACAAACAAGAAGAACAATTGCAGAAGCTTCAAGCTATTTGGCATTACTCTCATCCACTGAACCACAAAATGTAAAAGAGGCATGCAAAGATGAATGCTGGGTCAAAGCAATGGATGAAGAACTTGAGCAGATCGAAAAGAACAACACTTGGGAGTTGGTTCCTAGACCAAAGGATAAGAATGTTATAGGGACAAAATGGGTCTTCAAAAATAAGTTGAATGAAAATGGGGAAGTAATTAGAAACAAGGCCAGACTTGTTTGTAAAGGGTATGCATAGCAAGAAGGAATATATTTTGAAGAAACTTTTGCTCCTGTTGCAAGAATTGAGGCCATCCGAATGTTCCTTGCTCTCTCAAGCTTTCAAAAGTTCAAAGTATTTCAAATGGACGTGAAATCAGCCTTTCTGAATGGAGACTTAGAAGAAGAAGTATACATTGAGCAGCCAGATGGTTTCATTCTTGGAAATGATCCAAATCTTGTATGTAGATTGAAAAAGGCTCTCTATGGTCTTAAACAAGCTCCAAGGGCATGGTACTATCGTTTGGACAAATATCTTCATCAACAAGGTTTTTCAAAAGGATCAGCAGATAGCAATCTTTATATAAAAATTGAAAATGACAAATTGTTGATACTTGTTGTGTATGTAGATGACATTATCTTTGGCAGCAATGGAGAATCTATGAGTCAAAGCTTTGCCTTGGTGATGCAGAAAGAATTCGAAATGTCCTTGCTTGGAGAATTGACATATTTTCTTGGCCTGCAAATCCAACAAAAGGAAGGAGGGATATTCTTGTCTCAAACCAAGTATCTCAAGCAGATTTTGAAGAAATATGGCATGGAAGATGAAAAACCAGTATGTACACCCATGGTCACAGGATGTAGCCTCAGTGCAAATGATGAATCAACAACAGTACATCAACCAACCTACAGATCTATGATTGGAAGTCTACTTTATTTGACAGGTACCCGACCAAACATCATGCATGCAGTGGGAATAGTTGGAAGATTTCAGGCAAATCCAAAGGAAACTCATCTTCAGGCAGTAAAGAGAATCTTCAAATATCTTCAAGGGACTCAAAATTATGGCTTATGGTATCCTAGAGATACAGATCTCACACTTCATGCTTATACTGATGCAAATTGGGCCGGAAGCGTGGATGACAGGAAGAGCACAAGTGGTGGTGCATTCTTTATGGGTTCCAGATTAGTATCTTGGTTCAGCAAGAAACAAAGTTCGATTGCTTTGTCTACAGCTGAAGCAGAATATGTTGCTGCTGCATCTTGCTGCACTCAACTCCTTTGGATGATGCAGACCTTACAGGATTTTCAAATCACTTGTACACCACCCATCTCCATCTTATGTGATAATACAAGTGCAATCAACATTTCAAAGAACCCAGTCATGCATTCAAAAACCAAGCACATACCAATCAAGTATCACTTTCTCCGGGAACAAGTGCTTGAACAAAAGGTCAAGTTGGAGTATGTTCCTTCTAAGGAACAAGTTGCTGATATACTCACCAAACCATTGCCTAGGGAGACCTTTGAATACCTCAGGCAAAAGCTGGGGGTTGTTGATGCATCATCTTGTTGTTGAATCTCCTCTGATTGTTGGTTTTACACAAGGTTCATCTGAAGTATATGCGTACATGTGCTGGGTTGCGGATTGGTCAAAGATCGAATGGCACAGGTTCAAGGGGAGCATATCATGCATTGTTCGCATTATGGAGGAAGTACAGAAGGAGATCATGGATGCTGGTCTGAATATTGCTGCAATACGTCTCTATCTCTTTCATGGTCATTTATGGTGTTTGATGGATTATGGTTCTTCTTTGCAGATCTGGTTTATAGTCAGGGGGAGCATGTTCTTAGGGGGAGCATAACCCTTTGCCCTTGATGTCAAAGGGGGAGAGTGATTGGTTTTTGTTGCCATCAAGTCCAAAGGGGGAGATTGTTGGCATTATGATACATATGTTGTACTTGATGGGAACCCACTCATCTCATATGATAAATTATAGTGCAGCAAAGTTCACGCACTTTCATGAAGATAAAGGTTTCTTTCATGTAGAGAAAAGTTCACGCACTTTTATGCAGAGAAAAGTTTATTTCATGTAGAGAAAAGTTCACGCACTTTTATGCAGAGAAAAGTTTATTTCATGTCGAGAAAAGTTCACGCACTTTTATGCAGAGAAAAGTTTATTTCATGTAGAGAAAAGTTCACTCACTTTTATGCAGAGAAAAGTTTATTTCATGGAGAGAAAAGTTCACGCACTTTTATGCAGAGAAAAGTTTATTTCATGTAGAGAAAAAGTTCACGCACTTTCATGCAGAGAAAAGTTCCTTTCATGAAGAGAAAATTTCACGCACTTTCATGGTTGGCTCATGGTATTAGTCCGACAGTTTTTGATCCTATGGTTTTGGTCCGTGGTATTGCATCCAAAAGTGTTGATCTCACGCACTTTCATGGTTGGTTCATGGTATTAGTCCTATAGTTTTTGATCCTATGGTTTTGGCTCGTGGTATTGCATCCAAAAGTATTGATCTCACGCTCTTTCATGGTTGGTTCATGGTATTAGTCCAACAATTTTTTTTGATCCTATGGTTTTGGACCGTGGTATTGTGGAAGGCCTAAGACTATAAAAGAGGAAGGAGATCATTTGGCAAAGTATCATCAAATGAATTGAATATATAATAAGTGCTAGATCTGAAATATTTGTGATTGGGTTATGTTGCAGATCTGGATCTGAATGAAGGAGGAACCTTAGCGCATAAAGAAGGATAAGTTCTTTTGATGGGTCATAATATTTATGCTTGAATAATAGTATCTTTGCATGATTTTGATCTGTTATATGAGGTGCATGCTTGATCTATAAATCTGACAATCTGGGTTAATTAGTGTCTGAATATTTGAAAGAAGGAATTATCCTTTATAGATCTGCACGCAGGTTTCAGGTTGTTGAAGTAGCGTATATCTTTAAATTATGATCTAGCTGCCTCTGTCTATTGCTGCAGTATTCTGGGTTCAGAATTTGGTGTGTGGTTACTGTTACTGTGTTCTGGGTACAACTGTCAAAGAAGTGTTTACTTGATTCAGTGCTAATTGGGAAAAGGAGATTGTTTGATGCAGATATACTTGATGATTGATTGATCTAGTCTGAAAATTTATGAAACGTGGTCCCTGGAAGAAAGAGAAGGTTGTAGCCTTCAGTAGGGCAGCACCTACGTACTAGTATCTTGGCTAGTACAAGAGCTAAGGGGGTTGTAGCTCCCTTCCAGGAGAAGCTGGAGAACGAGAGAGGGTTGTAGCTCTCTGCAGGTTGTAGCCTGCGTACTGGTAAAGGACTGCACCAATACAAAATCATTGTAAAAGGAGTTTCTAATTGAAAGAAGATAGAGACATATTGCAGCAGGTGGTTTTCACCCACATTGGGTTTCCACCTTATATCTGGTGTTCTTTTGTGTGACTATTTGCTTTTCTTGTTCCTACTCATTATTTTATGATACTGACATACAAAGTAATGATCAATATTTGAAGAATTATTCAAAGTATAAATAAGGAAGATAGATTGATAAGAATTTAATAATACTGATTCACCCCCCACCCCCCCCCCTCTCAGTATTATTTCCAACAAAGTGTCTAATGCAAATGGAAATCCTATTCTAAGGTCTTAAGAATACTCTTAAAGGTCAAGTATGGATAGAGATTTCAAGACAAGGTTTATGTCCCTTATGATAACTTCCAAAACTTAGCACTTCAAAAGATCTCAAAACGTGTTATTGATCAAATCAGTACTTGAACAAAAGTGTAAATATGCAGCTACTTAAATCAAACAAAAGATCAAATACTGATCATGAAATCACTATCTCTGTTGTTTATCTAAATACAGAAATAAAAACTAAGCTATTGCACTCAAACAAATAAAAAACTGCAAACTAATAAAAGTAAAATCAATTCACATCATTCATAGTCCGATAGCTCGCCAGGTAGTCTAAGCTATGGCTTTAGGAGATAACGTCAATGATATGAGGAATTTGATATCTAATTGCAGAAAAATAAAGCTAAAATCAAATCACATCATTCATAGTCCGATAGCTCGCCAGGTAGTCTAAGCTATGGCTTTAAGAGATAACGTCAATGATATGAGGAATTTGATATCTAATTGTAGAAAAATAAAGCTAAAATCAAATCACATCAATCATAGTCCGATAGCTCGCCAGGTAGTCTAAGCTATGGCTTTAGGAGATGACGTCAATGATATGAGGAATTTGATATTTAATTGCAGCAAAATAAAGCTAAAATCAAATCACATCATTCATAGTCCGATAGCTTGCTAGGTAGTCTAAGCTATGGCTTTAGGAGATAACGTCAATGATATGAGGAATTTGATATCTAATTGCAGCAAAATAAAGCTAAAATCAAATCGCATCATTCATAGTTCGATAGCTCGCCAGGTAGTCTAAGCTATGGCTTTAGGAGATAACGTCAATGATATGAGGAATTTGATATCTAAACTAAGTAACAAAGCTAATGAATAAAACTGAAATCAAAGCATAATTGAAATTGAAAAGCTAAAAAAACAAAGTCAGCAGAGAGGCCAATCTCATGTCACTATTTGATGCAAAAACATGTAAAGAAAAACTAATCTACAATCAACTGGTTGAACACACTTACATGAATTAAAATTGCATGAATGGAAAATCTAATCTATCAAACTTGAAAGCAATCAAATGACATAATGAAATCAAAGCAAAATTACAAAATGAAATCTACTCTACCTTACATTCTAATATGCTCCATGACATCTACTTCACATCTCCTTCCATGTTGAGAACATCAAAGCTTTATTCAAATTCTTCAAAATTACAAAGTACAAAAAAGCTCTCCAAAGCTTTCAAAAGCCATCAAGGAAGAACTACAAACTCCAAGCTAAGCTAAGACTCACAAGCTAAGATCTAAACTCTAAGCTAACAAATGAAGGAGAAAGATCTTCTATTTATACAAAAATATGAGAAGCCATCTCATTAATGAGAGTCCATGAATCTCTCCCTCTACCTCTGGAGTCCTAATCAAAATAGAACCTGATAAGGCACATGTCTTCTTAGAGTTTCAATACAATTAGGAGATGTGACACATATCTTCATGATCCCATGATTCTTTCCACTCAAATTCGAATTTGGCCTTAGAGTGCCACATAATGGTCTTCTAGAAGTCTCCTTTTGACCTACACATGTCAACAATCTCAACCCACTTGTTAGGTGTAAGCATATGCACATTATTTTCTAATTTTTAACCAGAAATTCACTTAAAAAGGCTAAGAATTAATAAAGTTTGGAAAAACATAAATGTGGCCCAATGATAATGAAAGTGGGATGAATGTAGTGATATAGTAGTGAAATGGAGGTGATATAATGGACATAATAGTGAAAGTGTAATGGAAATGAATGCCATTTTCAAGACCCAACAATGTTGACCAAAATTACATTACAATTCATAATGTTTCAAGTCAAGGTCATGCTTGTTGGATTCTCCTCATCAAGTTTTTTCTAGTGGTATATGGCACACCATGAGAGGCCTCACAGTTTGTGACTTATGCCTAATTGAAGAAGAAGGACCCAATCTGTGGGTAAAAACCCCAAAGGGTGGTAATGTGGCACTCTATCATTGGCCAACACAATATGATCATGAACATAGGGGCTCTATCAAATGTTATGCTTGAAATATTATGTGGAGGGTCTCATAAATTATTATTTGTCTCAAGTAAAAATTAAAATCTACCCCAAGGTAAGAAGACCTCATTCCTTGGGCTTCAAGGTATTATTAAAATTGATTTTTTTTCTCTAAAATGCAAAACAACCTACCTGTTTGGAAGCCCCTCCCATATCTATAAAAAGGAACTTGATCTTTCATCTAAGGATGTGCACAAAAGGATTATCATTTGATTAATCTAATCTCTGAAATACTTTTTGGCCCCTATGGAGACAACATGACATCAGTGAGAGGGTTAGAGGTTTTTTGTTCTAGAGTTTTGTTTAACAGAGACTTCTCTCCAAAGCTCAACTCAATTGAAGGAGGGACAATTTCAGGTCATTTAATTTTGAAGTGGATTGGTTTATGATTTTGTATCTATCAATGGTTTTAGGTCTTGGTTGTTGGAACTTTCTACAGGTATTGGCATTCTAGGGCATTGAGATCTAAAGAAATCACCTTAGATCAATAAAAGTTTATTTCAGGAGTTTAGGTCTCTTATCCTGGTTCCGAAGTAGAGAAAACTAAGAAGGAGGAGACATTATTAAATAAGTATTCTCGCAGATCTAATTACCAACATCCAATTCCATCCACTTTGTGATTAGGGCATCAATCCAAAACTACAACAAGTGTGTTTCTATGATTAAGTAGGCTGAAGGTTAGAAAATACGTTAATTTTCTCCCATGATCATTAAAGTGAATCTAATTTCCTTTCACAGTTGAGATTCATTTGTGTTACATTATCTATGTGATAAACTTTCTAGTGTGGCCTCATTTTTAGATTATTCCAGTCTTGTGGCCTTGCGACAGTGACAAATTGAAGTGATTCTCATTAATCATTAGTCAAGATCCAACACTGGAACAATGGTATAGTGTAGTTTGAAGGTTAAATTCTCTCTTGGCCTCCCCAGAAATTCAGAACAATGCAACTTCCCATATGAATATTTGAAGCAGTACATTATACAGAAGAATCCTAGCATATGTACGTAAGACTAGAATTCAAGTTAAGTCGACCTGTTGAAGTCATTCACTTGGAATTCTCTTAAAAATTGAACAAGGATGTTTGAAACAATCTCCTTTTGTAGAATTTATTCCCATCTCCTACTATAAGACAAGAGGGTTCAACATTCTAGTTGGTGGCTATAATAATTTTGGAAGATAAGGGTTACTCAAAACAAAGAAGCCACATACATACTGGCCTTGTCTTTGGCACAATAAGAAAAGACTCACAGTTACATTTGGAATGTCTTATTCTATAGCTGGAAATAAGAAGAAAATGTTACATCATCATATTGTAGTAAGGGTCTTCATATTTATTCCATAAATAATCTCAGTTGAAGTGGCAATGATGTATCTATAATTGACAATAGTTATACAATTCTCTATTGTAATTGTATTGAATATTTGTGTTGCACTAAACATTATCTCTTCATGGCATCTGACTTAAGGCCTACAATAGTAAAATAACTACATTATCTTGTAGTTGTTGATGCCAACAAGCCCCATTGTATCATCTATTGTGAAAAATTATCATTAATGGGTTTCAACTGACAAAGGTACCAATTGTTTACACTTTAATAGTATCATATGTTACAACAATGTGGAAAGAAGAGTCATCTGATTCATTACTTGTAAGGGTTTGGAAGTGTATGGGAGATTGTAATGGATTTCATCTATTGTCGTATCAAAATTCATTATAAGTAGGCCATTATCCCTAGCACGAGAGCCTACAATTTTCAAAAGAAGTTTGTTCATTGTAAGTGGGTCATTGTCCTTGGTACGGGATCCCAAATTAGTCTATGAAGTTCATTTTCAGGGTGGTTGGGTGGTGCTAGGTAGGTGGTTGGAGCCTAAAAACACTTTAGTGGTACGGTGGTGTTACACGGTATTTTGTCACACCTCCCACACTTCCCTGTGACATACCCCGAAGTTCCCAAAACCTGACAATCATGCAGTGTACTCATCCTGATATGTAGCTCAGATTCTCCCTAAAAAACTGATGGAAAAATGCCTTGAGCTTCCCCTGAAGAAAAGAGCTCTAAACCCTGAATTAAGGATCATCGCTCCCCTGACATTGGCAACCCGTGTTGGTCACTAGCTTCACTTCACTAGCCTCATGTTGCTAGCACACTTTTGGCTTGGATACCTGCAATGATCCATAAAAGGAAATTTTTCCCAAAAAGGACAAGAAGCTTCGTGATCTAGAGGCTTCCAGAACTACGAGTTGGAGGTTGTTCGATGTGGATGAGGTCGAGTTCTCTCAACTTGGCCCTTTGGTCTTATCCCTATGAGATACCTCCTTGAGATGAGGGCCTTATCCTATATTTGGAGAGATCTTAAGTCTCTTTCCCTACCTATATATTCATCTTTTCCCATTCCTAAATGGTTGGTATTTGGCTATTTGCACCCTTATGCTGAGATTGTGCCTACATGATACTCATTTGGCTTAAAGAAGGACTTCTTGGAGAGATTGAGCTTGGACTTGGGCATTCACTCAAGGAGAGATTATTGACATCAAGGCTTGGTTGAATGATTCCTCCTTTATTCTATTAATATATACAATTGTTGGTTCACTTTCCATAAATGTGTGTGTTAATGCATCATTTATCTTAATGCTCCTTGATCTATTAAGTGGATTAATCTCGATTATGTTATATGTATGTATATGCTTTGTTGTATCTTTGATCTCTTGTTCAGGCATTCAAATGTTGTGTGCAGTAGGACTGAGCCCGAGGCACAATTGTTTTGAGGTCTTCAATAAAGGAGGACTTTATAGCATTAGAATGAGGTAGGCCATCTTCCTCTTCTCTCATTTCGATTGTAATTTAGGAAAGTGTCTTGTGGATTGTCACGTAGGTTGCTAGTCCCACTCATTAGGCTAGAGGGATCGTCTCTCTCCGCAGAGAGGATTTAACTAGACAAAAAAATGGCGACTCCATTGGGGACACTATAACCCTTTCCATCCATTCCTTCAATCAGATCCTTTGACTAGTTTGACCAACCGTCGATTCCTCAGATTGTGTGCATCAATCTGGGTTTATACCATCAATGATTACTTCCTTAGAGTTCTAAGTTTGGATTGTTTCTTGGAATCTTTTTTATTTTTTCCCATATTCCTCGCTCACTGCAAATTTTATCAGTGATAGTCGCACTGGCAACGCGTGTTTTTACCTGTACACTCGCACTGAAAACCATGTTTCCCACTATTTTCTCACCTTGAAAATCATCACTACTTTTACTATATAAAGTAATGTTGATGCCCCCGACCAGCATGAGTTTGGCTATGCAAAGTAGCGTTGATAACCCAATCATCACGGGGTTTGCTATCTAAAGTAGCGTTGATCCTGGAATGTGAGAAGTTTTAAGGTTTTTGCCTTAGAATCCAGTGTGTCTTGGCCCCTGAGGTCTTTTCCCATCCTGTATGCTTGGATTTGTCAATGTTTTTTATTGATTTCCTTGATTAATTTGCAAAATTTGTCTCATTGGCTTTGAAGTGAAATCTGATTGAGTTAGGGTTTCTAGTCAATTGGTCATCACTTGTTGCTTGTTGGCATCATTGAGATGCTGGTGCTGCTGATTGATTAAGTGTTGTTTTCTATGGAAATCATTGAAAACATCATTTTGCATTTTTTTATCTTGTCTTTTGAAATTTACTTTTCGTGAAAATGCATTAGATTAGTTGCATTGAAAAGTTATTTTTTTTAGATTCATCATTGAAAATAGATCACATTTTTCACTGATTGAAAGCTAAAAATTGTATTAGGTGCATCAAATCATTCAAAACAAAAAGAAAATCATAATTCATATAAGTGTATCTTTGTAAAGTAAAATCATTTTTCTTTCGGAAAGTTGCATTTAGGATAGTAGAAAATGAAAATCTTGTTTACTTTTAGCATTGCAATTGGAAGACAAAAGTGAAAGTTAGTGGAAGGCATGTTGTTTGATGCATTATTGATTGAGTTTCTTCCCTTGGTTAGTCTAGCTTTCATTGAAGTGGAAATTTTTCCTTTTCTCATATAGCTGCATCTTAGGGATTCATGTGACATCATTTTGAGCCCAAAACTGAAACATAATTGAAGATAAACTTAAAATTTACCTCAATTAACCTAAGGAGCATTTGGAACTTAATGAAAATATCTACAGGTCTAGGCTAGAGATGGGTTCCAGCCTCTTTAAACATAGAAGATGTCGTTAACTACCTGCATTGTATCTAGGGGGTGAACTCTCATTCCAGTATGGAAGTATATCGAAGGTTCTCCAGTACTTTCGGGTATATAGGAGGCACTTTAGTATGGAAAGTATATGGGAACACTCTCACCAAATGGTTATGCATTAGACAACACTAACATGGACTTGTGCTCCCTATATCCTCAAGTATATATTAGGAGACCCCACTAGGTTTCTATCCTTTAGCCACAATTAACTGAGTCAGCTACCTTGTAAACATGATACACTGAACACAACATTCGGGGAGATGGGCCACTGTACAGTAAGTCCTTAGTTTTAGCTAAGGTGTATATAACGGTTCATGGATACTTGGTAAACCCTCTTGCCTAGATTACCCCCTTTTTGATTTATTTTTGTTAAATTTCTAAAATCAATTAATTGACTGTGGAACAACATCTTCCTTTGGAAATACTCCTTAGTAGATCTTAGGGAGATACTGATGGCAACATTTCCTGAGTCTACCAACCAAGGAAACCCCATGACGGGAATCCTAGTCCTTTTCCTTCTTTTGGAAATGTTGGTGATCCCTATATGGCAACGTTGTCCCTTCCTGGATTGACCATTGGTCTACCAGTTTGGTTATTTTCGACCTCAGTGATTCCAAGTGTCCATACTACTTTTCAACCAAGTTCTCCTCCACCTGAACAACATCAACCTCGTGCTGATCCTAAATTTGACCCCTCACCTTCTTCACCTATTTCTCAACCTCATTCTTCCTCTTCGCCTGGTGAAAGTCTAGATTCTACTAACTAGGAAGCTAAGAAGAATAAGAAGAGGATGAAGAAGAAGAAGAAAAATAAGGAAGGGGGCAACCAAGAAACCATTGCTACGGATGCAACTGATGTAGAAAATCTTCCAACCAGCCCCAGAAAGTAAAATTCCCTTACATGTTATGTAAGGGTGACCACCTTCTTCGGAATTGTCCCGGTATTCCTAAGGTCTTAGAAGTGTGGTCCATAGGTTCACATCGACCTTTGTCATCAGCCTATGGAGTTCATGCTAGTGACAAACCCTCAACTAGTAATAATAAGGTCCATGGGGAAAGGGAAAAGTCAAATTTCCCTGTAAGTTGTGTGAAGGTAATCATCCCATTCACCTTTTCCCTCTTCTAGATGAGGCTTCCAAAGAGTTGGAAAATGTTAGAGCTTCCTAGCCTTGTCTTCCAATTGGTTATTGAAATCTTTCCCCTGATCCTTCATTAGTTGATCCAGTGATTAATCAAAAATAATCTTTGGTCAACCCCCTTCTCTCTGAAAGTGATCCTCATGAGTCCATTCTCGACCAACCATTGGTTGAGAAACCGATAGACTTGACTCCACCTTCAGTTAATTGTACCTTTCAAGTAGAGAGTTAACCCCATACCACTCAGGTTCTTTTGGTTTCTTTAGTTTCGAATGAACTGGAGGGAAATCCTCCCGTTCCTGAGGTGCATGAGAGCAGTTCTCCTGTTCCCATAGAGCAAAAGGGAAACTCTCATGTTCCTATGACACCCCCTTCGAGTATTTTGGTCACTTATTTTGATTGGAGTTGACTATTAGGATATCGTCTTTCATATTATGTGCCTTTCCAGATTACAGTACAGGATTACCATATGGTCGTACCTAGCACAGTTATAGATGAGGGCGCATCTGTTAGCATCTTGTCCTCAATTG
The DNA here is from genome assembly GCA_031772625.1 of Pinus tabuliformis. Taxonomy (NCBI): domain Eukaryota; kingdom Viridiplantae; phylum Streptophyta; class Pinopsida; order Pinales; family Pinaceae; genus Pinus; species Pinus tabuliformis. Next base: position 823,241,592 of record CM062814.1, read on the forward strand.
CTTGGCAAGCTTTAGGTTCTCCTCAGCGTGTTCCCATCACCCATAATCTATTAGATTTTAATAGAGGAACCAGTCCACCATTAGGGATCCTTCCTAAGTTACCTATTACTTTGGGAGGGAAGACTATCTATATATATGTGATGGTTGTCCAAGGCCCTTTAGATTTTAATCTACTCCTTGGCCGTGACTATGTTTACGTCATGGGAGCTCTTGTTTCCTCACTCTTTCGAGTGATGTGTTTCCTGCATGTAGGAAGCATTGTGATCATTGATCAGCTTACATTCATTGGTCATTAATCAACTCCCCATCAACCATCATCCCTAAATGATTCTTATATGCAAGCAGTATCACCCTCACCACAGGTAAATTATATGGCTACCTTTTCCATGCCCACATCTACTAATGATCTAGTAGGCAATGTAGTATGCCATGTGTTATGTTCCTATACCAATAGGTGTCATAATTTTTGAATGGATGAGGTCAAAACTGTAATATGTACATACCTTTGCTTTCTGCAAATGTTTTCCATATTTGTAAAAAATAAAAAAATTAAAAAATGTAAAGAGGGTATGTCCTAAAAGAAAAATCAAAGGACAAAAAAGAATGAAAGAAGGTCAAAAAGAAAGGATGAAAAATGAACCCCAAAGAAAAAGAAAAAGACCATGAAAGTGTGCAAGTCCAAATGCCACTACTATTTTATTTTTTGTACAATAATGATTGTGTGCAACTTGTTATTTATGCCACAATCCATGGTAACCAAATAGTTTAATCTTGGTTATTCCATGTTTTCAATTTCATGCTTAGAGATAGAGAATAAAATCTGACCAAACTGTTTAATCTTGGCAAATAAGTAGATAGGTAGAGTAAATAAAAAAGGAGCTCAACAGTTTAATCTGAGCCCTTGGATGTAATAAGGATAGACTTAGATAGTTTTTATTGTAAAAGAAAAAGAAAATGTTTTGATAAGGGTTTGCCAGTTCAAGTGCACCCTAATAAAGAGTAGAAAAAATGGTAGGATGAGTAGATGGGTAAGTAGTTGGATGGTTGCAGAATTATGGTGATTGATTGGATAAAGTCATATCATTTACTTTCATCATCTAAGTTGCTAAGAGTGTGGATGATAATGGAACATTTACAAAGTCAAATGATTAATTTCCCCATTCATTTTACCTTTTCACTAATTTCCCACAAGCAAAAATCAAAAGTACCTAAAACCTTAAGTTAAAGGGGCTCAGAGCATTTCTCTGACTTCTGGAGGGACCGGACCCTCGGCCCAATAACTTATAAGGTTTAAGTACTAAAACCCCTTTACAAACATTCACTCCCTCCATAAACATTCATCTCACCTAGAAATCCCTTTTCCTAAAGTGAAATTACCATTTACTTAGGGAAAGTAATAAACCTTACCTGCAACCCCCTTTATTTACATAAAAACCCACAAAAAGAATTAAGCCTAAGTTATGATGTGTAAATATGGATGTATAAATAAATATCAATATATTATACTTAATGCAATTTATTCTCATTTCCATTTCATATCAACTTTAACTTTTATTATATTTAACTCCCAAAAATAAACCCCTTTCCTGTATATTTAATTAAAATCCCAAATGTTAAATATCCCGCCCCATGGTTTGGAATATAAACCATATTAAGTAAATAAATAAGATGGATTAATTAGTCGATTTGCGACTACTTAAGAGCCATAACCCTCCGCCATATGAAAAGGGATTAATTGATCAAACCGTGATTAATTAATAACCTTCTTCTAATCAGCTCACCCCCAACGTCATTAAGCCACCCTAACGCGCAATTAAAATCCTGTTGGGCCCCTCCATTAACTCCTCGACCAAATCATCCCGAACATCGTATGATCTGACCCCTTTAGATCTAACGGCTATCGCTCATATCCGGCAGCCTGTGATGCCGACCTTTACTCGCCCAATGTGAGTGGTTTTACTATTCACCCCTCTGCTATGTGTCGCCCGATGAATGGCATCGGGCGGACCTCTCCCAATACCGCCAAGTCCCCAAAAGTGGTGCGATAGATTCCGCTTACCGCCTTCACTACATGACAAAATGTCACCTCCATCAGTTGGCGCCAACTGTCGCTTTTCCATTATACCCACCAAAATCATTGACTTTGCAGATAAACCAAAAATACTCATTGTTTTGTTTTTTACCAAGAAAAGAAACTTATGTTCTCCATGCAAGCACAAAGTACGTTCGAGCTGTCAACCTGCTACCAACCGTCAACCTCCCGAAGCCATTGAACTCCAGATTACCATTGCAGACCCGTGCGCTCCTTGCGAACAGTGCACCTGTACCATTAATCCATTCAGAAAACCGAAACCAGGTATTTACCCTATTTTTGACTGAGAAACCCTGTTTGCATGCCAAACCTGAGCTAAATTGCTTTAAAAATTAAGTAATTTAGTAAGTTAAGTTGTCTGGTAGTCTTGAGATACTCTGTGATAATCCATTTTTTCCATATTTCCCTGAAATCCTTCATCCCTTCCGTGAATCCACAAGAACCAAGGATGGAAGCCCCAATTGCACTAAATTTTATGCCCATTACTACTCCTCACCAGAATTTAGACAACCTTCCCATCGTAGACTAAGATTTCCAAATAAAGGACACCTTAGTCTCAAAATCCCCCCTGAAACTATTTTTCAAGTATAAAGACCAGTACCTAAACCAAGCTGACTCCATTGGACTTTGGGAATCAGGTTTGCCTGAGTACCAGTTCCCCTGAGTGCATGTATTCCCAGAAATTGTACATTACTGCCACATGAACTATGATTCTATCTAAAGGGAAGTAAGAACTCCTGACCAGTTTGTTCTATTTTTATCACTGCTAAAACCATCAACCAGATGCTCCAATTGCATCGAAGATAAAACCTAACCCATCTTTCCATTGGGGATATGCTGAACAAATACCCTACACTCAATTCAGTCAGACTAGCCCAGTTGTTCCAGATTTTTTTAGAGAAGAACAATATATCCCAAAGGACCCTCCTCCTTATATGTGGACTATATTCTCCAACCTTGGTCGAGATATTATAGATATGATATCTAGTATACTAGGCTTCACCACTAGTGAATTCGTCGATGAGATCATATTATCCATTATGTCAATCTATTCTCTTGGCCAACCACCAGCCATCATTGTTATAGACATTTTTGGGCACTACAACCCCAAGCATGAAATGTCCATAAACCAAGGGCTCCTAAGTCCCTAAAAGTGTTGTTCTAACCCCTAAAGGAACAAGGTCAACAGATTACAGCTTCTCCCAGAAGTTCTCCATGAAAAACTGCTCAGAATTGGTCAAAACAGGATCATTTCAGCTGCTCCACTGGCCAAGTGCGTTGCATCTCACCTAAGTACACTGTGTGGGTGCATTGCATTTCAAAAATCCCTTCTATGGGGTGCGATGGGCGAGAAATGACAAATGGCAGTGTCATTCCGCGAGGTGGAGAGGCAATGGAAGCTTCCAGAAACTTCTCCTGTGACACTTGCCTCTCTGAATTCGACCAAAGATGAGTAAGAGATCATCAATCTCCAAGTGGAAGCAAGAACTATCAGAGGGAAGACACTAATCAAATCATAAGCTGACTCATCTCCATTACAGATATATATATATATATATATGGATCCCTCATCCCAGAGATCCAGAGGCTGGAATTTTGCATATTGTAAGGAATTGTTGTTGGTTTCTTGAGACAAACATCAGATTGTTGGGTGATCTAAGCTTTGTATGAGGTGAAGAGGGGCTTCCTTGCTTAGAGGTTGATGCTGGGTCAGAACAACTGGTTGTAACTCCTCTTGGCTCTTTCTTGTTTATCAATAAAAGCTATTCAAGTTTTCCTCCATACTCTTGTGTCATTGATATTTGCTGCATTTGTATGGTCAATTTACATCTGATCCTAGATTGTTTATGATTATAGATCCATGTCTTTGTATAGTGCTATGCTACTGTGATCTTATAGGTACTTTGTGAAGCTGGGTGTGCAAGGGAACGAGTAGTGAAAGACTATCAAGGAAGAGAGGAATCAAATCAGGAGATTAGCGCAAGACAGAGGTTGGTCTTTTTGTTCCTCTCTATCTATAATTCATAAAGGAAAAACGAAAGTAGATTTACTCTGTTTGTTTCTAAGGCAGCTGTCACACCTTAGTGGGATAAGCAGTTCTGAGTAGACACTTTTCCCTGTAACAAAATGGCGACTCCGCTGGGGAAGAATTAGTTTGTTTGTTTATCTTCCTTGTTGTCTATTTCATAAACTTACAGGTAGCATTCGAACTGCATTTTCCATAGCAAATTCAAAGTAGATAAATGCTACTTCAGTCCATCTACGGATCTGTTTATGATTTAAACAACTGATTCACAAACTCTCTGATTGCCCTTGTGATAGCTCTTAGATCCTCCTTAGATCTACCCCTGATTGTTGAATTATTGATTACCTTTTGCTCGGCCAAAACCCATGAACTGAACTGCAAACTGTGACCCGGAACCCAAACAGAGTCTCGTTTCTGGCCCAGCGCAGGTACTGTTCAGAGAATTTGAACTTCAGCGCACTTCCCGAGTGGAGAAGGTGCGCTGCATTTCAAATTCCCTGTGTTACAGGTGCGCTGATCAGACTAGGCTTTGTGCAGTTTTGGTTTCTGTGATTCATTCTTTCCAGTTCTATTCCTGAATTTTGCTGCCTGTGATCAGTATATGTCTATTTGAAACCCCTTTTCCTTGCTGTTATTCTACCTCCTTTGTACAAAAGAACTGTAAATGTTTTTGTGTGTTTGTTGAGTCATTTTCAGTTCTCCTTTGCAAAAGTAGCATAATCGTACTATCGTTCTTTGATTTGAAATTGTCGCAAGTGTCGATTTCAATCATAGGAAAGAGTTTGATTGCTGTTGATAGTCGATTATCCTGTCACTATTGTTTTTGGTCTAAATTTGTAATTTTCTAGTGTCAAAAACAAGTATTCATTTCAAAATCGTAAGGTGTTGTGATCGTCTCCATTTTTTATTTCGAAAAGAAACTTGTTGATATTTGTCGCTTGAAAAGAAATTCAGATTTGTGCATCAACTTTCTTCTTATCATTCATATACTAAGAAAGTCTAAAACAAATGCATGCATGTGCATTTGCATATAGACAGTCTGATTGGTTTGATTTAGGAAAGTGCATTTAGAGTGTGCTCTTTGCTCTTTGTGAAAAGATTTTGTCTTTCTTTCCTTAGTAGCTAGGATTTTCATTGCACAAAGAAGATAAAAAGATTGTTTATCATCTTAGATTGCATTTTAGGAATTACATCTGCATCTCATGGTGAACCTGAAAGGAAAACTTCATAAACAAGATCAACTATAAAATAAATTCAATGAATCTAACAACGCTTTGGAACTTAACGCACAACATTTAGAAGTCTAGGCTAGAGACGTATTTCGGCGTCATAAAGCCTGGTAACTGTTGTTCTCACTGATGGTTGGGTGATTCCTCCACTTTGAGACGATAAGTGCCAGTACGGACTTGTGCTCCCACGTACCGTCGAGTATATTTTGGGAGACCCCAATAGGCTTAATCCTTTATCCATAGGAAGCCGTGTCTGCCACCCTATCGATCGCAATGCACTGAACACAACATTCGGGAAGATTGACTGCCGTATCGTAAAAAGTATTCTGCAGTTTTGCGATTGGTTTGGTAATCCCTCTACCTAGATTTCCAGAGCAGTCCCTTTCGTTCCTTTTCAGACTCTTTAACAGAAAAGGTCCATCTGAGCACTTGTCACTTCAGGCTCATTAAAAATCGAAGGAGACTAGAGTCATCTTTTGTTTTTTCTCGACTCTTAAAAATTGAAAAAACAAGTTGTGTCAAAGTGTCTAAAATTTATTTTAAACGGAATATTCATTACCCTTTCCTACGTTGATCTTGGGTTGAGAAAATGGAATCCACCAACCAAGGAATTCCCCTTGGAGGAAATCCTAGTCCCTTCTCCTCTTGGAGAGATGTTGGTGCACCCCATATGGCCACATTGTCGCTTCCAGGATTGACAATCGGTTTTCCTATATGGCTCTTCTCAACCTCTGTCGTTCAGAACACCACAATTCCTGAACAATCGAATCAGCAACTAGACGAGTCCAGAGTTACCCACCAACCTTCTACTTCCTCTAATTCTTCCTCTCCTCCTTCCTCTTCGCTTGATGGGGCTGGTAAAGCCAAAAGTCAAGTACCTGAGAAGAAGAAGGAAAAGAAGAAGAAGGAGAAGAAGAAGAAGGAGCCAAAAGTGAATGGGGGCAAACGAGCGTCATCTAGCGAAAATCCACACACTGCACCGACCAGGCCTAAATCTCCATGTGTCATTTGCAAAGGAGACCACTATCATAGAGATTGTCCTTGCATCCCTTGGATCTTAAGGGACTGGTCTCCTCGTTTGCACAACCCGGTGTCGTCAACCTCTGGTGATCATGTTGAAAGCACACCGTCGACTAGTGAAAGTGAAGCTCCAGGACAAAAAGGAAAATATAGATTTCCTTGTAAACTGTGTGAAGGCGATCATGCCGTCCACCGTTGTCCCTTCTTAGATGAGGCTAAAAGAGTTTTGGACGATCGTCCGGTTTCAGCGTTACGACTTCCTCCTGGATATAAAAAACTCTTGCCGAGTCCGTCACTAGTTGAAAATCCCGCCGGTCCGCTCAGGTGGTCGGCTGAAGCATCTATCATTGAAGACAAACCATCTGAACCCATACCAGATGAAAGTCAAAAGGTCGAGGTGGCAGTTGACCTGGTCTTGCCTTCAGAGGTTCCATCCTCAGATGATACAGTCACCAAAGAGAACAAGGATGACACCGTCCAAATTCTTTTCATAAGCACAGACTCCAATGAACATGGGGGCAATTTACCCGTTCCTTTACCGCAGGAAGGAAGTTCGTCATAGTCATACCCAGCCATCTATTCGGTCCCACCTCCAAGCAACCTAGTTGTCTCCTTTGATTGGAATCAACTAGGAAGACCCCGTTTACCAGCTAGTATACCATTCCGAATCATTGTTCAAATATATATAATGGTTATGGCCGGTACCATCATAGATGAAGGGGCTTCTGTGAGTATCCTTTCCTCAACTGCTTGGAAAGCACTTGGTTCGCCATCGCTTTTGCCTGAGATGAGAAATCTAACAGGCTTTGACAAAGGAACCAGTCGACCATTAGGGATCCTTCCCAATGTGCCCATAACATTGAAAAGGAAAACCGTTCAAATGAACGTAATGGTAGTTCAAGGACCCTTGGATTATAATCTACTCCTTGGACGAGACTATATTTATTGCATGGGAGCGATTGTCTCCTCACTCTTTAGAGTAATGTGTTTTCCGCACGAAGGAAGAGTGGTCAAGCTCGTAGACCAGCTTTCATTCCCTGGTTCACGCATAGCAAATAGTCATATACCATCCCTGAATGGTCTTTTCACGCAAGAAATGTCTCAATCTCCAGTCCGCCCGCCTGATGAGCGCGAGTGATTCGGGGGACATGACTGAAACCCAGGGGGCATGCACCCTGGTCTGCTTCGGCAGGAAAACTTCGGGTATAGGGTAGGTTTCCGCGAGAGAATATGACTAGTCTGTACTCCCATCCGTGATTGGAAGAGGGGGTTATTCTGGAACAAGATTCTCTTGTCAAAGTTACGTGAGTGAAGTAGCCTCCTCCACTCACCTTTGTCTATTTCGGTAGACATCGCCAAAGAAGTGTTTTGTTTGCGCTGTGAATAGAACAATCTTTGGTAACCTGTAAGAGGTAGACCTCTCTCGGTAAAACAAATGTTTTGGCAGAAAGAAGAAGGGGTAACCTTGAAATTCTGTTTTATACCTGGGGGCATGAAAACCTTTTGGCGTGCAAGCGAAGAGTGACTATTTATTTTTTTTAATTTGTAGGTCCTCTAACCCTTTAAACTCGTAGGATTGGTCGTTTCCTAACTTGCATAAAGAAAGGATGTGGGGAAAAACTCTAAAAATTGTCGTTTTTATATATGAGACATTCTTATCACACGACTGGATTAATCGAGTAGTTTTAGCGCATAGTTCAAGCTCGTTAAAAAATAAACATAAGCCATGAGCAAATGTTTCCCCCCGCGTTTAAGCTCATTAAAAAATGAACTATTCCCCGGTAAATAACCATCGTGAATGTAGTACTTCAGCCATTAAAGCCTTGGTCGTGTTTGCACCGTCACCTCCACTTTTGCATTGGCCGATCATTCACCTCCATTTGATTGTTTACCCATTTTGAGGAACAGTTGCGAAGAGTGATCTCACTAGCCATCCTTGTAACACTGCCGTGATTGGAAAATTCCAAACCTTACCTGGAATCAGTTGCTACCCATTTTATCACTCGTTCCTCAAAAGACGAGTCTCCTTTAAGCTCTTTTCAACTGACTTGTAAAATATGAAAAAATTGCCAAGCCATTGGCCTCTCCAGCTCGTTAAAGGGACCGGAAGTGCTATCCCTCCTCTAAATTTTAATCTTTTTGGATCTGAGGGATTATTACACAAAAAGATCGAGCGCTTGTTTTGTTCGGCTCGTTAAAAGTATCGAAAATTCATCCCTTCTGTATTGTTTTATACTTTTTCAGACTTAAGGGATTAGATGACGAAAAAGGAATTTTGGAGTTTCCTTTACGTTCCTTTTCAGACTCTCTAAAATTGAAAAGGACCGAGTTATCTTTGTCGTTAAACTCGTTAAAATTTTAATAGCGACAAACTTGTCTATAAATGAGAACGAGTTTCACTATCGCTAGGCTCGTTAAAACATAGCGATGGGTTTGCCCGAAGGGAAAATTATAGAACAAGCATATGTTATCCTCCTCAAGCTTGATAAAAATAAAGAGGTACTGGTCAACAATGACTGGGGAAAAATTGGGAATAAAACTTGAAGAAACTTTGTTGGTAGCAAGTCGCTCTTGAACATGACACTTTCACTCCGCATCCAAGTCGGGTTGGGTTGTTTCATTCACCGGTCACATCACCATGGTCCCATCCTACCATCCACATTTGGGGTTAATGCTACCAATCCATCACGTCAGTGTCGCCGATATGTTCAAGAGAAGTCATTCAGAGAATTCACCTGTGTCTCACCCACTACAATACATTTATACTCCATTCTTTCATGACCGCCACCCTGAACCTTATATCACCAGATCGTTTTCACCTCCATTAAAATCATTTGCTCCGTTCCATGTCATTGATGTGGGATTCATTAAGGCCCTCCTATGACGGATCACTTCTTTTCGACATCAGCTCATTATCCAAGAAGTTGATCTAGGAACACCCCATTCAGTACTTTGAAGCTTGCATGCCTCAATGGCAAGTTTCTCACTTCCGGCGACAGGTTTACATCAATGACCTTCGACCGAAATATTTTGCGTGGTGTTCAACGCCAAGTCCTTTATTCACACCACATGAATTGTACTGTAGTACCTTGAGGGTCATTATCATTATCGGTGATTCCTCTCGCATTTGTTAACAGCTTATATCATTGGCTGGTAATCAAGCGATGTCTTTCCATGTTCGACTTCAGAACATTTGTCACATGGATAGACTTGTACTTTGAGTGAAGATTGAACGAGATTGAAGACCCCGGATCTAGTTTCATCCATCTGGGCTGCGATATACATTCAGTAAAATAAAAACATCAAATGTACATCATTGCTGCACAGATAATCATCCAATCAAAAGGATGATGGCTCTATCAGAATCATCAGTCTACACTCAGACGATTTTTTGTCCTATGTACATGAAAATGAATCTATAAAGCTGAGCATGGGAATGCCCGCCTCAGCTAGATCATGAAAATATTATGAAGATAATGTATTTTATTGTATCTTATTACAGGTCTCCTCCCAGCTTGAAAGAACTTCGGATCCTCATAATAAATCATTTCACCCGACATCAAAAGATTAACGACCTCATGCTTTAGGGGGCAACTGTTATAGACATTTTTGGGCACTACAACCCCAAGCATGAAATGTCCATAAACCAGGGGCTCCTAAGTCCCTAAAAGTTTTGTTCTAACCCCTAAAGGAACAAGGTCAACAGATTACAGCTTCTCCCAGAAGTTCTCCATGAAAAACTGCTCAAAATTGGTCAAAACAGGATCGTTTCAGCTGCTCCACTGGCCAAGTGCGTTGCATCTCACCTAAGTACACTGTGTGGGTGCGTTGCATTTCAAAAAGCCCTTCTATGGGGTGCGATGGGCGAGAAATGACAAGTGGTAGTGTCATTCCATGAGGTGGAGAGGCAATGGAAGCTTCCAGAAACTTCTCCTGTGACACTTGCCTCTCTGAATTCGACCAAGGATGAGTAAGAGATCAACAATCTCCAAGTGGAAGCAAGAACTATTAGAGGGAAGACACTAATAAAATCATAATCTGACTCATCTCCATTACAGATATCTATATATGGATCCCTCATCCCAGAGATCCAGAGGCTGGAATTTTGCATATTGTGAGGAATTGATGTTGGTTTCTTGAGACAAACATCAGATTGTTGGGTGATCTAAGCTTTGTATGAGGTGAAGAGGGGCTTCCTTGCTAAGAGGTTGATGCTGGGTCAGAACAACTGGTTGTAACTCCTCTTGGCTCTTTCTTGTTTATCAATAAAAGCTACTCAAGTTTTCCTCCATACTCTTGTGTCATTGATATTTGCTACATTTGTATGGTCAATTTACATCTGATCCTAGATTGTTTATGATTATAGATCCATGTCTTTGTATAGTGCTATGCTATTATGATCTTACAGGTACTTTGTGAAGCTGGGCGTGCAAGGGAACAAGTAGCGAAAGACTATCAAGGAAGAGAGGAATCAAATCAGGAGATTAGCGCAAGACAGAGGTTGGTCTTTTTTTTCCTCTCTATCTATAATTCGTAAAGGAAAAATGAAAGTAGCTTTACTCTGTTTGTTTCTAAGGCAGCTGTCACACCTTAGTGGGATAAGCAGTTCTGAGTAAACACTTTTCCCTGTAACAATCATATTCAACTATGCAAAGTTTATTGTTGACAAAATGCATGATCAATTTATGAGGTTGGAAAATGAAAGGGTGTTCAAATATTCCTCAGTTTCGTATCATTTATTCTTGTACTATCAAGCTGATAGGTTTCCAATTGCCCTCCAAGAACTCGATACCAAAGGAAACCCTAGATCAGTGATCTTCTAGACTTCTCTAATTCATCAGTTTGATTCTCAATACTTCTACACAGACTTTATAGACCTCTTTGTTTATCCTATCACAACCATGCTGCTAGGAAGCCCTCCACCCAGAATCAGTGCAGACATCAAGAAGGTCCTACAGTTGTCAAAATAGTACAAAGTAGGGGATTGGTACTTGTACCAAAACCATACTGAAATCAGAATCTATGGATGTGAGTTACCACCTTACAAAATGCCAAAGTACCTCCCCATGAGATTATTTGCTCTAGAGTACTACAGACAAATAATCAATTCAGATGAGGTGCATTTTGTTAGACCCAAGAAAAAAGCCCAACTAAGAATAAAAGATCGTCTTGGCCCTTTCATTTGTAACAGTAGAGAAGCAGGAAAAGAGGCAGATGAAATCCTCCAAAGGTTGAAATTAAAATAGAGTTTCAGGTGGACCTATGGTCCCCACGGATTTATTTGTAATAGGAGATAGAAAAATAAGCTATCTCCTTACATCCACCATAGGATCCCAGAAATTGAGCAGTATGCCAATCAATCTGAATGGGTGGAAAACACATTATAAAGATAGTATAGAGGTTTCCGTTGACAATGTATTGATGGATTTAGATAGAAGGCTTGATGAAGATTTATTTGTACAGATGCCTGGAGAAACTCCATCTCAAAGGCAGTCACAGGAACACAGTGGACAAACTTCAAAGCAAGCAGGGCCATCAGGCCAACCAGAATCATCAGAGAAGGTAGAATATTCAGAGTTATCTGAGATTTCAGAGGAGCTCAATCAAATAGAACAAAATATGAGCAGTCCCCCCATTTTGCAGACTCCTCTAAATGAGGAGAAAAATCCAAAAAGAGACAAAGAGGAGGCCACTCCTTCCACCACACCTGTTAATCAAACCTATGCTAAGAGGCAAAAGTTAAACCCATTTTCTAAAAAGGAATACACCGAGGAAACAGCAGGCAACACAGTGGTAGAAAGAACTGACAATGTGCACACTATCCCTTCGGGAGTACACCATCTACCTCACAGTTCAAGGTATTAGAAAGGCAACAGAGCACAGAGGTATCTTCCTTCATGACTCCTTCTGGTCAGAGCCAGGATATCAAAGAAAAGTATAAAGAAATCAAAGCAAGGAATGAAAAACTAAAAGCTCAAACCTATACTCATTATCTCAGACTGGCTCCAACAAACCAAACAAGGTTGATGTCAGCCTTTGACATAAAGGAAGGCAGGATGCAGATGAGATTTCTTAAGCCAACTGTGCAACAACCAAGATCAATGGCTGACTATTTGAAAACTGATTTTGAAGTTTTGGCAAAGGATATTCATCCTATTGACCAAATAGAGCTACATAAGAAAACATGTGAAATGGTCTACTCCACATTGATCAACAAAGCAATCACAGCTCATCAACTGCAGAACTCACTAAATAACACATCAGCACAGCTTCAATTGGAAAAGGCCTCTTCTCAAGCCAAAGACACTAGAATAAAGACTTTGGAAGACTTGGTCATAGAGCTGGGACATGATCCCAAGGATGTCAAAGCAGTAGAGCAATTAATAAAGAAGAAAAATGATGACATAGTTGCACTAAAGAAGCAACTCAAGATCCCTCCTCTTCACCATCCTCAAACTACTGAAGTTTTAGAAAAACAGAAGGAGGAAGAACTTATGGACCTAGTCCTTAAGTTGAATGATCAATTGAAGGAAACTGAGAAAGAATTGGAGAATTTGATATAGTCCAAACAGAGTGAGCTGGCCACCACTCCTCAGACTGTAATACCTACAGTTTCCATAGTAGTACCCTCCACCCTGGCAGCTTCCTTGGCACCAATGATTCCAACAGTAATAGCATTGCCAGTAGCAGGTACTACTTCAGCCATAGGTACATCGACCAGTACAGGGATAACAACAGAAAAGACAGATGAATTGGTTAAGGCTATGGAACAAATGAGCATCTAGGCCACAGAACTGAAGAAGCTTAGAGAGCAAGTGACAAGTTTGGAAACAAGTTGTGAACTTGCACAGATTCAGAATAAAGAAGAAGCACAGAAAAACCAAAGGATGGTGGAAAGAATAAGAATCCTTGAAAAGGATTTGACACTAGAAAATCCATTGGGAGACATCAAGGATATACTATGGACCAATATCATTGATTCCATCAATGATATTTGGCCTTCCATTTAGGTTATTTTTGAGCAAACTGAATTAGTCAAAATAGCCATGGAAGCCATACAAAAGACAAAGGAAGAACTGGGAGACAAGCCTGAGGAAGCAAATCAGTTGATAGATTTTTTGAACAATAGAAATAGGTACCAGCTGGATGAATTAGAAATTCAGGACAGAACAACAACTATTATTGAGATAAAGAAGGTTCTTACTAAAAGGAACCTGATGCTTAATTTGGAGAAAAGATGTCAAAGCATTCAAGCAGACATCGACAACTTTATGTTAAAATATGGCATTTTGAGAGAAAAAGGACTTCCTAGTCCACTGGTTATACATGACAAGTTAATGACACAGGAAGATTACATTGAGAGATTGAATAAACAGGCCAGGAGCCAAGCCAGTTCTTCAGGAGTAAAAGCATTGCCTACAGGAAAGGTACTTTATGATGGCCTGGAGAATCTATTCTATATAGAACATGAAGTGAAGCACTTGTTCACCAGCAAACCAAATTTTGCCAAATATACAGAAGCTAATGAAGTCTACAGGAAGATGATCAGAATAAAATTACCAGATAGTGAATGGTGGACCAGTTTGATAGATTTACTATAAATTACTATAGTAAATCTGGAGGGTAAAGATAACTACCAAATGAAAACAGGTAATACAGGATTAATCAACACAGGTAAAGAGTATCAGTAGGTCAAATATAAGAGTGAAATCCAACACATAATTACCAAGGCAACTGCAAGAGCCAAATCCGAATTCTAGCAGCCAGCACATTCACAAATAAAGGGGCATCAAGCAAACAGTTTTCCATTTGTCTCTATCTTCGTGTTGAAGATATTTTTTGTTTCCTAGAATAATTCTCATATAGTTATGAGATATTTTGTATTAAATTTTGTATAAATACTTCACAAGTTGAAGTAATTGGGTGGATTAAAATACATTTTAGTAGACATATTTTTGAGCCAAGGAGCTTTGTACTCAAGACTGGACTGGTTTTGCTGGAAATGAAATAAAGCTGAGGACATTTCACTGGATTCTTGTGCACAGTTGGAACAAATAAGTATCATTTTCTCATGTTTAAATCTCGTTTTCTCTTTATGTCATGAATTATTCATAAGTGTTTCTTATAAAATATTAAAAGCAAACAAGGAATGATATCATCAGAACTAACTTAAGTGCTTTCTGTTTTAACTGTTTGCCTTATTTATGTTTTCTTCTAAACTGCCTTGGTCTGGAGATTCTTAATTACCTCCTTACTTCCGTAGTTTATCCCCCTTTTGGCCCATAGTATAGGATTCTTCATTTCCCTTTGCTACTGGACATACTTATTTTCCTCATATTAATCCCTGTTAAGGATTCTTCACCGCCCTTAGCCCCGGTTAGGACTCTCATCCATTTAAATCTGCAGATTTGCTCTTGGTGTGTTAGTCTGCCCTGTGAACTCTTACCTCAGTGATAAATCAAATCTAGTTAAGCCTTTCTTGATTGACTCCATAGCCCAATGGCCTAAATATTTGCTCTGCCCATCTGTCTTCTTAATTCCACCACCCAATCAAAACAACCAACCCTAAACATTAAGAACTAGCCTCAAATCTTATTTAAACAAAGTTAAATCTTAAATAGAGAGCCCTTTCTGGACTTAGGTAGGCTAGAACCTGAGTCTAAAAGATTGGTTTGTGGTTACCTCGGGCCATTCCTTCTTTAATAACTTCTAAGGAAAAAACCTGAGTGATAACATAGTGGCGACTCCACTGGGGACCTAAAACCCTCAGTTTCAATAAACCTTTGATGAATTCAAATTTTTATTTCTAAGCATCTTAAATGGTTATTAGAAGTTATTTCTCAAAAGTTCATAAAAAGTGAAATATAATCATAAAAATCTCGAAATCTGGCTTTAGGGAGAACTCACTATACCAGGGCTAACCCTGATCCAAATCCTCCCCCTGTATTTGAAAACCCCAACCTTATTCCGAGAATAATCAGAAGACAGGAAAGTTCGGTAAGCCCTAGACCTGTTTTTAGATCCAATTCATGCCCTGCTGAGTGGTTATTCATTGAAGACATCCCTTTTGACGAGTATTTTGGTCTCTCTCTGTTCAGAACCATGTTTGATAGTGAACTGCTAGACCTAGTCCTAGATCTAGAATTCATTAGAGAACTTGAAATCCAACGAGCCAACTTGTCAATTGATCAAAATCTACTGAACTCCCCTCAGTCATCCCTTACCACTGATAGACACCCTAAACTTTCTGAAATAGCTTCAACATCTTTTAGCTCACCATCATTTCCCCACACCTCTGAAGATCATCCCTCAACCTCATCTCCATTCATACCTTCACTCCCTCATCAGCCCATCACTACCCCTCAAACACCCATTACCCCTGTTATACCAACTCCCCTTGTTGTCCCAAATCCTCCAGTTACCCCAACTCTTGCTCTCAATCCTGTGCAGCTCAGAGCCATGGCACTCAGATATGCCCCCCTTGTAATGCCTGCTCCTCAAGGTGCCTTACCAGCAGATTATCAAAGTAAAATCACCTCATTCGATGGCACTAGAACATACATAGCACAACAACACACTAAGAAAATGATAGATTATTTTGAACTGCACGAGATTGACATAGGAGATGTCCAAATGAGAATATTTGTCCAAAGTCTAGCTGGAGAAGTGAGAACATGGTTTAGATCTTTGCCCCCTCAGAGCATAGATAGTTTAGAAGTCCTTTACCAACAATTCCTTAATAGGTGGGAGAAGAAGAAGAACCCCCTTCAAATTCTATCTGAATATGAAAACCTTAAAAGGGGACCAAATGAAACTATTCAAGACTACTGTACCAGGTTTAACAACGTGTATAATGCAATCCCTCTTGACCTTAGACCTCCACCTAGTTTAGCCTTGATTAAATTTCCAAACGGATTTGACACAGATATGGCTTTTCAACTTAGAGAAAGGAATCCCCCCACACTTGAAGATATGCAAAGTGTAGCAGTTAGTGTAGAAGCTAATCTGTTGTCCAAAAGGGCTAGAGTTAGAAATGAGAGAAGAACACCTTTGAAAGATGAATCTTCACCCTTTGATCAGAAAATGGATGCTTTAGCTAAAGGAATGGAAAGGTTGATGGATAGAATAGAAGTCATTGAAAGGAAACCTCACTGGGATAACCAACAGGCTAATCCAGTAAGGAATCCAAACTTTAGGAAAAGCCAGAACCAAAACACTGGTAAAAATGGACCTGATCAGAACATTAGGCCACATTTCCAAGAAAATTACGCTAAGACTTCCCACCAAGAAGACCCTGAGATAGACACTCAGATCAACCTTATGGGCTTAGATGATGAAGAAACTGTTTTTCTAACTCAGGATGATCAAGAATTATACATGCTTCAACAGTTACAGACCCAAACAGGAGAATCTTTCGACTATAAGCAAGGGTATGAGTCTACTATTTTCAAAGTGCATAAACAGTACAACTTAAGAAGCAAAAAGAACACTGACGTTCTTGATCAGAATAAAAAAGCAGTACCTAACCAGCCTAGGAAAGTAAAAGCTACAAATCAGAATCCTCAGGTTACAAAAACCTTACAAATCCTTTCTAGACCACATCAAAATCCTCCCAGTCCCACCATTGAAGATGTAACAGATAATCAACCTTCTAATGAGCATCCTTCCACTTTAGTCCCTCTCAAAGGAATAGTGGAACAACCCCCAAAAATCATATTAGAAAATCCAATTGAAAACAATCCTAACAATGAAAAAGAAAAACATACTACTCAGAACTTTGGCTCTAAAATTCCAAATATTCAAACAGATAAATCCCCTCTACCTTTCAATTTGGGAGCAGAGGTAGCCAAACTCAAAATTTCAGTGCCTCTAACAGAATTGGTTAAACATGAAACTTACAGATCTCAAATTAGTAAATCTTTAAACTTTCGTGAGAATGAGGACACTATGAATCTATTTGATGACCAACCTGAGTTAATTTTCGGACTAGATGTTAATGGAAAGCCAGTTGAAGGAGGGATACCACCCTTCTACATCAGCCTTAACATCCACGATAAAATCCTACATAATGCCATGCTTGACTCTGGGGCCTCACATAATCTCATGCCCAAATCTGTAATGGAAAAGCTTAACTTGGATATCACCAGGCCTTATAAGGATATCTTTTCCTTTGATTCAAGCCAAGTTAAATGCTTAGGTCTCATAAAAGATTTGTGTGTCTCCCTAGTTCAATACCCTACCAAGACCATACTTATGGACATAGTTGTTGCTGACATACCACCCAAGTATGGTATGTTGTTGTCTAGATCTTAGGGCGCCAAACTCCAGGGATCTCTTCAATTGGACATGTCCTATGCTACCATATCAGTCTTTGTACATCCCAATAAGCTATACAGAGAGACTCTGATGAAGTATGTAGTGAGTTCCCAGGAGAGACCTCAGAACTTTCCTATATATTCAGTACATTCTAATATTGATTATTTCATACTTTATAATGCTGAAAATAATCAAGAAGATACTATAAATAGTATAACAGCAGAACCAAAAGAAATTGAAGTATTAAAAGAAAATCAAAATGTCCAAATTCATGAAATTTCAGATAAAAAATATGACCTAGATACCTCAATCAAGAAGGATTCCACTACCCCAGATGAAAATTATGAGCATGAAATCCTGTGGCATCAGTCAACAAATTAGGTGCAGGAGTAGGTGTATGGATTTACAACTTAGAAAATGATTATTCAGAAGGTCATGCCTACAGGTTGAACTTTAAATGTACAAACAATATGGCCGAATATGAAGCACTTCTGTTAGGTCTGAAACTTGTTAAAAGGTTAGGAGCCATCAGAGTCTCTATCATGGGAGATTCTAAGTTAGTGATTAAACAAATTAATGCTGTTTATATGACTAGAGATCCTAGACTAGGGTTTTATAGAGGAACAATCATAGAGATACTAAATACTTTCTTAGAAACCAAACTTGTTGTTATCCCCAGAAAACACAACATGCAGGCTCACAGCTTAGCCATGTTTGCTAGTACTTGTAAGTTGCCTTTCCAACCCAACCATCAGTACACTGCTGAGGTTAGGCACAGACCTTCCATTCCTGACAATTTAAAGAACTGGAAAGTATTTGAAAATGATCAACAAATTAACAATTTTTTAACTTTAGATAATGAATTTGTAAATACCAACATAGACACAGACATAGCAATAGATTTTGATTGCTCTGATAAAGTAGAAATTAACAAACTAGAAGATGATCAGATAGATAGATTTCACCCTACAAAGTTTACTAAAGCAGATATTCGAAACCTAAAACAGATGGAAATTGATGAAGTCATTGATGAAGAAACTGAAGTCATAAACCTTAAAGATAATTTTCTACCCAAAGGATTAACTCCTTTGGAGGACTTATTCAATTCAAACGATATTCCCAAAAAGCCTAAAATGGAACCTTTGAAATCAGACATTGAGGAATGTAATATAGGATCTAAAGAGAATCCCAAACTAATAAAGCTGTCAAAATCATTACCTCCCAATGAAAAACTGAAATATATGGAACTACTGAAAGAATTTCAGGATGTTTTTGCCTGGAGTTATGAGGACCTGAAATCTTATGATACTAGCATAATACAACACACTATTCCATTAAAAGAAGATCAAAAGCCTTTTAGACAAAAGCTTAGAATAATCAACCCTATTCTACTACCATCTATTGAAAAGCATATTAAGAGAATGTATGAAGCAGGAATCATAGCACCTATTAGGTTCTCTGACTGGGTTTCCAATCTGGTACCCACTAGAAAGATAATGGGTGAAATTAGGTTGTGTGTTGATCTTAGAAATCTAAATAAATTTTCACTTAAGGATAACTATCCTCTTCCAAAAATGGATCACATATTACAGAGGGTAGTGGGTTCCTCCAGAATCTCACTGCTAGATGGTTTCTCTGGTTATAACCAAATCCTAGTCCACCTAGATGATCAGGCAAAGACTACATTCACAACTCCATAGGCCACCTTTCAAAGAGCAATGGACATAGCCTTTGCCAAAGAAATCCATGACTTCCTAGTAATTTACCTTGATGACCTCACAGTATTCTCTAAATCAGATCAACAACACCTGGATCATCTTAGACAGGTCTTTATTAAATGCAGGAAATATGGAATTTCTTTGAATCCTAAAAAATATTTATTTGGGTTGGAAGAAGGGAAATTATTAGGCCACATTATCTCCAAAGATGGTATCAGGATTGACCCAACAAGAATTGAAGCTATTTTGTAGATACCACATCCCAGGAATATCAAAGAACTTCAAGCATTTCTAGGAAAAATAAACTTTTTGAGGATATTTATCTCTAATTTAGCTGAGTTAATTAGATTACTAAACAACATGTTAAAGAAAGATTCGACTGTTAAATGGACTCTAGAGGCTAAAAAGTCATTTGAAGATATAAAGTTAGCCTTAACACAAACGCCAGTCCTCATTAGTCCAAAGTTTGATAGGGAATTTATCATATTTTCTTTTGCTTCAGAACACACAATTGCTGCAGTACTCTTGCAGAAAAATGATCAGGGTTTTGAACAGCCAATAGCCTTCTTCAGTAAAGCCTTGAGAGATGCACCTTTAAAGTATAACATAATGGAGAAACAAGCCTTTGCTCTAGTTAAAGCCATAAAAGATTTCAGAGTTCATATTTTGTAGTCCCATATAGTAGCTTATGTTCCCAATGTTGTGGTTAAAGACATTTTAACACAGGATGGACCTGATGGAAAAAGGGGAAAATGGATAGCTACAATATTAGAGTATGATTTAGAAATTAAACCTACCAAATTGATCAAAGGCCAAGGTTTGGCTAAGCTAATGGTTGAATCAAACTATCAAGCCCTAGACATAAACTTCATTGCAGAACTGGATAATGAAGAGGAGATGGCAACTCCACAGATCAGCCAAGCCTTTACAGATTCACCATGGTATGCTAACATAATATATGTTCTACAAAACCTTCAAGCTCCTCCAGAGCTATCCAGAACTAAAAGTAGGTTTTTAAAGATGAAATCTTTAAAGTTTTGCATAATTGATAATGCCTTATTTTGGAAAACTCATGAAGGCATATTGTTGAGTTGTTTATTAAAGGAGGAATTTGATAAAATTTTGCAAGAATTTCATGCAGGTGATTGTGGGGGGCATCTCTATTGGAAGAAAACAGCTGATAAGATCTTCAGGGTTGGTTTTTACTGGCCCACTCTATTTGCTAATGTGAAAAAATTTGTAACCTCATGCCACAAATGTCAAATTTTTGAAGGAAAAAGAAAATTACTACCATTACCTTTGAAACCTATATCAACTGAAACACCATTTCAGCAATGGGGTCTTGACTTCATTGGTGAAATTCATCCCCCTTCCTCTGCCCAGCATAGATGGATCTTAACTACCACAGATTATTTTACAAAATGGATAGAAGCCATACCCTCAAGACAAGCCACCGATACTGTCATAATAGGTTTTCTTGAGGCCAACATTCTATCCAGATTTGGTTGTCCCACCAAAATCATCACAGACAATGTTGCAGCCTTCAAATCAAAAAGGATGATTGATTTTTGCAACAAGTATCACATAACCCTTGGCCATTCCACAGCCTACTATCCCCAGGGAAATGGACTTGCAGAATCATCCAATAAAAGC
Source organism: Pinus tabuliformis (assembly GCA_031772625.1). Taxonomy (NCBI): domain Eukaryota; kingdom Viridiplantae; phylum Streptophyta; class Pinopsida; order Pinales; family Pinaceae; genus Pinus; species Pinus tabuliformis. The sequence goes on from CM062814.1 coordinate 823,262,646, forward strand.
CTAATGAATATTATCAAAAAATTATTGGAAGACAATAAGAAGACCTAGAATAAGAAACTAGTGAATGCTTTATGGGCAGATAGACTGACCATAAAGAAATCTATTGGCACTAGTCCCTATTAGTTAGTCTATGGAATGGAGGTTGTCTTCCCATCTTCTTTGGGAACTCCAGTGATGAAATTACTCCAAGAAGCACAGGTCGAGCCCAATGACATTCAAAGAAGGATCAACCAGACTATTCATTTGCAGCAAACCAGAGAACAAGTCTACATCAGATCCCAAGTGGTGCAAGAGAAAATTAAGAAAGTATTTGATAAAAGAACCAAGGCAGAAGACTTCTATCTAGGAGACAAAGTACTGAAATGGGACTCAAGAAGGGAAGATAAAGGGAAACATGGGAAGTTTGACTTCCTATGGAAAGGTCCTTACATTATTTATGCTTTTAGAGGTAATAATGCCTATTTCCTTAAAGAACTGGATGGAGCAGAAGTAGAAGGAGGACCAGTAAATGGTTGAATGCTTAAACACTATATGGATCCCAGTTACTGATTCCACTAATTACTTGTACATACTATATCCTTCATAAAGTTCAGTGTGGATTGGATGGTAAACTTTGGAGTTGAAGCCCGAAGAGAAGGCCCTAAGCTTTAAAGTTTTATTGTCAATAAATATCAATAAAGCAGCAAAGTAAAAAGGAAAGTTGCAGAGTAAAACCACAGAAATTCAGAAGGCCATTGATCTACTAGTTCTTGACATTTCACCAGGAAATGCCATCCCCAAGTGGAGCCACTGTTATGTTCCTATACCAATAGGAGTCATAATTTTTGAATGGATGAGGTCAAAACTGTAATATGTACATACCTTTGCTTTCTGCAAATGTTTTCCATATTTGTAAAAAATAAAAATAAAAATAAAAAATGTAAAGAGGGTATGTCCTAAAAGAAAAATCAAAGGACAAAAAAGAATAACAAAAGGTCAAAAAGGAAGGATGAAAAATGAATCCCAAAGAAAAAGAAAATGACCATGAAAGTGTGCAAGTCTAAATGCCACTACTATTTTATTTTTTGTACAATAATGATTGTGTGCAACTTGTTATTTATGCCACAATCCATGGTAACCAAACAATTTAATCTTGGTTATTCCATGTTTTCAATTTCATGCTTAGAGATAGAGAATAAAATCTGACCAAACTGTTTAATCTTGGCAGATAAGTAGATAGGTAGAGTAAATAAAAAAGGAGCTCAACAGTTTAATCTGAGCCCTTGGATGTAATAAGGATAAACTTAGATAGTTTTTATTGTAAAAGAAAAAGAAAATGTTTTGATAATGGTTTGTCAGTTCAATTTCACCCTAATAAAGAGTAGAAAAAATGGTAGGATGAGTAGATGGGTAAGTAATTGGATGGATGCATAATTATGGTGATTGATTGGATAAATTCATATCATTTACTTTCATCGTCTAAGTTGCTAAGAGTGTGGATGATAATGGAACATTTACAAAGTCAAATGATTAATTTCAACGTTCATTTTACCTTTTCACTAATTTCCCACAAGCAAAAATCAAAAGTACCTAAAACCTTAAGTTAAAGGGGCTCAGAGCATTTCTCTGACTTCTAGAGGGACCAGACCCTCGGCCCAATAACTTATGAGGTTTAAGTACTACAACCCCTTTACAAACATTCACCCCCTTCACAAACATTCATCTCAGCTAGAAATCCCTTTTCCTAAGGTGAAATTACCATTTACCTAGGGAAAGTAATAAACCTTACCTGAAACCCCCTTTGTTTACATAAAAACCCACAAAAAGCATTAAGCCTAAGTTATGATGTGTAAATATGGATGTATAAATAAATATCAATACATTATACTTAGCGCAATTTGTTCCCATTTCCATTTCATATTAACTTTAACTTTTATTATATTTAACTCCTGAAAAATAAACCCCTTTCCCATATATTTAATTAAAATCCCAAATGTTAAATATCCCGCCCCATGGTTTGGAATATAAACCATATTAAGTAAATAAATAAGATGGATTAATTAGTTGATTTGCGACTAATTAAGAGCCATAACCTTCTACCATATGAAAGGGGATTAATTGATCAAACCGTGATTAATTAATAACCTTCCTCCAATCAGCTCACCCCCAACGTCATTAAGCCGCCCTAACCCGCAATTAAAATCCCGTCGGGCCCCTCCATTAACTCCCTGACCAAATCACATCCCAAACACCGTACGATCTAACCCCTTCAGATCTAACGGCTATCGCTCATATCAGGCGGCCTCCGATGCCGACCTTTACCCGCCCGATGTGAGTGGTTTTACTATTCACCCCTCTGCTATGTGTCGCTCGATGAATGGCATCGGGTAGACCTCTCCCAATACTGCCAAGTCCCCAAAAGTGGTGCGATAAATTCCGCTTACCACCTCTGCTTACCACCTTCACTACATGACAAAACGTCACCTCCGTCAGTTGGCGCCAACTGTCGCTTTTCCATTATACCTGCCAAAATCATTGACTTTGCAGATAAACCAAAAATACTCATTGTTTTGTTTTTTACCAAGAAAAGAAACTTTTTTTCTCCATGCAAGCATAGAGTACGTTCGAGTTGTCAACCTGCTACCAACCATCAACCTCCCGAAGCCGTTGAACTCCAGATTACCATTGCAGACCCGTGCACTCCCTGCGAACAGTGCACCAGTACCATTAATCCATTCAGACAACTGAAACTAGGTATTTACCCTATTTTCGACTGAGAAACCCTATTTGCGTGCCAAACGTAAGCTAAATTGCTTTAAAAATTAAGTAATTTAGTAAGTTAAGCTATCTGATAGTCCTGAGATACTCTGTGATAATCTAATTTTTCCATATTTCCCTGAAATCCTTCATCCCTTCCTTGAATCCACAAGAACCAAGGATGGAAGCCCCAATTGCACTAAATGTTATGCCCATTACTACTCCTCACCAGGATTTAGACCACCTTCCCCTCATAGACAAAGATTTCCAAATAAAGGACACCTCAGTCTCAAAATCCCCCCTGAAACTCTTCTGCAAGTATAGAGACCAGTACCTGAACCAAGCTGACTCCATTGGACTTTGGGAATCAAGTTTTCCTAAGTACCAGTTCCCCAGAGTGCATCTATTCCCAAAAATTATACATTACTTCCACATGAACTATGATCCTATCCAAAGGGCAGTAAGAACTCCTGACCAGTCTGTTCTATTTACTATCACTGCTGAATCCATCAACCAGATGCTTCAATTGCAGCCAAGCCAAAACCTAACCCCTCTTTCCATTGGGGACATGTTGAACAAATACCCTACACTCAATTCAGTCAGACTATCCCAGTTGTTCCAGATTTTTATCAGAGAAGAACAATATATCCCAAAGGACCCTCCTCCTTATATATGGACTATATTCTCCAACCTTGGTCGAGATATTATAGATATGATATCCAGTATACTAGGTTGCACCACTAGTGAATTCGTCGATGAGATCATATTATCCATTATGTCAATCTATTCTCTTGGCCAACCACCAGCCATCATATTCGACTATGCAAAGTTTATTGCTGACAGAATGCATGATCAATTTATGAGGTTGGAAAATGAAAGGGTGTTCAAATATTCCTCAATTCTGTATCATTTATTCTTGTACTATCAAGCTTATAGGTTTCCAATTGCCCTCCAAAAACTTGATACCAAAGGAAACCCCAGATCAGTGATCTTTTGGACTTCTCTAATTCATCAGTTTGATTCTCAATAATCCTACACAGACTTCATAGACCTCTTTGTTTATCCTGTCACAACCATGCTGCTAGGAAGCCCTACACCTAGAATCAGTGCAGACATCAAGAAGGTCCTACAGTTGTCAAAACAGTACAAAGTAGGGGATTGGTACTTGTACCAAAACCATACTGAAATCAGAATCTATGGATGTGAGTTACCACCTTACAAAATGCCAAAGTACCTCCCCATGAGATTATTTGCTCTGGAGTACTACAGACAAATAATCAATTCAGATGAGGTGCATTTTGTTAGAACCAAGAAAAAGGCCCAACTAAGAATAAAAGATCATCTTGGCCCTTTCATTTGTAATAGTAGAGAAGCAGGAAAGGAGGCAGATGAAATCCTCCAAAGGTTGAAATTAAAACAGAGTTTCATGTGGACCTATGATCCCCACAACTTTATTTGTAATAGGAGACAGAAAAATAAGCTATCTCCTTACATCCACCATAGGATCCCAGAAATTGAACAGTATGCCAATCAATCTGAATGGGTGGAAAACACATTAGTAGATCAAGATAGTACAAAGGTTGTCGTTGACAATGTATTGATGGATTTAGATAGGAGGCTTGATGAAGATTTATTTGTACAGGTGCCTGGAGAAACTCCATCTCAAAGGCAGTCACAGGAACACAGTGGACAGACTTCGGAGCAAGCAGGGCCATCAGGCCAACCAGGATCATCAGAGCAGGCAGAAGATTCAGAGCTACCTGAGATTTCAGAGGAGCTCAATCAAATAGAACAAAATATGAGCAATCCCCCCATTTTGCAGACTCCTCTAAATGAGGAGAAAAATCCAAAAAGAGACAGAGAGGAGGCCACTCCTTCCACCATACCTGTTAATCAAACCTATGCTAAGAGGCAAAGGTTAAACCCATTTTCTGAACAGGAATACACCGAGGAAACAGTAGGCAACACAATGGTAGAAAGAACTGATAGTGTGCATACTATCCCTTTAGGAGGTACACCATCTACCTCACAGTTCCAGGTATTATAAAGGCAACAGAGCATAGAGGTATCTTCCTTCAGGGCTCCTTCTGGTCAGAGCCAGGATATCAAAGAAAAGTATAAAGAAATCAAAGCAAGGAATGAAAAACTAAAGGCTCAAGCCTATACTCATTATCTCAGACTGGCTCCAACAAACCAAATAAGGCTGATGTCAGCCTTTGAAATAAAGGAAGGCAGGAAGTAGATGAGCTTTCTTAATCGAACTGTGCAACAACCAAGATCAATGGCTAATTATTTGAAAATTGATTTTGAAGTTTTGGCAAAGGATATTCATCCTATTAACCAAATAGATCTACATAAACAAACAGGTGAGATGGTCTACTCCACGTTGACCAACAAATCAATCACAGGTCATCAACTGCAGAACTCACTAAATAACACATCAGCACAGCTTCAATTGGAAAAGGCCTCTTCTCAAGCCAAAGACACCAGAATAAAGACTTTGGAAGACTTGGTCATAGAGATGGGACATGATCCCAAGGATGTCAAAGTAGTAGAGCAATTAATAAAGAAGAAAAATGATGACATAGTTGCACTAAAGAAGCAGCTCAAGATCCCTCCTTGTCACCATCCTCAAACTGCTGAAGTTTTAGAAAAATAGAAGGAGGAAGAACTTATGGACTAAGTCCTTAAGTTGAATGATCAATTGAAGGCAATGAGAAAGAATTGGAGAATTTGATACAATCCAAACAGAGTGAGTTGGCCACCACTCCTCAAACTGTCATACCTACAGTTTCCACCACAGTACCCTCCACCCTGGCAACTTCCTTGGCACCAACGATTCAACAGTAACACCATTACGAGTAGCAGGTACTACTTCAGCCACGGGTACATCGACCAGTACAGGGATAACAACAGAAAAGACAGATGAATTGGATAAGGCAAAGGAACAAATGAGCATCTAGGCCTCAAAACTGAAGAAGCTCGAAGAGCAAGTGACAAGTTTGGAAACAAGTTGTGAACTTGCACAGATTCAAAATAAAGAAGAAGCACAGAAAAACCAAAGGATGGTGGAAAGAATAAGAATCCTTGAAAATGATTTGACACTAGAAAATCCATTGGGAGACATCAAGGATATACTATGGACCAATATCATTGATTCCATCAATGATATTTGGCCTTCCATTCAGGTTATTTTTGAGCAAATTGAATTAGTCAAAATAGCCATGGAAGCCATACAAAAGACAAAGGAAGAACTGGGAGACAAGCCTGAGGAAGCAAATCAGTTGATAGATTTTTTGAACAGTAGAAACAGGTACCAGCTAGATGAATTAGAGATTCAGGATAGAACAACAACTATTATTGAGATAAAGAAGGTTCTTACTAAAAGGAACCTGATGCTTAATTTGGAGAAAAGATGTCAAAGCATTCAAGCAAACATCGACAGCTTTATGTTAAAATATGGAATTTTGAGAAAAAAAGGACTTCCTAGTCCACTGGTTATACATGACAAGTTAATGACACAGGAATATTACATTGAGAGATTGAATAAATAGGCTAGGAGCCAAGCCAGTTCTTCAGGAGTAAAAGCATTGCCTACAGGAAAGGTACTTTATGATGGCCTGGAGAATCTATTCTATATAGAACATGAAGTGAAGCACTTGTTCACCAGCAAACCAAATTTTGCCAAATATACAGAAGCTGATGAAGTCTACAGGAAGATGATCAGAATAAAATTACCAGATAGTGAATGGTGGACCAGTTTGATAGATTTACTATAAATTACTATAGTAAATCTAGAGGGTAAATATAACTACCAAATGAAAACAGGTAATACAAGATTAATCAGCACAGGTAAAGAGTATCAGTAGGTCAAAGATAAGAGTGAAATCTAGCACATAACTACCAAAGCAACTGCAAGAGCCAAATCCGAATTCCAACAGCTAGCACATTCACAAATAAAGGGACAACAAGCAAACAATTTTCCATCTGTCCCTATCTTCGTGTTGAATATATTTTTTGTTTCCTAGAATAATTCTCATATAGTTATGAGATATTTTGTATTAAATTTTGTATAAATACTTCACAAGTTGAAGTTGGGTGGATTAAAATACATTTCAGTAGACATATTATTTTTGAGCCAAGGAGCTTTGTACTCAAGACTGGACTGGATTATCTGGAAATGAAATAAAGCTAAGGACATTTCATCGGATTCTTGTGCACAGTTGGAACAAATAAGTATCATTTTCTCCTGTTTAAATCTCGTTTTCTCTTTATGTCATGAATTATTCATATGTGTTTCTTATAAAATCTTAAAAGCAAACAAGGAATGATATCATCAGAATTAGCTTAAGTGCTCTCTGTTTTAACTGTTTGCTTCATTTATGTTTTCTTCTAAACTACCTTGGTCTGGAGATTCTTAATTGCCTCCTTACTTCTGTAGTTTATCCCCCTTTTGGCCCATAGTATAGGATTCTTCATTGCCCTTTGCTACTGGCCATACTTCTTTTCCTCATCTTAATCCCTGTTAAGGATTCTTCATTGCCCTTAGCCCTAGTTAGGACTCTCATCCATTTAAATCTGCAGATTTGCTCTTGTTGTGTTAGCCTACCCTGTGAACTCTTACCTCAGTGATAAATCAAATCCAGTTAAGCCTTTCTTGATTGACTCCATAGCCCAATGGCCTAAATATTTTCTCTGCCCATCTGTCTTCTTAATTCCACCACCCAATCAAAACAACCAACCCTAACATTAAGAACTAGCTTGAAATCTTATTTAAACAAAGTTAAATCTTAAAGAGAGAGCCCTATCTGGACTTAGGTAGGCTAGAACCTGAGTCTAAAAGATTGGTTTGTGGTTACCTTAGGCCATTCCTTCTTTAATAACTTCTAAGGAAAAAAACCTAAGTGATAACACCATGTATTGGTGGCATTGGAGCCCGATTTTTCCATTGTATCCCTAGACATGTATCCCTTCTAGAGTGTTGTTCTCCCATTTGATGAGAACCTCTTGGATGCCATGGAAGCTTTTGGTCTGTGAACAAGGGTTTGGAGCAGAGTTCTTTGTCTTGTGTCAAGCTCATTAAAAAATGAAACAAGGGCCATGAGGATAGTTCTTTTACTATGTCAACCTCATTAAAAAATGAAATAGGTTCCCATGAGGATAGTTCTTTTACTATGTCAACCTCATTAAAAAATGACATAGGTTCCCATAAGGATAATTATTTTACCATGTCGACCTCGTTAAAAAATGAAATATGTCTCCATGAGAAAATTTCTTTTACTTGAGTCAAGCTCAGTAACAAATGAAACAAGTTGTCATGAGCATAGTTATTTTCTTGCGTCAATCTCATTAAAAAAATGAAACAAAACCCCTTCCAATTCGAGTCTTTGATTAGATCTCGTAAAATCCCAGTCGAGTCTTTCACTTGATCTCGTAAGTGAACCTTCATTCCATCCAGTTAGGTGAATGATATGATGCATGGGGGGCATGTTCCTCGAATTGAGTCATTATGTTGGGGGCATGCAACTTATCTCAAGCATAGTTTGTTTTTGTTTCAAGCTTGTGTAAAAATGAATCCAAATCCAAGCATAGTTTTTTCTCATGTTTCAAGCTTGTGAAAAAATGAAACCATCTTCAAGTATACTCAAGCATAGTTTCTAATTTTTCAAGCTTGTGTAAAAATGAAACCATTCCCACTTTACATTTCGTGATTTCCATTTTTTCAACCGATTTTTTCCAGATGAGCCTTTGTTTGTCCATTCCATCATCTCCATCTCTTTGGCCAATCATTCACTTTCACTTGGTTGTTTTACCTTTGCCTAAGGAACATCTGCTATGAGTGGTCTTATTAGCCAACCTCTTGACCTTTACATGTTTTCAACAATTCGATTATCACCGGAACCAGTTGCTATCCTTTTATACCACTCGTTCTTCCAGGTGGAATCATCTTTAAGCTATTTTATGACTCTCTAAATATGAAAAAATTGTTGAGTACTTTTCCTTTCGAACCTGTTAAATTAAATAAATTTACGTCATCTTAGTATACGTTTACCCCTTTTTCGGGCTGAGATTGACTATTTATGAAAAAAGTACACCTTGGTCGATATGGTCAATAGGTTCTCTCGAATATTGTTTTCTACCTTTTCAGGTTTGAGAGACAAATTATGAAAAGGGACATGATGGAGTTTTATTTTTCATCTGTTTTCCAAACTCTCTAAATATGAAAAAGATACTGAGTTATTCTTCCGTCGGGCTCATTAAAAATTTTACGACGAAGACTCGTCACCATGACGAGATCAAGTTTCTCCTTCCTAGGACTCATAAAACTTACTAGGATGGATTCATTCGAAGAATGAACTTATATTACAAGCATATGGTATCCTCTTCAATCTTATGTAAAAATAAAGAGGTACTCACTAGAAATTGTGGGGAAAAGGTGAAAGTGAAGCATCTCTTGTACATGTAGCATGTCACACTTGAACATGACACTCATCTGCGTCTCATGTCGGGTTTGGGATATCCTCACTCACCCACTTGTCTTTTCGGGTTTGGGTGATCCATTTTGCCTCTCATCTGACTATTCCACTTCATCATCATGACCTTTGGTCTTGTGTTGAGTCAAATGCTTCCACACTCTGGAGTTGTGTTGTCGATGTTCAAGGGAAGTCCTATCTACAGTCTATTACCTATACATTGTCTAACTCTTTGCTACAGTCTTGGATCCTACTCATTTCATTCCACTTTATTCCTTGTTTCATGTCAATGATGGGGTAATCATCATGGCCCTCCTTCGACGGGTCACTTCTTGTTGACTTCAGATCATTATCCAGGAAGATGACTTAGAGACTCCCTTTCAATACCTTAGATCTTGCATGCCTTAATGGCAAGTTCCTCGCATCCAACGACAGGTTTTCATCCTTGGCCTTTAATCAGATGATTCCACGAGTGCTTTACTCCAGCTTCATTTTCACATTCACAGTTTTTACTATCGTACCTTGAGAACCATTGTCATTACTGGTGATTTCTCTCATGCTTGTTAACAATCCACATCATTGGCTGGTAATCAAGTGGTTTTCTAGCATGTTCGACTTTGCCTCATTCATTCACATGTTAGAATTTGTACTTTGATCGGGTTGGGATGGAGCGCAAGACCCTGAGTTTTATCTGATATGACTCAAGCTGCGTGGTGTTATGTGTTGTTCATTATTGTACACATGTTTATTCTTTGCGGATGGTTGTGACCATACTGTGGGGCTTTACATTTATGATGATCCTTCTATATCAGGTGGCTGCGTCCATACCTTGGATCTTAGATTTATAAATGATCCTCCTATTTTGTATGGTTGCGCCCATGCCGTGGATATTTTTCATAGTCCTTACTATCCAGATGCTTGCGTCCATATAGTGGATCCATGTTTTTATATCAGATATGTATATGTATATGCGTCCTTGATTTGTAGGTCTCATGGCAGTGTTTGTTCTCGTCCTTTCAAAAGCTCATAAAGCATCTCAGCCATCACTCCCTATTCTGCCTTCATGCTTGGGGCATCTGTTACACAGTATTTGTCACACCTCCCGCACTTCGTTGTAACATACCCCAAAATGCCTAAAACCTGGCAATCATGCAGTGTACTCATCCTGATATGTAGCTCAGATCCTCCTTAAAACACTGATGGAAAAATTCCTTGAGCTTCCCCTAAAGAAAAGAGCTCTAAAACCCTAATTTGAGGATTGTCGCTCCCCTAACATTGCAACCCGTGTTGGTCACTAGTTTCACTTCACTAGCCTTGTGTTGCCAAGGTGATTTTGGCTTGGATACCCGTGATGATCCCTAAAAGGAAATTTTCCCAAAGAGGACAAGAAGCTTCATGATCTAGAGTCTTCCAGAACGACAAGCTAGAGGTTATTTGGCATGGATGAGGTCGAGTTCTCTCAACTTGGCCCTTTGGTCTTATCCCTATGAGATACCTCCTTGAGATGAGGGCCTTCTCCTATCTTTGGAGAGATCCTAACTCCCTTTCCCTACCTATATATTCATCTTTTCCCATTCCCAAATGGTTGGTCTTTAGCTATTTTCAACCTTATGCTGAGATTGTGCCTACATGCTACTTATTTGGCTTAGAGAAGTAGTGCTTAGAGAGCTTGAGCTTGGAATTGGAAATTCACTCAAGCAGAGCTTATTGACATCAAGGCTTGGTTATATGCTTCCTCCTTTATTCTATTAATATATACAACTATTGGTTCACTTTCCATAAATGTGTGTGTTAATGCATCATTTATCTTAATGCTCCTTGATCTGTTAAGTGGATTACTTTCGATTATATTATTTTTATTCGTATGATTTATTGTGTGTTTGATCTCTTGTGCAGGCATTCAAACGATGTGAGCAGTAGAACTAAGCCCGAGGCGCAAGTGGTTTGAGGTATTCAATAAAGGATGATGTTATAGCATCATAATGAGGTAGGTCATCTTCCTCTTCTCTCATTTCGATTGTAATTTAGGAAAGTGTCTTGTAGATTGTCACATAGGTTGCTAGTCCCACTCATTGGGCTAGAGGGATTGTATCTATCCGTAGAGAGGATTTACCTAGACAACAGGTGGTGTTAGGGTAAGTTAGATCTTGCTAGGGAAATTGAGCATCCTTCTAGTTGGAGCTGGAAAATTGAACGTTTTTCTATAGAACTAGGGAGTTGGGGCTTCCATTTTCAGTTGGAGCTAAAGCATTTGATGTACTCACAAAATTATTAGAAAAGCATTCAATGGTTTTTTGTCCCAGATGGGGTTTTACACCTAAAAAAATTTGTGTCTACTATCTACTACTCATTTATGTTTTCAATTGATGTTGAAGATTAATTAATGCTCTGAAAAAGATCAATAAGCTACTCATTTCTAAGAAATATTGATTCACCACCCTATTAATATTTCCAACATAACATCTCAACCTCCCATGCCTTAGCCACCTCTGTCGCAGAAACAACCACATCCTTAAGGCCAATTTTATGCTCAGTAGAATGTTGCCCCTCCCCCTAATCCCAAGAGACAGAATAAGGGGAAATGCAACCAAAATCAACAATCTAAGGGAAACCAAGGCAACCAAGGTAACCAAGGCCATAAACCTAATGCTAGGAAGGGTGAATAGTCTAATATCGCAACCTAAGAATAAGGCAGACAACCCAATTGGAACAAGGCTCTTTGAACTAGTAAGCATTGTGCTTGTTATGGTACTTATGGACACTATACTCATGATTTTCCACTTCTCCCTCAGATATGCAAAGCATGGGAATATCAGGAAGCTACCTCTAGAGAGAAGTAATATATGCCTTCGCCCACAACTCCCTCTATGCATCCAGTAGTGCTTACAAACCCCTTTCCTCACCAAGGATATGTAGCATCCCAAGCTGGAAAAAATCCTCCACTTCCTCCCTCTCAACATCCAAGGAATGGGTCTTATTGAATTCTCATGATGAATTCTAAAGATGTCAACCTCCATACTCGACTGAACCAATATGAAAAACCTCCTGAAAAGTAAATGAACAATGCAAAACCTAATGTTTCCACAGAGAATCTATCGTCACCAAATGATACCTTACAGATCCCTCCAACTAAGTTATAGGTTCCATAAAATATCACCAAAGAACCATTACGTCAAAATGCTACCAATTCTCAAGCCACCCACAGTTACAACATAGGAGATGACTTGGCACAATCTCCAACCACTATGTCAATGTTGGAAGTTCTCTAGACATGCCCATCTCAACGAAAAGATCTACTATCTACTTTAGGTGCTAGGACCCTTCAAACGATCACATGATCATTTTTATGTTGACACTGTGGATAATCCTCACCTTCCTCCCTCTTTTTCTTTCTAGATACTTGTCTCCATTAAGAACGTCGTTCTTCAGTGGTGTATCATTGAATAAGGAGCATCCACTTGCATCATGGCACTACTATCTAGAAACAAATTGGTTCTTCCATCCTTTCACCATCCACGATCATTCTTCATGTGTATGATGATTGCCCCTCCTAAACCCTTAGTCTCTACCAAAATTTTCCCATCTGAGTTGTCGAAAAATAGGTCATGGTTGTCATTGAATTTATCAACACCCCTCTCGACTATAACCTGTTGTCTCTACCAAAATTTTCCCATCTGAATTGTCGAACAATAGGTCATGGTTGTCATTGAATTTATCAACACCCCTCTTGACTATAACCTGTTGCTTGGTCATAGTTTCATGTATGCCATGAAAGCAGTCATATCTTCTGTCTTTGGCACCATGAGCTTCCCCCATAACAAAAATATTTTCAGCATCAATCAATTGACATACTACGATCCTCAATCTCAAACTTCTCCTTAGAATATCATTTCCTCAATGGAAGGTAACAATTCCATGCCTTCTTTGACCAAGATCTCTCATGGAGTATATAAATATTCCACATTGTTAGGGGAATATTATAGCTCGTCGCCTATCCCCACTTAGCCTAGCTCTTCCAATGTTTGCATGCTTCAAGTGTCATAGGACACCAAAAAGAAATATAGTACGTATTCCTAGCAACTTGTTTCTCAAGACTCAGCTAATCCCTCAGGAGGAGTTCCTAGTCACCATCCATTTGGTCAAATACCTTTCTTATTCCCACGGCCTGCCATATTTTCCACCCCGGTGATGGCTATGTTGAGTCTCCCTAATATGACTTTTGGGATCCCAATTTGGTACATTAATCCTCCTACAAACACCCCTCCTAATTAGCTCAAGCCTTACGTGGATTTGACTCTGGTACAACAGGTTTCCACCACCCCTACCTCTACTTTGATTCCACAAAAACTTTAGTAGGAAGTTACTCTTGTTGCGAAAGCATCTACAGGGGGGGGGACCTAGAAAAATGGGGTCAAGGACAAGGAATCCCAAGTGGCAACCACTTCTAAAGCACCTAAGCCTACTCCTCCATGTGATTTGTGCAACGTTCATGGTCATGCCACTAATAATTTCTATGATCTTCCCCATATCAAGAGCATGATTTTAGAAGCCAAAATTCAGCCAGACCCTAATACCCCCGAGGTGCAAGTCACATTACCTGAATTTGCCTCTAGACATATGCTAGTAGTACAATACTAATATTTTTTTATTGATTTTTAAATAGATTAATCCCAGTTTTACAAGTGTCTCTTTGTTTATTTTTAATATTTATAAAATACCCAACTTGATCTGGGATTATACCTGTTTCGGGTGAAAGCACCCTAGGGTTTGGGTTAGAACCCCAACAGAGCAGAAGCAAACTACAAAAAGAAATACTCAAACATCTCATGAAAGATGCTTATATTATCAAACTACGTAAGAGTGACCGTACCCATATTTCCTTCGTTCGAGTAGGTCCCGCAAGGTTCAGACCCTCTGCAACTCCTAATGTTCTTCAAACCTGAAAATCATTCAATTCGAACATACATAGCAGTATAGAAGTAAAGCATATTCACGAAATTGACTTTATATCATATAAACAAATGATTGATCATACATCAAAACGACATTCATATATGAATTAAAACATAATTTGATGCATAGACATAGTTAATTTTGGAAACAAGACAACATTTATTTTATTGCAGTAAGCTATAAATAACATGGAGAGAATTCACTTGAGTCTTTCTCTGGCTCCAAGCGGAACTGTCCTCTGGATTCGTCCTATCCCAGCCTTCAACAATCTTCTTCCATCACCAACACCATGATATCTCAAGAAAAAGGAAGGATATCTATAATCAAGGAAACAAGGGTTTCCTGAAGCTTGGGGAAGTGCATGGGCATAGGGATTTATCAAACTCAGTCAGGGATATTCTCAATATAATAACTCTATCTCTTCTCATCTCCCTTAAGGCCTTCCCATAAAGGTCTATTTATACATCTACCAATTAGTTTTTTAGTTGGGAAACAGTTGGGCCACGGGCAATAGGAGGTAATCAACAGGTAAAACCCGTGAAATCCACCCAAAATTAAGGAAATTTAATTTTTTAAGTGCTTTAATACATATACACAGGTTGGGTATTGATTGGCATGTGTGTACATGCTTTTAACTCAGGGCTAGGTAGCGTACAGGGAATAAAACACTGTTTTTTATATATTTGGACCAAGTCTAGAAGGAGGGGTTGCCCTAGGCCATAAACAAAGAATAATATATGCTAAGAGTGGTAAATGGTGCTATAATAGATGCCCTATAATATATGAGGTCAGAAGGGGTACATGATGGCCGAAATGTATTAAGTGTATGGAAAGAATCATGCTGACACTGGGAAGGACTTCACCAGAATTCAGCCTGCCAAGCCATCAAAAGAGATCAGAGAGAAACTGTTGTCTGAGGCGGGCATACCCATGCTCAGAGACAGTAAAGCATGTCCGCATATCAAGTACAATCGGATCCAATATGTATACTAGTATAAAGGAACTGAAAGTACATAATGGATCATCTGATCGTGATCGAAAAAGTACATGTCTGAATATCACACATAAGAAGACGATCAATGATGTTGAAGGATGAAGTTGATCACTGATGTCAAAAAATGATCCCAATAGTACCAAATGAACATGATGGAATAAAATGATACTACATCGCAACTCAGATGTCAGCATATAAGATGTCGTTGTGAAGAACTGCAACATATAAGGTGGATGGTGTCAACTAGCAACAACAGGAGCAACTGACAAGTGAACCAAAACATGTTGATGCAACCCGAGGTCTTCACCGACTGCTGTGGTACATTTCTACACAATGGGAATGAATGATCTGAGGTTTACCACGTGAGAAATCATTTGATTACCGGTCATTGATGTATACCATTAACAAACGTGAGACTACTCACCGATAATGATAATGAGAGTCAAGGTACCCAGTACAATCTAACAAGTGCGAATGAATGAGTTGAAGTTGAACACTTGAAAGAATCTATCATTCAGGAGACAATGATGGTTTCCTACTATCGATAGCGAAGGAATCTGCCACTGATGACTGCAAACCCCAAGGTACTGTCAAATGGACTCTAGATCTTTTTCCCAGAGAAAATGAGTTGTAGTCGATAGGAAAAGATCTGCTAGAAGGAAGGCATTAAGGAATCCTTCATCAATCTACTGTGAGTGTAACCCATAGGCCAATAATGTGCAAAGAATCAGAAGAAAAAGAAGTAGTAACCCAGCCGAAGCACGTTTCCGGCATACACAAGGTGTAGCTAGCGCACGATAGAAACCCTCTGAACCAACCAATAATGAAAGTTGACATAGAGGCGAGGAATCCACCAATAAGGTCAAATGGAAACCAAGGAACTGCATGAATCCCAATGTGTGATAATGAAAGTTGATGTCGAACACAAGGGAAACCACTCAGTCAAAGACCCATGATACTGATCAATGTTGAGCACAAGGTGACCTATCAATAATGAAAATAGAGCCAAGGTGTAGCTCTAGATCTGCCCTCATAGCAATTTGTCATAGTCAATAAGGACAAGACTCGCTAGCAAGAAGTCAATGGAGACCTTCTCAAACCGACACGAGCAAAGGACCAATATAACTGATGTGATGAAAAACATGACACTGACAACCAGGGATGGCCGACTGAAAAATAGGTCAAGAGACACCGCAAAGGGGCCAACTCAGGTTTACCTCCCTTAAACAATAGCACGACTCAATGATGACTATATGGCAGCATATGATAACTCTGTATAAGTTTTCCATGCAAGATGCATAAGAAAACTCTCCATATGATTGGAAGAGGTAACAAATCAGAGGAGTACTGACTCAATAACAATGTTAAGGCACTCCTAAGTCAAACTAAATCCCACCCCAATGGAGGAGAGACTTTCTTTCGAGTGCTTTGTTCAAGGGTGACACGACTGACTCTAGCTACCAACAAAATATGGAAATGTCATCCCGTTCCCACTCTTTTTGGAATATATAATTTTTTTGTCTTTTTCTTTAAGCTGGAAAAAGAATAAAAGAATGCTATAGTACAGTGGAAAGAACGAGTGTCAAAGAAATAGATGATCTAGTTCCTGGGAGGGGAACATTCCTATGCTCAATGCAGGGAGGCGAAATTGGTCAAGGACACTCAAAGGGATGCTCTTTCCACGAGTAAAAGGATGCGTCAAGTTGCAGAAGCTAAGTGATTGCATGGTTGACTTTGCAGAAGACATGGTCAAATAAGTGGCTTAAACATGAGTCCAAGTGAAGCCGGCTCAAGGCCAAAAGGTGCAAATAGTCAAAATGCAATGCAGCAATACAACTCAACACAAAGGAGCCTCTAGGGTATAAGGCCAGAAATTAGCGCGGAAGAAAGGAGAATGTGTCTTCAACACATCAGTCATGGCGGGACTAAAGAGGACTCCCTAGCCTACTCAGTATAGCAGCATGGGCAACCAATGTCAGCGAGGATCTAACTAAGATGCCCATGTAAAGGATGGCTCTACCATCGCATCATGATTTAAAAAATTGGCGAGTGAAAATGGTTTGCTAACCAAGATACGATGGGGTCGACCCTACGACTAATGTATCGCTGAATGGAGGCTAGTATGCAAGATGCAGTGGAAAATGGTTTTCCCTAACCTAACTTCCATTGAGAGAACAATACCTGCCATGATGGGTCAGCGTCATGGGACCGAAACAACATCTCGAAGAAGTATCCAAAATTTCCTGTACAAATGACCCACTCTCAACAATCCAAGCCCACAAGTCAAAAAATTCATGAGACAAAAATCAATTTTTGAAAAAATATTTTGCAATTTCAAAGTTATATAATGACTTTTGGACTCACAAATTTTTCATTTATGTTTGGAGCAAAGAGTCGTGGAGAAAAACTAAGCAAGCTTTCCTCTGAACAATTGGACTGTTCGAATCACCCCAAAGTCTCCAGGTAATCCTCAAATCCTACTTGTAATGCTTTATGATAGTTTTTAAAAGTTTTTTCAAAGTTTTGACCGTGGGAAACTATGCCCAAAAATTCAACTCTGCGTACATACGGGTTGGATGTGAGTAACCCGCGTATACGACGGCCCTACATGCGACTGTGTGTAAAGGGAACTCGTGTGTACGCAAGTTAAAGTTTTAACATATAAATTAACGGTTGAAACTTCAATTTTTTGCAGGATGACTATCACTTGGAGGGAAAGAGAGCATACCACCATAGATAATGAGGTAATGAATGATCAAAATGCATTGGATGCTCTGAGAGGCTGTGGCTTACTCAAATTCTTCAAAATGCCAAATATGAAAGCCAATACATGCTTGCTAGAACTTTTGATCCACTACTGGAGTGCAGAGGATGACGCTTTCATGATCGACCAAATGCCTCTATGGATTGAGGTCAAAGATATCTATTTCATTACCGGTCTCTCTCGAAGAGGGGAGGTCGTGCACTCGACAGGCAGGATGAGAGGTAGTCTTTCGGTGGAAGACTATGTCCATATATATTGTCCTGGACATCCAGAGAAGATTGGGAGTCAAATTCCAATCAAACATGTGGAAAGTCTATCCTTGAGGATTTTTCTATTTACCATTGCACGGGTAAATGGGTCAGCTTCCCTGCATCAGGCGTCACGAGTATCTATGAGCCTAGCAGTGGAATGTCTTACCACAGTATTTGACTGGTGCATGCCTCTTCTGACTAACATGAAGAGTTAATTGACCTCTATACAGAAGGGTCAAATGAATAATTTTGGATATGGAACCATCTTGTGTTCATTCTTCTTCGAGAAGGTACCTAGGCTACGTCCCAAAGTATCAGTTTCCATCAACAGCCCTAGAGATCCATGAATGGCTAGATGGGCGGACCCGATGAAGCGCCTTGGGGGCAGTGACATGCCCAGAATGACGTTTGATGATGACTTTTTCACCTGGTGGGATCAACAGATCATTGCGATCGATGACTACCCATATGCCGGCATGGATTTCCAAGGAGATCCAGACTTAGTGTTACCACCAAATGCAGCATGAGGAGACATAGGTAACAATTTTTAAGTTTTTGTGAGTTTTTTTTTTATTTTTTGGATTTTTTAATATGAAATGAACTTAAAAATATATATATTTTTGATGAGACAAAATATAATGACCATGTTCCAGATGTGGGTCCAATGAGACCTGATGGATTTCCGAGGCACAGGCATCATGGAAGAGGGGCTGAAGAGACGGCAGTCGAGACAGAGAGAGTCCTTTATGTTGTTCATAGAAACTTGGTGAGACTAACTCACCAGGTACCTATGATAGCTGTAGAGGATCTGCCTGAGGAGATGTAGTGCCGTGTGGTAGGGGTACCACGGGACTGGGTCCAGATACTTCGGCGTGTAGCCAATGCTGTGGTTAACTTTTTAACCACTCATCCTGAGCCAGCTCGATAGATAGATCTATGTATGACTGGACATGATTATGGGCATAAGCCCAAATTTTGAGGGCATCCTATCCCAATTTTGTATATTATTTTTGAACACTCCATCTATATACAGGCGATTTTATGATATATATATATATATATATATATAGATTCGATTTTTTTTATGTTATTTAATTTGATGAATGATTAATGTGCCAATCTAATGCTTGATTAGAAATAGAGTCTGCTAATGAATTCTCATATCGTGGAATGTGAACATATGTGATATAAATAAATGATCATTGCAACACTCTCACTCTCAAAAATTGGTGATATAAATAAGGATCACGAACCCGATAAGTGTTATTTAACTGTGACACCACCAGTTGTGAGTCTAGATAAACTACCAACAAATCAATCCCATAAGATATTTCTTTGGATAGTAAATTAAGAATGGTAGTATATTCAGCAATGTTGTTCAAAGCAGGGCCAAGACATACTCCCCTTGACACCATCAACTGGCCAGATGGATAATAAATCACCCAAGCCACGGAAGCAAGATTTTGAGTGTGCCTACTTGCACCATTGGCGAATCCGAAATATATCGAATTGTCCATCAATACCTGCCAAAGCAAATAAAAAATATCGATATCACAAAACACCAGACAGATATGTACAAAGATACAATATATACAAACAAGCAATTGCTCGGCCGAAGCCTAAGCAAAATACTTCTTAAGGTAGAGCCCATTTCTGGGCTCCGCCAGCTTGTTCCCTTCAAAGTCAATTAATTCATAAGCCCCTTTTTCAAAACATGCTTGACTATAAAAGGAACATACCACATAGATTTGAACTTGCCTGCCCCCAGGGCGTCTTTGTCTTGGTCATAAACTAAGACAAGGTTGCCTTCAGAAAAAACCCGAGGACGGACAACTTTATCATATTGAGTTTTAATCCTCTTCTTATGGGCTTCATTTATTATGGTTGCATCTCGACGCTACTCATCAAGATGTTCCAAATGAACGAGGCGTTCTTTAAGACTAGATGTCTCCGGAAGAAGTTCTACAACTAGCTTAAGGGACGGAATTTCACATTCGATAGGGAAGATAGATTCCAACCCGTAAACTAGTTGAAAAGGAGTAAAACCAGTGGTAGTCTTAACTGAGGTTCGGTATGCCCAAAGTGTTAGATACAACATGATGTGCCAATTGGATCGAGTTTTATCAATTATCCTTTGCAGGATGGTCTTAAGGGACTTATTCGTGGCTTCAACCTGCCCATTGGCCTGAGGATAATATGGAGATGAATATTCCTGCCGAAAGCCCAACTTGAGAGCCAATTCGGTCATCAGTTTATTTTGGAAGTGACTGCCATGGTCAATGACAATCTCTCTTGGGATACCAAATTGTGAAATAACCTGATTGAAGAGAAACAAGGTTGTTGTCTTACTATCGTTTTTGAAAGTAGGCATGTTCTCATCCCACTTCGTAAAGTAGTCTACGACCACAATGATGTACTTGTGATTACCTATCGAAGGTGGATTGCAAGTAGTAAAATCACTGCCCCACTTCGTAAATGGATCAACAATGATAACAAGAAAAAGTGGAGCTGGATGCATGTGCATTTTCCAAGTATAAACTTGACAAGGATGGCAATGTTTGACCGCTTCAATACAGTCTTTGAAAATTGAAGGCCAAAAGTAGCCTGCTCGCAAAATTTTCTGGGTTGTTGCAAGCCCTAATAGATGACCACCACAAGCTCCATTGTGGCAATCATTAAGTACTGACTCAACTTCTTCCAAAGTTAAGCAACGCCTAAGGATTGATTCAACCCCTCTGCGATATAATGTATCACCAATAATAACATAGTTTTTGGCAAGGTGACGTAACTTTTGACGCTCATATTTGGACAAAGTAGGTGAAAAATTCGAAGTCTGGAGATATATAATGATATCTTCGTACCAGGGATCCTGTGAAAAAATGAGGAATAAATGTTCATCGGGAAGGTTTTCCTCATAAACAATAGCTTCCTCACAAGGCAGCTCCGAAATCAATTTCACAAAAACTAATGACTACTTATATTTCGCTGACAAGAATTCAAGATCGAACTCTTGAAAAATAACAATCCATTGATTATAATTTCCCCCAATCACTCGCCTACTGAGGACAAACTGAAAAGGATTGACAACCGCTAAGACAAACGTTTTGTGAAGCAGAATGTAATGACGAAGCCGCTGAACAGCATGGACAACCACCAAGGCCAATTTCTCGATGGGAGAATAGCGTAGCTCAAGTCCTACTAAGCCTCGACTCAAGTAGTAGATTACATGCTCACTGAGAGCATCATCCTCCTAAACCAGAACCATACCGATGGTTGATTCTGCCGTAGCGAGATACAAAAGGAAATCTCTGCCATAATTTGGTGGACTCAATAATGGAGCAGAGATTAATGCTTTTTTCAAAGAATCAAAAGATCGTTGCACGAAATCGTCCCATAAAAATGGAACTCCTTTCTTAAGCAAATGCATAAATCCTTTGGTAATCTCGGCATAATTTGCTATAAATATCCTCAAGAAATTTGCCTT
The DNA here is from genome assembly GCA_031772625.1 of Pinus tabuliformis. NCBI lineage: Eukaryota > Viridiplantae > Streptophyta > Pinopsida > Pinales > Pinaceae > Pinus > Pinus tabuliformis. The sequence goes on from CM062814.1 coordinate 823,284,301, forward strand.
TCCATGTAGACTTTGAAGTTGACAAATGGAAGACGAGGGAGGAAACTAAATTATTGCCTCAACCTTGAAAGGATCAACTCGAATCCCTTCAGTCGATACAATGAATCCTAACAGCCGACTGGATGTGACCGCAAAAACACACTTATTCATATTCAACCGGATTTTACAAAAATGACATCTCTCAAAGACTAACCGAAGGTGCATGGGATGATCAATTCTCTTGCGAGAAGGAGTGGCTAAGTCATCCAAGTATTCTTCAATAACATGTTTGATATCGTAGAAAGCATAAGACATGGCCCGTTGAAAAGTAGCTCCAATATTTTTAAGGCCAAAAGGCATCTTCTTGTATGCAAACGTGCCCCAAGGACAAATAAAGGTTGTCTTGTGTTGATCCTCTGGACGGATAGTAATTTGATTGTAACCAGAGAATCCGTCCATGAACAAAAAAATTTCATTACCCGCACATTCATCAACAATTTGATCAATAAAAGGCATGGGGTAATTGTCTTTTGGACAAGCTTTATTTAAATCCCTAAAGTCGATACATACTCGGATCGTTCCTTGATTCTTATCTACCGCCACATTAGATGGAGGGTAGGTATGTAGAATGGCATTTCCCATGTCTGCAGTGGAACTCGCTTATCAATCTATCGTTAACTCTGCAGACAACCGTCCCACTCCTTTTTCACTAGAGGAGTTAGATGGTGATGTGGCTCCGGCTTGGACCCTCGATTCTACTTCAGCTCTGGATTGCTTGGATACAGTCTTACCATCTGAAGAAGCAATTTTGGAAGCAATGATGGGTGTGGATCGACCATGGGATGATTTACATCATCATTCATATTTTCTCCCTCCATTGCATGAAGTTGAATCTAGTTTGTCCAATCTGTCTACTAGTGATGTTTATACAGTTTCAAACCCTTTGGCTCCAGCACAATTTTTTGCCAAAGGTAACATGTCGGTTATCTCATGAACTGTACCTGTGAACATCTCTAGGAATCCTAACGTAATTGAAAATGTCTTCATCGGAGCTGACTGTTCCCCTAAAGAAATTCAAATCTACACCGATCTCTTCAAATAATTTCGAGATGTGTTCGCTTGGTCTTATGAGGAAATGCTTGGAATTGATCCATCTATAGTCTAGCATGAGATCAAGACATACGAAAACGCCAAACCTATTCGTCAAAAACTTTGACCGGTCAATCCTCGGAAAGCGGCAGCTATTAAAGCTGAAGTTGAAAAGCTGCTTAAGGCGGGTTTCATATACCCCGTTCCTCTAACTGAGTGGGTTTCCAACCCAGTCCCAGTAGAATCACCAATTCTGTTTCGAGTGAAAGCACCCTAGGGCTTTGGGTTAGAACCCCAACAGAGCAGAAGCAAACTACAAGAATAAATACTCAAACAACTTAGGCAAGTTGCTTATATTATCAAACAACGTAAGAGTGACCATACCCGGATTTCCTCTGTTCGAGTAGGTCCCGCAAGGTTCAGACCCTCTACAACTCCCGATGTTCTTCAAACCTGAAAATCATTCAAATCCAACATACATGGCAGTATAGAAGTAAATCATATTCACAAAATTGACTTTATATCATATAAACAAATGATTGATCATACATCAAAACAACATTCATATATGAATTAAAACATAATTTGATGCATAGACAGAGTTCATTTCGGAAACAAGACAACATTTCTTTTATTGCAGTAAGCTATAAATAACATGGAGAGAATTCACTTGAGTATTTCTCTGGCTCCAAGCGGAACTGTCCTCTGGATTCGTCCTATCCCAGCCTTCAACAATCTTCTTCCATCACCAACACCATGATATCTCGAGAAAAAGGAAGGATATCTATAATCAAGGAAACAAGGGTTTCCTGAAGCTTGGGGAAGTGCATGAGGCACAAGGATTCATCAGACTCAGTCATAGATAATCTCAGTATAATAACTCTATCTCTTCTCCTCTCCCTTAAGGCCTTCCCATAAAGGTCTATTTATACCTCTCCCAATTAGTTTTTTAGTTGGGAAACAGTTGGGCCATGGGAAATAGGAGGTAATCAATAGGTAAAACCCATGAACTCTGCCCAAAATTAAGGAAATTTAATTTTTTTAGTGTTTTAATACATATACGTGGGTTGGGTATTGACTGACCCGCATGTACATGCTTTTATCTCAGGGAAAAGTAGCGTACAGGGAATAAAACATTGTTTTTTATATATTTGGACCAAGTCTGGAAGGAGGGGTTTCCCTAGGCCATAAACAAAGCATCATATATACCAAGAGTGGTAAATGGTGCTATAACAATACCTCAAAATGTTTTCACAAAAATGACTTGTGGGAAGGCATCTGACTTTGATATGTTATTTGAATGCTTGGTTAATGTATCTAGGGCCATGAAAATGCAATCAATTTTCAAATTTGGTTTATGGGTTCTATAAGTAATTATCGATGTTATCAGAACCAGACCAATTTTCAAACTGGTGGACATGAAAAATGGGAATTGGAGCAAAACCAAAAAAAAATGGGAAAAAACCTAGACCAAGAACGGGTCATCCAAAAAATACATAAAATATTTAAATTTTGAATATATATATATATATATATAAACAAAAAGACTCTAAATGGCCTCTAAAGTCTACGAAGAAATCATACTACAACAAATAACTATATATGATTAAAATCATTGGCTATACTGGGATCATCATCATTGATATCATGCTCTAAGAATTAAAATGGGATAGACCAACATATATCCATGTTAACTTCGTATCTACCAAGCACCGAGAGGGATCAAATCTCTTTTCACTCTAAAATATATTTGCATCTCAATAGATTTTATCCCTCTCTAATCCAGACTTATGCAGGAATGCAACAGAATATAGATATAAACATAAACACAAAGATGCAGTAGAAATAAAACTTCATTTCATTAATATCAAAGAACTCAAATATGCTTACATAGATAATGGAAATAAACTAGCTCGGGCGATGGTAGCTTATCTCTGAGAAGAGATGTGGCGGCTACATGCCTCTGAACTATGTTACAATGAGACTTGAAGGCCAATTTATTATTAAGAAACAATGGAAAAACCTAAACATTCAAAAAACATAACCCTAGGAGATGAAGTACCAAAACTATAGGCCCTGTTGGGGTAAATCGGTACATCAACTTCCCAGGGTCGTAACTGTGGCATATGATCTTCATTTGGCATGCACAATACCTCCCTATAAATATCTATTTGAGTACTATAAATTTTGACTACAAAAATTAACGAAAGCCTCACATTTGACCTTTTTCCCAAAAAACGTTGTTTAGGGCCTCTAAACAGCTCCAAAAGTTCAAGACCTAAAAAAATGTCAAAAATAGTAAATTGTGCTACAGTTACGGAAACTAAAAGAAATAATGGTACAATAGTAGGGGTCCAAGTGGAATAGGCAAGTGGCCACCAATATCCACCTGGATCACTGCTCCCCCCTTAGGAAGCAATGGACCCCATTGCGTTGAGTGCCTCCATGAGATGGGGAAACTTCTGTTGAACTTGGTCCTTGGTGAGCCACTTGCCTTGGTACAGGAGTTGGCCAACTTTGACAACCCGATACAGTTGGATCTTATGTTGGTGCGTGTTCTTGATCTACATGTCCATGATCCAATCAATTGTTTCATGTTTCATGCAGTCGGGGTTTAGATCTGTTGGTGTGAATTTTTCTACAATGTCTGATGTGTCAAGTAATGGAGGAAAGTGTGGTCGAAGGTTGTCCACATTTAACATTAGGTTTGGTCGAATCATACAATTATAGGTTTGGCCATGTCTGAAGTGATAATGAAAAATCCCATTAGCACCCTTCCTGGGAATAGCTCACATGAAGAAATAATGGTTAGCTCCATGTTGTTGAGAAATATAGGGGAAGCTAGATTAGGTTATTTCTATTACTTTGATAATTTCTTGTGATGTATTTTAAACTTAACTTGATTAGCTTCTTCTTTCACTTGTTATTATTATGTTCTTGTCATCAAACAACTACCAAACTATAAAAGAACAATGAGATAATAATACACAAGATATAGGTTGTGATCCAAGTCCAAAACCTCTATGTTTAAGAGGAAAACCCATAAGAACTCTTCTCTTCTTATAGAACTTCAAATGATGAATTTGAAGACCTATGACCCTTGACTAAGACCCCTCCAAGACAAAGTAAAACCTTCCTTTGATGAGCTTATTCACAAGGTAAACACCAATCAAACTTGTTTTCCCACTATAGTTTTTGACCCTAACTTCAAAAATTTGGTTGTCACTTTAGGGATGCAATTTCAGCCTCTTCTGTTGAAACCCTAGATCACATGTGTGGCTGGAATATGGGTGAAATTTCCTCCTTTCTCCGTCACTTGGAAAACAAATTCTTCTTCAGTAATTAGGCTTACCAAATTTACCTTATTTTATCCTAAATTCAACTTCTATATGGTGACTGCACTTCAGCTCTACTGCAACAAATTATGCCTGTTGGGTTGTGTTCTATTCTTTCCACGACTAGCCCACATAGTTAACCAGGGGGTTAGAGGGGGCTCGGAGCCCCCCCTTTCGTTGTGCTGATTGCATAGTAGGGGGGTCACAGGGGGTTTGAGGGGTGCAGTTAACCCCACTCTATGGGGTCCAAGGCAGCACCCCGGAAAATTTTGGTTTTGGAATCTATGTTAGGTTGGTCGGACCCACCTATGGTTTTGTGCATGATTTTCGCACATGTTTTTGGACGCGATGGTTTTCGGTCCATGGTTTTGGACGCAATGGTTTTCAATCCATTTTATTGGATGCTTTGGCATGTATAAATATGTATTATAACATTGAAAGGAACATAATGAAAAATCAAGTTGGTAGTCCCAGTTTTGGGATCCAGGGAAAATCTTTGTGTATATGTGTTTTATGTGTTATGCTCTCGCATTGTTTATTTTATGTGTTTTAGAATTCATATGCAGGTAATTTCTGTACGGGGTTAAAACCTACATTTGTTATCAGAGTTGTTTTGGCTTCAAGGGGACGCCCTTGTTGCTGAGGGGTTTCGCTCGGGCCTATGGTAGACCCTGTTCAATGGGAGATCTGCGAGATCGATTCTGGTGGTGAAAGAAGATGGTGAGCAGTGGAAAGATAGAGATCGAGAAATTTAATGGTCAAAGTTTTGAGTTGTGGAAACTCAAGATGGAGGATCTATTGGTTGATAAAGATTAGTGGATCGCAGTAGATCCGGGTACTAAACCAATGGGAGTGTCCAATGAAGAATGGAAGAAGTTGGATCGGAAGGCAAAGAGCACAATACAATTGTGTGTCTCAGATCCAGTATTGTTGAATGTAGTAGGGGAAGCTACGGTGAAGGTTTTGTGGGAAAAGTTAGGGACTTTGTACCAATCTAAGTCTCTGGTGAATAAATTGTTCCTTCGGAAAAAGCTGTATAACCTGAGGATGAAAGATGGAGACTCGGTGAGAGAGCATCTGAATGCATTTAATACTGTGGTAAGTTAGTTAGCATCTGTTGATATTAAAATTTCAGATGAAGATAAGTGCATCAATTTGTTTTGTTCTCTACCAAATTCATGGGATAGTCTGGTTATTGCAATAGGTAGCAATGCAACTACCTTGTATTTTGATGAAATAGTCTCATCCTTGCTGACGGAGGAGATGAGACGGAAAAATATGGAGAGCCAAAATGGTGATGCCTTGTCTGTACGAGGACGGTCCTAGAACAAAAACAAAAATAAGTCATCGAGTGGGAGATCTAAATCTAGAGGAAGATCTTAATCTCCAGGAAAACCTGTAAAGGTGGTGTGCTGGAAATGCGAAAAGGAAGGGCACTACAAAAGGGATTGTAAATCTAAAGCTCCTGATAAAGGAAAGGGATCTGATGATGCTCCTTCTGCAGAGGTGAAAACCACCTCAGATGAAGGTGGGGATGTGTACTTGGCTTCTTCAAGTACACATGTAGATCATGAGGCATGGTTGATTGACTCAGGTGCATCCTTTCACTTCACTCCCCACAGAGAGTGGTTCTGCGAGTATAAGAAATATGATGGTGGTAACGTCTTCTTAGGGGATGATAGGAAGGCTAGAATCGTTGGTCGCAGAAAAGTAAAGTTGAAGTTGCAAGGTGGAAGGGTTAGAACACTTCCGGGTGTTCTGCATATTCCTGCATTGGCCAGAAATCTGATTTTTGTAAGCAAGTTGGATGATGCAGGTGTAAAAACAATGTTCGAGAAGGATACCTGCAAGATGGTTCAGGGAGCACTGGTATTGATGCGGGGAGTTCGGATTGGAAATCTGTACAAGCTGCAAGGTAGCATGGTTGTTGATGGGTGCAACAGTTCTATGGTTCCTGAAAGTGGAGCAGAAAATCTAGTGGTCTTTGGAGAGAAGACCATGTTGTCGCATCAAAGGCTTGGACATATTGGAGAGAAGGGCCTTCGAATACTTCATGGTAAAGGTATGGTAGAAGGTATGAGTAATTGATCTTTGGATTTTGATTTCTGTGAAAATTGTGTATATGGGAAGCAGAATCGGGTGAGTTTTCCCTCTGGTGGTAAGAGGGCGAAACATATATTAGAGCTTGTGCATAGTGATGTGTTTGGACCTGTGAAGGTTCCATCACTGGGTAAGTTTGTGTACTATGTATCATTTATAGATGACTTCTTAAGGAATACATGGATATATTTCCTTAAGAAGAAATCTGAAGTCTTTGATAGGTTTAAAGAATTCAAGGCTCTGGTGGAAAACCAGACAGAGAAGAAGATAAAGGTGCTGAGGACAGATAATGATGGAGAGTTTTGCAGTAAGGAATTTGAAGAATTCTGTAAGAAGTGTGGTATAGCATGATAGAAGACTACTCCATATACACCTCAGCAAAATGGAGTTGCAGAAAGAATGAAAAAGACGTTGATGGAAAGGGCAAGAAGCATGCTCAGTGGTGCCGGGTTAGGACAGGAATTCTGGGCAGAGGCGGTGGAGACAGCATGTTACCTGGTCAATAGATCACCTTCATCAATGTTGGAGGATAAAACTCCACATCTAAGGGTGTTTGGATGTGATGCATATGTATATGTTCCAAAGGAGAAATGAACCAAGTTGGATAGTAAATCTGAAAAGTGCATCTTTATTGGGTATAAGGATGGTTTAAAGGGTTATAAGCTTTGGTACCCAGTAACAGGGAAGGTTGTGTACAGCCGAGATGTGGTGTTCAGAGAGGTGAAAGATGTTATTAAACATGAAGTCCAACCAAAGGAACCTGAGAAGATAGAGTTTGAGCTAAAGGAGGAAGAATCAGACTCTACAGCAGAGGAGGAATCAGAAGATGAAGAGCCACAAACTCCAGGTGTGAGAAGATCAGTTCGAGAAAGAAGGCAGCCAGAAAGGTATAGTCCATCTGATTTCTGTTCAAATTTTGCTTTATCTATTACTGATGATGATCCCATAACTGTGAAGGAAGTAGTAGATTCAGAGGATGGAAAACTCTAGAAAGAGGCCATGGTTGATGAAATGGCATCTTTGAACAAAAATGAGGCTTGGGATCTTGTGGAGTTGTCAGTTGGAAAGAAACCCATTGGTAGTAAATGGGTGTTCAAGAAGAAGACAAATGCAGAAGGAAAGGAGGAGAAATATAAAGCTCGGTTGGTAGCAAAAGGTTATTCCCAGGTGCCGGGAATTGATTTTGGTGATATTTTTTCTCCTGTTGCCAAGGTAACTTCTATTAGATTACTTTTATCTGTTGCTGCTGCTTTTGATTTTGAGGTAGAACAGATGGATGTGAAGACAACATTTCTTCACGGGGACCTGGAAGAGGAAATCTACATGAAGCAACCTGAAGGCTTTGCGGTGAAGGGTAAGAAAGAACTGGTATGCAAGTTAAAGAAGTCTCTGTATGGGTTAAAACAGTCACCAAGGATGTGGTATTAGAAATTTGATACATTTATACGGGGACTTGGCTTCACCAGAAGCAATGCAGGTCACTGTGTATTTTAAATTAATTGGTGACAGTGTTATTTATTTGGTCTTGTATGTGGATGATATGTTGCTGATTGGAAATGACAAAGAAATTATCCAGGATTTGAAAACCCAATTGTCCTACAAATTCGACTTGAAAGATCTTGGAGCTGCAAACTATATTTTGGGCATGGAAATCAAAAGAGATCAGGCAAATAGGAAGCTCTGGTTAAACCAGAGGAAGTACGTCGAGACAATATTGTAGAGATTTAATATGCAGGATAGTAAACTGGTGAAGGTTCCTATTCCTGTAGGTGTAAAGTTATCTGTTGAACAGTGTCCCAAGAGACAATAAGAGGAAGAGGACATGTCCCGTGTTCCATATGCAAGTGTAGTCGGTAGCTTGATGTATGCAATGGTTTGTACTAGACCAAACATTGCACATGCAGTGGGAGTATTGAGCAGGTTTATGTCAAAACCAGGAAAGGAGCATTGGACAGTAGTGAAGCGGGTTTTCCGATATTTGTGTGGCACTAGTGATTATGGTTTTTGCTACCAAGGAAGACCAGGATTGGAAAAAGTGTTGGATATTCGTGGATTTGTTGATGCAGACTGGGCTGGAGATCTGAATTAGAGAATATCTACAAGTGGGTATGTGTTTAACCTATTTGGAGGTGCATTCAGTTGGATGAGTAAGAAACAATCTGTAGTAGCACTATCAACTACAGAGGCAGAATACATGGCAGCCACTCATGCAAGCAAGGAAGCAGTTTGGTTGCAGAGATTGTGTTTAAGTATGGGGTTAGTACAGGGAGCTATAAGGATAAACTGTGACAGCCAAAGTGCAATTTTCTTGGGAAAGAACCCTGCATATCACTCAAAGACAAAGCACATTGATGTTCAGTATCACTTTGTGAGGGATATGATAGAAGACAAAAAGGTGTTGCTGGTAAAGGTGGACACTTTCAAGAATATTGCAGATGCGTTGACAAAATATGTGAGCTCTGAGAAGTTCTCTTGGTGTAGAGAAACAATGGGCGTTGCAGGGCTAGATAAATGACTAAGCTCTCTTGTGGCCCCCTATGGAAAGAAAAAAACAAGTGGGAGAATGTTGGGTTGTGTTATATTCTTTCCACGACTAGCCCACTTAGTTAACCGGGGGTTAGAGGGGGGGTGGAGCCCCCCCCCCCCCCTTCATTGCGCTGATTGCGTAGTGGGGGGGTCATAGGGGGTTTGAGGGGTGCAGTTAACCCCACTCTATGGGGTCTGGGGTAGCGCCCCAAAAAATTTTGGTTTTGGAACCTATGTTAGGTTGGGCAGACCCACCTATGGTTTTGTGCATGATTTTCGCACATGTTTTTGGATGCGATGGTTTTCGGTCCATGGTATTGGATGCTTCGACATGTATAAATATTTATTATAACATTGAAAGGAACATAATGAAAAATCAAGTTGGTAGTCCCGGTTTTGGGATCCAGGGGAAAATCTCTATGTATATGTGTTTTATGTGTTATGCTCTCGCATTGTTTATTTTATGTGTTTTAGAATTCATATGCAGGTAATTTCTGTACAGGGTTAAAACCTACACTGCCCTAGCCTCCTTGCACGTGCGAAAGGAATTTTCCCTAAAATAGTCTTCAAATATTTAATTTTTCTTCCTCTTTTATTTTTCTCTCCTTCGTAAGATATACTTGTGCTTCACGTGCTTCCCGTTGAAATATTTAGCTACGTTTTGCCTTCATAATGGCGTATGTAATCATGATTTTATGTATTTAATGAAACGAGAAAAATAAATTTATTATTTGTATTCTTGAGGCATGGGTTTCATGCTCAAGAGAAATTTATTTTTAGTTCAAGCACCTATTAGGTTCTTCTAAGTTTACCATAAAGTTAATTGAGTCATTGTCATGTATTGAAGACCCATTTGGGCATGTTACATATTGTAAAGAAAAAATTATTGAGTAAAAATAGAGTCAAAAGACCCTCCAAGACCTCATCATGGCACAAAGATCAAGTCAGCCACAAAATAGCATTTTTTACCCCACACAAGCTTATAAATAAGAAGGAATTTGACCTCATTTGCACACTCACTCAAGCAAGTTCGATCTCCTCAAGATAGAAGCTAGAAAAGGACGAAGAAGAAGAAGAAGATCAAGATCAAAATTTTCGGGCCTCTCTTTCTCTCTCTCTCTCTCTCTCTCTCTCTCTCTCTCTCGCGTTAGGGTTTCTACAATTTCTGGGCTAGATGAAATTCTCAATATGCAAGGTCCATGTTGTGAAGCTACAAGGTCAATGTTGTGAAGTTGCATTGAAGTTGTGAAACTACAAGGTCAAAGTTGTGAAGTTGCAAGGTTGGAGTTGTGAAGATGCCTCTAGATCAAAGTTGTGAACCTGCTTGGTCAAAGTTGTTGAAGTTACATCAAGGTCGAAGCTATGAATTTGCTAGGTCGAAGTTGCGGAAATTATTTTTGGGATCGAAGTTGTTGGAGAAGTTGTTGAAAGGTCAAAGTTTGTTGCTAGAAAGAAAGCTCATCAAGAAGGAAGGATGACTTGGACTTGGAGGGTCTAGGTCAAGGTTCATAGGTCTTGGAATTCATCAATTTAAGTTATATAAGAAGAGAAGGATACTAATGGGTTTTCCTCTCATTTGGAAAGGTTTTGGCCCTTGATGATTTCTTATATCTTATGTCCTATTGTCCCATTGTTCTTTATGATTTGGTAGTTATTTGATGATAGAGAACACTAATAATAATAAAGGAAAGAAGAAGTTAATTAGTAAAGTAAAAATAAATCACAAGCAGTTATCAAAGTAAGACAAATCACTTACACTTGTTGCCCCTAGATTTCCCAACATGGTTTCAGAGTTAAGGTGACTACATCAAGGAAGGGAAACATGAAGAAGGATTAAGCTAGGGCCGAAGTATAAAGAGATCATCTTGGAAAAATCAAGAGCACCAATCATAAATAAGGACTAACCCTCTCATCATAATGAAATGGAATACTTAAAATCATCAAAGAAGACCTTAAAACCCTAGCTCATCTAAAGAAGGGTTCCTCACTTGAAGTGTTCTTGGGAATCGCACACATCCTTCAATCATTATCACAAGGAAGGAAGAGCTAAGAACTTTTGGGTCTAGTTTTTTTGCCTATTTTCTCCACACAAGAAAACTATTAAGACATCCTTCTATAGCAACAAATATCGAATTGCAGACACCATCAAGGATCAAGTTATGTCCCAACAATAGCCTCCTTTGAAAGCCTAAATAACAAGAAAAACAAGTCAAATCAAGAAAAGTAGAAAGGAGGCAAATTTTTCCATATTATAGCCACATATGTGAACTAGGGTCATTGCAAAAAAAGGCCAAAATTGCAAAATTGTTATATCAAGCCAAAATTATGAAGAAGGGTTGAGATTTGAGGTTGTGAAAAAAGTTTAACTAGTGTTGCCTTGAAGGAAGAAAAGTAGGAAAAAGTGTTGTCATCATCATCAACAAATCAATGTGATCTCCCTTTGAGCCAAGGATCACTTTTAAATAAAGATATCTTCACCAATAAGACATCTTCTATTATCTATATCATTATCAAAATCAAGAAGGCATCAAGCTAAAGATTTCATCATCTAGGTGTATCTTCAGTTGACAAGTAAGTATTTTTATATCTATATTTATCCATCAAGATGACTTCATTTTGCAAGGAAAATAACAAATTGGTTGGATCGTCAAAATTTTCTTGCATGGAAGAAGAGAATAGCTTTGATCCTCATAGAAAATGAATTCATTGGTCATGTTAAGGGTTTAATTATCGAACCGTTGAAAGAAGAATCTCAAGCTCTATAAGATGAAGATATCAAAATAAGAAGGAATAGACTCAGACTTTATGAGGGTGTCAGAAATAATAAGACCAACTCCAAGAGTTGGGAGAAATAATGTCTAACAAGGAAATGTGTTGAGCGCGGGATCCCCTAAGGAAGTTTTGGGGCTTAGAGCCCAGATTTTGGTCAAAAGTTGTAACCCCAATGTAAAGACTCCACATTTTGTGGGTGCAGAGCGCGTAGTTTGTAAAAGAGTCATAGGGTTGTCCGCCCTCAATTTTGTAATGTAATGTCGGCTGTAGAGATCTACCCATGGTCCGAAAACCATGGGATTGTATAAATAGAGCGAGGCTCTAAGTAGTTAAGACATCAATAGATCACCCAATAATGGGACGAAGGATGAAGAGTTGAGTCATATCTGAAGTGTAAAGTATATTTTTGGGTTGTAGAGTAGGAGAAGGCTCTGCAGCAGAGTGCGCAGAGGTCTAGTAGTCTGCAGCTGAGTGCGTAGACCCCTGCAGCCGAGTGCACAGGGCGAGTCGAGTCTGTAACAGTTGAAGCATTAATAAAGAGAATTTTCATATCCATTCTACATGTTTATTTCCTATTTTATGCATCTATTATATTGAATATACACTGCACTTTTAATGCTTATATGATGTGCGAATATATATGAATGTGTTGATTACGTGAATACAAGATAAAATATTTGTTTACGCGAAGTTGACTAAGATCTTTAAGAAGATAAGTAAGATACGAGGTGTAGTTTGGGGAAGTAGCGCAGGATGCTGCCATAGCAACGTGAAAGCATCTCAACCCTGGTTAGGGCTGCGCGAAGCTTATTATAATAGATCGCGAAGGTATTGAAGGTTAGGACAATGCGCGAAGTGACTTGCGCGAAGGTAGGCACAGTTGGACTAAATCGGCACATCGGACATCTCAAGGGTGCAGAAACTTGGTTCCAGCATCCCCCCATACTGCTTCGGGTGAGACTTCAGTCCGCACTCTGCGGGCTAATGCCAAAAGGGCAAGTAGTGTAGGGATTTGTTTGGCTAATTAAATTCGAACCTGGGTCAGGCCCCCTCAAGCCAACAAATGGTTATGTTGCTAGGATAGACACCTTTTAGGCTTGTCTATGGAGTGGAAGTTGTAATGCCTATGGAATACCTCATGCCTAGTTTGTGCATAGCAGCACTCACATGTATGACGGATCGCAGAGCCATGGAGGAGAGGCTCGCGCAGTTGGAGGAGCTCGAAGAAGAACGATTTTTGGCTGGATTTCACCAGAAGGTCCAAAAGCAGCGCAAAAAGGCTTGGCACGATTGACATATTAAGTTGCGCACCTTCAAGGTGAATGATTTGGTGTTTTTGTATGATAGTAAGTTCGATAAATTCCTAGGGAAGCTCAGAATGAATTGTTTGGGACCATATGTCATTAAGGAGATCACAGATGGTGGCGCAGTGGAGTTGGTAAAGTTAATTGGAGAACTCTTCTTAGGAAAAGTTAATGGCAGTCGTTTGAAGGTATACATAGGTGTCCTGGCCATCTGACTAGCCAACAAAATTACAGTCTTATTGCTCCATGCAGCTGAAAGGAGGCGCGGGACTATAAACTACTCTGCCGAAGAGTTGCGTGATGTCAGGACTGCGCGTAGTAGCGAAGTGTCACAAGGTCCGCAACAGCGCGAGGGTAGCTGCGCTGCCGCGTGGGTCGGCTGGAAAGTGATTGTTACAGTCACTATTCATGATGTGATGCTTGGTTTGAGACCAAATGGAGCGGGCGGCAGGAATTTAAGGTGAAATTTATGGGCTAGATTCTTGAAAATCTACCGCCAAGTGAGCATTAATGGACCAAATATGGGGGGAATGGTCGAATTCAAATTCAAAAGGCACTATAAATTACAAAGGGGTGTCCAGCAAAAAACACTTTGCAATTTGAGAACTGAGTTGTTGCCCGCCCAGACATTCATGAACCTAGACTTGTTCGATCTGTTGAAGGCGAATTCGTTTTTTGAGCACTTACCCGAGCCGTTGAGAGAATTGTGGAATAGCACTATGGCAGCACCTGAGGAAGCCAGGGATATTGAATTAATGACCACTGAGGAGGCCGTGTAGGCCATGACGATAAGAGAAGCCCCATAAAATGCAAAAATCCCTAAATCGCCACGCACGTCGAGACCCAAAAAAGAAAGTAGCCTATGGTACTGGTGCGCGTGTCCCCTAGGAATCCGTTAAGGACTAGGCTTACCATGGAAGAAAAAGGGAAGGCAATCAATTTGGAAGCCAATGAGGATGAAGAATTTAAAGAAATCCTGGTAGAGGATGAGGAGGATGTAGAAATGGAGGTGGAAACCTAGGGTGTGGACCCTCTGACTAGGCTGCCCACATATGTTCCTCCGCGGAAGGGGAAAGCAAAGGTGCCCAAAGACCTAGATGAGAGAAAGAGCTCTCTGCAGACTCCGTTGCTCCCCGACGACATCATTTTTTACGAAGCACACTTGGGGCGAGTGCCTTTTCTAAAATTTGAAGACTAGGATCTCACGGACCACGAGAAGTTCCCACATTTGGCAACTGCACAGCTCATGCGCTAGAAGAAAGACGCGCCGCTGGGAGTTATATAGTTGGAGCCACGTAAGTGGCTAAGAAGTGTAGAAAAGGCAGGACTTGATCTAAAAATAAGTTCTTAGATTACTTTTAAGGTATTACAGACTCATGTGCATGGATTTGCCTATATTACTTAGTGCAATGGATCGATAAGATTGTGAATAATATAGACAATTGAGAAGTTAGAGAAAAATAATAGAAAAACACACATAAACACAACAAGTTTAATATGGAGTTCACCCAAAACTCTTGGGCTACGTCTCCTAGTCCCGCCTTCAGTGGTGACCTCTCTATTATGTCTTTAAGAGCAAAGTTTTACAAAATGTGAGATTAAATTGAGTCTCAACACGTAGATACAAAACAGCAGGACTTTGCTTGAATCCCTCAAGCCTCTCTGAGTACACAGACTCTTTCTTTCACTCTCTGTCTCTATTTTCTCTCTATCTCAGTACTACTTCTTCTTTGGCTCTGTCAGTCTGTGGCTTTAAAGACAATCGGCGTTGTCTGTTTGTTTCCCCTTCTCGGACTCTCTGGCTCCCGGCCTATATCCACTCGAATCCCCTTCTGAGTTTTAGCAATCATGGCATAACGTCTTCAGGGAAGGTGACCACCTGTTCTGCAACAGAAGCAACCATCAGGCCTTTGAAATCCCCAAAAATAGCGTTTTATGTTTACACAGAGAAACACTGTAAAACATGGGAAAAATCTGCCAAATCACTATTCATCGGACTTCAAATATTATGAATTCTGCCCTATATTCCATCGGGTCCGCCTTTAAATTGCTATCGCATGTCACAGATTCATGTTCCATGGTTTTCCCTTTGTATTTGAAAAATACATTAAAACACTGAAAATACCGCAAAATGGCTTTATGGCAAACTTGACATGTTATACATTTGCATCTATAAATTCAATCGGGTCCAGTTTTTATATCGCTATCGCATATCCACCATTGATCTGAGTGACTTTGATCCAACGGTTGAGATTCATTTCGAGCGGCGAAGGCGTACAGAGATTACCCGCCCGAAAAGGAGGTTTTCTCACGCCACAAGTCAGCGAGGGGATGGGATCCGGCAGAGCCCGTCCAATACCACTTACCTCCTAAGGCTCACCTGAAATCCTGCTCATTGCAGAACTCAAAACATATATATCTGCATGTATATCCCTTTTAGGTCTGGATTCGTCGCTTTATTCGCATTTCGTTTATTTAACGAAAATGTGAAATACAAAGGAAAATATCGTTTGCCAGATCTCAAAATATATAAAATATCATCTATAACTCCATCGAGTCTAGCTATCGCAGTCATAAGTATATCGGCCTCGCTCCTTTGTATTTTTCTGATGCGATATCACGAGTTAACCTGGGCCGTCGATCTGTGCGCTTGATCGACAGTCCTCGTTGACCCGCACTAATCGCGATCGCAACTGTCATATGGTCACCTCCAATAGCCTCCTCGAGTCACTACCGATTGCAATATGCCAATCGGATCTGGACCATTGATCGGCCAGATCCGACGGCTCCTGTGCAAAGTTTTTTTGACCTCCGATAGGCTCTATTTCCGCTATTTCCTTGTGTTTTTCAGTCCCGATAGTGTAATCTACCATTTTTAAAGGTTATTCTTATGCGATAGTTTTGGATGTTTGAAGACTTAGAGGGTGTTTAGGATCCATTTTGGATCACGCCTTCCCACTAAAAATATTTTGGATCACCAAAAGTTGGTTTTTAAGCATCGATCAAGTGAGGATATAGATTCCTCACTTGTCCAATTTCTATCCATCGTGCATTGCTTGGTTTTGAACCTTTGAGTCCAATTCTGAGGTACTCAACATCCCATCTGCGCGTAGTTCTCACCTTCCTGTCTAGAACTGTATCTTTCTGTAACTCATTGAGATATTTAGGCAACAGATCATCAATAGAAGGAAACTAATTTTGCTCTTTGGGATCTTCAATAAATTAAGGTTCATATAGTCTCAAGTTCTCTACATTAATGACTGAATAGATATGCATATAAGCTGGAAAATCAAGGCGAAAAGCGTTTTCACCAATTTTCTCAAGTATCTTGAAAGGCCCATACCTTATTGGCTTCAGCTTCTTACCTTCACCTTGCATTCTGTCTTTTCTGATGTACAGCCAGACTTGATCACCAACTTGGAAGCTATGCTCAATTCGATGCTTGTCATGCCTTGCCTTGTACTTGGCCTGGCTTCTTTCCAGCTGTTCCTGCACTGCCTGGTGAATTTCTTGGATCTGTTCAATGAACTTGGTTGCTTTGTCCACATCACTGTGTCCATCAACTGCTATGTCTTTTCCAAAGACAAAATCCAAGGGAGACCTTGGTGTAAAACCAAAAACAAGTCTCAAAAGGAGATCTCTGTGTAGAAGAGTGCTTGGCACGGTTGTAGGCATGTTGCACATAACACAAATGCTCATCCCAAAGCTTGGGATGCTTGCTGCAATAGCCCTTGAGCAACTGGATCATTGTCCTGTTGACCACCTCTGTTTGGCCATCTGTTTGTGGATGAAAGGTTGTGCTCTTCTTCAGTCTGGTGTCCATCAATTCCCATAGACTTGACCAAAACTTCCCAACAAATCGGGAATCTTGATCAGATATAATGGAAGTGGGTAACCCAAAATGAACCCAGACATGCTGAAAGAACAACTTTGTTGTTTTTTCGGCTATAATTTGCTTGTTACAAGGTATTAAAATACACATTTTGTTGAACCTGTCCACAATAACATATAAATAATCATGACCTTTTCTAGATTTTGGCAATCCCCCAACAAAGTCCATGGAAACACTTTCCCAAGGACGCGAAGGAATTGGAAGTGGAGTGTATGAGCCTAATTTTCTGTTGCTGGGCTTGCTTTTAGCACACATGGTACACCCTTTAATATATCTAGAAACTGTTTCATGCATTCTTGGCCAATAACAGAACCTTTGCAGATGTGCAACTATTTTACTTACACCAAAATGACCTGATATAAGAGAAGTATGTGCTTCTCAGATTATGTTAACTCTTTCAGTTTGTGGAATGAATAACTTTCCCAAATGATACAAGAGTTGGTCCTTAACATAATAATCCAATTCTTCTACTTGTTTGCCATGACTTAAAGTTGCATATACATACTTAAAATCTACATCTTGAGCATATTGTTCAATGTAGCTTTCATGCATTACTGAGTTATGATTAAGTATATTAGATGCATTTAGATTGGTCTGGACAACATATCTGCAACTTTTTTGTGTATGCCCTTCTTATATCTAATGACTAGATGAAACTGCTGTAGAAAACCCATCCACCTATAGTGTCCTGATTGCTGCAATTTAGTTTGTGAGTGCAAATATTGAAGTGGTTGATGGTTTGTATGGATGATTGTTTCTTTGCCCATTAAGTAATGTTTCCACTTTTTCACACTCTATACTAATGCATACAATTATTTATCATATGTGGGATAATTAACTACTGCAAAATTAAATGTCTCATAATGATAGCATATGGGTTTAACATGTTGCATCAACACTGCTCCCATGGCATAGTCACTGGCATCTGTTTCAATCTCAAATGGTCGTTGAAGATCTAGCAGTGCTAGTACTGGTGCTGTACTAATTTTTTCTTTTAAGGTGTCAAAGGCTTTCTGCTGTTTGCCTCCCCACTGAAACACCTTATTCAATCTTGTTAAAGCATGTAAGAGAGTTGCAATCAAGGAAAAGTTAGCAATAAACTTTCTCCAATATTGTGTTGCTCCTAGGAAACTCCTGACTTCTGTAGCAGATTTGGGTTTAGTCCAGTTCACATACTTCAACCTTAGAGGGATCTATCTTCAATTCACCACCCCCTACAATATGACCCAAATAATTTAAAGATGTTTTGCCAAATTCACATTTTGATAACTTAACATAGAGATTTTTTCTTTTCAAAACATCTAGAGTCTGCTTTACATGCTTCAAATGTTCTTCCCATGTTTTACTAAAAACAAGAATATCATCTAAATATACAATTACAAAATCATTAATAAAAGGTCGAAGTACATCATTCATAACTCTCATGAAAGTGGCAGGAGAATTAGTTAAGCCAAAAGGCATAACTAGCCATTCATACAGCCCTTGCTTTGTTTTGAAAGTAGTCTTCCATGCATCTTGTTCTGCTACTCTAACCTAATGATAGCCACTACGTAAGTTCAACTTGGAAAAGTAAACTAATTCTTTCAGCTAATCTAATAGATCATCAATGCAAGGAAGGGGTTAACGATTCTTGATTGTTATTTTATTCAGTTCTCTATAATCAATGCACATCCTCCATGAACCATCTTTCTTTCTCACCAACATGATTGGAGATCAACATGGTGATGTGCTTGGTCTTATGAACCCTTTATCGAGCAGCTCCTATACCTGCTTCTTGATCTCTACATTCTCTAAAGCAGATAACCTGTACATTCTGATGTTAGGAAATGGAGAATCTTGCTGCAAATGAATATCATGTACTATTTCCCTTTTGGGTGGCAGACTTTTAGGTTCTTGAAATAGGATATCATATTCTGAAACAACTTTTTCTAAATAAGCTTTTTGTTTAGCATCACAGCCCTCAAATACATTGGTTTTATCAAGGTTCTTTTCCTTTACAACCATCAATAAAAATTGCTTGCATGAATTTACAATTCTTTTCATCTGCCCTGAGTTTATGAGAGTGTAATTATTTTTTAGTTTATGAGCTCTTACAATATATTCTATTCAATCTTTGGTGAGTTGATACTTATTTTCAACTCTATAGAAAATAGCTTTTCTATCACACAAGTAAGGACTTCTTAAAACAATACCACATATATCCAAGGGAACTATATCTAACTCAACCTCATCTACAAATGTTGACCCAAATGAAAACCTAAGTTTACATTGTCTAGTCACTTGTAGCTTTGCTTTATCACATACCCAACCTAATGGATATGGCTTCTTGTGAGGTGTGGTTAGTAATCCAAAATTCTTTACAATTGCTTCAGAAATCAAGTTTACTTGTGATCCACTATCAAATAAAGTATCAATATTTTGATGCTTGGAAATAACTCTAATATGAAAAAGCTCATGCCTTTTCCTCTCATTTTCTTCATTATCAATAGATTTTGCAGAATTACTAATAGATGCTTCAGAATTTTTAGCTTTCATACCTTTAGCTGTGACTATTGTTTCATCACCTGAGTCTGACCCCAAATCTTTCTGAATAGCAGCAGGAGTCTTCTTCTTCCTGCCATCGAACTTCTTGGGTTTCAGCTCTGGATGCAAAGACCAGCAATGTGCACCATCATGTCCATCCTTCTTGTAGTGAGTGCATGAAGTTTTGTCTTTCTGTACAGTTTTTCCCTTCCTCTCTTTCCATCTCTGCTTCTTCTTTTCCTTGTTCTTGCTTGCAGTGGGTTTTGATGATCCCCCAATCTCTGGGTTCACATTCTTGCCTCTAGGCTCTAGATGTGTATCCTAAATGGATACCTCATCGATGCTAGTGGGGTTAAACATGAGAATGGTGTTCCTAAAATAGCTATGCAAACCACCTATATACTTCAACAAAGTTTCGGGTGAGTCTAGAGAAATGCCTGGCATTAAAGCTCTTTTTCTAAATTCCTGGGTATAGCTTTGTACACTTTGCCCCTTTAATTGGCGAAGAGTTTGCCAACTCATCATTACTTGTTGCATATAATCTAGTGGATAGAATTGTTTTTTAATGGCAGAAACAAATTCACTTTCACTCTAGGTAGAAAGAATTTTACCATGTTTCTTCAAATCAGCTTGTGTCCTGCCTTCCCACCACACTAGGGCACTGTAGGTTTTAACCCCATACAGAAATTACTTGCATATGAATTCTAAAACACGGAAAATAAACAATGCGAGAGCATAACACATATACACAGAGATTTTCCCTTGGATCCCAAAACTGAGACTACCAGCTTGATTTTTCATTATGTTCCTTTCAATGTTACAATACATATTTATACATGTCGAAGCATCCAATACCATGGACCGAAAACCATCGCGTCCAAAACCATGTTTAAAATCATGAACAAAACCATAGGTAGGTCTGCCCAACCTAACATAGGGTCCAAAACCAAAATTTTATGGGGCGCTACCCCGGACCCCATAGAGTGGGGTTATCTGCACCCTCAAACCCCCTGTGACTCCCCCACCACGCAATCGGCGCAACGAAGGGGGGGCTCTAACCCCCCGGTTAACTACATGGGCTAGTAAAGGAAAGAATATAACACAACCCAACATTCTCCCACTTGTTGTTTTCTTTCCACAGGGGGCCATGGGAGAGCTTAGTCACTTATCTAGCCCTGCAATGCCCATTTTTTCTCTACACCAAGAGAACTTCTCAGAGATCACAGATTTTGTCAATGCATCTGCAGTATCCTTCAAAGTGTCCACCTTTACCAGCAACACCTTTTTTTCTTCTATCATATCCCTCACAAAGTGATACTAAACATCAATGTGCTTTGTCTTTGAATGATATGCAGGGTTCTTTGCCAAGAAAATTGCTTTGGCTGTCACAGTCTATCCTTATAGCTCCATGTACTAACCCCCTATTTGAACACAATCTCTGCAACCAAACTACTTCCTTGCTTGCATGAGTGGCTGCCATGTATTCTGCCTCTGTAGTTGATAGTGCCACTACAGATTGTTTCTTACTCATCCAACTGACTGCACCTCCAAATAGGTTGAACACATACCCACTTGTAGATCTTCTCTGATCCAGACCTCCAGCCCAGTCTACATCAACAAAGCCATGAATATCCAACACTTTGTCCAATCCTGGTCTTCCTTGGTAGCACAAACCATAATCACTAGTGCCACGCAAATACCTAAAAACCCGCTTCACTGTTGTCCAATGCTCCTTTCCTGGTTTTGACATAAGCCTGCTCAATACTCCCACTGCATGTGCAATGTCTGGTCTAGTATAGACCATTGCATACATTAGGCTACCGACTGCACTTGCATATGGAACATGGGACATGTCCTCTTCCTCTTCTTGTGTCTTGGGACACTGTTCACTAGATAACTTTACACCTACAAGAATAGGAACCTTCACCGATTTACTACCCTGCATATTAAATCTCTGCAATATTGTCTCAACATACTTCCTCTGATTTAACGAGAGCTTCCTCTTTGCCCAATCTCTTTTAATTTCCATGCCCAAAATATAGTTTGTAGCACCAAGATCTTTCATGTCGAATTTGGAGGACAATTGGGTCTTCAAATCCTGGATAATTTCTTTGTCATTTCCAACCAGCAACATATCATCCACATACAAGACTAAATAAATAACATGGTCACCAATTAATTTAAAATACACACAGTGATATGCTTTACTTCTAGTGAAGCCAAGTTCCCGTATAAATGTATCAAATTTCTGATACCACATCCTTGGTGACTGTTTTAACCCATACAGAGACTTCTTTAACTTGCATACTAGTTCTTTCTTACCCTTCACCGCAAAGCCTTCATGTTGCTTCATGTAGATTTCCTCTTCCAGATCCCCATGAAGAAATTTTGTCTTCACATCCATCTGTTATACCTCAAAATCAAAAGCAGCAGCAACAGATAAAAGTATTCTAATAGAAGTTACCTTGGCAACAAGAGAAAAAATATCACCAAAATCAATTCCCGACACCTGGGAATAACCTTTTGCTATCAACCGAGCTTTGTATTTCTCCACCTTTCCTTCTGCATTTGTCTTCTTCTTGAACATTGATTTTCTACCAATGGGTTTCCTTCCAGCCGGAAACTCCACCAGATCCCAAGCCTCATTTTTTTGCGAAGATTCCATTTCATCAACCATGGCCTCTTTCCAAAGTTTTCCATCCTCTGAATCTACTGCTTCCTTCACAGTTCTAGGATCATCATCAGAAATAGATAAAGAAAAAATTAAACAGAAATCAGATGGATTATACCTTTCTAGCTGCCTTCTATCTCGAACTGATCTTCTCACACCCGGAGTTTGTGGCTCTTCATCTTCTGATTCCTCCTTTTCTATAGAGTCTGATTCTTCCTCCTTTAGCTCAAACTCTATCTTCTCAGGTTCCTTTGGTTGGACTTCATGTTTAATAACATATTTCACCTCTCTGAACACAACATCTCGGTTGTACACAATATTCCTTGTTACTAGGTTCGAAAGCTTATAACCCTTTAAACCATCCTTATACCCAATAAAGATGCACTTTTCAGATTTACTATCCAACTTGGTTCGTTTCTCCTTTGGAACATGTACATATGCATCACATCCAAATACCCTCAGATGTGAAAGAGAGGGTTTCTTATCAGTCCATACCTCTTGTGGAGTTTTATCCTCCAACGCTGATGAAGGTGATCTGTTGACCAGGTAACATGCTATCTCCACCACCTCTGCCTAGAATTCCTATCCTAACCCAACACCACTGAGCATGCTTCTTGCCCTTTCCATCAACGTCTTGTTCATTCTTTCTGCAACTCCATTTTGCTCAGGTGTGTATGGAGTAGTCTTCTGCCGTGCTATACCACACTTCTTACAGAATTATTCAAATTCCTTACTACAAAACTCTCCACCGTTATCTGTCCTCAGCACCTTTATCTTCTTCTCTGTCTGGTTTTCCACCAGAGCCTTAAATTCTTTAAACCTGTCAAAGACTTCAGATTTCTTCTTAAGGAAATATATCCATGTATTCCTTGAGAACTCATCTATAAAGGATACATAGTACACAGACTTACCCAGTGATGGAACCTTCATAGGTCCAAACACATCATTGTGCATAAGCTCTAACATTTGTTTCGCCCTCTTACCACCAGAGGGGAAACTCACCCGATTCTGCTTCCCATATACACAATTTTCACATAAATCAAAATCCAGAGAGCTATTACTCATACCTTCTACCATACCTTTACCATGAAGTATTTGAAGGCCCTTCTCTCCAATATGTCCAAGCCTTTCATGCCACAGCATGGTCTTCTCTCTAGAGACCACTAGATTTTCTGCTCCACTTTCAGGAACCACAGAACTATTGCACCCATCAAAAACAATGCTACCTTGCAGCGTGTACAGAGTTCCAATTCGAGCTCCCCACATCAATACCAGTGCTCCCCAAACCATCTTGCAGGTATCCTTCTCGAACACTGTTTTTACACCTGCATTATCCAACTTGCTTACAAAAATCAGATTTCTGGCCAATGCAGGAATATGCAAAACACCCGGAAGTGCTAACCCTTCCTCCTTGCAAATTCAACTTTACTTTCTGTGACCAATGATTCTAGCCTTCCTATCATCCCCTAAGAAGACATCACCACCATCATATTTCTCTTACTCGCAGAACCGCTCTCTATGGGGAGTGAAGTGAAAGGATGCACCTAAGTCAATCAACCATGCCTCATGATCTACATGTGTACTTGAAGAAGCCAAGTACACATCCCCACCTTCATTTGAGGTGGTTTTTGCCTCTGCAGAAGGAGCATCATCAGATCCCTTTCCTTTATCAGGAGCTTTAGATTTACAGTCCCTTTTGTAGTGCCCTTTCTTTCCGCATTTCCAGCACACCTTTACAGTTTTTCCTGGAGATTTAAATCTCCCTCTAGATTTAGATCTCCCACTCGATGACTTATTTTTGTTTCTGTTCTGGGACCGTCCTCGTACAGACAAGGCATCACCATTTTGGCTCTCCATATTTTTCTATCTCATCTCCTCCGTCAGCAAGGATGAGACTATTTCATCAAATTGCAAGGCAGTTGCATTGCTACCCATTGCAATAACCAGACTATCCCATGAATCTGGTAGAGAACACAACAAACTGATGCACTTATCTTCATCTGAAATTTTAATATCAACAGATGCTAACTGACTTACCACAGTATTAAATGTGTTCAAATGCTCTGTCACCGAGTCTCCATATTTCATCCTCAGGTTATACAGCTTTTTCCGCATGAATAGTTTATTCACTAAAGACTTATATTGGTACAAAGACCTTAACTTGTCCCACAAAGCCTTCATCGTAGCTTCCCCTGATACATTCAACAATACTGAATCTAAGACACACAATCATATTGTGCTCTTTTCCTTTCGATCCAACTTCTTCCATTCTTCATCAGACACTCCCATTGGTTTAGTACCCAGATCTACCGCGATCCATTGATCTTTATCCACCAACAGATCCTCCATCTTGAGTTTCCACAACTCAATACTCTGACCATTAAATTTCTTGATCTCTATGTTTCCACTACTCACCATCTTCTTTCACCACCAGAATCGATCTCACAGATCTCCCACTGAACAGGGTCTACCACAGGCCCGAGCGAAACCCCTCAGCAACAAAGGTGTCCCCTTGAAGCCAAAATAGCTCTGATACCAAATGTAGGTTTTAACCCCGTACAAAAATTACCTGCATACGAATTCTAAAACACAGAAAATAAACAATGCGAGAGCATAACACATAAAACACATATACACAGAGATTTTCCCCTGGATCCCAAAACCAGGACTATCAGCTTGATTTTTCATTATGTTCCTTTCAATGTTACAATATATATTTATACATGCCGAAGCATCCAATACCATGGACCGAAAACCATCGCGTCCAAAACCATGGACTGAAAAACCATCACGTCCAAAACCATGGACCGAAAAACCATCACGTCCAAAACCATGTGCGAAAATCATGCACAAAACCATAGGTAGGTCCACCCAACCTAACATAGGGTCCAAAACCAAAATTTTCCGGGGTGCTGCCCCGAACCCCATAGAGTGGGGTTATTTGCACCCCTCAAACCCCCTGTGACTCCCCCCAGCGACGCAATCGGCGCAACGAAGGGGGGGCTTCGCCCCCCTTCTAACCCCCGGTTAACTACATGGGCTAGTCATGGAAAGAATATAACACAACCCAACAGGCAGTTCCTCCAAGGCGAAGGCTAGCCAGCTAAATTTTACTCCTTTTTGAATCAATGTTCTGCACCCTGAAATACACATCAATCTATCTAATCCAGTTATCTAGCTTTTCTGCATTTAATTCTCCATCATAGATTGGCAAATCAAATTTTACATCTAATTTAATCAAAGATGTTTTCTTCTTTTTCTTTTCAGGGCTAGAAGGAGGAGTTGATGGAGGAGGATCTTCCCCTTTCCATTTTCCTTCTGAATGGGCAAATAGAAGAGGTTCCTCTACTCCTTTGCCTTGTTTGGGTGTTGAGGTTATTTCACCTCGATCCTTCTTAAATTCCCGATATATTTCTTCCACCATGGCTCTCATGGTCATAAAATTGTCCATGAACTGAGATTCTAATTCTAATGGGACTTCTCCGGCCATTCTCCTCTGAGCATAGACTCTTCCAATCTCTGGATTAGTCTCAACAAGCTCTCCTTCTCCTAGTTTGAGCTTTGACCTAGTTAGCATTCAACAATCCAGCACAAGCTTGTCTAACCTTAGCAAACCTAAAGCTCTGATACCACTTGATCTAAAAATAAGTTCTTAGATTACTTTTAAGGTATTACAGACTCATGTGCATGGATTTTCCTATATTACTTAGTGCAACGGATCGATAAGATTGCGAATAATATAGACAATTGAGTAGTTAGAGAAACATAATAGACAAACACACATAAACACAACAAGTTTAATATGGAGTTCACCAAAAACTCTTGGGCTACGTCTCTTGGTCCCGCCTTCAATGGTGACCTCTCTATTATGTCTTCAAGAGCAGAGTTTTACAAAATATGAGCTCAAATTGAGTCTCAACACACATATACAAAACATCAGGAGTTTGCTTGAATCCCTCAAGCCTCTCTGAGTACATAGACTCTTTCTTTCACTCTCTGTCTATGTTTTCTCTCTGTCTCAGTACTGCTTCTTCTCTGTCTCTATCAATCTGTGGCTTTAAAGCCAATCGGCACTATCTGTTCGTTTCCCCTTCTCGGGCTCTCTGGCTCCCGGCCTCTATCTACTCGAATCCCCTTCTGAGTGTTAGCAATCATGGCATAACGTCTTCAGGGAAGGTGGCCACCTGTTCTACAACGAAAGGGACCATCGGGCCTTTGAAATCCCCAAAAATAGTGTTTTCTATTTACACAGAGAAACACTGTAAAACACGGGAAAAATTCGCCAAATCACTGTTCATCGGACTTCAAATATTATGAATTCTGCCCTATATTCCATCGGGTCTGCCTTTAAATCTTTATCGCATGTCGCAAATGCCCATTCTGTGGTTTTCCCTTTGTATTTGAAAAATACATTAAAACACTAAAAATCCCACAAAATGGCTTTATGGCGGACTTGAAATGTTATACATTTGCATCTATAAGTTCCATCATGTCCAGTTTTTATATCGTTATCGCATATCCACCGTTGATCTGAGTAACCTTGATCCAATGGTTGAGATTCATTTCGGGCGGTGAAGGCATACGGAGATTACCTGCCCGAAAAGGCGGTTTTCTCATGCCACTTGTTGACTAGTGGATGGGATCGAGCGAAGCCCGTCCAATACCACTTACCACCTAAGGCCCGCCCAAAATCCTGCTCATTAAGGAACTCAAAACATATATATCTGCATGTATATCCCTTTCGGGTCTGGATTCATCGCTTTATTCGCATTTCCTTTGCATTTCGTTTATTTAACGAAAATGCGAAATACAAAGGAAAATTTCGTTTTCCAGATCTAAAAATATATAAAATATCATCTATAACTCCATCGGGTCCAGCTATTGCATTCGTAAGTATATCGGCCCCGCTCCTTTGTATTCTGCCGATGCGATATCGCGAGTTAACCTAGGCCGTCGATCTATGTGCTTGATCGACGGTCCTCATTGACCCGCACTGTTCGCGATCGCACCTGTCATATGGTCACCTCTGATAGCCTCTACCTGTCACTACCAATTGCCATATGCCAACCGGATCTAGACCGTTGATCAGCCAGATCCGATGGCTCCTGTGCAAGGTTGTTTTGACCTCTGATAGGCTCTATTTCCGCTGTTTCCTTGTGTTTTTCACTCCCGATAGTGTAATCTACCATTTTTAAAGGTTCTTCTTATGTGATAGTTTTGGATGTTTGAAGATTTAGAGGGTGTTTAGGATCCATTTTGGATCAGGACTGTTAAACCTGCTCTAGGTTTCGCATTACCACTGCACCCCAGTGACTATTTTCGTCATCAGGCAACTGCTCTGCTTGGTGCATGATGGGTGCTTGTGGCTGGAGGAGCCCATCCCCATCACGAATCATTTGATTCACAGAATTACCCAACTCCCTTACAAAGGGGAGGACCCAGCGAACATCTCGGAGGGTAAAAGTGATGATTTGGCCTTCGCAGAGGCCATGAAGAAGAAGTTTAAGCTGGAGAAGAAGAAGAGAGGGTACGCGATTTCCAGCATCAACAACCTTGCGGTCAAAGTCGCGACGCAGATATTGGCCAGGAAGGTTATGAGGAAGTTCCGCACGGATGAGGTGCCCGCGCCGGTGGTTGCACTTGTTGCGCAATGCGCAAAAGGGGTCTAGTTCAACTGGGCAAACTACTTGTGCGGCGAGTTCCTGGAGAACTACCCTGAGGCACAGGAGCAGGGGAAGACTTTTCATTATGCACGGCTGTTGTTGTCCATAGTGCTGGTGGTATGGGAATTTCCCGAGGACAGCCAGTTCCCAATGATTGCAAAGGACCTTCCGGATGTAGCGAAGTATGCTTCGTTGTGGGCAACTAGAGATGCACAGAGAATCAGGGACAGTAATATATTTTGGGTGTTCATGGAGATGAACATCAGAATGGGGATTATTTGCAAGTCGCGGTTATCGCCCACTGTCTACAATAGTTTGCAGAGCTTCATGAAATTCAAGGCAGATTTCCACCACGTGTACATCAGGGTGTGGAAGGACCCCACTAAGACATGGAACGAGCTACCCTACCTAGCAACGGACGATGTCATCTTCGCGGTCCTTGAGTCGTGGTCACTAGAGTGGTGCGGTCCAGCCAGCTCCGCAGTGGAAACAGAGAAGTCCGCCACGCAGAGGAAAAAGGATGAGGCGAAACTACGGATGGCGTAGCTGGCAGAAAAATGCAAGAATGAAGTGATAGCAACTAAGGCCCAGGCAGCACAAGACGCTGTGAAGGAGGTGGAAGAATAGCAGAAGGCAGCAGAGGAACAGTACGAAGGATAAAAGTCGCCTTCGCCCGAACAGGAAGCAGATACAGAGCAAGGTGGCGCGGACCTACAGAAAACATCCACATAGCTGAAACGACAATGCCCAAGGGAGCAGATAGGGCCACAAAAGAAGTCGAAGGCTTCGAAAACTTCTTTCGACCCGATCACACTCACTGAGGGGGATCTACATGACACTAGGGAGACTGTGAGGGATGTCATCGCGGAGGTCCTCTAGCAGTTTGCGGAGGAACACCATATGGTATTGGGGGCCCTCCGGGCATAGATACAAGAGTTGCAGGTGCACACTCCATAGGTTGGCACTCTGTCAACCAGCCTCATAGTAGGCACATCCACGGCTGAGGAAATGTTGTGCTCTAGAATAACCAACATTATAGTACTTCTAGAGGGAGCACTCATTACAGAAAATGAGGTCGACAGGCCTATGGTTAGTAGGCTGAAGGGGATTGGGATAAAGATGGTTGCGCTCCCTCGGGAGGTGCTCTATGTTTTGCAGGACGGAGTTACTGCAGAACTGCGAGCCAGGGAAGGTCGCGCGCTCTAGGTCATGAGCGAGCAGCACATCAACATTGAACAGTTGAGCCTGTAACACGATGAGGTAGTGGCACAGAATCGATAGCTAGTGCAGGTGGTTGAGGAAGCCTGCCAGATGGTCCCGGAGCTTGACATCCAAGTAAAAGAACCAGTGGAGGCACACGTCTGGAAACTAGCAGTAGGGGCGCACGACGCAAAGGAAGAGATGGCCAGGGTTTAGCTTGAACTAAACCTCCAGATAGCCGAACTGCAATTGAAGGCGCAGCCTTCAACTCCACCAGAGGTTAAGGAACAGTGCACCAGTGCAATTACAGCAGCAATAGCGGAGGTCAACAGTGCAGTGAAAGACTGCACAAAGTTGTTCGAGGTTCTCACTACTCTGCAGGAGGACCCAAACATACAGTGCCTAGAAACAGAGGTGCACGAGCTACAGAAAAAGTACGACAAAGTAAAAGGGACCACACAGACGGTTGCCCTTACACAGAGGCTCACGCGGATGCAGCAAGTGAAAGCACTCAAGGAGCATGTGGATGTCACTCGACATAAGGAAACAGTTTTGAAGGCACGCTTACAGTCAGGGATTGATGAGGCATATGTCATTACAGCCTCTATTAAAGCAAAGCTTGCAGATGTAAGGAACATAGAAATAGGTTCAAGGAAGCAGTTCAACCATAGCGGTCTCTGAACAGTGCATCCAGGAAGTACAGCAGGTAGTCACTCAATGCGCTGCTGATATTGCAGCGATCTAGGCAGATTTGGTAGGTCTTCGCGCAAAGATCTCCGCACTGACAGAGTGACTCGAGGGCGAGTCACGATGTTTGTGTTGGGGGCCTATTGGGCGCAGGATCCCCCAAGGAAGTTTTGGGGCTTAGAGCCCAAATTTTGGTCAAAAGTTGTAACCCCGATGTAAAGACTCCGCATTTTGTGGGCATGGAGCGTGTAGTTTGTAAAAGATTCATAGGGTTGTCCGCCCTCAATTTTGTAATGTAATGTCGGCTGTAGAGATCTACCCATGGTCCGTGGACCATGGGATTGTATAAATAGAGCGAGGCTCTAAGTAGTTAAGACATCAATAGATCACTCAATAATGGGATGAAGGATGAAGAGTTGAGTCATATCTGAAGTGTAAAGTCTAGTTTTGGGTCGTAGAGTAGGAGAAGGCTCTACAGTTGAGTGTGCGGAGACCTAGTAGTCTGCAACTGAGTGTGCAGACCCCTACAGCTGAGTGCACAAGGCAAGTCAAGTCTGTAACAATTGAAGCATTAATAAAGAGAAGTTTCATATCCATTCTGCATGTTTATTTCATGTTTTATGCATCTGTTATATTGAATATACATTGCACTTTTAATGCTTATATGATGCGCGAATATATATGAATGTGTTGATTACGTGAATATAAGATAGAATATCTGTTTACACGAAGTTGACTAAGATCTTTAAGAAGATAAGTAAGATACGCAGTGTAGTTTGCGGAAGTAGCGCAGGACGCTGCCATAGTAGCGCAGGACGCTGCCATAGCAGCGCGAAAGCATCTCAGCCCCTGGTTAGGGTTGCGCGAAGGCAATTATAACAAATCACGAAGGTATTGAAGGTTAGGACAGTGCGCAAAGTGACCTGTGCGAAAGTAGGCATATTTGGATTAAATCGGCACCTCAAACATCTCAAGGGTGCAGAAACTTGGTTCCAACATCCCCCCATACTGCTTTGGGTGAGACTTCAGTCCGTGCTCCATGGGCTGATGCTGAAAGGGCCAGTAGTTGTTTGGCTAATTAACTCTGAACCTGGGTTAGGCCCCCTCAAGCCAACAAAATGACTACCATAGTGCTCAATGCACTACCAAAGGAATGAGACAACTTCACATGAAGCATCTATGGCAAGAAGGAAGATACTCCATTCAATGAAAAATGGTCATTGTGCAAAATCGAAGAAACCAAGCTGAAGGCAAAAATTGATATAGGATCAAGTGAGAAAGCTAAAGCTTTTTCTACCATGGCTAGAAGAAAACTGGAAGTTTGGGAAGCTTGGTCCTCAGAAAAAGAAGAATAAAATGTTGAAGGTTCAATGTTATGGTTGTCATGAATATGGTCACTATAAGAGAGATTGTCCAAAGCTCAATAAGGACAACAATAATAGAGGACGGGAAGAATCTCATATCACTGGAGAAGTGGAAGAAGATGAAAAGAAGAAATCCAAGCAGGAGGAAGTAAAAGATCTCTATTGTGATTGAGATAATCTTCCTCACCTAGTTCTTTTCAAGGTTTTGTTTCAAGTTTTATGTTGTAAAGTATAACTATCATGGTAGGAATCATTAGAATCATGATAGGATGCATCATGTTAGGAGAAGGCATCATAGAAACATATGATTGAAATCAATAGCTCGTGACATCGTCATAAAAAAAAGCCATGAAAGATAATTGAAATAGAATTCTATGGTTGTCACCTATATAAGGATGTATCTCTTAGTAACCTCATTAGAAGCATAAGTAGTACTTATGGGAAAAATAAAGTTATCTAGTATAAAGCTCATTATGCATCATTCAAAAGGAGCATTTGTAGGATAAGGATGATCAAGACCCTCCATTGGAATCTTCATTGGAAGGTTCACCTTTTGGAAGAAGAAAATGTCTTGCCGGGAATTCTAACTTGTATGGGATTCATGGGATGATGGTATGATGTCAAAATAAGTTTAGTGGGTTAAGGGATTGAAGTTATTTCAATCAAGGAAGTTGTCGAAGGAAGTATAGATGACCAAAAGAAAGAGATGAGGTATGTATGCTTGTACTTGATAAAATAGAGTCATGGCATATGGTTGCAGATATCATTAATGAGTGCTCTACCTCAAGAGCATGATCAAAATAAAGGATATCCTCCTATGAAAGGATGCATGAAGGAATGGTTCACACATTGACTAGGTGAAACCAACATAATATGTCCTCATATTAAATATGAGATGGTTGACAAAGTTGAAGGAACTATGAGTGAATGTTCCTGGGAGGAAATGTGTGAATAAAGAAAGGAATAAATCATGAAAAATACAACTATGGAGAAGGTAATCAACATCTAAATACTAGAAGAGTTGACTATGATATCTCCATGGGAAATATATGATGATCCTGATAAAGTCTTAAAAAGAAAGGGACCCTTGACATTGTATATATTTTTGGAGATGTGTCAATATATATGCAAGATTTTGATGTAAACAAGGAGATGTCATGATGAAATACCATCACAAAGGTATTTTTGATTTAATGTTCATTTTCTATTTTTGGATAATATATGGATGGGCTAATGCGGGGCTACCAAAGAAAGGGTTGTAGATGTCATCTACAATTGACACTCATGTGGTAGGATGAAAGATCATGGAGGAAACATGATGTGAAGAAGGTAGCGAGGCATGAAGGAAATGTCATATATGAACTAATGGATCACTTTCCAATGAAAGAAAGGATGTCATGACTGACATGATTCATGAATGAAAGTGATGGATGGCAGATTCCCTAACAAGAAGTCACAAAAATATGAAGACCCTGAATAAAGAAAAATAAGTCCCATGACACCAAAAGGAGGAGCCCTTCAAGCAGTTGGTTGTCCCATAGTCTCCACCTAAAGAGTTACTAGAAACAAGTCCCTGGTCAAGAGGGAGATTGGACAAGTCCCTAATTAAGAGGGAGCTTGGGTACATTCCTTTTATGGAATGGGTTAGACATCCCTAGTTAAGATGGAGTGATAGATATGGTTCTCTACTTCATGTGTCATGCACTAGACCAGGGCTAACAATCGTAAGTATTAATGAAGGCCATGAGGAGAGATAGACACATCATTCTTGTCTTCATATGAGAAGATAGAATGGAGGATTGGGTAATCATATAGCATCTGATACTCTTTGAGGATGTGGTAGGGAATCCAAGATAAGAGTAGTCGTAGAGGACCGATGTTCTTTGAGGACTAGGAATCCAAGATAAGAATAGTCCTGGTGGAACATACTTTGAATAACCAGGTGGGGTATGTTCCGAGACAAACAATGATGAGGGTGTCTATAAATCATCGATCTCGCCAAAATTGTGCTATGTTCACGTGGACAGATATATGTATTAGTCAAAGCCTTGATATGTGACAATTATGGATGATATGATGCTATACAGATGGGTTACCAATCTGACTCTTCTTATGAGAATTCTTCAGATTGAGAATGTCCAAGTACTTTGTATGGATTATGAATCCCTCCCTAGTGAAGAGGGAGTGTTGAAATATGTAACTATGTTCGGTCTTCATAATGGCATATGTAATCGTGATTTTATGTATTTAATGAAAAGAGAAAAATAAATTTATTATTTGAATTCTTGAGGCATGGGTTTCATGCTCAAGGGAGATTTATTTTTAGTTCAAGCACCCATTGAGTGCTTCTAGGTTTTTCATAAAGTTAATTGAGTCATTGTAATGTAGTGAAGGCCCATTTGTGCATGTTACATATTGTAAAGAAAAATTTATTGAGTCAAAATAGACTCAAAAGACCCTCCAAGGCCTCGTCATGGCATAAAGATCAAGTCGACCTACATATAGGGACAAGTCAGCCTTAAGATAACAATTCATACCCCACACAAGCCTATAAATAAGAAGGAATTCAACCTCATTTGCACACTCACTCAAGCAAGTTCAATCTCCTCAAGATAGAAGCTGGAAAAGGACGAAGAAGAAGAAGAAGATCAAGATCAAAGTTTTTGGGCCTCTCTCTCTCTCTCTTTCATTAGGGTTTCTACAGTTTCTAGGCTAGACAAAATTCTGAAGTTGCATCGAAGTTGTGAAGCTGCAAGGTCGAAGTTATGAAGTTGCATCGAAGCTATGAAGTTGCAAGGTCAAAGTTGTGAAGTTTCAAGGTCAGATATCTGAAGATGCCTATAGATCGAAGTTGTGAAGTTGCTAGGTCGAAGTTGTTGAAGCTGCATCAAGGTCGAATCTGTGAAGCTACTAGGTCAAAGTTGCTGCTAGGTCGAAGTTGCAAAAATTGTTGTTGGGGTCGAAGTTGCTGGAGAAGTTGTTGGAAGGTCAAGTTTGTTCCTGGAAAGAAAGCTCATCAAGCAGGAAGGATGAATTGGTCTTTGAGGGTCGTGGTCAAGGGTCATAGGTCTTGGAAATTTTCAATTGAAGTTTAATAAGAAGAGAAGGATTATGATGGTATTTCCTCACAGTTGGAGAGGTTTTTTCCCTAGTTGATTTCCTATATATTGTGTCCTATTGTCTCATTGTTATTTGTCATTTGGTAGTTGTTTGATGATAGATAACACTAATAATAATAAGGGAAAGAAGAATTTAATCTAGTAAAGTAAAAATACACCACAAGCAGTTATCAAAGTAAGAGAAATAACCTACACTTGTTTCCCCCTATATTTCTCAACACTTCCAATGAACTTGAATGGATGATCTTACAAATGAGGTCGATCTCTTTATATAGAAGCTTCCTATCATAGCTTGTAGGTTGAATTTTCATTGTATCTAGGCCGAATTGACACTTGAAAAGGACAACTTGTCTTGGAGGGTGTCTTTGACATATTTTGACTAACAATAATTATTTTGACTTTATATATGATGCCCTAATGGGTCTTCCATACATGAGAATGACTCAATTAACTTGTTGACTCAATGAAAATCCCCATAAGCACTCAATGGGTGCTTGACCTATAAATGAAATAACCTTGAGCATGAAACCCATGCATCAAGAATGACAATAATAAATTTATTTTTCTCTTTACATCAAATACATAAAATCATGATTACATATGTCATTATGAAGACTGAACCTAGTTACGTATTTCAACACTCCATCTTAACTAGGGAGGCATTCATAATCCATACAAGGTACTTGGACATTCTCATACTAAATCATTATCATAAGAACATTCATCTCTTTATACCAACCAACATTGTCACATAGCAAGGTCTTGACTAACAACTCTATCTCTCCACAAGATCAGAGCACAATGTTGGTGAGACCAATGATTTATAGACACCTAAATCATTGTCTCTCAATGTACATACCACACCCAAGTGTTCAAATGGTATCTCCTTTAAGGAAAATTCATGTCTTGGAATAACACATCCTCAAGGAATTTCCTCTTTGATTACTCTTACCTATTGGATGCCCTACCACATCCTCAAATAGTATTGGAATCAATCTCAGATGCTTAACTAATCCTCCATTATTTCTTCATAACATGAAGAAAAGAATGATGTATCTATCTCTCCCTCTCAACTAGGGAGGATATACTCATTCCTATAAAAAGGATTATATTCAAGCTTCCTATCAACCAGGGACTTGTCCATCTCCCTCTTAACTAGGGACTTGTTTTCAACAAAAAGTCTCTGCTCTTTGGTGGATATCATGGTACTATTAGCTGCTTTAGGGCTCCTCTCCCCAATGTCATGAACTTCATCTTCTTCATCATGGAGCGTTTTTCATCATTACTTCATCGTAGGGTATCAACCATCTATCACTATCCCTCATAGGGTTGAACCAATAGTCATGTCATCTTTCATTTATCAGAAAGTGGTCTTCTAGTCCACATATAGCTTTTCTTCATACATATACCTCTTCCAAGTCATGTTTCTTTTCTACAACTCTCTTTTGGTAGTCCTATAACAACCCAACCAAATGTTTTCAAAAATAAAAATGAACATCAAATCAGAATTACCTTTTTATGATGGCCTTTCATCATGACATTAGCTTTATGCAACATCAACATTTGCACATGTATGACTCTATCTCCAAGACATTCAATATCAAGGGTCTCCTTCTTTTTTAGATTTTAGCAAGGTTTTCAAACCTTCTCTATGGAGATGTCATAGCTAATTATTCTAGTTATTAGATGTTGATCACTTATCTTATCTTACTATAGTTTCACGTTTTCATGAACTCTTCTTCCTTTCATCGCATATTTCTTTCTCAGGAACTTCTTTGCATAGTTCCTTCATCATAGGAACCATCATTGTCAACGACCTCATCTTCCATATGAGGCCATATTATGTTGATTTCATCTTATCAATATGTAGAAGAGTTCAAGGCATATTATATATACGCCTTCATGCTTCATTCTAATGGAAGAGGTCCTTCTTCTTCGATCATGCTCATGAGCTCGAGAATTCAACCTTGTTATCTACAACTATATGATGACTTGACTTTATCTATCAAATATATACATAGATTTTCCTTCTTGGTCATGTAGAATTCCTTCTAGCAGCTTCATTTCCTTACTTGAAGATGAAATTAATTCAAACAACTCAGCATGTTGCACATCTTTGTCATCATACCTTACTAGTGGATCCCACACAAGGTGGACCGTAGACTATCAGCGATACACTTGCTTCTTCCAAGTAGAGGTGAACCTTCTAATGAAGATTCCAATGGAGGATCTTGATTATCCTCATCCTGAAAATTCTCCTTCCTAATGATGATGATGTATGATGATTTCTTTATCTTTTATTATGTTATATGACATTATCAAACCATATAGATTGTTACTTCAGTTGTCCTTATATGCTTCCAATGGAGATTCCATGAGCTAATTTCTTACTATCATGATGAATACTACAACCATGTAGACTATCTATTTCATCTATACTTCCATGCTTCTATGATGGTGTAATCTCTATTTCAGCTCTAATGCATCCTATCATTCTTTTGATGCTTCCTACCATGATAGCTATCTTTTACAAAACTGAAAAGAACTAGGTGAAGGAGATTATATCAGTCATAGTAGAGATATTTCACTTCCTCCTTTGATTTCTTCTTTTTAGGTTCTTCCACTTCTTCAGTGACATGGGCTTCATTTCTTTCCTTTCTCTTATTTTTGTCCTTCTTGATTTTGGGACAATTCCTTTAAAGTGCCCATATTTGTTACATTCATAGCATTGTATTTTTGACATATCAAATTTCTTATTTTTCTAAGGACCAAACTTTCCAAATTTTCTTTTTCTCTTGGCCATGGCAGCGTATGCTTGGACTTGTTTGTTTGATCCAACATTGCTCTTTGCCTTCAACCTAGTTTCTTTAATCTTACATAATGACCAAAGTTCACTAAACGTAGTAGCTTCCTTCTTTCCATAGATACTTGATACAAAGTTACCCCATTCATCAGGTAGTACATTAAGCACAACAGTGGTCATTTCTTTGTCGAACATGATTTCCCCTAACTCTTGTAGATGGTCTCTTATTTGTCATACCCTCATAATATATGAGGTTATCCCTTATTCCTTTGATACCTTCATCTTGTATAGATCGGTTCTCAAAGATATAACTTCTACTGTAGTGCTTACGGAGAACAATTCTACCAACTTATCATAGATTTCATTCAAATTTTCCAACTTTTCTACATAAGGGATGAGGGAATCCTTGATTGATTCTATGAGGATTCTTTGAGCCCTTATTTCCCCTTATATATACTTCGATAGTTCTTGAGCTTCATCTTGTGATGGTTTGGGGATTGAACCCTTAATATAACCAATAAATTCATTCTCTATGAGGATTAAATCTATCCTCTTCTTCCATGCAAGGAAATTTGATGACCCAACTAGTTTGTTGCTCTCCTTACAAAATGAAGTCATTTTGATAGTAGATTCAAACACATATATAAATATAATTACTTGTAAAGTGAAGATGTTCTTTTGATGATGATATCTTCAAATTTATTCCTTTCTTGATGATTAATGATGTTTGCTTCCTTGAAGACGGCAATACTTCTTCTTGAGATGTCTTTCTTCAAATATGCTTGAAATGTGATCCTTTCTTCAAAGAGAGGGAGATCACCTTGATTTATTTTATTATGATTTAAATGCTTCTTCTTACTTCCTTTGGATGTAGAATATGGAGACTTCAAGATTCTTCAAATGTGTGGTCCTTTTTTTTATTGGAGGTAGGGTCCTTGAGGTCTTCTTCTCCTTGTGATGATGTGATCTTCGAGATGATTATTCCTTCTTGATGCTTCTTATTTTTTCTTAATGATTTCCGTGCGCTTGGACCTTATGTATCCTTCTTTAATGGAATTTTCCTCAAGCTGTCTTTTGCTTGTTGTAGTCACCTTAGCTCTCATACCATGTTGAGAAATCTAGGAGCATTTAGATTAGGTGATTTCTCTTACTTTGATAACTGCTTGTGATGTATTTTAAACTTTACTTGATTAGATTCTTTTTAACTTGTTATTAGTATGTTCTTATCATCAATGAGCTACAAAAATATAAATAACAATGAGACAAGAGGACACAAGATATAGGCTATCATCCAGGTCCAAAACCTCTCCTTTTGAGAGGAAAACCCACAAGAACTCTTCTCTTCTTATAGAACTTCAAATACAAATTCCAAGACCTATGACCCTTGACCAAGACCCCTCCAAGTCAAATTCAAGCCTTCTATTGATGAACTTATTTTAACAGGTTCAATTCCAATCAAAATCGTTTCCCACTTCAATTTTTGGCCCTAACTTCAAAAATTTGGCTATCACATCAAGGCTGCAATTTCAGCCTCTTCTGTTGAAACCCTAGATCACACGTGTGGATGGAATATGGATGAAATTTCTTCCTTTCTCCATCGCTTTGATAATAGATTATTCTTCAATAATTAGGATTACCAAACTTACCTTATTTTGATCCTAAATTTGACTTCTATATGGTGACTACACTTCGGCTCTGATGTAACAAATTCCGCCCTACCCTCCTCGCAGGCATGAAAGGAATTATTTTTCTCTCCTTTGCAGGATATACTTGTGCTTCTTGTTATTCCAACAAACTTGAATGGATGATATTACAAATGAGTTCGAGCTCTTTATATATAGGCTTCTTGTCACATCTTGTAGGCCGACTTCTCACTGTTTCTAGGCCGACTTGACACTTGCAAAGGTCAAATTGTCTTGGAGGGTGTCTTTGACATATTTTGATTTACAATAATTCTTTTGAATTTATGCATGATGCCCTAATGGGTCTTGCATACATTAAAATGACTCAATTGACATGTTGACTCAATGACAAGTCCTACAAGCACTCCATGGGTGCTTGACCTATAAATGAAATAACCTTGAGCATGAAACTCATGCATCAAGAATGAAAATAATAAATTGATTTTTCTCTTTAAATCAAATACATAAAATCATGATTACATGTGTCATTATGAAGAATGAACCTAGTTACATATTTCAACACTCGTCACTTATTGAAATGGAGTATATTCCTCCATTGGATTTTTACTTCAACCATCAAAAGAAGGCTATGATTAAGAGAAGCTCAAAAAATAGAAAAGTTGATAATGAGTATGAAATAATAGAGGTTCCTTCCCAAGTGGTTTGGGATGGCTCTTATTTAGATGAAAATCAAGTAGTTTAGGAGTTGTCTCATTACATGGGAGCATATGCAAATGTCAATGTTTTTCATGTTAGTAGGTTGATGGAAAATTTTAAGCATAAAGAGGCTAAAATCTCACAGCTAGAGCAACAATTATCAAAACAAGGGAATCAATTTCAAGCTCAGTTGAAACTACGAGAACATGAGTCTCAATAGCAATTCACTCATAAAATATAAGAGTTACAATAAATAATTAATGGTGAAATCGAAAAACTGTGATATGAGTTACAACTAACAAATAAATAAAAGAATGTTTAATTGATGGAACTTTAATCAAAAGTCCAAGAAGAAACAAATAATGTAATTGAAATTGAGAAGTTCAAATAGGAGGCCATTGACATCAATCTACAACTCATTCATACACAAAAACAGTTATATAACAAGTTAATCCTTTCTCAAGGCTATGAGATTCTGGAAGATTTTTTATTCAATGATATGATTGACAAAGAAACTGAGTGTGAAGACATGGATAGGAAAATAAATGAGTTTCTTACGTGGTAGAATGTTGAGAAAAGAAACACCCCCAACCTACCCAAAATCAATATATTGTAAAAGAAACAATTTTAAAAGCCCAAAAATCTCACTTGCTTGATGGACAAGAACCGATTAAAAGTGCACGTTAAATTTGTTCTCCTTGATGCAATCTGTAGTGCAAGTAGTCAAAGATATAGGGTTTGGATCAAAGATTCCAAAAGACAAGCTACCAAAGGCTAATTTGTACAGAAAGAAGGTGCAAAAATGGAGACATAAGTAGTAAAATAATATTGAACAAATATGAAAGA
This sequence comes from Pinus tabuliformis, assembly GCA_031772625.1. Lineage (NCBI taxonomy): Eukaryota > Viridiplantae > Streptophyta > Pinopsida > Pinales > Pinaceae > Pinus > Pinus tabuliformis. Next base: position 823,324,513 of record CM062814.1, read on the forward strand.
TTGACATGTATGTTATCTATAGATTTTTGGTCAAACCACAAAGTTTCTTTCTCATGACTAAATTAGTCACCGATAGAATTGCATAAGAACTGCCAACCATGGAAGCATGTATATTGAAAAGCCAAGTTAATATGCAACTCAAACTTCTTGCACAACTTTCACAGCTCTTAGAGATTTACTCACGATGGAAATTGTCCAATGAAGCTTCTCTAGGCATTACATGAAGAGGCTAAAGACTTGTTTTTATGTCAAAATTAAAACAAACTTTTATTTTTGTATTTTTTGATTGTTAGGTTGTTAACTCAAAAATAATTGGAAAGACATAAATAGCAATGTGATTCTAAGATAGGGGTTTGGATTTTGCTAACCAAGTATATTGTGAATTTTTGTAAATTGTATTTTCTTAATATAATTTTGGACCGCTGCGATTTCATGTTTTTCAATATTAAACAATTATGGTATTGTCACTTTAATTGGCTTTCTCTTTTACATTGAAATTGAAATATGTTTTTGTTGTTTCTTTGATAATGAATGATTAGAGTTTGTTATTGTTGACTAATTACTTTTACCATTATTGAGACATTAAGACAAGAATCCATGTGTGGGAGTTGTGAATAAATGAAATTTGTTCAACTATTTAAATGAACTATTGTCTTGTTTGCAGTTGATCTATGGCTAGTAAACCTGTAAATATATATCTCATGTTTGGTGTTGGGCATCTAAGTGTTGCATTGTGGGAGACTGGTCACAGGTTGTTTTTATATATTTTTTGCATATTACATCAACGCTATTAATAATGCTATTGTCTATGTTGTAGTTTTCTGCATATAGCTCAACGGGAATATTACATTTGATTAAAAACTTGTGGCAATATCGTTGTTTTATTGGATATGTTGTCCCGCCATTGATCAATTGTATCAAGAATTATTAGTTCTTTTTTCACATGCTACAACATTTTCTCGTTGTGCTTTTGTACATCGTTGTTCCTATAATATAGGTATGGAAATAATTGATCTAGTGGAACAAGTCTATGTTAATTATTGTTTATATATTCTATGTCTTCATCAGATTGTTGACATATTCGCATATTGTTGATGATTTCAATATTTTTTATTTTTTATTTGTTGGCCCAAACCTTATTATTATTGTTGAATAATTACAAGGGACAAAAAACTGGTGCAAGTAAGCCATGTGTAGATGTAAGTCATGTGTGGAGCTAAAGTATGTGCAAAAATAGTCGATGTGTCAGGGTAAGGGTTGTGTAGAAGTAAAGTATGTGCAGACATGAAGCATGTGTGGGGATAATACGGTAAGTTCCACTACTTTTCATAAGGTCGACCCAAAAATTAGAGTTTAGTTGCGCATATGTTTTTCTTCTGCATAGACTTTAGCTCCAGGCATGTCTTATCTGGGCATATGTGTTACTTTTGCAAATGCCTTTGTTCCACCAGTGGAATTAATAATTCTTGTTCCCATAAGCTCAAATTTATCTGGTAAGTATACATTCCTTTCCAATTATTTCCTTGCAAAAATAGGATAATTAGATTTGGACATATTATCTCCATTTAGACACGGAATAACCCTAGTCCACCAAAAATGTAGGAAAAAAAAGTAATTGTATCAAATAAGGGATGGTGTGGTAACTCATTCATGAATATACATGAGCACGCATCGGTCAAAAACACAATAAAAAATGTCATAATTCATAATCCAAACATGCACAAACAATTATAGTTATCTATGTATCTAAAAATTGTTGGCAAGGCAATTTTTAGGTGAGCTATAAAATAACATAAATGGTTTAACCAAACCAGAATAAAATATAGAGATTCACTAAGGACTCAAGGATACCAGCGGTGCTATGTATAGTAAATCTCTCAAAATTAAATTGAAGTTACGAGGTTCCCAGGTTACAAAACTCCTATATGCTCAGACTCTAACCTCTTATGTTCTTGTGGCCATATGCTCTGAGATTCTAATGGCCACATCCATCCGATATGCTTCTTGCTCATCCCTTCCGATATCGGGTCCTGATGCTATAAGCCTTCCAATGTTGAGCCTTCCGATATAGCCTACTCTAAGGTTCTAATATTCTCTGACCTCCGATATAGCCTGCTCCGATGCTTTGATCTGCTCCAACCTTCGATATTTCAGCCTGCTTAGGACTTCAAGACCCTGACTTTGGCAGACCATAACTTTTGATCCAGGAGGCCATTTCAGACTTCCACATACCGGTTGAAAGCTCTTTCAGAGCACTTTCCAATGGAGAGGGCCAGATGTAGGCATTGAGCCCATATTCTACCTATAAAATGGCTACAAAATATCTGCCACTCTTTGCTCCTTGACTCTTCTTCTTATGCCTGGAATCCTGAACTCCCAACCACCATAGTCATCATTTTATGGCTTCTCCAGTAAGCCTGCTACTATGATGATTCTCTACAGAGCACTGTAGAAACCATGGGATTCCTCCTGGACTCCCAATCACCATAGTCATCATTTTATGGCTTTCAATAATCCTGCTACTATGATGATTCTCTACTAGAAGCCTATAGCTACCATGGGACTCCCCCTGAGCTTCACACAACAAGCATATCAATGCTAGCCTAGTTACCATCACAGCTAGGCTAAGGAACATCAAAGCCAACATCTGTTATGACAAGCATCCATGTTAGGCTGGTTGAAATCAAAGCCAACACACCTGCCAACGGTTAGACAATGCCAATTTCCCAACACATCTCCCAGCATGATTTTTGACATCAATGCTAACATACTTGCAGCTACTAGCCATCCGGAAAATTCCAATTGTCTAACAGAGTCCATCCTTGACTAGCAGCAAGAGAAAAAATCAATCTAATGGTGGTGTGGCAAGCAACAGGTGAAAATATATCAACATAGTCTTCTCCCTCTTTCTGTAGAAACCTCTAGACACAAACCTTGATTTATATTTCTCAATGGTTCCATCAACTCCATGCTTGATCTTGTATAGCCACTTCGAGGTTGCGACAGACTTTCCTTTGGATCTCCGAACAACATCTCACACATCTGTTAGGTAAACTTGACTCAGGATAGAGTCAAAGTTGACCAGGTTAAACAGTTATGGTTTTGGGGGACATGGTATTATGCACCCATAGTATTCTACCCGTGGTATTATATGTAATGGAGCCTATAAAAGGCTGGAAGGACTTCATTACAATGCAAGACCTGGAGGTGAGTGGTGAAGGCTCACTTAGTCGGATTGGCCAGGGTTTTGGCCAATGCTAATAAGATCTTTAGGTTGGGTTTTTCCCGGATAAACATTTGTGTTTAGGGTTGTTGCTGGTTATTTTTATATTTATTCCTCTCGGTAATTATTTATGTTATGCAGTAAATTTTTTAACATTTGGTATTTCTCTATAGGGATATGTTGATGCAGATATGGCAGGTGACAGAGATAACAGGAGGAGCACTACAGGATATGTATTTACTGTTGGTGGAACAGCTGTCAGTTGGGTTTCAAAAATCCAAAGTGTTGTTGCGCTTTCAACAACAGACGCAGAGTATGTTGCTACTACAAAGGCTAGTAAAGAAATGATTTGGTTACAAATGTTTATGGGTGAATTGGGTAAGGAGCATGATATGGGCACGTTATACAGTGATAGCCAAAGTGCCATTCATCTTACAAAGTACTCAGCATTTCATTCTAGGACTAAACACATACATCTCAAGTACCATTTCATATGATCAGTGTTTGAAGATGGAGAGTTGAAGCTGGAAAAGATACACACTAGCCAGAATCCTACAGACATGCTAACAAAAGTTGTAACCAAGGAGAAAATGAGAACATGCTCAGTTTCAATTGGTCTTCAAGGATGACGATGAAGATGAGAAACATCTAGGTCCAAAGAGGAGTCATTGTCCAGCAAATGAAGCAGCGGTGGAGTTGCTACAATCATTCTCCAAGTGGGAGATTGTTGTGTGTGGAGCATGATTGTTCAAATGTCTTTGCTTCAGCCGGATGTATTTCCCAAGAAGTTTGTACACCCCTCCACATGGGGGGGGTGCGGGGGGGACTTGTCCCTCCCACGAGGGTCCGAGGAGGCTGATCCCCCCCGCCTGGGGGGTCCGGGGGCCAGCGGTCCCCCAACGAGGGCTCGGGGGCAGCGCCCTCGAAGCTAAAAATAGATGTAAAATTGCCTTGTAAAAGTATAGTAATTTCTAGTCAATCTGGGTCGTTCATTAGGCGGATGATCTGACGGTAGAACTTATGTTTAGTTTAGGGTTTTTTGCCCTAGAAGGCAACCCCCTCTCTATGTATGAGGGCATTGTATTTGAGGCTGTGTAATAGATGTGTATTCTGTGAGCGAGAAACAGAGAGGTGAGACTGTAAGAGAAAACAGAGGATATTACAGCAGATCTGTTGTAGGTTGTGTCTCTTCATTTTGCTGGATAATAGAAAGGAAGGACTGGCTGTTCAGGGTGGACGTATCCCAAACTGGGTGAACCACGTATATCTGTGTCTCTCTTGTTTTATGCGTCTTCTATGTTTATATTTCTGCAATATTATATATATTCCATTGCTCTGTAATATATAATTTTATAACAACATCATTCTTCATAATGGATTCATACTCTTCATCCATAACATCCTTCCAAACTTGTTCTTTCATTGCTTCTTCAAAACTGGGAGGTTGAGCCTGAATGATGGAACTCATAGCTACAATGTACCCCTGGTATGGATTCTTGCTTTCTTTGAAGGTACCTCTATCAGTGACATGTCTCTTAGCATCTTGTAATCTATCACAAAACCAAAGGGGTCTTTTCCTGGTAGAGAGATCATATGGAGGATGATCCAAGGGGTCCATAGGCTATATGGAATCATCAATGATAGCCTTCTCACATTATAGTATAGAAGGACCTTCTAGAAGATCTATGTCATCATCCTTCTTCTCAATAGGATGAGACGGAGGAAGGTCTCTTACTTTTCAAGGGGAAACATCTTCATCAAAAGTTACATCCCTGCTAAACTCGATTTTCCTTTGACTAGAAAAACATATTCTAAAGGCTTTAGAATTTTCATAATATCCAACAAATGTACATTTCTTTCCAATGGCTTCCATCTTGTTCGTCTTGTCCTTCAGCCCATGAAAGTACATAGGGCATCCAAATATCCTTAGATGACCAACAATGGGCTTCACACTTGTACGCACTTCTTTGGGAGTTTTGTTACCAAGGGAGGCTTCTCCCGAAAGGAACTATGGTAGATTTCGATCATGCAACATGGCTCAGGCAACTTCCATGATAGAATTGTTCTTTCTTTCATCCACACCATTCTGCTCAGAATTATATGGTACAATAGTCTCTTTCTTGATTCCATCCTCCTTGCAAAAGTCAACGAACTCATTTGAGGTATATTCTCCACCATTTTCAAACCTGAAAACTTTGATTTTCTTCCCTATTTGATTCTCTATCAACACCTCGAAGTCCCTGAACATGTCAAATGCTTCATCCTTGTGCTTCAAATAGAATATCCATGTTTTCTTGGAAAAGTCATCAATAAAGATTATATAATAGAGGTAGCCACCAAGGGAGTGCACAGGCATGGACATTAGGGTACTTTTGAGGTCTAAAATGGGCCTCCTAAGGAAATTATAATATAATAGTGGAAATAATAAAATAACATTATATTACATCATCAAATTTTAAAGGGAAAAAAACAAAAACAAAAAAACTATTTTTTCAACTTATCTCCCTATGGGTTTACTCAAATTTCGAGCAAAAACACTCATTGGATGTAGAATTTGATTCCTCATCCAAGGAGTACCCATGTTGCATACTTTCGATGGATCTTGCTACATGAAAAATGAGAAATACATGAAAAACGTGATTGCAATCACGTTTTTTCATGTATTTCTCATTTTTCATGTAGCACAATCACGTCTTTTCATGTATTTCTCATTTTTCATGTAGAAGGGTCCATAGAAAGTATGCAACATGGGTACTCCTTGGATGAGGAATTAAATTTTTCTTCCAAAGAGTACTCGTGCTCAAAATTTTAGTAAAAACTTCGGGAGATATGTTGAAAATACGAGTTGAAAAAGTAGTTTTATTATTTTATTATTTTTTAATCTTTTTACTTTTTTACTCCAAAAATGGTGAATCATCCCCCATGGTTGACGTCATCATATTCAATCCTATTGGTTCTTATAAAATTTATTTTGGTTGTACATTTTTCTTAGGAGGCCCATTTTGGACCTCAAAATTCCCCTAATGCATACTCCATCATGACTAGCTTGAACATCGAACATCCCAGAAACCAAATTTCTTTCTTTAGGAAGGCTTCATAATGTAGATGTGCCAATCTTTGGTGCCATAACTCACTTTGATTATTGATATCATGGACCATACCTTGTAGTGGTCTTCCATTGATTCTATAGAGTCCTTCAATTCTAGATCCCAAGGTGAAAGAATCCCTCATGCGAGACTCCATAAGCCAGGTGAGGACCTTTCTCTTATGAAGTCTACTCTCATCCCTTTGTCTTCTAAGGAAGATATAGATACCAAGTTCTTCTTTAATCCCATAACATACATAACATCATGAATAAGAATGGATTCCCTAGAGTCCAAATGAAATTTACGAGAACCAAATCCATTTATAGGATATGTAGAGTTGTCCCCGAGAATGATCTTGGATTTGTCTCCCTCTCAACCAGATTTGAGAAGACTTCTTTATGAAAAGAGAAATTTCTAGAAGCCCCACTATAACTATCCAGCTATCACATGAATATAGAGGAGAGGAACTAGAAAGAGCATAAATAAGAACATACTCAGATTATGAAGCAACGACATTGTTTTCATACCTTGAGCTCCTTTATCTCTTCTATGGACAATAGCCTTCTTCACGATCATCGAAGGAATCTCTCCTCCTTCTATCGTCACCTCTTCTTCTATCATCACCTCTTATTCTATCATTAAACTTGTTGTTTTTGAAGCCACGGTTGCACCTTGGAGCATCTCTCTTTTTCGGGCATTCTCGGGAATAGTGACCATGCGTGTGGAAGTTGTAGTATTCAACTTTTGATAATTCCCTTTTGAATCTTCTATTGGAATCCTTGGAATCTAGAGTAGGCCTTTTAGATGGCCTCCCTCTACATTTTATCTTATTGTCTTGAGTAACAAATGCAGAGGGCTCTCCTTCTTCATGCTTTTAAATCCTCCCTCTAGATATCATCCTAGTTTCTTCTTGAGTGCACTTGCCAACAAGCTCATCAAATAATGGGAACTTGTCATTATTGCTAATAGTAGTAATCAAGGTTTCCCAAATAGGAGGAAGCCCTTGAAGAGTGACCAACACCAGTTCTCTATCAATATGGGCTCACCAATAGTTTGAAATAGATCCCTTAGTTCGGATATCCTCATGACATAAGATTGCACAGATTCCCCCTTGTTCATCTTCATGTCCTTGAGTTGATTCTTCAAGGAGACGATATGATTCAAATTGTTGACCTCATACATACCAACTAGCTTATCATAGATATCCTTAGACTTCTTCAATTTTCCAACATAAGTAAGCAAATGATCTTTCAAGGAATCAATATAAATTTTCTTGGCTTTGATATCACCTTTCTTATACTTGGAATTGGCGATAGTGGGAGAATTTTCCAATGGCTCAGGTACTTTTCCTTCCCCATATTCCAAGACATCATTTTCATCCAATATCACTTCCAACCTAATCTTCCAAGAAGCGAAATTTGATGAGTCGCCTAGCTTTTCAGAATCATTGAAGTAAGAGGTAGACATCATGACCAAGTCAAATAGGATCCTTTGGCTTCTTCCAAAAATGATTTCTCTTATCTATTGTATCCTTGGGCTTATATTCACCTTAGCTCAGATACCATGTTAATTTTTCATTGTTTTATCCTATTACAATCTCTTAGCCCATTTTTTTCTTCAATTAGCAATCAAATTTAATCTTCCAATGATAAATATAAATTGTAGATTGAACAATAAATGCAATGTACAGTAGAAGACAATCAATAGCAATAACAAGAGACACAAGATTGCGTCAAAGACTAGGGGAAAACCCCATAAGGAGGGAAACCCTTTCAAATTCTTCTTGTATTAAAGTGGCATCAAATATTCAGCAGAGAGATACAATGATTCAATTCATTAACAAAAGAGTCAAAGTCAATTATTTGACTATCCAAGAGATCAACCAACCAATATCCAAAATATGAGCCTCAAATTCAAATCTGATCAACAAGTCAAAGTTTGTAATTCTACCACAGTCAACAATAGTCAAAGATGCCCTAATCAATCCACAAGTCAATGGTCAAACTACCTCAAAGGAGCTCAATCAGTAGTAAAAATATTCAACCTTCCTTGTTGTTCAAACCTTAGTCAAAACCATCCCAAAGAACTCCATCAAACTCGATCAAAGGAGAGAGAAGAACCTTGCAGTCAAATTCATATTTCAAAGGTCAAACTCAATGGTCAACAGCAATCAGTGACTACAAAATCTTGGCTCCTCCATAGAAAAAATCGAACCCCAAAGATTGGAATTATGCAATTCAAAGAAAGTCAAAATTCCAAGTCAAACTTGGTCAATAGTCACCCAAACAGGAGGTCAACGCAGAATTTCATAATTGCCTCTTTCCCTTCGCATGTGTGAGCTTGGTCCTCTCAATTATAGACTTGTACAACCCAATCCAAAGAAGAGAGAGAATAATATGTTTGTGATGTAACATTAGGTCTATTTATATGTGCTAGAGGAGATGTAATTTGTTGAATAATGAAGCAAGAAATTCTCAATTTGATTTTGCCTTGATTAAATTGAGAAAATTTGAATTTACACATTAGCAGACAACTTAAATGTAGTTAAATTGTGTGACATGACATGTGTCACATAGTTTACTCAGTAAATTCGAGTTGGATGAGTTAGAGTTCAGTGAAGCATGTGTGATTGCTAGTTTGAAGCAATCAAAGTCAGTTATCTCAAGTTTTTTTTAGTTAAACTAGTTCCAATTGTTGGAGGAACTAGTGGAAGGTCAGTTGTGCAGTGGAACTTCAGTCAAAGTCGGTGATCATCCAGTTAATTGATCAATCAACCCAAAATATCTAGTGCATGCAAAGAATTCGAGTTCCCTAGTTGTGGTGGAGATTCCAAGGCATTGTAACATAAGTTGTATACTAATCTTGAGTGTACATGTGTTGCATGCAATTCAATGATCAACCTTGGGAATTGTGTAGTCCATGGCCTAATTTCTCAAGGAATTGTGAAAGGAAATAGGGGCTCAAGAAGAGGCAGAAATTGACTAACTCTAGATTAGAACTTATCATTGAGCAGAGAGATAGGTTATTCACTTGTAGGTGTGCTCAGTTGAGCAAATAAATTGTAATACATCTCTATTCATTAGATTAATACAAGCAATAGTTGGGGTATTTAGCAGATTACTTTCGTTAGGAAAAATATTGTGTTCATGTGTGTTATTTCTTATTGCATGCCTGAGATTTTTGTTCTAAATTTTGAATTAATTTCCGCAGAGTAGTAGAGTAGGTTTGTGTCTTGTGATTTTGATTAAAACTTCATGAGTAGTTGAAAATCTACATAATAATTAATATATGGTATCAAAGCAGGATTCACAGTAGAACAAAAATTTTGAATTTGTTTATCAGGAGGATCGAATTTGTAGTTTAGTGCAGTATGATCTCTTTATAATTGAGAATATGACCTTCAACGGGTTGAGGATAGAGTATGCCTTGGAAGGCCCCTCTAATTTCATCGCATGGAGGTGATATTGGATGAAAATGGCTTGCTAGAATACATCAAGACAAATGTTGCAAAACCACAAGAATCTTATGCCCGAAACCTTGTTCAGTGGACGAAATATGTAGCCAGGTGAGGAGCATAATATTGAGGAGGGAGTACGAGATCACATTGTCTCAAATATCCATGGGAAAGAAACTCCATTCGCAATGTGGAAAGCACTGATAGAATTGTTAGAGAATAGTAGTGACCACAGGAAGCTAGTGCTCAAGGATAAACTTCAAAATATCAAGATGCAGAAGAATGACACTATTTGACAGTATCTGAGCAGGTTCACAAAATTTCATGATGAACTTGGTGGGGTTGGTGTTAAAGTTGCAGAAGATGACTTGGTAAGCCTAACCTTTCTAGGCCTTCATAAGAGCTGGCATGGCTATCAAGATTCAACGAACGGTATGGATAAACTACTGAATTGGGAATTCTTATGGTATGATTTGGTACAAGAAGAAATAAGACAGAATACCAGAGATGGGACTTCATCCAAGGGTGAGGATGGAAAAAAAATTGCATTGGTTGGAAAGGAAGAGAAGGGAAAAGGGAAGAAATCTCAAACCAAACCAAAATTCAACCAAGGGGGAAAGAAGAAATATTTGTTCAAAATTAAATGCTTCAATTATCATGAATTAGGGCACTAAGCCACAAAGTGTCCACATGAAAAGGAAAGCAATACCCCAAGAGGAGGAGTAGGTGAAGCCTTGGCTTCACAGTTCGAGCTTGACTTTACCCTTATCACATGCATGGCCAACACAGTGATGGGGACCATGTGGCACATGGACTCAAGTGCATTGTTTCACATGAAAGGGTGTAGATATTTTTTCAGTCACCTAGAGGAGAAAGACTTGCAAATGCACATTGAGCTAGGGGACGATGAAAGTTACATCACAACCATGATTGGTACAGTCACCTTTTAGAGGGAATCAGGCTTCCCTCTCAAGTTCATGGGCGTCATGTTCATTCCAGGCCTAAAGAAAAATCTCATCTTCGTTGCAGTTTTCAAAGACTATGGTTACGATGTGATATTTAGCAAAGGAAAAGTGTTCCTGAGACACACAACCATGGGACAAGTGAAGCAAATCGAAGTTCATGTGAAGAACATGTATAAGCTAGATGTGGAATATTGTGTTGCATTAATCATTAAGGCAGAGAAAGTGCAGGGTCGCGATGTTGGTGAACTTTGGCACCGAAGACTTGGCCATTTGCATCATGGTGCCTTAAATATTAGGCAAAAAATAATCATTGGCCTCCCTAAAGGAGCACTTGAACAGCGGTATGTATGCAAAGGATGTACTTTGGGGAAGTATAAAAAAACCACATTCCATGATCGGGATAGCAAAGAACATGTAGTCCTATAAAGGATCCACTCTAATGTCTATGGACCTTTCTCGATAGCCTCCACTGCCAAAATATATATATATATATATATATATATATATATATATATATATATATATATATATATATATATATATATATATAGATATATATATATTCTCATTTTTATTGATGACTTCTCAAGGAAGTGCTGGATCTTCTTCATGCGGAAGAAAGATGAGACATTCTCCAAGTTCATATAATTCAAGGCACTGGTTGAGAAAGAAACTAGCAAGAAGGTGAAGGCTCTCATGAGCGATAATGGAGGTGAGTACGTGTCAAGTGAATTCAAGAATTTTTGTGCAAAAGAAGGCATTCAACAAGAGGTGACAATACCCCATAACCCAAAGTAGAATGGGGTGGATGAGATAAAGAACCATAACATTATGCGAGTTGTGAGGGTGATGTTGCATGAACAAGGCCTATCTCTGCATTTGTGGGCTAAGGTATGAAACACAACAATATATTTGTAGAACTGGAGTCCTCATCAAATTATTGGTATGATTACACCGGAGGAGGCTTTCTCGGGGAGGAAGTCAGATGTGTCGCACTTCAGGATTTTTGGAGCCTATGTTTCTTGCCATGTCTCCAAAGAATCAAGGAAGAAGCTAGATCTAAAATCAAAGTTGGCGGAATCTATGGGTCACACAGAAACTCCACACAATTACCATGTTTACTTGCCATCCCTCAAAATGATAGTTGTGCGAAGGTATGTAAAGTTTGATGAGGAGAAAGCGATGTGGTTCTCTCTTGAGAGGGAGCTTCAAATCCCACCAGAAGAGGAGCTTTTAGCTCCAAAGGAGGAGCCTCAGGAAGTTGTGGAGCAACCAAAAATTGAGGAGCATAGAGTGGAGACATCCACTCAAGCATAACCATCTAGAGAAGGTAGAAAAAGAACCGAGGAAGTTGATAGACTTGTGTAGGATGTGAGGGGGAATGTGGGAGCTCCTTAAAATTTGCACAGGCAGAAAAGGTCAGCTGATTGGTACACTAGCTACATGTCTCTAATGATTGAGCTTGTAGAGACTTAGCCATCCTCTTTTGAGGAAGCAGTAGAGAAACATGTATGGGTTGATGCAATGGTGGAGGAATAAGAATTCATTGTAAAGAACAGTGTTTGGGAAGTGGTCACAAGACTAGCAGATAAATTAGTAGTGGGTTCGAGATGGATCCTAAAGGTGAAGCAGGCAGTAGAAGGAAGCATAGAGAATTATAAGGCCATATTTTTTGCCAAGGGGTACTCTCAAGTTGAGGGAATTGACTATGAGGAGACCTTTGCTCCTGTAGCAAGGTGCTCATCCATTAGATCAATTCTTGCACTAGCTATGCAGATAGAGTGGAAGATGCACCACATGGATGTAAATACAAGATTCCTCAATGGAATTATTAAGGATGAGGTGTACATTGAGCAACTAGAATGTTTTGATACATTTGATCTAGAGTATCAAACAAGCACCATGTGCTTGGTACACCAGGATCAATAGCTATCTCACTGGTTTGGGGGCTTCACCAAAAGGGAAGCAGATGCAAACCTCTATCATAACTTGGTAGAAGGTAAATTACTTATTACTATCTTCTATGTTGGTGATTTAATTTTAACTAGTTATGAACAATTTATAAGATCTTGCAAGGAGTACCTTGCAAGGGAATTTGAAATGAAGGACATGGGTCTCATGCACTACTTCCTCGGGGGCGATGGGCAACTGTTTGTCTCTCAGAGAAAGTATGCAAATGAGATACTACAAAGATTCCACATGGAGAGTTGTAAACCCATGGAGACACCTCTAGCAACCAACTGGAGGAAGGACGATGCCACTTCAGGTGAGGAAGGGGATGCTACCATGGCAGCTATTAGGTTTACTCATGTATCTTGTGAACACATGACCAGATATGTTCTATGCAGTCAACCAGTTGAGCCAAGCTATGGTTACTCCAACCAAATTATTTTGGAAGGTAGCTAAGCATGTTCTACGGTACCTCGAAGTCACTACCCAGTTTGGACTATGGTACAGATGGACATAGGTAGTGAATTTGTGTGGCTTCTCAGATGTGGATTGCTTGTACAAATTATTTTATGCATTGTACAATATTATGTAGATTTCTTGTACAATATTATGTCGTATTTGCTTGTACAATATTATTTTATGCATTATGTTTTCCTTCCATTGAATTTTCAAATTCTATGAAATTGTAAACATAGTTTTCTTTACTCATATTGAGCTTCAAAACAAAATACAATATGAATATAAAGGTTCAACAACAATTTTGGGTCTTAGGCATATGTTCCATGTGTACTATTGATTTTAGTGATGATTACCATGATTGGAATTTAAATTTGGATTGAGCTCTTGCTACTATAGTTGTATTTGTTGTTGTGTATGATCATCTTAATGTATAAAGAATGGACATGGATTTTGATGTCTCCTGTTAAATTTATTTTATGCATGATTGAAGGGTTATCGAAACATGGGCTCCTTATATAAATTGTAGGATTTCCATAGTTGGTAACATATTGTATCCATTCTAAACTGGTAAACTATTTTGGTTATTGTTAATGTACTATAGTAAAGCCTTGTGAAGCATACCTATTTCATGTCATCATCTTGTTGAGTAGGCACTTTCTGTCTTTTATTAAAGTGGCATTCCTTCCAAATTCAATAACCCAAATCTCTTTCATCGAACAACCTAGATGCACGTCAAGCTCACACTACCACGATATTTTAAAATGGAATTGCAATCTAATGTCATCCAATAGTCAGGATATCTTTGATCTAGCATTCTAACAATGTATCGCCCCCCAACTAGCATCAACGCTAAAACAAATTTGTGCCTCCAATCAAATCCAATTCCCCTCGTTAATTGTGATCAACGACCCTCACTCGTTATGTGTGTGTGTGTGTGTGTGTGTGTGTGTGGTGTAACAACCCCCGGTTAAAAGTTCATGTAATAAAGGTTAATAAAGGAAAAATAAGACCAAGGTCATGGGACATGTATTCCAAGTTGAATGGTTGGGAAAACATCACATTGGGGGTCACTTTTGGTTTGTTTATGGCTATGGAAATTGGAAAAAGCAAAGAGGAAATTATTGGAAATTAATTATGGAAATAAAGGAAAATAGGAGAAATGGAAGGTGAAGAGACACAAATTTGTATGCTAAGGAAATTAGAGGGAAAATGAAAGAAAATGAAGAAAAATAGAGACATCAATGATAAAAAGGCACCTGAGAATTAATTGACAGTTTTTTCCCATCTTTGGAGCAAGTGTAGCAAAAGAAAGAGAACAAGCACTTGGAAAATCAAGCAAAGGAAGGAAAAGGAAAAGGAAAAGCAAAGGACAGGCAAAACAAAGCAAGGAGAAGGTTGGATCAATGGCTTCAGTGGGAAGATCTTGTAGGTAACAAGTTGCATGTGTGATTTCCTAGCTGAGGTGTGAATGCATGGCATATGCATTTGTATATTTGGTTCATTTGTTGTCATTGACATGGGTTTTTTCCTAATTTGACAGTGGTTTCAGCCTTTCCTTTCCATTTCCTAGATAGTCTTGGGGTGATGGGGTTCATTCTTGGTTGAGATTTGGATTGTCCGAAGGTTTTGGAACTAGGTGAGGAGTTCTTAGGAAAATTCCCAAGGGTTGGGGGTGGAGATGATTTTCTCTGGGAAGCCTTCGACGGGTGGGTAGAGACAAGCAAATTCCTCAAGGTATGGTGAAGAAATTTTGAGGCATTCAAGCTTGTTTTGGTTTTGTGATCTCTTGACCATTTTTGGCGAGATCACGGTAGTTTGAGCGCAGAGGTGGTTTAACCTTTGGTTGATTATGTCTTAGTTTATCCCATGAGATCCCACATTCATGCTTGGAATATGGCATGGGGGTGTTTAGCTGAAAGAAAGATTTGGTTCAGCTTAATATATGGTCGGGTGGTACTTGGAAGTCCCTGACTTTGTTGGATTTCGCATATGGTAATAAGAGTTATTTTCCTATTGTGATTTATGAGC
Organism: Pinus tabuliformis; assembly: GCA_031772625.1. Classification (NCBI taxonomy): domain Eukaryota; kingdom Viridiplantae; phylum Streptophyta; class Pinopsida; order Pinales; family Pinaceae; genus Pinus; species Pinus tabuliformis. The sequence continues at coordinate 823,339,678 of CM062814.1, forward strand.
ATATGTACTTGTTATTATGTTTCTTTGATGGTGGTTCTATCATGGTTAATATTTTGGTTATATGCTCATTATAAGCATGGTTTATGATATTCTTCAGCTATGGCTCTTATTATGCTTTGATAAGTTAATGAATGGTTGATGAATGCACAGGCTAAGCAATGTTGTTGCAGCTACTTGAGCGGGAATTAGACATTCTCGGTGATTTGCAACTAAAGTACAGATATTTACACTCAGATATGAATTCATGACCTGTAGCTTACATGTTTACCATGTGTTTGATAAAATGTCTAGAGTGTTCTAGTCAGTCTAGGTCAAGTTATTGCTTCAAGTTTGAAGGTCTAGCATTGTCGTCATCTAAATCATGCTTCTGGAAAGTTTCAGGCAATTCTGGGTAGGGATCTGGAGGCTAGGATATAAAAGGTAGCACAAATCCCAGAACCGCGTGCACAAAACTGAAGATTTTAGGTCATAACCAATGGCAGCTAGGCATATGACTGTGATTATAGCCTCATAACTACATACATGCTTTGTTGTGGGTGTGGTTGTGGACCCAGGTCATAGAAACAAGGTTCCAACTTAAGGATTGACCACCTAGGGTATATCTTCAAGTCGTAGGTGATCTGTATCCCTTATAGGATGTCATTTTATGGTTAGTAACTCTTAGTCCTAGGTCCCACTCCTTTAAATAGAACTAGGAGGTTGGGCCATGTCATAGTGGCGCTCTGCTTCAAATTTAATGGAGCGCTTGTAAAAGTGGGTAAATGTAATAGCCCCAAGTTAAAATTTCATGTAATAAAGGAAAAATAAGACCAAGGTCATGGGACACATATTCCAAGTTGAATGTTGGGAAAAACATCCTAGTGGTCATCACTTGTTGTTTATTATGGCTAAGGAAATCGGCAGAGGCATTAACAAAGGAAAAGAGGCACTAATTGGCATTTTATCTATGAAAATAAAGGAAAATAGGAGAAAAGGGAGATGAAAGGTCATATGTTTGCATAAAAGAAAAAATGAAGGTAAAATAGAGGAAATTGAAGAAAATAGAGGCCTTAATGATAAAAAGGCTTCTGAGGATCAGTTCATAGCTTTTTTCAGTTGAGCTTTTGTTGGTTTAGCTTTTCGTCATTTTGGCTTTGGAATTAGTTTCAGAGAGAGAAGAGCACCAAGAGGAGGAAGCAAGAAAGCAAGAAAAGGAAGGACAAGGAAAGCAAAGGACAAGCAAGGAAGGTAGGATCAATTGTCTTCAGTAGGAAGACTTGCAAGTAACAGGTTGCATGTGTGATTTCCTAGCTAGTTTGTGAATGCATTTGTGTAGTTGTTTATCTTGTTGTCATTGGAATGGGTTTTTCCATGTGTGACAAAGGTTTCAGCCTTGCCTTTCCATTTTCAAATAGCCATTGTGTTATGGGGTTCTTTTATTTGGTAGAGATTTGGATTACCAGAAGATTTTGGAATCAGGTGAGGTGGTCTCAAGAAAAATCCCAAGGGTTGGGGGTGGAGGTAGTTTAATCTTCGAGAAGCCCTCGACAAGTGGGTGGAGACAAGAAAATTCCTCAAGTTATTGGTGAATAAATCTTGAGGCATCCAATCTCGTTTTGGGAATTGTGATCTCTTGATCGGTTTTGGCAGGATCGCAATATCCTAAGGGTGGAGGTGGTTTAATCTCCAGGAAGCCCTAGTTGTTTATGTTTTGGTTTGCTTATGTGATCTATTGACTAGTTTTAGCAAGATTGTGGGAGAATGAGGGTGGAGGTGGTTTAATCTATGGGAATCCCTGGTTTTTTATGTCTTGATATCCCACATTCATGCTTGGAATATGGCATGGGGGTGATTGGTAAGAGGAAAGATTTGGTTTAGCTCAATCTATGGTCGGGTGGTACGTGGAAGTCCCTGACTTGGTTGGATTTTGCATATGTTAATAAGAGCTCTTTTCCTATTGTATTTTATGAGTACTTGTACTTTTTATTATGTGGCTTTGATGGTTGTTCTATCATGGTTATTATTTTGGTTATATGTTGATTGTAAGCATGGTTCCATAACAGGTTTTAGGTATGCCTCTTGATATGTTTTGAATAGTTGATGAATGGTTAATCATTGCATGAGATCAAAAATGTTATTACAGCTATTATGAGAGGGCATTTGACCTTCTTGGTGATTCTCAGATAAGTTTCAGATCCTTATGTTCAGATATGCATTCATGACCTATAGATTACATGTTCACCATATGTTTGACAAAATGAATGTCATGGTTAGGCCTGGTTAGGTCAAGTCCTTGATCATGTTTTGTATGAATGGATTTTTCCTGATCTAATTTATCATTCTAGAAAGTCTCATTGAGTTCGGTGTAGTGGTATGGAGGCTAGTGTGAAATGGTGGCTCAGAATCCGAGACTGCACCCTCTAAACTGGATGTTTTGGGCACTGAGGATGAGTCCATTTGAGGCACTTTGTGGGAAGAATTTTAATACTCCTATCTATTAGAGTGATCCAATGAATAGGGTGTTGATTGGACCTGACATGTTGGCAGAAATGGAATAGGAAGTGTAGGTTATCAAGAAGAATCGAAAGGCGGCACAGGATAGGTAGAAGAGTTATGCAGACCAGCATAGGGTTTTTGAGTTTCAATTTGGGAGCATGTGTACTTGCGCATCAAGCCCAAGAAGATCTCCTTAAGGATTGGGTCATGTACCAAGTTGACACCTCAGTATTATGGCCTTTTGAGATCCTTGAGATAATTGGACCAGTAGCATACAAACTTGCACTACTCTTAATAGTAAAATTCCATGATGTTTTCCATGTTTCATTGTTTAAAATATATGAGAAGGATGTTGATCATGTGATTGACTAGTTTATATTGCATGTAGAGCCAGAAGGAGAATTCAAGTTGGAACCTCAGTGCATATTGTAGTGGAACCAACTCTATGCTCCAGAACTGAGCAATCTAGCAAGTTAAAGTGCAGTGGAAGTACTCTGGGCCCAATGAAGCTACATGGGAGATAGAAGATCAGATGCAGGCTTTGTATCCTTTATTGTTGGTTGAGACAAAGGAGTTTTGGTATATGTATATACCTATGTATGGATGTTATTATAATTAAGGCAATGAGATGTGTTATAAATATCTAATAAGCAGTATGGTTGTCAGATTCTCATGTTTGTCATGTTGTTTTTCCTTTTCAACAAGTTGTTCATTGTAAATATTGCATCGAGCTAAGTTATAAAGCTCCATATGCAGTATGTTTTGGTTTCAGTGGTTTTTCTTATTATAGGTGTCATAGAACACTGAGGACAATGTTCCCCTTAGGGGGAAGGGTTTGTAAAAACCTTGGGTTAAAATTTCATGTAATAAAGTTAATAAAGGTGAAATCATATCAAGGCCATGGGACATGTATTCCAAATTGAATGTTGGGGAAAACATCCTAGTGAGCATCACTTGTTGTTTATTATGGCTAAGGAAATTGGCAAAGGCAAAGAGGCACTAATTGGCATTTTATTTGTGAAAATAAAGGAAAATAGGTGAAAAGGGAGATGAAAGGTCACATGTTTGCATGAGAGGAAAATTGAAGGAAAATAGAGGAAATTGAAGAAAATAGAGGCCTCAATGATAAAAATGTGTATGAGGATCAATTCGCAGATTTTGTCAGTTAACCTTTTGTTGGTTTAGCTTTCTATCAATTTGGCTATGAAATTTGTTTGAGAGAGAGAAGAGCACCAAGAGGAGGAAGAAAGAAAAGGAAGGAAAAGGAAAGCAAAGAACAAGCAAGGAAGGTAGGATCAAGCAGCTTCAGAAGGAATACTTGCAGGTAACACGTTGCATGTGTGATTTCCTAGATGGTTTGTGAAAGCATGGTACATGCATTTGTGTATTTGGTTCTATTGTTTTCATTTTCATGGGTTTTGTTGGGTGTGACAATGGTTTCAATCTTGTCTTGACATTTCTGAATAGTCATGGTGTGATGGGGTTCTTTTATTTAGTTGAGCTTTGGATTTCTAGAATATTTGGAACCGAGTGAGGTTGTCTTAGGAAAATTCCCAAGGGTTGGGAGTGGAGGTGTTTTAATCTCTAGGAATCCCTCAACAAGTGGGTGGAGACTGTTAAATTCCTCAAGGTATTGGTGAATAAATTATAAGGCATCCAATCTTGTTTTGGGCATTGTGATCTCTTGACCATTTTTGGCACGATTGTAGTAGCTCGAGGGTGGAAGTGGTTTAATCTCAGGGAAGGCCTGGTTGTTTATGTTTTGGTTTGGTTATGTGATCTCTTGACCGGTTTTGGTGAGACCGTGGGAGCATGAGGGTGGAGGTGGTTTAATATCCTGGAATCCTTGGTTGTTTATATCTTGAGATCCCACATTCATGCTTGGAATATGGCATGGGGGTGATTGGCTTAAGGAAATATTTGGTTCAACTCAATCTATGGTCGGGTGGTACATGGAAGTCCCTAAGTTGGTTGGCTTTTGCATATATTAATAAGAGCTATTTTCCTATTGTATTCTATGAGTACTTGTACTTTCTTTTATGTGGATTTTGTTGTAATATCTTTATACTTATGTAATTTATCTTTTAAATTGTATAGTTTTCAAAAAGAAAAATATTATGCACTTTGTAATAAAGAAGAGCATATATTAAAATGTCTCTTTAAGTTTGATATAGGCTCGAATATTCTATTTAAATGCTTTTTTTTAAATATAAATAAAGTGTCTTCGAAGAAGTTATCATCCGAGCAGCTTTGGACACTTCAGACCATCACCGCCCTGATCAACAAGTATTAAAGAATTGTGAGATCCCTCGCACTCCTAACCGTTAACGAGGGGGTCTGCAAAATGGTTTTTCATTTACCGCTTGACATGATGTGTCAAAATTTCAAAGATTGTGGGACCCTGACCCACCCCCAGTGCAAACCTCTTCTGACCTCTACCATCATTCCTGCCAATTTGTCACTTGGCCATCATTTCTACCAAATTAACCTTCGTTATATTTCCCGATAATTTAACTATTTGACCGTTAAATTATTAAATCCCTCCCACCAACGTCTTGATTTTCAATTAATGACACACCAATAAAGGTTATCCAAACTACACCTATTCAAACCCAATTGTAAATCTGAATTCACTTATGTCAAGTGCATTATTATTCAATTCACCAGAGTACTCAGTGACATCAAATCTCTAGATTGTAGCAAATAACCAGTGCTACCAGTTTCCAGTTCATCGGATATTCTATTTCAAAGATTATTTGTGTCTTTTTTATTTTCAAAATGGCCAGTCAAAAGGGTAAATCTAAGGTAACCATTGAAAGCCCAATCCTACCTCTCATGCCTAATTTAGACGAATTCCCTTTGGTCGATACTCAATTTAAAATCATAGAGACCTGGTGTGAATTTGATCTGTATGAGCTACATAATTGGGCATTTCAAAAGTTTGAAGATGCTAGCAATGAATTCAAATTTCTACGAGTCTATGTTACCCCAATTCATTTTCCCCCAAACCCACCATTTGCCTGAATTCGTTACCTAGTATGAAAGTCACTGCTTACCAAGTTAAAGAGCCATAATTGCATGAAATAATAAGATTTTGCTTTCCATAACCCCAGAATCAATTTTCCAAACTTTACAAATAAACCCTCTGAATTCTCTTCATCCTTTTTCAATTTATTCCCTAATGGAAATATATCAAAAACTTACCTTTCAACAACGAGCTCATATTTTTTAGTCATTTTTACCTAAAAATTCAGAATTGCCTCGAACCAATCCACCATATTCCTCTGTTATCTTTCCAGAAATGTCCAAACAAGTGATTTCTATCATTTATTGTCTCTTAGGTTACAAAAATTATCAGTTGATTGATGAAGTAATCTTAGTATTCCTATCAATGTTTTCATCTGGCAAAAAGCCCTCAATATTTTTAATTTTGTCCAGTTTATATTAGATGTCATCCATGAACAGTTTCTAAAATTCAGTGTTGAAGGATCTTTTAAGCATCAATCAATATTGGTATATTTATTTTTGTACCACCAGTCAGAAAGATACAAAATCCCAATGCAAAAACATGATTCATGGGGAAGACCACAGTCTGTCATCCACTAGACTTCTTTGGTCAGGAAAAAAATTAGAAGAGTATTCTTTCAATGATTTCGTGAATCAGTTTTTACATATGTCATTGTATCTCCTTAGCAGTGATGAAGTTCTAACATTGTTTACAAAAATCAAAAGGATCTTACATCTCAGTGAGAAATCAAGTGGAAGATTGGTACCTTTATCAAAACTTTACAAAAATCAGAGTTTATGATTGTGAGTTACCCCCACATAAACTGCCAGTTTTCGTACCCATGAGGATTTTTGCTCTAGATTTTATCAAGCAGAGGTTGAACATGGATGAAATTCATTTTGTGTCTAGGCAGCAAAAGGCCCAATTTAAGTTGAAAGCAAAAGTTTGTCCATTCATAGTATATACCAAAGCAACAGAAAAGGAAGTTGGAAATTTATTGAGACGAATGAAATTCAAGCTAAGTTTCAGCTGACCTTATGACCCTCCAGGAGTAATTTCATTTATGAGAATTGAATAGAAGTCAGCTCCCTATACTCACATATCAAAACCAAAAATTGAGCAGCATGCAAATCGGGAGGTATGGGAAGAAAACACCTTGCGAGAAGTTGAGGAGCAAATTTCCAATCAAACAGCTCTAGAGACTCCAAGATTAAATGAAAAATATTTAAATAGACCAAGTGAGAGTTTGTCTCCTATAGGTTCAGGCTTTATACCAACATAATTTATTTATTTTTAAAAGGGAAAAAAAATGAATGTAGAAGAAGAATCATCAACAATAAGGTACCCAAAGGAATCTGCTACAATTGCACTATCAAGCGAGCCTATGTATTCTCTACAGCAAGTTGAAGAAACAATTTTGGACTCCCCTGCTTCTCCTTCTTCAGGACAGCAAAGTATTTTCACAAGATTCAAAGAAATGAATAAAAAGAATGAAGCACTAAAGACTTCTACCTATTCTGAGTTTTGGAAACAGTCTTCTACCACTCAAACCATATTATTGTTTACACTAGACCCTAACAGAGGACAGTTTTAATTGGCTTTGCTTGAGCCAAAAGTTCCAATTCCTAAAAGTGCAGAGGATTATAAGACTTTTATTTTAATACAAAGCAGATTCATCCAATAGGTCAAATTGATCTACATAAACAGGCAAGTGAGATGATTTATTCCTCCTTGACAAGTTCTGCCATGTCAGCTTCAAAGTTACAATCTTCTCTGAATAATATCCATTCTCAGCTTAAGCTAGAAAAGGTGTCCTTCTTAGCTAAATATACAAGGATAAAAGGATTATAAGATTTGATAATTAAATTAGGATTAGATCCTAATGATGTTAATGCTGCTGAAGAAATTATTAAGAGAAGAAATGGAGATATTCAAGCATTAAGGAAGTAGTTGAAATTACCAACAACGGAGCATCCCCAAACTTTGGAAGTGGGGCAATTAGAGAAACAACAAGAAAATTTGTTGTGTATCGTTGTTGAGCATAATATTTAGATTCAGAATATGGAAGCATATATGGAAACTCTCCTAAAAGAGAAGGAAAAACATATGAGTGCGGGAATTTCTACAGTACAAACAGAATCAACCAAGAAAGAAGCCACTGAAAAGTTGTCAAAGCCTATCGGAGACTTGTCATTAAGAAATGTTGAAATATAGAAATTAAAGGCATCACTGCAAACAATGGAAGAAAATAAACTCAAGGCAGATAATACATATATCTCAGAAGTACAAAAGAATTTCAAGCTAACTAAACAGCTTGAAAAGTACACAGATGAATCAACCAATGCACAGACATTATCTGAAGCAAAAGAGAAAATATGGATTGACATCAATTCAACCATTTCAAAGTTGTGGACATCTATTGAAATAATTTTTGAATAAGAACAGCTGGTACAGAAAGCAAAAGTAGCCATAATAGAAATCAAAGAAGAGTTGGACCACAAACCAGGAGAAGGAACAAGGATCATCAAAGTGCTAAACTCAAAAACTAAAGATGAACTTGAAGACTTGGGAATTGAATATGGGACAGATACAATCCTAGAAGTTAGAAAGGTATTAACAAAAAGAAATTCAATGTTGTAGCTAGAAAACAAATGTCAAAACTTACAATCTCAAATCAAGAAGTTCCACAAAAAGTTTTCTATCCTCAAACAAACAGGACTTCCATCCTTGCGAGATTCTTGTGGCCAATTTTTCCCACTAGAAAATTACCAGTACAAACTACATGAGATATCAATAAAGAAATCAAAGTTTGCTAAGTTAAAAGGGATCATTAGTGGTAAATATTTTCTAGAAGGTTTGGAGAATGATTTATTTATTATGCATGAGGTCCATCATCTATTTATAACTAAGCCAAAATTTGAGAAGTGCACTGAAGTGGATGAAGCCTATAGGAGGGTAATTAAATTTTCATGTCCAAATGGTGAAAAATGGGATAAGTTCCTCAAACCTCTTGAGTGAACTGAAAGCAAGATTTCAGGTAGCATCACAGAAAAGCAGGAACAAAATGCAGTTTTTCAGGTGTTAGTACAGTAAAAATAGGAGCACAAAGAGTAGGAGCATATTTCAAGGCAACAGTTGCAAACAACATCCTTGAATAGTGTGTTGTTTCTACAGAATTAGTTTCAGAATCCCTATTTTGAATTGTATTAATTAGATATATCCAAATCATTTTGGATAGAACTTTATTTTTGTAAAAGATTTTATTAAGTTAGATATTTTTGAATTACACTCTATATATACATTGTAATTCAAAGTAAGAAGGGTTGAACCTTTGAGAGAGCCAAGAAACATCATTGTACTTTTCTGGAAATTTTTAAGGATAATCAAAATATTTTGACTTCGATTTTAACATCAATTGTGTTCATGTGAGTTTTTTCGTATATTCATTTCCGTTTTTCATCATATGTTCAAGGTAACATAGGAGTTAGGGTAAGGCTAAGTTAAGTATTAACTTCCCTGACAACCCACTGCAGTATAATCATCATTGAGAATAGCTAATTAAACAGGTTGTTTAAATTAGTACCTCTTCTTCAATTAATTTTTGCCTTTTGTCATCTCTTGAATGTATATGTGTTGGTTGTAGAAATTTCTCTGCATGCTTGTATTATATCTGATAAATTCAATATTGAGGATGAATGTTTAATTATCATATGTCTTCTTCTTTCCTCTGTCAAAATCAATTGAAGGATTATATGTTGTTAGTAGTGAAAATCAACACTTTGAAAATCTCAGAAGTTTTTGGATTATACAAGTGTAAATGGTTTAAGTCATTGGTAATCCATCTAAGTTAAATCCCTCACTTAGATGCTTTGGCACGGTTCCCGAGCCTAGAATTGTCTTCAAATATACAACAGCTTTGATGGTTGTTCTATCATGGTTATTATTCTGGTTATATGTTGGTTATAAGCATGGTTCCATAACAGGTTCTAGCTATTGATCTTGATATGTTTTGATTAGTTGATGAATGGTTAATGAATGCATGAGCTAACAAATTTTATTGTAGCTATTATGAGAGGGAATTAAACCTTCTTGGTGATTCTCATATAATTTTCAGTTCCATATGTTCATATATGCATTCATGACCAATAGATTACATGTTCACCATATATTTGACGAAATGATTGTCATGGTTAGGCTTGTTTAGGTCAAGCCCTTGATAGAGTTTTGTATGAATGGCTTTATCCTGATGTTATTTATCATTCTGGAAATTCTCATTGAGTTATGGGTAGTGTTCTAGAGGCTAGCATGAAATGGTAGTTTATAATCTGGGACCACACCCTCTGAACTGGAAGTTTTGGGCTATAAACACACCCTTACAGGATTATGCATGTAGTTGGAGGCCTATAACCACATGGAGGCCTTTTCATGCATGTGGTTGGAGACCATAACCGCATGGAGGCCTTTTCATACATGTAGTTGAAGGCCATAACCGCATGGAGGCCTTTTCATGCATGCGGTTGTGGACCCACGTCACTAAAAAAGTAATCCAGCTCAGGTTTGGGAAACTTGGAGTGGTTGTTTAGATCTTGGGTTTCTTGTAGCCCCTAAGGAAGGTGGTTAAAGTTCCACTTTGTTGACTCCACTTCCTTAATTGTACTTAAGAGGTTGGATCATCTCATAGTAGTTCTAAGCTCATGTTACCCTGGTAGGCCATTTAAAGTGGGTAAATGTGGGAGGGGTGGTTACAAATTGGTATCAAAGCATGGTTCAAATAATTGACCTGGATGGGCGGAATGTGTTTTTCATACACGCATGTCAGTTTTCTATGTGGTTGTTATGCATGCATTGTCATGGTTCTGGTTATCATGCATGAGGTTATTGTATGTAGTTGGTGTTATCATGTGTGATGTTGATGTATTGATATGATTATGTATATACATGTATCATGTTAATCTAGATTGATTTTGTAGATGAGATATCATCCCCTAAACTTCACTGAGGTACGTGGATTATGTTTATATTTGGTTTATCTGACATGGTATCTTTGCGGAAAGAAGGGGATCAAAGATAACTAGCAAAATTATGGATTACAGCTCACGAGAGTCTTACAGATCAGATGAGTAGCATAGGCATGAGTACTCTCTGGACATAGTAAATAGCTTGAGAAATTTAAAGGAAGAAATCAAAAGTTTCAAATCGGATAATGACAGGATCATTCAGTCACAGGAAAAATAAGCAAAGGTCAGTGTAGTTATGCTTCAAAGTTTGTTAGACTTGCAGAGACATGGAAAACCACGAATCAGTTATGGATAGGAGGGCAAGATTAATGTGGCATATTGTAGCAGGTCTCGTGGTGGGCACCGGTCGGACAGGGATGACACAGTCATAGATTGTAGGTTCTTGGATGCACCTGACAGGAGAGGCAGTGGCTACAAGTTATATTATAGTTCTAGTTCAGACAGGTATCATGGTCATCATCACTATCATCCTTACATGAGGAGTGAGAGGGGATATTTACCATATGTGATCCAGGTGGATATTGGTGGCCACCCACCTATTACACCTAGACTCCCCAGTTAGTTTCATCTGTTTCCTTGTTCATTTCAACATTTACTATTTTAGCAGTTTTTCAGGTCCTGAAATTCTGGAGTAGTTTTGGCCCTCTAAACGGCATTTTTGGGGTCCGTGGTAGGCCCATAGCCATCAGCAAGGGCCTGCGATGAAAATTGTAGTACTCGGAAAGAACTTTGCAACAAGATATCATACGTGCCAAGCGGAGATAATATGACCAAGTTACGACCCCGGGAAGTTGGTTGCCCAACTAACCCCGACGGGGCCCACAAACTCTTGGTGTTACATCTCCTGGGGTTAGGGTTTTAGTTGTTTAGGGTTTTCTCATGTTTTCCATTAATAAATAATCCCTTGAGCCTCATTGTAACACAATTCAGAGGCATGTAACTGCCACATCTCTTCTCAGAGATAAGCTAGCATTACCCAAGATATCTTATTTCCATTCTATTTGTAAGCATAGTTCAGTATTTTTCTATTAATGAAATGAAGTATTTTTCTGCTGCATCTCTGTGTTTATGATTATATCTGTAAGTTGTTGCGTTGTTGTTTAAGTTCAGATCAAGATGAGTTCAAGACAGCCAAGGCACCTACATTCGATGGAGAGTTGAAGAAACCAGAAGATGTAGAGGCATGGATGTTTGGAATGAAAAAGTTCTTTGAGTTGCATGACTATACAAAGAATATGAATGTCTAGATAGTTATTTTCATTCTCAAAGGGAAAGAAGACATCTAGTGGGAAGATGTGAAGCATGGCAGAGACATCAAGATAGAGGATTTGATTTGGCATGAATTCAAGAGACTCTTCAGGAAGAAGTATTTTTCAGAAAGGTACTATGATAGTAAGGTTAAGGAGTTCTATGAGTTAAAGGTGGGATCTATGAAAGATTAGGAATACATGATTAAGTTCCTAGATTTTTTGAGGTGTGTGCCTTATATTAAGAATGAGAAGACAAAACTTCATATATTTCTTTGTGGAGTGCCATTAGCATTTAAGGATCAGATTGAGTATCATGAGCCTCGGTCGCTGGAAGAAGTCATTGGAAAGTTGAAGCACTGTTATGAGAAATCAAAGCATAAGACAAAGTCTAAGAAGGGTTGGAAGTTGAATGATAATACTAAATGAAAATGGCCACCGAAGAAGGGAAGACCTTAGGATACATGTGAGAAAGAGAATGTTTCTCCTTAAAAGAAGTTTAATACAGTTGAGAAGGGGCATGGATCGTAGCCTGGAGAGCAGAAGAATAGAGGTAATGGTCCTTTGCAATGTTGGATATGCAGTAAGGATCGTCGCAAGAAGGATCGTTTGTTATATCATGGTGGTAGGTATCAGATCTACAATGCTCAGGAGGCGAAAATAGTTGGGGATGTTGGACAAAGCATTCCTCGGATCTATGCAGCATTGGATAACAAGAAGGCGGATCGCCAGGCATTAGTTATCGAGATGGAAGGTAATCTCTGTGATCAAGTTGTTTCTATTTTTATTAACACAGGATCTAATTATAGTTATGTTAATCTTGACATGGTGGATAAGTGTGGTTAGAGAAAAAAAATGCATGGAGAGTCTTGGTTGGTGAAATTAGCTATAGGTACTAAGAAAAGAGTTCATCATTGGGTAAGAGGATGTGAATTTGAGTTGAATGGTATGCCTACGTCAGTACATCTAATTGTACTTCCAATAGGATCATACAGTATGCTTCTGGGAATGGATTGGTTGTACCTTCACAGGACTAAGGTGGAATTTTATGAGAAGGCTATTGAGTGTTTGGATGATGATGGAGAAAAGAGAATCTTGTAGGGTAAGAAGAAGCCAACATCAGTGAGAATGGTTACAGCTATGCAGGGAAAGCGCAGTTGCAGGAAGTCTTGAAGAGGTATATGGTTTTACGGCAGTTTGAGGATGTATTTCCAACAGATATTTCATAGTTACTACCTCACAAGAAATGGATTTCTCTATTGAGGTTGTACCAAGAGTATCACCAACAACAAAGGCACCTTACACGATGAGCACTCCAGAGTTAGTGGAACTGAAGTTGCAGTTGAAGGAAATGCTTGAAAATGGATACATTAGGCCAAGTATGTCACCTTGGGGTGCACCAGTGTTGTTTGTGAAGAATAAGGATGGTACTCTTAGGTTGTGCATTGATTATAGGCAATTGAACAAGGTGACGATCAAGAACAAACAATGTAAACTTTGAAACGGGAACTATAAACTCAAAACGGGAACTCTAGCCAAAAAACCCCAAAAAAACATGAAAAACAGTGTTAAAAACAAAAAGTGTTGATGTTGGAATAACACCTTTTTTTTCAAGGTTAAATTTTCAACATGTTTTAAAAATGGCAATGAAAACTAATTTTTTGTGCAAAAAACACCCTCAAAATGAGAAGTGTTGATGCTGGAATAACACTTTTTTTTATGAGAAAAAAAAAAATCAGCGTAAATCACATGATAATACATTTGTCGACGCGTTTCGAACCAACGAGTGTGGTTCATCATCAGGACAAGTTGAAGAATCAGATCATGGCTACATGTTAAATAGGGATAACAGATCTTCCAACGGCTAGGTTTGACTGGAAAACGGCTATATTAGACTAGACTGGACAAACAGCTATAATTGACCATGAAACGGCTAGATTTGACTAGTCAAATTATTTAATTATAATAATATTATTAGATAAATAGTTATTCAATGTATTAGTGTTTAATATCAATATATTTTATAATGTTTTGAATGTCATTAAAGTCTAGAATGCTAAATACGAATATTATTTTAATACTTTTTGGTTGGTATTGTGTGTTATTTTAAGTAAAATGTTAACCATATTTGAGTTAAAAATAATAAATCTAGGGAATATTAATAATAATAATGAGTAAAATGTTAACATATATTAATAGATCTAGGGATTATAACTATTAGTAATCGTATGGATTTAATATTATCCTTAATAACTAAAATAATAATATTAAATATATTATTATTATTATTATAGTACTATTATTATTATTAATGGTTTGGGTAACTTATTAATATAAATTTATTAGTTAAGCTATCTAATGTGAACTTAAACTTATTACTTAAATCTAAATAATTATCTTATAATAAATAATTTTAACCCATTCAGTTAGTCATGAAAAGGACTATCTCATAAATATAAGGAAAAGAAAATGAGGGAGATTTAAAAAGAGGACCAAAAACTCAAATAAGAATTAAGGAGAAAGAAAACAGGTTAGTTAGAAGCTTCACTACAGGATAATTATGGGAAAAGAAAGGAAATAGAAAATTAGTTCAAGTCATTGATTGGGAGGGGAAGAAACGACTAAGAAGAGAGGGCAGGGATTCAGCTACTACTGATCTTCCAATCGTCATCTATATTGAGATTGCTTGGCCTTTTTTCAATCTCAATGGCTTCCCTAAATTTTCGGTGATGAAACTGCGCAACCTTAGCAATAACCTGGGCCTCCTCAATACAAACATGATGTTTAGTCTTCTCTGCATGCTCCGCTAGTGTGGAAGACTTGGTTCTCCCATGTTTTAGGTCTGTTGTGTGCTCATTAATCCTTTGATTAATAGAGCGTCCAGTCTCACCAATGTAGGGGGTCCCACAGGAACAAGGAATAATATAGACACCCTTCATGTCCTTAGGGTTGACAGGATCCTTCACTGATCGGAGGGAATTACGAATGGTGTTAAGGGGTCTAAAGGTCGAGGGAACATTATGCTTCTTAAGAATCCTAGCAATCTTATCAGTGGTCCCTTGGATAAAAGGTAGATGGACCCCTGGGACTCGATCTTTAGGTTCTTTTTTAACCACCAAATTCTTGTAGGCTTTAAGGAAAGCCTTCTGACCAAGGTGTCTACTATAACCGTTCTCAACAAAGACATTAAGGAGATGGGATTTCTCTTTATCGAAGCTCTTTTCATCAGAGATTCTTAGGGCACGAGTAGCGAGGGTGTTGAGAATGCCCAACTTTTGAGCATGGAAATGATGGGAACTAGCATGAAGATACTGCTCAGTATGTGTTTTCTTCCGAAACACTTGGTGGGAGAGGGAATTGTCAATATTCTTTGAAATAAGAATATCAAGGAAAGGGAGGCAACCATCGACTTCTTTTTCCATGGTGAACTTAATGGTGAAGGATTGACTGTTGAGATGCTTGAAGAAGAGATCCAACTCCTCTTGGCCATGAGACCAGATGACATTAGTGTCATCTACAAATCTTTTCCAGAGCTTGGGTAGGAGACGGGTTGAGGCCAAAGCCTTGGATTCAAAATCTTCCATAAAAAGATTAGCAACAACAAGGGACAGGGGTGAGCCCATGGCAACACCACAGGTCTGCTCAAAGAACTCGCCCTGAAAACTGAAAAAAGTGGAAGTGAGACAAATCTTAGCTAACCCAGTGGTATTAGGATCTGTGAGACAGTTGATAACCTCCATGGCCTCCTTTATAGGGATGCAAGTGTAAAGGGAGACTACATCAAAACTCACAAGAATGTCCCCAGGGTCAAGCTTTATGCCCTTGAGCTCTTCAACAAAGGATGCAGAGTCTTTGACGAAGGACTCCGTAAGGCCAACTAAGGGTTTAAGCTTCAAGGCAAGGTATTTAGCCAGAAGGTAGGTAGGACCACCAATGGTGTTGACAATGGGCCTTAGGGGAGCCCCCTCCTTATGAATCTTTGGAAGCCCATAGATCCTTGGAGTAATGGGACTGCTCTCAATGAGTTTATGGCAAAGGGAACTCACGGAGCTACTGGACTTGATGGCAAGAGCCACAGTCCTAGATATCTTCTTTAGAGGGTTCTTGGGAAGCTTTTTATAGCTTCCACTATTATACAAATGATCTAACATCTTCTTGCGGTAATCCTCTTTGTCGAGGATGACAGCAGCCCCTCCTTTGTCAGCTTTCAGAACTACGACATCATTGTTCTGGTTTAAGGATCTGAGGGCAACAAATTCCTCCTTGTTGAGGTTGCTACTAGGGGGCTTTGCCTTCCTAAGGACAACGGCACAATCTTGTCTAATAGTGTCCTTAATATTATCGGGTAAACCTCTAATCCTGAATTCCACGTCACAGATAATGTCATCTATTGGGATCTTCTTAGGGGCTAGGGCAAAATTTAAACCTTTACCCAAAAGCTTAAAAACAAAAGGGGGAAAGGAGAAACTAGAAAGATTGATAACTTTATTATTTCGAGAGGGAGGGGGAAGATTAATATTATTATCATTACAATTCTTATTATAATTAATCATAAAATCATTGTTTTTTTCAAATTTGTTATTATATTTTAAATTATTACAACTATTAATAATCGATAAATTATTATTATTATTATTCTTATTGTTACAATTAAGTGATAAATTATTAATATTATTATTAAGAAATAAATTATTATTATTATTATTATTATTATTATTGTTAATGGATATATTATTGTTGTTATTATTATTAGTAATTGATACATTATTATTATTATTATTACTACTACTACTACTACTACATAATATTAAACCTATTTCTAGTTTATTAAGATCACGACTATGGTATTCCTTACAGAGATTTGCGCCCTCACCGCAAAGGCAGATAGGGCTTTCTACACTTGTGAATGGCATAAAGTTTAGATTCGGCTTAGGTGAGGCAAAGAGTTGGTTGATGGACTCGGAGAGGCTCACAAGCGGACTAGAAGGGAGGGGGCTACTCTCATTTGACAGTGATAAACCAACGGGAGTTACACTATTGTGTGATGAATCGGGACCAGGTGAAGAGATGACTGTGCAGTGTAATCCAGCGACGGGGTCAGGCGAACCAGAAGGGAGTGGTTTATCATCAGGCAACAACTCTAGATTTTCTGAGGAGCTCGGCGCGATATAAACCCTGAGGCTAGGCTCAATAGAGGAAATTTTGTCCAAAGGGTTAAGACTGGATTGATCCGCGTTTATAGTCAAGCTGGACAGCACTTTAGGAACGAGGGTGTTGGTTGAAGGTAAGCCAAGAACTACGGTCCACTTGTTTGAATTTGATACAACCTGGAATGGATTGAGGCTGCCAAGGGAGCCGGCCTCTTCCTCAGATTTTAAAGAATTTTCTTGAACCGCTAGCGGGGAGGATGAGCTAGAAAGACTGAATGCCCAAGTCTGGAGGGTAGATTTCTAATTAGCCGAAAGCTGGCTATGGGAGATTCCTTCCAAGGACACGAGAGGGTCGACGAACATCGAAGATTTATGGGCCAATTTTCGAAATTTTGAAGCTTGTTTTTGCCTTCGGAGATCTTCCAAACTCAAGGATTTCAATGTTGAACATGCATCAATCCTGGCCCAAAGGGAGGCAGAAATCAAGCCCGAAAGTTCCAAATGCAACTTCAGAAGATTCCGAGAAAGCAGATCCAAGGATCTTCTAACCCTACTAATCTCAGATCTTAGTAATGCTAAACTGGCCTTTAGAAAAACCTGACAGTTCTGAGGAGTGTGGAGGCGATGATTAATCTGGGCAAAGACCGGGATGATGGAGGAGTCTCTGCATCTTTTAAGAAACGCCAGATCTGACTTCAACTTCAAAACCTGCAAGCGTGCCCGTTCAAATTGATGAACCTTAGTTGCAGTGGCTTTTCCGTGCAAGGATTCAATTGTTGAATTGAGGCTTCTGTGATCCATATCAAGTTTATGAGAAAAAAAAATCGACGTAAATCACATGATAATACATTTTTCAACGTGTTTCGAAACAACGAGTGTGGTTCATCATCAGGACAAGTTGAAGAATCAGATCATGCCTACATGTTAAATAGGGATAGCAGATCTTCTAACGGCTAGGTTTGACTGGAAAACGGCTATATTAGACTAGACTAGACAAACGGCTATAATTGACCATGAAACGGCTAGATTTGACTAGTCAAATTATTTAATTATAATAATATTATTAGATAAATAGTTATTCAATGTATTAGTGTTTAATATCAATATATTTTATAATGTTCTGAACGTCATTAAAGTCTAGAATGCTAAATACAAATATTATTTTAATACTTTTGGTTCGTATTGTGCTTTAATTTAAGTAAAATGTTAACCATCTCAACCATCTCATGGATCCTGATACCGCTCGGTTAGTTGAGATCTGTCCCACTTCCACTTTTTTCAGTTTCGAGGGTGAGTTCTTTGAGAAGACCTATGGTATTGCCATGGGCTCACCCCTGTCCCTTGTTGTTGCTAATCTTTTTATGGAAGATTTTGAATCCAAGGCTTTGGCCTCAGCCCATTTCCCACCCAAGCTCTGGAAAAGATTTGTAGATGACACTAATGTCATCTGGTCTCATGGCCAGGAGGAGTTGGATCTCTTCTTCAAGCATCTCAACAGTTAATCCTCCGCCATTAAGTTCACCATGGAACAAGAAGTCGATGGTTGCCTCCCTTTCCTTGATATTCTTATTTCGAAGAATATTGATTGATCCCTCTCCCACCAAGTGTTTCGGAAGAAAACACATACTGAGCAGTATCTTCATGCCAATTCCCATCATTTCCCTTCTCAAAAGTTTGGCGTTCTCAACACCCTCGCTACTCGTGCCCTCAGAATCTCTGTTGAAAATAGCTTCGATAAAGGATGGTTAACATATCGTTCAATTGTCTCACGGATCCTAATACCGAGCGATATCAGGAGCATGCGGAGAAGACTAAACATCATGTTTGTATTGAGAAGGCCCAGGTTATTGCTAAGGTTGCACAATTTCATCACTGAAAATTTAGGGAATCCATTGAGATTGAAAAAAGGCCAAGCAATCTCAATAGAGATGACGGTTGGAAGATCAATAGTTGTTGGATCCCTGCCCTCTCTTGCTAGTCATTTCTTCCCCTTCCACCCCCCTTCTATTAATGACTTGAACTAATTTTCTATTTCCTTTCTTTTCCCATAATTATCTCGTAGTGAAGCTTCTAACTAACCTGTTTTCTTTCTCCTTAATTCTTATTTGAGTTTTTGGCCCTCTTTGGAAATCTCCCTCATTTTCTTTTCCTTATATGAGATAGTCCTTTTCATGACTAACTGAATGGGTTAAAATTATCTATTATAAGATAGTAATTTAGATTTAAGTAATAAGTTTAAGTTCACATTAGATAGCTTAACTAATAAATTTATATTAATAAGTTACCCAAACCATTAATAATAAGAATAATACTATTATTATAATATTATTATAATAATAATATAATAATATTTAATATTATTATTTTAGTCATTAAGGATAATATTAAATCCATATGATTACTAATAGTTATAATCCCTAGATCTATTAATATATGTTAACATTTTACTTAAAATAACACACAATACCAACCAAAAGTATTAAAATAATATTCGTATTTAGCATTCTAGACTTCAATGACATTCAGAATATTATAAAATATATTGATATTAAACACTAATACATTGAATAACTGTTTATCTAATAATATTATTATAATTAAATAATTTGACTAGTCAAATCTAGCCGTTTCATGGTCAATTATAGTCGTTGGTCCAGTCTAGTCTAATATAGTCATTTTCTAGTCAAACCTAGCCGTTGGAAGATCTGTTATCCCTATTTAACATGTAGCCATGATCTAATTCTTCAACTTGTCCTAACAATGAACCACACTCGTTGGTTCGAAATGCATCGACAAACGTATTATCATGTGATTTACGCCAAAAAAAATATTCTCATAAACTTGATATGGATCACAGAAGCCTCAATTCAACTTTTTTTTTCCAGGGTAAATTTTCAACATGTTTTAAAAATGGCAGTGAAAACCAATTTTTTGTGCAAAAATTGTGCAAAAAACACCCTCAAAACAAAAAGTGTTGATGCTGGAATAACACTTCTTTTTTCTAGGGTAAATTTTCAACATTTTCAAATAATGGTGTAAAAGATTTTATCATGACTCCGAAAAACATTCAAATTTCAAAAGAATAATGAAAACATAAAATTAAAAATAAAAACAAAATTTAAAACAATGAAAAAAAACAAAAACAAAAGAATAGCAAAACATAAATAAATATATATATTAAAAAAAATCAATCATAAAAATATTTAAAAAAAAAATAAACTATAAAAGATAAGAATTAAAAAACTAAAATATATATATATATATATAAAGAAATAAATAAAAATATACATTAAAAAAAAAACAAAACAAAACAAAAAACAAAGAAAACCATTTTACATTTTAATATATATATATATATAAGAGTTTTCGGCAGAAATCTCTTTAAAACTTGTCCTAACGATGAACCACACTTGTTGATTCGAAACACGTCGACAAATGAATTATAATGTGATTTCCGTCGAAAACTCGTCTCAAAATATTGATATGGATCAGAGAAGCCTAAATTCAACTATATATATATTTTGGATTTAAGAAAAAATAAAAATAAAAATATATCATTTAAAATTTTATAAAAATATAAATATAAATATAAACAAAAAAAATGTCGTCGTCGCCCGTGGGGGCGCGGCCCTGGGCAGCGGGGTTGCCGATTCTCGCCGCCCGTGGGGGCGCGACCCTGGGCGGCAGAGTTGTCGATTGCCCCCGCCCGGCCCCCCCAGGCAGCGGAGCTGCTGATTCCCGTCGCCCGTAGGGTCGCAACCCCATGGCCGGCAGCGGGCCGGTTCCGGGAATCGACCAGGCCCCACTTCAAGGGAATTGTGTGTGTATGAGTGGTTGTCATCACATAGACATGTTTCACACTCACCTCACGCACTCATGTCACAAAGGTTGTTCAAGAAATGTATGTCTTATGTATTCTGGATGGTCTACGTTGTGTCACTAAGTGTCCCTGTGCAATCAAAGTCAAGTCCCATCAATGTTTGCATATGTTTCACTGATCTCACACTTAGCCATTTTCCTAAGCAACCTAGCCTCATCCATCTTCCCAGAACTGTGTGCTTTGCTTCTACAACCATCAAGCTTCCTCCCTTATCTGTTGAAACCCCGCAGTGAGCATAGACACCAACCTCCCTTTCTTGCTGAAACCCCGCAATGAGCATAGACACCAACCTCCCTTGCCTGCTGAAACCCTACAACCCACAGAGGCCCCAGCCTGCACTGCACTCAGAAATTGCACAGAGGTGTCCTCCCAGGACCCTTGTCCCACAACAGTGCCTTGAGCCTCAAAACTGTGCAGTGTTGTCCAAGTTGTCTTGTTTGTCTTGCATGCAGAAACTGCGCAGATGGGCCTCCCAGGGCCCCATTCCAACAGCAGTCACTGTCTGCTGAAATCGCGCAGTTCTACCTCTCAGTGACTACAGGAAAAGGTGACATGTTGAAATCGCTTCCAACGAGTTAAGGAGAAGGACCAAGGAAACGAGCAATGGAAAAGATCAGGACCGCATGCGAACTCCACCAGATGCATGATCATCTTAAGGGTAAGTATGGTAAGTAAGGAACATCTTCCGAAGTACGCCTCTTAGTTGAGTTTGCAGGACTGCTTGTCATTGTCATATCATCCTGTCCTCAGTAACATGCATGTGTGCAATCATGAAAAGTCATCTCATGTGTCTCTTCTACATGTCTTGCTTCTTTTCACTTGTTTGACAAATTTTCGTCTTCCGCATGTTGATTGATATGTCATGCTTGCAACCTCATCCTGGTGATGTTGAAGGTTGTGTTTGAGTTGTGTTCGCCATGTACACATCTATCGCACTCACACACAATGTTGTATGCACTGTCGCACAAGCGTCGTCGCGGTCATTCAATGATCCATCACAAGCGTCGCGCTTGTCGACCGCACCATCAGTCATTCATGTTGAGAATATGTTGTCTTGATGGTTTGAGGTGTCTTGTCATCAAGTTATGTTGAGTGTGTGTTCGCAATGTTCACGTATGCACAAATTCACTCGCTCACACACTTAGTCATTTTGCTGAAGTTCTGACGACTGAATCACCCTCTAACAGTTGGACCTCCACCTTGCAATCGACTCGATCAACTGTCACCTAGAACAGCGCAGAAGTGTCCAACAAGCCATTTCAATCTGCGTTGACTGCAAGCTAATCATCCAACCCTCCTACTAGTCAACCGGAGAGTTTGACCAGGCAGTCCCTTGAGACTCACTCCCCTCAAAAATTGCGCAGAAGCTGCAGACCTTGCCCACTCCACTGACTAAGAAAACTGTGCAGACAGGTCGAACAGATACTGAATGTCCGTCCATGTCTCCCCTCCAAGATTGTGCAATTTTTCCAGCCAGTCACCAGTAAGCCAACCAGCTGCTCACCCAGAAAACTGCGTAGATTTCTGAGCAAGCCCCTCAGCAGCCCAGCATCCCGCTCAGCTCAGAAACTGCGCAGAGGTGGTCAGCAGGTCAACCTCCCAGCAATTGTGCAGTTTTTGTCTCCAGTAAACCCCGCAGCCCGCTGCCAGCTCCCTCCAGGAATTGCGCAGTTTTTGCTACCAAGCCTCCTGAAGCCTGCATCTACTTTCGATCATTTACAGAATGCACCGGATGTCAGTACATCATTTGATAGTGGGGAGGACAAATTCTTCATTAAACATCCACTTGATTTTTCATCTGCTTTTTCTAGAAACACAGATGGTGAACATTCTTGCTTCTCATCTACCCCTCTATGTGATTCATCAAATCATGAGGATGCTGACAAACATCCTAAATTTTTTGATATTGGTTATCATGATCTCTATACTTATTCATCTAATCATGATGTGATTCACTCATTGTTAATCTATCTAAGACATCGATCGCCAATGATCTATCTATTGACAGTGTGGAAACCCCGTAGGCTATTGAGGCACTTCAGCCTGGGCTGATGGTTATGTCGGGCCCTCGCTGTCTTGAGGTTAGTTCCACTTCTTATCAGAAAATTTGTGAAACACCTGAGGCTCCTCATCACTCATTTACATGCACTGAAGATCAATCCAACACACAGATTTAACTTCCTCCACCGGAATCACATGATCCCAACGCTTGCGCACTAGAGGAATCATTCACAACAAGCACACTTAAAAGGCATAAGCTGTCTACTTTTCTCATGTTTTCTTGTCTGTCATAATCAACAGAGTGCACATGTTTATCATCTACATGTAGTGTGTCATAGCACCATGTTAAGTCCACGAAATGTTTGTCTATGCATTCACTCTTTTCTTTTCTGTGGATGTTTTAGAACTCAGAGCATGTTGGTGTTCATTGTTATATATTTTTTGTTTTCTAGTTCGCTTGACTGTGCTTCTCATGAACCATGCCTTCACCAACATGGGCAAGCCAATGCGTTGGTGGCTTCATTGGAAATATCACTTCACGTGAATAGGCCCATGCACAGTTTAGCAAGGGAGTATGAGTAGTGTTTGCTTCTTTGCATTGCTTTGCTTTGCATTATAGTTTACATGTTTGCCTACTTTCTTACTTTCTTTGGTTTGCTTGTTTTCTTGCTTTGCTTACTTGTTTTGATTTCGCTTTACTTTTTCTTGCTTGTACCCGTAGGTTAGCCTCTCCTAAAATCATGTTTGGCTCCCGAGACAAGACGGGGGAATCTAAGAGGACTTGTACAGCTATCAACATTTGGTTATTTATTGTCCTCTCTCTTTATGACGAACTTATTGTCTTCAGTCGATGATGCCTTGATGGAAAATACTTTTTGTTCAAAGTAAGTCTTGGTGAAAACACAATGCTTGCACTCTAACTAGTACCACCTACTCTAGTCGGTTGTTTTGGGTTAACCCTTGTCAGCTCAATCAAGTAGAGTAAGGTGAGGGGGAAAACCTTAACAAGTATGTCAGAGGTATACATAACATACTTCTTTGAAGGAACAACCTCTTCTACTCTCAATAAGTCGGGATCCCTCTTCCGCCTCTGAAATAAATAAGTGCCTATGCACAGTTCTTTGAAAAATGAAAAATGAAAATATGAAAATTCTGAAAAAATGAATAAGGCGAAAGAAGAGAAAGGCTTCCTGCGTAGAGAGGTGATGCAAGTAACTTCGTTGGGGTACTGACCAGGCTCACTAGTAGCGAAGCGATGCTTGTGTTCCTACGTGACTCCGTCGGGGTATTGTCCAGGCCTGCTGGCAGCGGAGCAACACCAGAGATGAAACTTAAACTCTGACTGTCATATTACTTGTGCACCAATATACCCCTCATCCCCAATCGAAACAATTGGGTTGACTTGGCTTGGAATGTGTGTTGATCGATCAAGAGAATGGTAGGGACTACATCTTTCAACCAAGCTCGTGTGGTAACTACGATGAAAGAACCGAACAATAATTTTGGAAAGGTTAGACTTGCTTTTCACGGAACAAGGTCCATACAGAGAGCTGGAGTTCTACTAGTGTGTCACCAAGTGTTGTAGCGGCTACAACCACCCTCCAAAATTTTGGCTCGCATGCAAATTTCGGAGCCTACGTTGGATACGGCGATCGATTATCCTTGGTCGCTTGTTGGTAAGTTGATGATTTCAAGCTCCCCTCCTTGATCTAAAGAGTTGTTTGTGTTCTCATCTTCATGTATCATGTGTCATATTTGGGCATAGGGGTTGTGTTTGTCATACAAAGGGAATGTTGTCTTGCTTCAAGGCAATTATGTGCGTATGAGTGGTTGTCATCACATAGACATGTTTCACACTCACCTCACGCACTCACGTCACGAAGGTTGTTGCATCAAGAAAAGTATGTCTTATGTATTCTGGATGGTCTACATTGTGTCACTAACTGTCCGTGTGTGATCATAGTCAAGTCCCATCAATGTTTGCATATGTTTCACTGATCTCACACTTAGCCATTTTCCAAATCAACCTAGCCTCATCTAGCTTCCTGGAATTGTGCGCTTTGCTTCTACAACCATCAATCTTCCTCCCTTGTCTGCTGAAACCCTGCAGTGCGCATAGACACCAACCTCCCTTGCCTACTAAAACCCTGCAACCCACAGAGGCCCCAACCTGCACTGCACTCAGAAATTGCGCAGAGGTGTCCTCCCAGGACCCCTATCCCATAGCAGTGCCTTGAGCCTCAAAACTGCGCAATGTTGTCCAAGTTGTCTTGTTTGTCTTGCATGCAGAAACTGTGCAAACAGGCCTCCCAGGGCCCCATTCCAGCAGCAGTCATTGTCCGTTGAAATCGCGTAGATCTACCTCTCAGTGACTACAGGAAAAGGTGACATGTTGAAATCGCTTCCAAGGAGTTGAGGAGAAGGACCAAGGAACTGGGTAATGGAAAAGATCAGGACCACATGCGAACTCCGCCATATGCATGATCATCTTGAGGGTAAGTATGGTAAGTAAGGAACATCTTCCGAAGTATGCCTCTTAGTTAAGTTTGCAAGACTGCTTGTCATTGTCATATCATCATGTCCTCAGTAACATGCATGTGTGCAATCGTGAAAAGGTCATCTCATGTGTCTCTTCTACATGTCTTGCTTCTTTTCACTTGTTTGACCAACTGTCGTCTTCTGCATGTTGATTGATATGTCATGATTGCAACCTCATCCTAGTGATGTTAAAGGTTGTGTTTGAGTTGTGTTTTCCATGTACACATGTATTGCACTCACACACAATGTTGTATGCATTGTCATGCAAGTGTTGTCGTGGTCATTCAACGGTCCATCACAAGCGTCGCGCTTGTCGCTGGCACCATCAGTCATTCATGTTGAGCACATGTCGTCTTGATGGTTTGAGGCATCTTGCCGTCAAGTTATGTTGAGTGTGTGTTCACAATGTCTGTGTAATCACAAATTCACTTGCTCACACACTTAGTCATTTTGCTGAAGTTTTGATGACCAAACCTCCACCTTGCAATCGACTCGACCGACTGTCACCCAAAACAGTGTAGAAGTGTCCAACAAGCCATTTCAATCTGCGCTGACTGTAAGCTGATCATACAACCCTCTTGCTGGTCAACCGGAGAGTTTGACCGGACAGTCACCCTAGGACTAACTCCCCTCAAAAATTGTGTAGAAGTTGCAGACCTTACCCACTCCGCTGACTGAGAAAACTGCGCAGACAGGCTGGACAGACACCTAATGTCCGTCCCTGTCTCCCCTCCAGGATTGTGCAGTTTTTCCATCCAGTCACTAGTAATCCAATCGGCTTCTCACCCTGAAAATTGCGCAGATTTCTGAGCAAGCCGCTCAGCAGCCCAACATCCCACTCAGCTCAGAAACTACACAGAGGTGGTCAGCAGGTCAACCTCCCAGCGATTGTGCAGTTTTTGTCTCCAGCAAACCCCGCAACCCGCTACCAGGTCCCTCCAGGAATTGCGCAGTTTTTTTGCCAAGCCTGCAGCCTACTCCCTCCAGGAATTGCGTAGTTCTTGCTACCAAGGCCCGATGCTGCACAAACTGCTTCACCCTAGAAATTGTGCAGATCTGTCCTCCAGCCAATCTAGATCCCGTGGATAGTCGTTGTTGATCCAGATTGTCCATCTAAGTCTCCCAATTACCTCTGTGCAATTTTAACCAGCAGTGCCCAGAGCTCGCATCCCAGCTCGAAGCTCGCCTCGCGCAGTTTTGCAGCCTTTTCCTCTCTCTCGATCACCTGCATACAAAAACGAACGATCATGCATCATGGCAGACTAGGAGGTTTATGGTTTTGATGTTGTCTCGTCATGAGTGATTGTAGATATAGGTACATGAACAAACATGACGCAATGACGAATGGGATGAACAAGGAGAGTACATGAAAATAGACAGTTTCACGAATAGACGAAACATGCGAAGAGACAGTTTCGTGAACGGACGAATGACAAAACATGCGAGGACATATTTTCGTGAACACACAAAGCAGACTACTCTCTCATGCTGACAAGCAAGAGATAAGGCATATCTTTAAGATAATCGCAATCGGGCCATCATACCGGATGGGACTCCTACACCAAACGATGTGATGTCTAGTTGGGACTTCATACCAGGAAGATCCCATGATGTTGGAGGGTCCAGCATCGTCAACAAGTTGGTAAGAGAAAATCAATTTTATTCTTGGCTTAGTAAGTTTAGTTTCTTTCAGACATATGTACATTACATGGGACATGTTGTTTCCGAGGAAGGCATAGTAGTGGATCCGGAAAATATCGGAGTTATCATGGAATGGGCAGCTCCTAGGAATGTGGATGACGTCAGATCATTCATGGGGCTAGCATGTTATTACAGGAGGTTCATCGGGAACTTCTCACGGATTGCCTATCCTATTACATCCTTGTAGGGAAAAGGAAAGAAATTTTAATGGATAGAGGAATGCGTAGCTAGTTTTGAGCAGTTGAAGCAGTTGCTTACAAATGCTCCAATT
Source organism: Pinus tabuliformis (assembly GCA_031772625.1). Classification (NCBI taxonomy): domain Eukaryota; kingdom Viridiplantae; phylum Streptophyta; class Pinopsida; order Pinales; family Pinaceae; genus Pinus; species Pinus tabuliformis. The sequence continues at coordinate 823,366,966 of CM062814.1, forward strand.
TTAAAGATTTAGAGATCCAGATAAAAAGATTGTGGTGTGTACAAATGATTGCAAGAGATGACTTGGTGGAGTCCTGATGCTGGAGGGACAGGTGGTATGCTACAAGTCAAGGAAAATGAATGAGCATGAGAAGAACTATGTAACGCATGATCTTGAGTTGGCAATTATCATTCATGCATTGAAGATGTGGAGGCATTATCTTCTTAGCAGGATGTTTTTTTTTATATACGATTTTGTCCAACCTAATCTGAATGTTAGTCAAGCTAGATGGTTGGCCATGTTCAGTGAGTTTGACTTCGAGATCAAGTACATTAAGGGCAAGGAGAACGGGATTGCAGATTCTCTTAGCAAAAGAGTGCAAGTGAATCACATAGCAGTTATGAGTTCATATGGGACAGATTTACAGGATCAGATCTTACAGGCAGGACAATAGGCTAACATGTACCAGTAGCTTAAGCACAGGTTACAACAGCAAGGTATAGGTGATCAGGATGTGGATTATCATCTCACGACAGATGGTTTGGTGAAATTTAGGGACAAGATCTATGTATCGAACAAAAGTGAGCTCAAGAAGCTTATCTTGCGGGAATTTCACATTAATCCATATTTAGATCATTTGGGATATCAAAAGACTAACAGTTGTGAACTAGTTCTACTATTGGTCGAATCTGAAGAAAGAGGTAGCTAAGTTTGTCTCAAGATGTTTAGATTGTCAACAGGTAAAAGCAAAGTGCAAGCATCCAAGTGGTTTATTGCTGATGATTCATGGGAGTTCATTTACATGGAATTCATTACAAGTTTGTCGAGGACATATAGACATCATGATTCCATTATGGTTGTGGTTGACAAGTTGGCCAACTTATCTCACTTCATTGTAGTGAACTATATTAATTCATCTAGTGAGGTAGGTCAGGTCTTCATCTGGGAGATAGTGAGATTGCATGGTATTCCTAAGAAGATTGTATCCAACAGAGCTGTCAGGTTCACTTCGAGGTTTTGGAAGGATTTATTTGCAGGTTTGGGTACAAATTTGGCCTTCAATATAGCTTATCATCCATAGAAAGATGGAAAAACAAAGAGGGTCAACAAGATTCTGGAGGACATGTTGAGGATGTATGTTATGCACCAGCAGAGGTGGGAGGAGTATCTTCCGTTAGTTGAGTTTGTGTACAATAATGGGTATCAAGAGTCATTGAGGATGAGTCTGTTTGAGGCACTTTATGGGCGGAGTTCTAATACTCCTATCATTTTGAGTGATCCAATAAACAGGGTGTTGATGGGACTGGACATGTTGGTAGAAATGGAATAGGAATTGCAGGTTATCAAGAAGAATATAAAGGCAACACGTGATAGGCAGAAGAGTTATGCAAACCAGCATAGGGTGTTTAAGGAGTTTCAAGTTGGGGAACATGTGTACTTGCGCATCAAGCCTACGAAGAGCTCCTTAATGACTGGGTCATGTGCCAAGTTGACACCTCGGTATTGTGGGCCTTTCTATATCCTTGAGATGATTGGACCAGTGGCCTACATAATTACATTGTTGCCGGTAGTGAAATTCCATGATGCTTTCCATGTTTCATTACTTAAAATATATTTGAAGCATGTTGATCATGTGATTGACTAGATTGTATTGCATATGGAGCCAAAAGGAGAATCACAGTCGGAACCTCAGTGCATATTGTAGTAGAAACAACTCATGCTCTGAAGCCAAGTAATCGAGAAGGCTAAAGTGCAATGGAAGCACTTTGGGGTCGATGAAGCTACATGGGAGATGGAAAATTAGATGTGGGCTTTGTATCCTTAATTTTTTTCTGGTTGAGGCAAAGGATTTTTGTTATATGTATATACCTATGTATGGATGTTATTGTAAATACGGCAATAAGTTGTGTTATAAAGCTCCAATAAGCAATATGGTTGTCATGTTGACATGTTTGTCATGTTGGTTTTTCTTTTAAATAGGTTGTTCATTGTAAACATTGCATCAAGCTAAGTTATAAAGCTCCATAGGCAGTATGTTTTGGTTTCAATGGTTTTGGTGGTTATAGGTGCATAGAACACTGAGGACAGTGTTCCATTAAGGGGGAGGGGCTTGTAACAACCCTGGGTTAAAAGTTCATGTAATAAAGTTAATAAAGAGAAAATAAGACCAAGGTCATAGGACATGTGTTCCAAGTTGAATGTTGGGAAAAACATCCTGGTGGGCATCACTTGTTGTTTATTATGGATAAGGAAATTAGAAAAGGAAAAGAGGCACTAATTGGCATTTTATTTATGAAAATAAAGGAAAATAGGAGAAAAGGGAGATGAAAGGTCACAGGTTTTCATGAGAGGAAAATTGAAGAAAAATTAGAGGAAATTGAATAAAATAGAGGCCTCAATGATAAAAACACTTATGAGGATCAGTTCACAACTTTTGTCAATTGAGATTTTGTTGGTTTAGCTTTTTGTCAGTTTGGCTCTAGAATTAGTTTCAGAGAGAGAATATCACCAAGAGGAGGAACCAATCAAGCAAGAAAAGTGTTGATTTTTTAGTAGCTCGGGAGGTACTCTAAGCCCTAGAGTTCGAGGATTGGAGGACAAAGTGCCAAAAAAGTCACTTGTGGGCTTGGAATCCAAGGTAGGGTTTTTTCACCCGTCGAGATTTGGGTCAAAACCATGATGAATTTGATCATGAGAAAATTCTAGGTAATAGAGCTTGGCATGTTGATTCCAATGCTCCAAAGATCACTCAAATTGGAGCTCTAGAAATGAAGTTATGAATTTTTGAAGTTTTCATTAATATTTGGACAATACAAGTCATGTAGGCTTGAGGAATTCATCCAATAGACATGATCCTTCATCAATTCATGGAGCCCTTTTATTTGTGTATAAATAGGAGGTTAGTGGAGGTCATTTAGACCATCCAAAAGTGCAACATAAGGATCTCGTTGGAGGAGATAACTCTCTAATTTGGCTGCAACAAGGAAAGGGATAGACCAACAAAGGAAAGGACTATTTTAGGGTCACCGTGTGGAGGTCAAGTTGCTATTTGGAGGGATGAGGAGCCTACCTAAAGGGTCGAGGAGCCTACCTAAAGGGTCGAGGTAGAGGAGGTTTGTTCTGGGTTGTTTGTGAAGGTTTTGGTGGCTAGAATTACCTCTATTTGGGCAGCATAAGCTACAGGTATGTGTGCAGGAAGGTCAAGCCCTAAGCAGAGGGTTGTTAGGCATGTATATGGTCTGGTTTTAGTCTTATACTCTAGTGTGGGACCACAACAAGAATGAGAGACCATGCCGCAATTGTAGGAGGTTGTTAAGGGTGCTTGGGTGGGCTGACAAGTGGTTGTTGGAAGACCTAACCAGACTGCATCATCACAACAATTCACTTCAGTTTGGAACAACAGTCAAAAGGGATGTTTTGACTGAGTTTTTGTCTTGTGTTGGGTCATTGTTTTGACTAGTTTTGGATCAGTTTGACTAGTAGCCTTTGGGAGCCAATTTGGAGGCTTAATTGGGTGATTGAGAGCCTTCATAGGTGTAGATCTTGTAGTGAAGAATTGGGTGCCAGTGACCTGGTGGAGGGCAGTATGTTGGCTACCTAAATTAACCCTAGACAAACTATATTGAAGTGACAAAGAGAAACTGAAGGTTGGGTGAAGTTTGGTGCCTTATGAGTAGCTCTTTGATGGACGAAAGAGGCTAATAGAAGGCAGATTGGAGCTCAAGTATTGGCCAGCCTAGAGAGAAGATTGGATCAGCCTGTGTACATGCAACATAAGTAACTTGCGATAGTGTTAGGTGACAACCCTCCTAGAGTCTCGATGTGTTGTCCTTTGAAGGACTAAGGGGCAGCTAGTGAGCTGTACGGAAGCGAAGAACTGGACAGACAAGGTACGACATAGAAGCTACAACAAATTTTCTAATTGTATCTTATATACCATAGACTATTGTATTATTTATATTTGGTTTAATATAATGAAGATTTGGTTGTACATTATTGTACAATATTTGTTAAAAAATGTGTATACTTGTGTACATGTGATTTACTACTTTATATTTTTTCGATGTGCAAAGTAGTTCTTGTTGAGATTCTTGGGTTGCTAGCGTCAAAGATTTTAAGATTCTAACCTAGACCCAAGATCATGGAAATTAAATATGGTATCAGAGTGTGCCTGAGCTACTTTGAAAGTCAGTGAATTAGAGTTGTGCACAGCAAAGTACAACTTAAGAGGGAGTTGGTCACATTGTAGATGACAATCTTGAAGTTGCGGGTTGGTATCTGATATGAGGACAGGTTGGAGGGGTTGTCCAACTATAGTCCATGGAAGGAAATGATCAAGTTGGTCTTGCAGGTCAATAGGATTTGGGAGTTCACCGAGAAGGCCATCAAGAAGCCAACTGACCCAAAGGAGCTGGAAGTGTACGAGGATTTGGATATGAGGGTGAGATTGATCATCCTTGATGGTGTGAAGGATTCCCTGATACCTCATTTGTCTAGGAATAACACCACACATGAGATGCGGATGTCTCTTCAGAATTTGTTTCAAAATAAGAACGAGAACCGGGTATTGGTATTGGAGGATAAGTTGAAGTCCACCACGATGATAAAGGGTGAAGGAGTGACTTTGTAACTAACGAGATTCTCTCAAGTCAAATATGAGCTCGATGTCGTCGGTGTGACTATTTCAGATGGATATATGGTGAGGATTGCTTTGAAAGGGTTCACCGAGGAATGGAAGCCCTTCATCAAAGGGATTGTTGCTAAAGAGAAGTTTCCATACCGGAATAGGTTGTGGGATGATTTCATTCAAGAAGAGTTGTGAGATGAGGATCTTCATCCAAAGAAGAATACTTTCAATGATGACATGGCACTTGTAGCGTGAATGAAGGGTAAGCAGAAGAAGGACTTGAGTAAGGTAAAGTGTTTCAACTATGGAAAGATGGGTCATTTTTCGTCAAGATTTCTAATCAAGAAGAAGGGAGATGACGAGAAGAAGAAAGGAAATCAGGTCACCAGTGTTTCCACTTTTGCTGAGATAGATGATCTCACCAGGAGATTGGAGGAGGAGGACTTTGCTATGACATCTCATTTCTTGCGGGGTACTATCACTGAGGATGGATGGTATGTGGACAGTTGTGCATCGAAGCATATGACAGGGTCACAGGAGGTTTTTGACACTCTAGTTGAATGGGACTCAAATTTTCACATGGTGTTGGGCGATAAGAGTCAATTGGAGATCCGCGGATTGGGATTTGCGCATTCAGGATTGAGACAGGATGAGTGATGCGAGTCGAGAATGTACTATTTGTACCAGGACTAAGACATAGCATGATATCTATTTCAATGATCGAGAAGAAAGGGTTTTAGGTCTTGTTCCAAGATGGGAAGGCAAGAAGCAGGCCTAGAGTCTCTAGCTCCACTGGTATCGTGCTTGGAGTTAGAGAGCATGGTTTATATATGCTAATGGGAAAACCTATGGATCATGAGAAGCAGGTGGAGAAAGTGTGGGTTCCAGATAAGCAGGTGCAAGTGCAAGATTCAGAGGAACAAGTACATGTTCCCAAGGAGAAGGTGCAGATTCCGAAGACTCAGAGGGAGTCGAGTTCTAGAGGGAGCTTGCAGGTTCAAAGGGAGAATTTGTAATCCAAGAAGGGCATGTGGTTAGTGGGGAGAAAGGATGTTCCTATAGCTTCCAAGAGGTAATCTTGGAGAGAGTGAAAGACATTACAGGATAAGAAGAAGAAGCATCAGGCTTCCAGCAGTGACAGTGACACTTCCGAGAGAGGCATAGTTCACAGAACAAGGATTGCTCCAATTATGAGTGCCAAGAGTTGGGCTAATGTTGCGAGTAGTGATGATGATGATGAGTTACTTTCTAGTCTTGGAAGTACCTCCCTAGCTAATAGGGAGTGTTTATTTTTTAGTAGCTTGGGAGGTACTCCAAGTCTTAGGTTTCGGGGATTGGAGGAAAAAGTGCCACAAGAGTCACTTGTGGGATTGGAACACAAGGTAGGGGTTTTTCACCCATTGGGATTTGGGTAAAAACCATGATGAATTTTAGCATGAGAAAATTTGAGGTCATAGAGCTTGTCATGCCGATTCCAACGCTCCATAGGTCACTCAAATCGGAGCTCTAGAAATGAAGTTATGAATTTTTGAATTTGTCCTTAGTATTTGGACAAGACAAGTCATGTAGGATTGAGGAATTCATCCAATAGACATGACCCTTCATCAATTCGTGGAGCCCTTCTATTTGTGTATAAATAGGAGGTGAGTGGAGGTCATTTAGACCATCCAAAAGTGCAACATAAGGAGCCCGTTGGAGGAGATATTTCTCTGATTTGGCCGCAACAAGGAAAGGGATAGACCAACGAAGGAAAGGATTATTTTAGGGTCACTGTGTGGAGGTTGAGTCGTTGTTTGGAGGGTCGAGGAGCCTCCCTAGAGGGCCAAGGTAAAGGAGGTCTATTCGAGGTTGTTTGAAGATTTTGGTGGTGGGAATTACCTATGTTTGTGTAGCATAAGCTATAGGTATGTGTGCAGGAAGGTCAAGCCCTAAACAGAGGGTTGTTAGGTGTGTATAGGGTTTGGTTTTAGCCCTATACTCCAGCGTGGGACAACAACAAGGATGAGATATTATGCCACAATTGTAGGAGGATTTTAAGGGCGCTTGGGTGGGCTGACAAGTGGTCGTTGGAAGTCGTAACCAGACTGCCTCATCACAGCAATTCACTTCAGTTTGGAACAATAGTCAAAAGGGATGTTTTGAATGAGTTTTGTCTTGTGTTGGGTCATTGTTTTGACTAGTTTCGGATTAGTTTGACTAGCAGCCTATGGGAGCCAATTTGGAGGCTTGATTGGGTGATCGAGAGCCTTCATAGGTGTAGATATTACAGTGAATAATTGGATGCCATTTATTTGGTGGAGGTCAGTGTGTTGGCTACCCAAAGTAGCCCTAGACAAGCTATCTTGAAGTGACAAAGAGGAGGTGAAGTTTGGTGCCTTATGAGTAGCTCTTTGATGGATGAAAGAGCATACTAGAAGGTGGATTGGAGCTCAGGTATTGGCTAGCCTAGAGAGCAAATTAGATCAGCCCGTGTACATGCAGCAAAAGTGACTTGCAATAGTGTTAGGTGGCAGTCCTCCTAGAGTCTCAATGTGTTTTTCTTTGAAGGACTAAGGGGTAGCTAGTGAGCAGTATGGAAGTGAAGGACCGGTAGGACAAGATATGACATAGAAGCTGTAGCTAAGTTTTTCATTGTATCTTCTATACCATAAACTGTTGTATTATTCATATTTGGTTTAATATAACGAAGATTGGGTTGTACATTATTGTACAATATTTGTTAAAAATTGTGTATACTTGTGTACATGTGATTTACTACTTTATATTTTATATTGTGTAAAGTAGTTCTTGTTGAGATTCTTGGTTTAGTAGCGTCGGAGATTCTAAGATTCTAACCTAGACCCAAGATTGTGGAAATTAAATACAAAGGAAGGACAAGGAAAGAAAAGGACAAGCAAGGAAGGTAGGATCAAGCAGCTTCAACATGAAGACTTGCAGGTAACAGATTGCATGTGTGATTTCCTAGTTGGTTTGTGAATGCATGGTACATGAATTTTTGTATTTGGTTCTCTTGTTGTCATTTTCATGGGTTTTATTAGGTGTGGCAGTGGTTTTAGCCTTACCTTTCCATTTCCAAAAGTCCATGGTGTGATGGGGTTATTTTTTTTGGTTGAGCATTAGATTTCCAAAATATTTTAGAACTGGGTGATGTCGTCTCAGGAAAATTCCCAATGGTTGGGGGTGGAGGTGGTTTAATCTCCGGGAATCCCTCGATAGATGGGTAGAAACAGGAAAATTCCTGAAGGTATTGGTGAAGAAATTCTTAGGCATCCAAGCTTGTTTTGGGCATTGTGATCTCTTGACCGGTTTTGGCGGGATCGCACTAGCCTGAGGGTGGAGGTTGTTTAATCTCCAGGAAGCCCTAGTTGTTTATGTTTTGGTTTGCTTATGTGATATCTTGACTGATTTTGGCAAGATTGTAGGAAAATGAAGTGGAGGTGGTTTAATCTCTGGGAAGCCCTGGTTTTTTTATGTCTTGAGATCCCACATTCATGCTCAGAATATGACATGGGGGTGACTAGTTGAAGGAAAGATTTGGTTCAGCTCAATCTATGGTCAGGTGGTATATGGAAGTCCCTAACTTGGTTGTCTTTTGCATATGTTAATAAGATTTATTTTCCTATCGTATTCTATGAGTACATGTACTTGCTATTATGTGGCTTTGATGGTTATTCTATCATGGTTATTATTTTGTTTATATGATGGTTTTAAGCATGCTTCCATAACAGGTTCTAGTTATGACTCTTGATATGTTTTGATTAGTTGATGAATGTTTAATTAATGCATAAGCTAACAAATGTTATTGTAACTATTATGAGAGGGAATTAGACCTTCTTGGTGATTCTTAGATAAATTTCAGATCCTTGTGTTCAGATCTGCATTCATGACCTGTAGATTACATGTTCACCATATGTTTGATGAAATGGTTGTCATGGTTAGGCATGGTTAGGTCAAGTCCTTAATCAAGTTTTGTACAAATGGATTTTTCCTTATGTTATTTATAATTCTAGAAAGTCTCATTGAGTTATGGGTAGTGGTATGGAGGCTAGCCTGAAATGGTGGCTAAGAATCTAGGGCCGCACCCTCTAAACTGGAAGTTTTGGGCTATAATCACACCCTTACATGCTTGTGCATGCAGTTGGAGACCTATAACTGCATGGATTCCTTTTCATGCATGGGATTGTGAGCCCATGTCACTAAAAAAGCAATCTATCTCAGGGTTGGGGCACATGGAGTGGTTTTTTAGCTCCTGGGTGTCCTATAGCCCCTGAGTAAGGTTAATAAAGTTCCAGTTTGTCGACTTCACTTAGTTAATTTACTTAGGACGTTGGTTCATGTCATAATAGCCCTCAGCTCATGTTCACCCGTAAGGCTAGTTAAAGTGGGTAAATGTGGGACAGGTGGTTATAGTAAATGTGGGGTAGCTTATATATATATATATATAAAATCTCGGCCACTATGTTGCACTTCATTGTGGGTCCCCATTGATTTAACGGTTGTGATTGCCTATCAAAATCAATGGCTCACAATGATTGTGGTGTCCCCCTCTATCACGTCAGTAAAAATGGAAAGGAGGGGTGTGCATCAACGCTTCTACTCAGCGAGAGGGAGGGGTCCATATTTGTGTTTCTTCCCCCTCCCAATAACTCTCCCCTCTGATAAAAATTCCATCGTGAACTATTTGTGATGTCTAAATAGCTAAATATCTTTGCCAACATGATTATATATTAATTATTTCCATTTTTGTCCCAATTTCCGGAGAGTGGTGGATCTTGTCTTTTTACCTTCGCACCTACAACATGTGTTGCTTGCCTATGGAATTTACCTTTGCACTATCTTGCTTGCACGTCCCTTACTTTCACCAATGTTAGTGTTAATAAGATTTTTCAAGCAGGGAGACTTGTAACACAGGCCTATAGACATTACCAAATGAGCGAGACTAATCATTCTTGACTTTGTTTATATATAAATAACATTGGAAATCTTTTCTAAGTGGAATTTTTCAAATCTAATAAATTGTTTTGATTAAATAATTAATATGAATTTAAACCAAATTTATTTTGCTTTAAAATAAAGTATATTGCCTATCAATTTATGATACCTGTTGCAAGACAAGTTGAATTGAAATCATGATGAATTAGTGAAATAGAAGCCAAGGTAAAAGATTTCCATCACTTGTCGTTAAGATTCTTGTTATAGTCAAGGTTCTGGTTCCGAAAGGTTCCAAATCCCTTTGTGCCCAAAAATATGATATAGTTTTCCATCTTGGTTTTCAAAACCGAATACTGAGTCGTCTGCAAGGTAGTTTTGGTGCAGCTCCTTTGGAACTCGATAGCAAATAATGAAACACCGATTCAACATAGTGGTATGTACCAACCCACCCATCGGTTTGCTCCACGCAGTTAATTGCCTCCCTATTTCACATCTGATATACATTGTCCACCATTGATTTAGATATCTACCCACACGTCAGACCTTTCAGTTAAGATGCATTTTATTGTAGTACGGACCCCCTTCTTAGTGATGTTATGTGCGTACCCCTAACACCTTACCCCTTACCCCCTCCTACTCCCTTATGTAATGGAAATTCCAACATGAACTATCGGCTATGTATAAATAGTTGAGTGTCTTTGCCAACACGATTATAGATTAATTATTTCTATTTTGGCCCTTGTTTCTGTGAAGCAATGGAGCTTACCTTTTTATCTTCACAAATGCAACATGTGTTGCTTGCATATGGACTTTAGCTCTGCACATGTATTTCTTTGATAGTGTTTAACTCATATATGTCTTACCTATGCACATGCCTTATTCCACACATACCTTACTTTCACCAATGTTAGTGTTAATAAGATTTTTCAAATGGGGAGACTTGTAACACAGGCCTATAAACGTTACCAAATGAGAGAGGCTATCATTGCTAACTTGGTTTATATATAAATAACTTTGGAAATATTTTCTAAGTGGAATTTTTCAAATCTATTAAGTTGTTCCAATTAAATAATTAGTGTGAATTTAAATTGAGTTTATTTTGTGTTGCATGCATCGAAGTCATAATATGCACTAACTTATTCCAATATATATAAAAAAATTGACTTCTTCATGCTTCTGCAATATTGCGGAAACAATCAAATGCTACTTACCCTTTTACTTCCACAAGTGCTTTACCCCCGCACATGGTTTTTTTTTTTGCATAGACATTTCCTTCGCACATGCCTTGCTTCCGCACAACCTTTGACTCCATACATCCTTCTACAGCACAACAGTTCCCCTTTCACACATCCACAAGCACTTATGCTTCCACACAACCTTTGACTCCATACATCCTTCTACAGCACAACACTTCCCCTTTCGCACATCCACAAGCACTTATCTTCATATGCACTACTCCACACTATTGTTTTCTCGCATTTGTCCTTTCTTGTGTTCTTTGGTATTGAACGTTATCAATTGTTTATATGCCCCCTATTGTCAATACAATGATTTCATGGCATAATATTTATCATTGTTTGATGGTTTTTTACACTTTAAAAATTATGTTTAGTACTCCATGTTTTTCATCCATATGTTATGTTTCTTTTTCCATGTTTTTAAATGCATGGATTCTATTAAAAATATATATAGCTAGGTTTTCAAACCCTATAATTGGTAAAACAAAATTAGAATTACTTTACCTTTGCACAGTTTATTTTTGCATATACTTTATCTTTGCACATGCTTTGATCATTTTTCCACACAAATAATAAGTTTTTCCAATTAGATAATTAGTGCGAATTAAAACTGAAATTATCGCTTTCGGCTCTATGTTTGTGTTGCATGCATGAAAGTCATAATATGCATTGATTTTCTCCAATATATAAAATATTATGAGTTCTTAATGCTTCTACAACATTGTAGAAGCAATCAAATGATACTTACTCTTTTACTTTTACACATGCTTTAACTTCGCATATAGTTTATTTTTGCATAGATTTTTCCTTGGCACGTACCTTTCTTCCACATAGTCTTTAACTCCATATATCCTTCTACTGCACAACACTTCCCCTTCCACACACATTCCCACTTCCACATGTTCACACGCATTTGCACCTCCACACATTTCTTTCATACATCTCCACCCTGTACAACACTTCTTCTACACAGACACTACTCTACATAATTGCTTCTATGCCAGTTTCTATCATTACAAAGATTTCCTAGTATAATATTTGTCATTGTTTTATGGTTTTTTAAACCTTAAAAATTATGTTTAGTATTCCATGTTTTCATCCATATGCTATGTTTCTTTTTTGCTTGTGCAATATAATTTAAATCATGCTATAAAGGCTAGTTACTTTCCAGTTATTTGCAAAACATAATACTTTTTGCATAGTACCGCCTTGCACCCACAACCTCATATAAAGTTATATATTCCTAATATAATTTTCGACCACGTTGGTTTCACTTCCTTACCAATTATGGTATTGTTACTTCAATTAGCTTACTCATTTTCATCAAAATCGAATTATTTCTTCTTTACTGCTTTGATAATGGGGGGAGTTAATATGCAAACCATATATTTCAATTTGAACATATCAAAATTGTCTTCATGCAATACTTACTTGCATATGGAAAAAACATAGAAATCATATGAACCAAGAACACTTGCAATAATAGAATTGAACTTATTTTATCGTTTATCTCTTTCCAAGACCGAGTATGCACGATAAATCTATTTGTTGCACTACTTGCATCTCTTTTAATAGTTATTGAAACAATTGCAATGACAAAACTACAATTAATTCATTATTATTATATTTGTATAATTATTGCAAATTTCAATATTGAGATCAAAAAAGAGTAAGCAGTTACTAGATTATATGTAATCAGAATAATTACAAGAAATAACAAATAAATTTGTTCCAAAAAACAAAAGCCATAATTGATCAAATTTGGACAGATTTTGTTGTTGAACAATGTCATGTCAATATTTCACATTGATACTCAAGTGACCATGATCTAGTTAATGCTTTACTACATTTCATTTGATTTTATGTAAATAGTTGTCGTATTAGATAGAGAATCAAATTATTAGCTCGCACAATACATCTAATCTGATGAATCCCCAAATTCCTTTCAAAATTTTGCTTTCCAACAGTGTAAAGTCTTCTTCTTGGAAAATTGGAATCATTTTATGCATATTCTTTATCCTTTAAATAGTTGCACATAATGAAAGTAAAATAAAATATTTTATGCAATTGTAGGTTGATTTTGGCATCATCCTATTGGTTAAGCAGTTTGTTATGTCTATATGGAGGGCTTGTGTTGGAAGATGCTTTTTCAACACTAGCTTCCACCGAGTGCTTAATTGTCAATGGAATACTTTGCAATTGAACTAAGTATTTTTAGGTAGCTTTTAAGACAATCTTCCTGAGGAGACCACCTTAATTCCCTTGATTCTAAAACTTTTTCTCATATGGAGGTTTGTTCCTTTATTTCTCTTAAAAAATTAACTTATATATACAAGCTAAGTAAACAAAAATATGAGATTAACTCTTTTACTTTAGACATACTTACATATTCCTTGAAAGAAATTTTGGAGTTGTCGCCATCCCATTCCATAACTTGTTACCTTTTATGACTACTAGATTTGAGTATTGGATAAGCTACAATCACATTCATATACCTCTTTTCCTATTTCATTACAGAGGTCTCTCAACTTCTTCATCATCCTCATTCACAACAAGTTGATGACTGAGAAGATAAGATGAAGAGTACCTTAAATGCTCTTGCCATAAAGAATACATCTATAAGCTATGAGTTTACCATGGATGTCAATTGAACATTTTGTTTCATAACCTACTATGTGTCAAACTTGGGCCTTTGGTGTGATGGATATTTTGGGTTTATCCAGTGATGTAGGTTGTCCAATGCTTCTTCCTGTAGTGCTAAAACAAGAATACTTAGGCTTTGCCTTCCATTTCACTTTAGGATTTTGAACAAGAGTCCATATTGCCTTGGCTTGTGTTCTCTCATTCATTTTGACCTGGAGAGAATTTAAATGATAGGAACCCACTACAATTTCTTCTTACTACAGAATTTTATTTTATTTTTGTAAGCTTGGCAGTACTTTCTTTTTCTATTAAACATATAATATGTCTGGTGGCCTCAACCTACCTGAGGGAAATGAGGTATGTTGGCCACTGATCAACATCATACGCCACAGTTTGAGAATATCCATCCATGCAAAATAAGCTATTGTATCTACTATATGTTTAATCATTCTGATATCAAAGTAAATGTTATCCAACCAGATCATTGTAGTAACAACAAAATTGCATTACTTCCCATCTTATCTTCCTTTAGTCATCTGATGATTCAATGGGATTTGGGTCCTTAACACTTGACCCAGGCATTTCATTCTGCAGTAGGCTTTGAATTTGTTTCTCGATTCGGCCTAAGTGGACATTCTGGTGATATTGTTGCACCTGTATAGCCTGGATCTCCCTTTGAATATCCTTTAAGCTTGGCCCCTCTTGTTGTGTTTGCGGTGGTTCCTCCAGATTCCTTTTTGTTGTCATGGCCCTTACTAGTAGGTTCTTCATAACCCAGTAGAGCTGGATTGTCTTTTTTAATAGAGTTTGCCTACCTCAAGTGTGTCCGGGTCTATGAGTAAGGGATCTTAGTCCTTCGTTGGAAGCGGCTCTGCCACTGCCTTGGCATTCATCTCTGCCTCCCATGTCAAAATTATGGCCTTAACCTGTGCTGGAGTTCCCCCATGGTATGCATGCATGAGGTTTTGCATATTTTTCTCTCTTGATTTCATTCCCCTCTTCCGTTGGGTCTTGCTAGTCGAGGCCACTTGCGTTTTCTTTTTTTTGTATGTCTGTTTGTAGGCACAGCGACACCCTCTTCTTCCCAACCCTGCTTCAACCTTCACCATTTTTCTTTCAATCAGAGTTCCTTCCAGCCATGGCCACTCCAAAATTATTTCCTTGTCCCAGAGCAGGAGCATCAGAGTCGGAGGAGGAGGAAGATTAAATAGACCTGTAAGAATAGCGTAAGGAAAAACATTAAAACCAAACCAAATGTCAGTGTTGTCATCCAACCATTCCTTGTGGAACACCATTATAGAGTCTCGATTCTGGGTTTGAGGGGTGTAACCCGAATTCCCCCCAACCCCTTCAAGGCTTTCCTTCATCCTTACTGTGCCCAGTTTTAAATGAATTTCTTCCCTCTGCCTCTCAGTTCTCCCCTTGGTGCAACCAACCCACTAGCTTCCTGGTTTAGGCCCTACGACAACCAGTTTGATGAACTCGCAGGTTTTGGGATACTCAGGAATTAGGATGCAAGTGGTTGACCAAGTTCTGACTGAATTGACAGGCCCGTCGAGGTTTGGTGACCCCGCTCGTCATTCCTGCCCCTCTGGACTTTGAAACTGCCATATAACTCGACCTTGACTAAATTGGCTGAAAGGTTGGTAAAGGACATACCCAGGATAGACAACATTCCCTCCCTTTGGTCTTTCCTTATACCCTCAACCCTGTCATGTCTCTGGTTCCATGAAATTTACCACTCCATTGCATAATTGACAGCCGCATCAGGGTTTGAGTCCCCCAAATCCCCGTTAATGCCCCACTGAACCAAAGGTTTACCAGGAAGCCGAACAACGGCTGGTAGGTCAGACTCTCCAACTTTATGAGGCCCTAACACCCCGTTCCTAGCCCACTGGGCCAGAAAATCACCCGAGGACCAGACAAAACCAGACTGGACAGACATGCAAGTGGTTTGGACCCTAGACACCCCTTTCTTTCCTCTCTGGCTCAGAGAATTTCCAAGTGACCGCAGGCCCTTAGGGGATCCTCAGCCCCTTCTTATTCCCAAACACTTATTATTAATGAAAGCATGAGCGAAGTTCACAACCCAAGTGCCAAGAGTCGCCCCTAACCCTCCATGCATCCCCTTTTTTCCCAACAGGTTACCATATAATACAGAAATTAAAATACCAGACATCAACAACAGAGAACTGAACCAAATTCCATCAGAAACATGTGAAACCACCACCATTCATTGCCAGACCAGCCTCCATTCTTGCAGCATTGACTCCATATCAAGACTAAGGCAGGCCTGAATTACATACCAGTTTCCCTCTGAAGCGTTGGTGGCGTCTTCCTGTTGGTGGCGACAATCCTTCCTCCCATAGGCAAGTTCCTCCCCCCAACTTCCAATCTCATCTCTCGCGGCCAAGTTCCTCCTCAAACCTTGCATGCATGCTCTAGCATCCCTCACCACCTTTCTCCCTCATTTAACACCTTGCCTTACCATTTTCCTTCCCAAGGCAGCTGACACCTATTGCCATTCTCTCCCAGTCCTTAATGTCGTGCGCGTGTGGGGTCTTTGGGTGGGTCGCCCACCAACCCTATCCACTTTCTCCTCACACATGTCGTCAATCAACTGAGGGATCTCCTTTCCTATCACACTTTGATCAAGGGTTCTTACTTCCGATTGTTACTTTCAAAACAATGGTAATAATAAAATGACTTGCATTGACATTCTTGCTCCCTATGTATTTTATAGTTTTAAGCTTATTTAGCTCGTCTTTCCATGCCTTTGGCCTAAACAACATAACAATGCAAGAACTTTGCAACATGAACAAAGAAGAACCATTAGCAAAATTTAATAGATTTTCATTCGCTTAAGCTGTAAATACAGGATCATTTCACCATTACTCTAGAACAAACGTTTATGATTTTGATAGTACTTGTCATCAAGGTCTGAAAAGATGTCTGACATCTGACTCTTCATTAAAAAAATGTGGCAGTTTAATTTCATTTAAAAGTGAAAAGACCTCCAATCTATGTGTTAACCATGATAAAGTTGATTACCCTTATTAACACTTAAAGTACATGGATTAATGCTTTAATTGCGAGGATCCACATTAATGTTGCGTCACGACGAGAATTCCCTTTAATAATATAACATAATACCTTTACTTTTTTTCATTAATCCTTGACTTTAGTGCTCTATGATGAGTTTTTCTAATTGTTGGCATGGACATACAATATAGTTAATATGTTGACGTGTAACCCTTGTCACAATGACATGTGTCAATCAAAAAAGGAGTTGCACTAATGCTTTCCTCAAGTGACATAAAGATCCTCCTCTCGCGGCTTCTTTTAGGTTGTGCTCCCCGTTTATTCTAAATGATACACTCTGAATTCTAACGTGGCTATTATACTCCACCTGGCACCTTAGGTTCTATACTGCCACATGTCACATATTTTGGTCAAATCAGCATGCATAATCTTGTATTACAACTACCATGTTTCCCTATTTTGTGGTGCCATGTCATCACTCTGCACACTATGCTTTCCACAATGGCTACTCCCAACTCATGTTAATTAAAAGGTGAAAAAAATCAGTTTTCATGTTATTTGACACTGATTTTCCCGTTTCATAACAACGTTGTGGTGAAATGTCACATAAACTCGATCAACCTCCCACGACATGGATTAACTCACATTAAAAGTTAATTAGGGCTTAATCCTACGATTAACAAGATCTCCCCTGCCAATAAATGTAAGTATTTTCGGCATCTATTGGGTGAATCGATGCGTAATCAGGACATTGTTTAAGTGCTTAATATTATTTACTCCATTTTGTAATGATTACTGATTTTGAAACCATTGTTTGGTAAACAAATCAGGAAGGGGCAAAGGGATCTGCAGCTAGTATCCGTCATAACAAATTACAGAAATGGGAGGTGTCTCCATGTAGAAAAAAAATGATTTCAAATAAGGACATAATGTGGACCCCGCACTGCCTTAATCACACCAGCATACCAATAACTACTAAAAGAGGCAGGGATTATGTTGCTATGTAGCTATCCCACTTATTTACTTATCTGTCATTTCTTGTATATTATAAGAGTGTGAACCTTTTCTATATAGGATGTTGCCTAAGCTCTGTAATCCTTAATAAGCTTTGTAATCCTTATATTTAGTAGCACAACACATTCTTTAATGGATGTTATGTCTATGTATTATGGATTTTAACTAAAATATAATAATAATATTCTAGATATCGATTAATATTAAAAAACAAATCAATATATTTGTATTGGTTACAAATTCATATATAAATAAATATATATTAGGATATTAATTCAAATAAAATAATAATAATAATGTTTATAATATATTTTCATATATAAATATATATTATGATATATTTTTTTATTTGTTAGGTAATGTGAGGCTTGAGATGATTGGCGCACATAACCTGTAGCTTGAATAACCACAACCCTAGGGCATCTAAGTCATCATAATCACCCAGGAATCGCCCCTAGCCTGGGCCACACTAGCCCTTAGCATGACTAGATTTTCCCATGGATTTTTGAACCAGTGACATTTTCACCAAGAGTGTCTTAACAGAACACCCTGTCACTGTCTATTATACACCTCATGGGAAAATATATATGATGATATTAATTGAATTAAAATAATAATAATAATATCCATGATATATATTTATCAATATATATTGAATGAATTAATGTATTTGTGTTCATCATAATTTCATGTTAATCATAATTTCACATATATCATATAAATTTCAATAATACAACAATATTTTAAAATCTACATATTATTATTGTCTGTGATATTTTAATATATAAACTATAAATTCATATTGATAACTTATATTAATATCTAGAATAAAAGATCATATTAATATAAATTGGCATATAAATTTACTTATAAATATATCGATATAATTATATATCAAATGTATAATCTAAATATCATAAGATAAATTTATTTCCATGATGTATATTATAGGTGTTTGACACTTTTGTTTTGGACACTTCTCTTAATTTTAGGGATGATACCTAAGAAAGGAAAGTTCTAAAATTTTAGGGTATTTTTCAGGGTACAAGGCAACATCAACAACTCATAACTAACTAACAATTGCTTCACTTAGAACATACATGTCACAAAGTGGGATTTAAACCTAGGTGTGGAGGATAATAACTTTTCCTCACAACCACATAAGCTAAATTCATTTTTTTTAAGCTTGGTGGGACTACATCTTCATCATGTCCAATATATCACCCTGATCGGGGTGGGGAATTGAACCAATGACTTCACATCAAGGAGTGTATTAGCAGAGCACCCGATCACCATCTATCCAAGACCTCGTAGACAAGCTACATTCAATTTATTTAAGCGCATTTCAGTGTATAATAAATACACATATGGTGAATTAATAATATTAACCCAAGGTACAAACATAAGGTTGATAAATATTATTGACATAAGTTAGGATTAATAATACTACTTGTTTTATAACTTTATACAATTATTTAATAAGATTTATATAAAGTGATACTAATAAATATTAGTTAGCAATAATATTTTCATTAGTATAAAAATATGAATCTTTGTTATTAATAAATATATAGTTGGTGATGATGATGATGATTAACATCTACTAATACTTAATGTGGTGTATCGAACTTCAAGAAAGTAATAGATTACTTGGAATTCTTTAAAATTTTATTTCTATGCTTGAAAAGCATTAAGACAAGCATTGCAAGTCTCCATAATTTTTTTGAGTTAAAAGGTCAAGAAGGTTGGTGGAGTGACAAATAGTTTGAAATTTAGATCTAATTTGAGTATATGTTGGAGAATCTAAGAGAAAGTGTTATTCATCTTAAAATCAACACTATTGGATGAAAGAGTGACAAATAGTTTGAAATTTAGATCTAATATGAGTATATGCTGGAAAATTTAAGAGAAAGTGATTTTCATCTTCAACCTTATAAGTGTCACAAAGGTGATAAACTCTTTCATCCCATGGTGTTTTGGGAAGTGATCAACGCCCAATTTCACTATGGAGTTCATTGGAATTTATTCTTATTCTAGTAACAGTTTTTCTATACTAGTCAAGATAGAGAGATTTTTGTGGATTTTCGATGTTTGGGTTCAACACCTCCTTATAATATCTTAATTTCTTTTTTCCCTCTAACTTTTTATCGCAACACAATTTCTCCTTCAATTTCGATGTAATATATTTTTAATATACTTTATTTTTCAAAATGATATCTTCCTTTCGTCCCTGATTAGGGTGCGAGTCAACCCTAGTGGGCTTTTCCGGGCCCAAAGATTAATGAAGATCTTAAATATCGTCATGGCCACCCTCCACATGTAGCCAACACTTGGAGCGGTGGCAGCAAGCATGCGATGTTTAATGCCTGAAGGTGGCAAAGTTTTAAGGATAGTTGGAGTGGGAAACATTATGCTCGGCTTGTTAAGGAAGGTAGCTTGGGTGCTCACGCTCCTGTGGAACTGGTGTGCGAGGGGAATTCGAGGCAAACAAAGATCCCCAACGTCCTCAGTTATTGGCAGCGATTCCTGGTATGTAATCGGCCTTACACCTACAATTTTTTTATCATGGAGCAGTTTATTCAACCTCGTGTCAGGGAATTGCATGTGTCTCGGCTATGGGGTAACAGGAATTGGAAGGGCCAAAGGCATGGCCTCACTTGGGTTCCAGGTCGGGTCTGTGTCCATTATTCTATTTGTCCCAGTGTCAGTGGAGTTTGGGATATGTCTATCCTGCATGTGCGCATGCAAGGTCGGGGTGGTAGAGAGTAGGGTATGTGGAAATTCCCCTCACAAGGGTCTAGAATAAATTAAAGGGGGTTGGGTCTGTGGATAATTTGGGGTGGATCCAAATTACCTCAGCATAGAGAGAGCCAGGGGTTTAGGGAACTCCAGATACACCCTCTGGTGGAAGAGGGTCGAAGGTGGAGAAGCCCTGTTGGACAATTTATGGGTCGATCTAGTCCTGTGGACTCGTCTATCTCGGGTAGGGAACCACTGTTTGGACAGAATTAAACTAAGGTTTCGGTGTTGGGTACACCTTGATGCCAAGAAATTGAAGCCGGTCATTGTGTATGGGGTATTGATTCCCACTGCCCAGGCATTCTATATGGGGTCATGTAGCAAGGGGCTTGATGGGCTATGGGTTCAGTTCCGCAGCTGGCTTGAATACCCTTTCAATTCTTGTTACTATGTTTGGCTGATGAAGTTAATTACTAGTGGAGAGTGTTGCTATAATATAAAGGGCCTGGAAATGATTTACACGGCCAATTCACTCGGGCACTGGGCAGAGGAAGGAAATTGTAAACAGTGGCACCATAATCCTGCCTTGGCATACAATTACTCGCAATAAGTGGAGTGGGTTCCTTACTTGGCTGGTTTCATTTGAATTTAAAGTAGGTCTGCAATGTGGGCGTGACCTCTAGTAGCGTCGAGCACCCAAACTATGGCCCTGGGCTGGTGGAAATCTGGTGGTGGGAAAAGAGCAGCATTTGACAGGCAATGGAAACATAATGGCCCGAGCAAAGGGTACAAACAAAAATGTCGGTGGAAGCCGAGGAATGGGAAAGCAGAGAAAGGCAGCCTTGTCACAAAGAAGCCAACCCAGCTCTTCTAGTGGGGCGGTTGGGATGGATCGAGGGTGAAAGCTAGCCTCACATATAATTGAAGAAGCGGCCCAAGCTTACCATGCCAGCAACTCCAACCCAGTTAGGCAACTGATTGAAAAATGGGAAGATGAAATATATCATACTGTGGAAGACTTTGATTTGGACATGGATGAGTGGCAAGTAGTGGCCCCGGATCTAGGCCATACTCATGGAAGAGTAACCCAATACAAGTAGACAATGTGCCTATTCTGGATGATGAAGAGAATTCTAGCGAAATATCTAGAACAATTTCCTCCTGACATGCATGTAGCCCCTCAGGGGCAATCAGATTACACCAAAGAATTGCAAAAAATTCAATTCCAACTACAACAACAGAGTGGTCAGTTGAGCCGAATTGAGCAGCACATCCCTTGCATACCCCACACAAAGCTGCCAGGTTCCATTGTGAAGGACCTTGCTCTGGTGGATTCAGTTGATGATGAGCAGTGACAGTGCACCCATGTTTTTACATTTTGAATGCTTCAGTCCTATAGTTTTAGACTTATTATCAGTTATGTTATAAGCATGTCTTTCAGATTAATCACATCGCTGATGTGATTAATCTGAAATACATGCTTATTACATTATGGATCACAAAAGCCTAAGATCTAACATCAGTTAGGTTTATAGTTATTTAGAGAATAGGAAGTATAAAGACTCTCAGGTTTACATAGCATGGCTGGACAGACTTATTATTTTTTGCTTCTGGATGGCATACTTTGCGGTTAGATGTCCAACAGACTTGGTTTCCCACTGGGTAGGTTGAGGCCACCTAACTCTAAGACATATGGATGTAACCTACTTTATTTCAGAAAATTAATATAAAGGTACCACCAAGCTTACAAAAAAATATATATCTTCCTTTATTCCCCAATGGTCTAGGCAAGATCAGACATCCTTATTCCATCCTTGCCTGAGCCAAAGGTGGTTTTGGATAGAGTTTGAAAAAAAATTAGGAAGCCTCTTGTCTTCTGTGCTATTTAACATGTTCGTATACAATAGATACCTAGTCATAGTCATGCTCTCAATGAGTGAAAGGCTCGATAAGGAGGATAGGATAGGGTGTGTTTCCTTTAATTTTTTAGATTATAGGTTATAAATTGCTTTTGGATTTGTCCTCTCTTTCTCCACAACTTTCTGTAGATATTGCATCCCCAAACCTCACATCCATATAAAATAATAGGGGCAACAAAAGTATCAAAGTAAAGTTTTTTTTTTATCCCATATCCAAAGACTTGCTAATTTACAATTGTTTTCAAGTCCATATTATGCTTTCCACCCTCTATTTATCCTTTTCTCAATGTTATAATTCTAGTTGAGCTTGTGATGGATATAGATCTAATACATGTGTGTCAAAGTACTTCCTCCAAGTTGTTGTTGTCATATATGGAAGTATTATATGTGAAAAAAATTATTTAATTATCATAACTTTTGTTTCATTAATATTAACTATCATACTCATCTTGGAACATAAATATTAGAGGATTCTTAGTTGCTTATCAAGATTCTAAAGGCTACTTTCCAAAAGAACAATATCCTTAGCATAAAAAAGAAGAGTGACAACTATACCAGTGAGAGTTGGGCCAACACAACCTACTTCTTCCAAACACTCTTCTAACTTATCAAATTATATGTTGTGTATCCAAAGGGGTGATGTAGGGTACCTAGGGAGGTACATATGGGGAATAACAATAGATTAAAAACAGTGGAGGTCATTTAATGTAAGGTGGACTATGTCCACCATATTATTAAATAAGGCTCATATGGTAGTTTTTATTAAATAAATGTAATGAGACCTCATTAAAGAAATCCCACTAGGTATTTAGGATTTGGTTATGATTAGAGTTCTCTTAATAATTATAAATAAGGATGGGGAACTCCAATTCAGGTGCTCAAAAATCAAAGTCATTAGAATGGTGTGGAACCTGAACGACCGCGTAGTGCTCATCATATTAAATCCGACATAACTCGTTTCGCGTGAAACGAACACCATATGCTCCCATAAACACTTTATGTCCACTTTGTCAAACAGGCGAATTTAAAAAAAAAATGGACAACCCAGTTAGTAATTTGTACTGCTGACATGGTGCTGACTAGGCAGGGGATATGGCAGTTGATTGGGTCAAACATTTCTCAACAAGTTAGATCGCACCAAGTGGCACACTCTGATTGGTTGAAATCTATGGTTTTTTTATTGGTTGGTGAGGTGGGAAACCACGGCCTGACACGTGGCCCAGCTGGAGGCTGCCACGTGGCAGCCCGGGAGGTCACCAAAAATTTGGCTATAGACCAGGCGAAGGTAGTGGGAGTCGAACCACCGTCCTCCCATCACACAAACAAACCACTTTACCATTGCACCCATGCTTTATTACTTAACAATAAATGGTGGCCTATTATTGTTAAACGTTAATGCCACAAGGTATGGGGGGGTGGGCGGACTTAACCGCCCCCCATGTGAATTCGTCATCCAACCGTTTATGTAACTGAGACTGTTAACTGTTCCGCCAAACATGAAATGCCTAACCGCCAACGGTCTCGGCATTTGAACGCTCCCAACAAATTTTTATGTAACCGCCGGAGGGAGGGGGCCAGCGCTAGGGGCTAGCCCTTGCGCGCATGCCCCCCATATGCCCTTAATTTCCAATTTTTAAGCCTAGGCATAAAAGTTAACCAGCCAACAAATCCGCCCGAATTTCAGTGAATTTGGTGGTCCGTTAGTGGAAAATAGGGCGAAATTATAGGATGATGTCGGATATTGAGCAATTTGTGGAGCGAATAGTGGGAAAACTAGGAGACCTCATAACTTCTCCAGTTTACTACCAAATTAGATGCAGAAAGAGGCTAGGTAGCCATTTTTTGACATTTTGGACTCATTGGAGCAGGTTTCAGAAGCATATGAACATTGTAAACATATATTTTTACACCTTTGAGAATAATAGAGAGGCCCAAGCCATTGGAAGCTGGACCAAGGAGACATAGCCCAGGAGGGGTGAACTCCTTCATCACGTTCTTGTTGTGATGATTTTTTGGTGATGTTTTGTACATTTTTATGCTGCTATTTAGTCTCTTATTTAGGTTAGAATTTCTCATAAAAAGAAAAACAAAAAACAAAAAAACAAAAAAAAAACTTAATTTTCAGTTGAAAAACTCATGAATCCTTTTATCACATGAATGGAATTTTTGTTTCTAATCTAAGGAGGATCTTAGCACAACAAACTAATATTCTTAATCAGATCATTTTGGTATCAAAGCACTAGGTTTGCTTTGTGTAAGAAGGATTTAATTTTTTGCAAGTTTATGTCATGCTTACAAGGTTAAAACTCAAAAGAGGAGAAGGGAAGTTGGTTGGAAGCCTTGAAGTTGGGTCAAGGGGAAGAAGGGCAAGGTTGCCACAATCTCCAACACCAATTCATCCTCAAGTTGCAGTTGAGACTCCAGAGAGCATGTCTCATGAAGGAGAACCTACAAACATGACAGAAGATGAGAAGGTCTTCAGGAAGGCTTTCTTTGATATGACAGAGATGGTGAAGGTCCTCTATGAAGAGAGGAATACTAGGTTGCAAGGTGAAAGCTCCAAACCTCCTAAAGGAGAAGGTTCTTTAGGAGGATGTAATGGAAAAGGAAGTAATGGAAATGGAGATAAACCTCCACCCTTTCCACCATCTTCTTCATCTTCGTCTTCACAAGCATCTTCATCCTCTTCCACTAACACAACCCTTACTCATACTCATGAACATACCTCAAAAGGAACTGGTGAAAAACCCTTATTAAAACTCAATGTTAAATTTGAGCTACCCATGTATAATGGTGAAGTGAATGTAGAGAAGCTTGATAATTGGACTCGTTAGTTGGAGGTCTATTGCAAAATTCAAAACCTTCAAGAGGATGACATAAAGATTCAGTTAGCTTCCTTAAGAATGGACAATGCAGCATTAGTATGGTGGGAATCAAAGACACAGGAGGAGATAAAAAAACACGGTACGATCTCAATTTCTTAATCTAATTTCATTGCTACAATTAAAAGGAAATTCTACCCTCTAGCTTATCTACATAAAGTCATCATGAACTGGCAAAACTTTAGATAGCTTAAAGGTCAAAATGTGCAAGATTACACCCAAGAATTCAAAAAAAAGTCTTTAATGTTAGGTGTAGATTTGCAATCGCAAGAAACGTTGTTGAAGTACATAGGGGGTTTACACATTTACCTTAGGCATACTATATTAATGTTTAATCCCAATAATATAGATGATGTGTGTGTGCGAGCCACTCATCTTCACGAAAGAGGGAAAAACACTCCAGAAGAAGGTAGTAAAAAGCCATTTAAGAGTAAAGGAAAAGAAAAGGGTTTCAAAGGGAAGGGAAAGAAAAATGCATCTATCAAGAAAGAAGGAGAGAAATTAACATGAAAACATTGTTCCAAAGAGGGTCACGATGAAACTCATTGTTGGAAGCTTCATCCCGAAATGAAACCAAAAAAGATCAACAACAAGGGAAAACAAAAGACAACTACAACCACTCAACAGGATTTGGGATCCGATTCGGGTGATGAAACTAAAATTATAACCATGGGTATAAAAGGAAAAGAATCCATTGCTAGCACTAGTTCTTCAAATTCACAAAATTAAACTCCAAATGAAAAGAAGAGGATAGAACTTTTTCACATAAGGGTGATTTCAAAACATAAAAAGATTGATACTCTTTTCGACAGTGTCTCTCAAGCCAATCTTATCTCTGAAAACATTATCAAAAGTTTAAACTTGGAAACCATTCCACATGATAAACCATATCCACTTGTATGGGTGTGTGACAATGCACAATTGCAGGTTACTAGAAAGTGTAAACTAAAATTCCCCTATTTGACAAAGTGGACAAAACGCATTTTTAGGAGCATTTGGTGTCTGTTTAGCACGAAACGAATTGCACTAGATTCAGGATGATGAGCACTATGCGGTCATTCAAGTTTCACACCATTTTGATGACTTTGATTTTTTAGCATAATTTTGAGCACCTGATCATTCCTCCCCACTGGAAGCCTTTTGGACCCCAAAAGATCACTTTCAGTTGTCCAGCAGGTGAGGGTACAATTCCCTCACCTTTCCAATCTCTATACATTTTCCTTTTGAAGGATTTTTTCCCTTGAGCCTCATTCGAAGATAGTCGACACTTCCTCTTTTTCATGTCCTTGTTCTTCTGTCAAGTATAGTGTCTTGCTAAAGCTCATCAAGGAATTCTGGAGAAAAGTATTCAATAGATGGAATTTGAACATTCTCTCCTTGATCTTCAATCAAAGGAGGCTCATACAACCTTAAATTATCAACATTAACAACAGCATAAATTTGCATATATGAAGGCAAATCCAACCTGAAGGCATTTTTACCAATCTTTTCCAAAATTCTGAATGGACCATATCTAATTGATTCTAGTTGTTTACCTTCTCCTTGGAGCCTCTCTTTTCTAATGTGAAGCCAAACTTCATCACCGACTTGGAACTTGTGATCTACACGATGCTTGTCGTGCCTTTCTTTGTACTTTCCTTGGCTCTTTTCAAGTTGTTCTTGAACTCTTTGGTGTACCAATTGGATTTTTTCAATGAAATTTTTTGCTTTGTCTATGTCATTTTGACCATCAATAGAAACTTCTTTGCCAAAAATTAAATCCAAAGGAGATTTATGCAATTATCCCAAACATGGCTCAAATGGAGATGTTTGAGTTGAAGAGTGCTTTGCCTAGTTGTAAGCATGATGAATATAGTGCAAATGTTCATCCTACAACTTAGGATGTTGGCTGCAATACCCACGAAGAAGATGTATCACTGTTATGTTCACCACCTCTGTTTGACCATCTATTTCTGGGTGAAAAGTTGTACTTTTTTTCAATTTTGTGTCCATGAATCCCCACAAGCTTGACCAAAAATTCCCAACAAAGCAAGAATCTTGATCACTAACAATGGTTGTGGACAATCCAAAATGCACCCATACATTCTGAAAGAATATCTGAGCAGTCTATTCAGCTGTAACTTTCTTTTTACATGGTATCAAAATACACATTTTACTGAACCTATCCACAACTGCATACAAATAATCATGACCTCTTTTATACAAGTGAAGACCTCCTACAAAATCCATAGAAACACTCTCCCACGGTTGTGAAGGAACCGGAAGTGGTGTGTACAATTCTAACTTCCTATCGCTAGGCTTATTGGCCGCACACAATGAACATCCTTTAATAAAACGTGACACACTTTCAAGAAAAGAGAGGCTCCAAGGAGAAGGTAAAAAACTAAAACCAATTAGATATGGTCCATTTAGAATTTTGGAAAAGATTGGCAACAATGCCTTTAGGTTGGATTTGCCTTCATATATGCAAATTTATGTTGTTGTTAATGTTGAGAATTTAAGGTTTTATGAGCCTCCTTTGATTGAATATCAAGGAGAGAATGTTCAAATTCCATCAATTGAAGACTTTTCTCTAGAATTCCTTTATGAGCTTCAGCAATGCACTATACTTGGCATAAGAACAAGGACATCGAAAAAAGTTGCGACTATCTTCGAGTGGGGCTCAAGGGAACAAATCCTTCAAAAGCCAAATGGATAGAGATTGGAAAGGTGAGGGAACTGTACCCTCACCTGCTGGACAACTGAAAGTGATCTTTTGGGGTAAAAAAGGCTTCTGGTGGGGAGGAATGATCAGGTGCTCAAAATTATGCTCAAAAATCAAAGTCATCAGAATAGTGTGGAACTTGAATGAACGCGTAGTGCTTGTCATCCTGAATCTGGTCCAACTTGTTTCGCATGAAACGAACACTGTATGCTCCCAGAAACGCATTTTGTCCACTTTGTCAAACAGGCGGATTATAAAAAAAAATGGACAGCCCAGTTAGCAGTCTGTACTG
Organism: Pinus tabuliformis; assembly: GCA_031772625.1. NCBI lineage: Eukaryota > Viridiplantae > Streptophyta > Pinopsida > Pinales > Pinaceae > Pinus > Pinus tabuliformis. The sequence goes on from CM062814.1 coordinate 823,394,977, forward strand.
TTGACGTGGCGCTGAGTAGGGAGGGGATGTGGTAGTTGACTGGGTCAAATATTTCTCAGCAAGTTAGATCGCGCCAAGTGGCACACTCTGATTTGTTGAAATCTATGGTTTTTTATTGGTTAGTGAGGTGGCCAACCACGGGTTGACACGTGGCCCAATCAGAGGCTGCCACATGGCAACCCGGGAGGCCACCAAAAATTTGGCTAAAGACCAGGCAGAGGCAACTGGAGTTGAACCTCCGACCTCCCATCACACAAACAAACCACTTTACCATTGCACCCACGCTTTGTTACTTAACAATACATGGTGGCGTCTTATTGTTAAATGTTAATGCCACAAGGTATGGGGGGGCGGGCAGACTTAACCGCCACCCATGTGAACAAGTCAGTTGACCGTTTATGTAACCGAGACCGTTAACCGTTCCGCAAAACATCAAATGCCTGACTGCCAATGGTCTCGACATGTGAACTCTCCCAACAAATTTTTATGTAACTGTCGGAGGGAGGGGGCCAATGCTAGGGGCTAGCCCCTAGGCGCATGGCCCCCCATATACCCCTAATTTCCAATTTTTAGGTCTCGATGGAAAAGTTAACCATCCGACAAATCCGCCCGAATTTGTTGGCATATTTGGTGGTCCCTTAGCGGAAAATGGGGCGAAATTGTAGGATGATGACAAATTTTGGGCAATTTGTGGAGCGAATAGTGGGAAAACTAGGAGAGGTCATAACTTCTCCATTTTTCGACCAAATTGGATGTAGAAAGAGGCTAGGTAGCCTTTTTTTTACATTATGGACTCATTGGTGTAGGTTTCATAAGCATTTGAGCATTGTAAACACATATTTTTAAACATTTGAGCATAATAGAGAAGCCCAAGCCATTGGAAGCTGGACCAAGGAGACGTAGCCTAGGAGGGGTGAACTCCTTCATCATGTTCCTGTTGTGATGTGTTTTTGGTGATGTTCTGTACATTTTTATGTTGTTGTTCAGTCTCTTATTTATGTTAAAATTTATCATAAAATTAACATAAAAACTCATTTTTCACTTGCAAAACTCATGAATCCTTAAGCACATGAATATCATTTTTGTTTCTAATCTGAGGAGGATCTTAGCACAGAAAACTAATATTCTTAATCAGATCAACTCCTTAAATGGTGTATGGAAGATTATTGTTATTGGAACATTAGCTCATTAGGAGGTTTCCCCCTCAAAGAGGCGAGTGAACATGAGTGGATTCCTTCCATAAGAGGGTTAATTGTAAGATGTGGCCCTTCTTTAAAGGTTTGATATCAACAAAGAAGAGAATTTATATATTCGTGTTGATGTTTTGCATATGATTGTTTTTTCAGATCTTTGGTATTTAAGAAGTGTTGTCATAGCCCTTTCCTCAACGAAAGTGGGGCAATTTTTTTTCCTTTTTGAGGATTTTTTTCGAGGGAAAAACAATGGTTGTGTTGTTTAAATAAATTTAGGTAGCTTTTTGGGTTGAATTTCTAGGAACAAGTTATAACTATAAGCTCCATCATAGAAAATCACTTGATTAAAAGAAGAAGAAGAAGAAATATATTCTAGATTAGAGTTCAATAGGTCTTGATATTACTTATTTAAAATGAACTATTTTTAAGGTTTTTTTGTTGATGGTTGCATGTACTTCAAAGCTCATAAATTCTGATAGGAGATTATCATTTCTATCAAATTAGTACCATTGGATAAAGGATTTTCAACTATTCGATGTAATGTATGATATGTTATACTTTTAATCAATATTGAGTATGTTATAACCATAGTTTTAAAAATTGAAACTATGTTTTGAACCGACCACCTATGTTACTGGGATTCAAACTGGAACTAGATCAAACTGAATCGAACCATATTCAATAAATTGGATTTGAAAAAAATACATAAAATAATTATTTTTTAATGAAAACGACTATTTTTAAGATTCCAAACCAATAGAGACAAAATATGGAAAGTTTGCTCATTTATATACCATGGAAGGGTGAATATATCATGATGGCATAGAGTGAAATACATATTATCAACAATTACAAAATCAATGGTGCTCTATGTGGCCTTTAGAGTGAAAAAATAATGCTACAAGTTATTGAGCCACTAGCCTACTATAAATCATTGATCAACATGATCAGTGATCAAACTCGTGACTAATTCACCACTACTAAAGTTGGGATCATCAACAAGAGCAACATAAGCATCATCTAGCTCAAAGTCTTCATACTTGGATTCTTCAACCTTATAATATAGTAGAAATTGAAAAAGATTAACATGCCTGACCAATGGTTTTTGTTTGAGTGGAGGGTTCATCTCCTCAACCTTATAATATGGTAGAAAAAGCTTAGCGTGCCTAACCAATCGTTTTTCTTTAAGTGAATGATACATTTTTGTTAAGGCCGTGGCAAAGGAGTTCAACAATTAGTGCCACAAACATCAACAGAGTTCAAAAATCGATACCACCAACAACAATAGAGTTCAACAATTGATACCACAAACATTAAGGTACATAAAGGCTCCATGCTCTTTATCAAATGTCAATCCCATACCCTTACACATAACATAACCAAATCGAAACATCAATACTTGGACATGGGACCCTAGTTTACAATGGAGCTTATGGGATTGCTTTAACATGGAGGCATTAAACTCTCAAAGCATTTCCTATATACATAAGGTAACTAGTTTTAGCAGTAAATTCAAGGAAAAAAATCATTTTATGCATATACATAGAACACCCTTATCATTAATTGATTTACTACAAACTATGATTTGTTAGGTTCGAGAAAGATGTTAAGGTAAAATAAAAATGATGGCATGGAGGACTCATCTAAAGCTTCAAATGCTTGATGTTATCCCATGTAAAAGGAAGAGGATTGCATGAATGAAGGGTACATTTTTAAGATCATGATAGAGGATTTCGACAATCAATACCTCCAAAATTGTGATACATTGAGGGTTTGGTGCTCTTGATTACATGCCAATCCCATGCCCCCATACGTGATAGATAATCTGGTGGACATTACAATCCTACCAATCTTGAAGTCCTAAAAACGGTTAAGTATGCTAAATTCTAAATGATTCATGGAATACTAAATTTGTATAAGATAAATTATCAATGGAGAAACCAATATTATTGACCTAATACATTTTCATCTCCATCTTCATTGTTAAAAAACACCTTTTTCTAATGTTATTTTTAAGCATTCCATATCCCGCAAGATTTCAATCTTGCAATTATTGTGGGAAATATTGTAGGGTAACCAAATACACAAGGATGTCTACAAATATATGTCAAAATGCTAACACGAATCTCCTTGGTGAAATATAACCAAAACTTAATACATCCCTTACATTAGCTCTTGTACATTTTCACATGGTTAGTCTCGCAAAAACATATTCTCTTTATACATCATTGCTACAAACGCATCAAAATCAATAGCCTTATCTTGCAATTCATACAAAGAAGTATGTCAACTAATATAATATAAATTCGTGTTAGATTACCTAATATTGGTTGTTAGAAGAAGACAAAAACCTATAGAGAAAAAAATGTCATAATAATAATAATTTGTTTTCCAACTATTACCTTCACTCACAAGATATGATGGGGCTATCCTAGTTTTAGAGATGTGTATCTAGAGCAATCATTTTCATCCTATTTTCTTATTAGAATCTTTAATTCATTCTTAGAGTTGAAGCATATGATGGTTTCCAATTGTATCCCACCAAAGAAATCCAAGTAGGACTAATTCTTTTAATAACAATATCATTATGTCTAAAGAAGTTTTAAATTTAATAATCAACATATAATTTTTAGAATAGGGTAGCTAGGTTCCACTACATGTGGGAAACTTGGGGTAATCTATAGAAAACAACAAGGATCCTTATTGGATCACTATATTGTTTGTCATTTATCTCGATGCTTTCATAGCAGAAATATTAGAGGAATTAGCTTGCAAGGTTATTTTTACTAGAAGGTCCTAGTTTAGAGAATTAATGTTTGAAACCATCCAAAGTCATTTTGAGGCATTAAACGATGCTTTTTGGGGTGAGACATTGTTTTACACTTAAAGATCTTTCCAAGGGTGCAAAAATAACATCAATTGAAGTTCATATGCAAAAGTTACGCCTCCCGCCAGTTAACCTACTATGTTTGACCACTATGGTACGAGTGGATGCCATGTTAGCACCCATTACTCATGCGTGTGGGGATATCCACATGAGACTTTAAAGAAGGCTCTAGAAGGTCTAAAATCATAACTCTAGTTGAGAGTTGAGGGAGTTAAATCTAACCTCTAGTTGGTTATCGAGCTATGTTATATACTGGATCGCTGAAAGGAGTAGGTCCATTTGATGCTATTGTATTTTGTTCCATAGGGAGCAAAGCAACTAGAAGTGAGAAATTAGAAAGCATAACAAAGGGGGTTCATGTTTTGTAGTAGCCTTACAAGTCATAGGTTGTAGGTAACTCCATAGAGAGTACCTCTTCCTTTGTACTTTCACATCTTCCATAGCATAGAAAAGAGAGTAGCACAACTTCACCTTCTAGCTTGGTTTTCTCCCATAAGGGTTTCCTAGTTCAAATCTTTGTGTCTATTGTGGATGGTGTGTGTTTCTTTCTATTTTCTGTTTCCCACATTTTAGTTAACTAATTATTTAGGCAAAAAAATAGTAATTGAAGAATCAAAAAGTCTAAAGGAAAATTAACCTTCATGGTAAATATTTTATCAAATCTATTATGACGAATTGTTTTAGTAGAATATCCACAACAATTTATAGATCAAACAATAAAATAAGTACCATGAAATATTGGAAAAAAAAATTCACTTCAACAATGTTGTCGCTACCAAATAAACCAACGCCACTCATTATAGGAAAATTTGATTATAAAATAAAAAAAGCATGGCTTAATAACCTACTATATACCATATAATTGTATATATGATTAATCGTAATAGAATATACCACCTCACGAAAGTACATTAAATTGATATAACTTTGTAATATGTAATGGCACTCATAAACACCATCCTACAATCCTACAAAGACTTGAAATAAACAAACTATTGAATTTAATCGTTATTATAACACTTCTCCATATTAATATATAAACTTATATATACTTTGTAATTATATTTTATAAATATATTTAGTCAAAATTTACAAAATGCCAAAGGTTACCAAACAGGTTGATATCTCCATATTAATACATAAACTTATATATAATTTGTAATTATATTTTATAAATATATTTAGTCAAAATTTACAAAATGCCAAAGGTTACCAAACAGGTTGATAAAGTTGTGTATACATATATGTGCATGAAAATATTAAACGTCTTCGCTTATATATTTATCTATATAACCACTATTCTAAAACTTTACTTTTAAACCAGTTTTAATAATTAACCTTTAACTCTGCTTCAAAATTCTTTAATAATTTAAATTTATATTTTAAAAATATATAGTAAACTTTCGAACGCACATAAAAAAAAACTTTAAAAATATATATTTAGGAAGACAATCACTCAGTTCCACAGTTTATTTTAAACAATTCTTCATAATAAAACTTTAACTCTGACTCAATGTTTTTTAATAATTTGAATTTATATTTTTAAAATATAACTTTATTTTAAACGAGTCTTGGTAATTAACATTTAAGTCTGACTCAAAATTCTTTAATAATTTGAAATTATATTTTAAAAAGATATAATGGAGTTTCCACCACACGTAAAAAGAAAACTCTAACAGAGGTATTATTTCAGCTTTTAACAGAAACGTAATTTGCAGTCGCATATAAAATCAAATTGCAATGATCATAATGCATGGTTTCAAACTGGTTATACGGCATCTTAGAGTGTAAATTTTAGAATATTAAATATCCAACTGATACGAACAAAGTATTGGTTTTGCTTATACCTATTCTATCAAATCTATCCGTTATTTAGATTCTAGAAATGTGTTACTAAGATGAACATAGTAAACTAATATTAGCTATTTCTTGAATATATTTTTTCTAGTTAAAAAACAAATTAATAATTATTATTTTATTCAAAAATGTTTTAATTTTTTGGAGACGTTATTTATATCTCTGTAATGTAAGAGGATACAAACAATATGAAAGCAAGTCTCATCATTAATTCTAGAGTTTTGGTGTTTGGAATCGATTTGCAAGTAATCTCACCCATATTCTCAAAAAAAATTGTTATAGATTTCAATACACAGTGTTAGTTTCGAAAAATATTATTGATTCCAAGAAGAATCACCTCTAGCAGACATAATATGCTTTGGGTTTAATGAACTTGTATCGCACAATGTATAGTTGATAGTGGAATGAATTTATTAGTAATGATTTTGACCATAATTATTAAAATGTATAATGCTAGTTATGTAACGTACTGTGAGCTCTGTTGAGCAATGCAATACATAAAACTTTATGCATCGGTTCAACTACAATACTAACTTTGTTGAAGCAATGTAATACACATCACTCTATAACACATTTCAACCTCAATAAACTGTATTGAAGTAACACAATATAGACAACTTTAAAACATATTTCAACTGCAAAACAACTTTGTACATTTAAGATTATAAATTGTGGGTCTGCTCTATATATATATATATATATTTGAATGCATTGTGGGTCACAGGTTAAGAGAAAATCCAGTTCTTCTTTATTTCATGTATATTTGTTTAACAACCACGTGATTTGCTAAGAGAGTATAGGGCCATGAAATAAATCTATTTGACTCATTTTCTTCATCTATGTCATTATTTAACAATGAAGAAAGGATATTTTCATAAAAAAATAAATAAAGATTTAAATTAAATTAATCATTTTGAATATTTGTTGGTGAAGAATAGTGTTAAGGGGTGCTACATGTAAGAAGTAAAATTTTACCCCCAAAAAAGGTCATTTGGTCTCTCAAACTACTTTTGGAAGGTTTCAAACCTCAATTTGCCAAATTGGGACCCCTCGGTAAAAATGGTCTTATGAATTTATTCCTCTAATTTTTCCACTCTAAAAGCATCAAGATGGATGACAAATAATATAATGATCCAATCCAAATCATTCTTGGTAAACATGATTTTATCTAGAGGAGGTAGAGTGGTCTTGATCAAGGAGGTCCTCAAAAGTATTCCAGTGTATCGGTGTTCGATTCCCTATGTCCCCAAAGGAATTCTTTCAAAAATCTGCAAAACTTGCTTTCATTTCTTATGGGCAAGTTCAAGACAATATGATGGCATCCCTCTAGTCAAATGGAAATAAATTCCCTCCTAAATAAATTAGGAAGTTGGGGTTTCAAAAACATATTTCTTTTTAGCAAAGCCTTGGCCACGTGTAGATTTTGGCATTTTTTGCACAATACTTCACTATGGGAAAGGGTTCTCACAACAAAATATCTTCTTGCCTTATCCTTTGAAAATTGGTTGAGGCATCCTCAAAAATCGTTAAAGGGTTCCAATGTTTGGAAAACTCTTTTTCATGCTTACCCTCTCATTGGAGATTTAATTGTTTGGCACATTGGAAATGGATCAAAGGTAAAGTTGGGCTTGGGGCAGGGGGGTGATTTCAAACTATCAAATGTCGTTATTGATCACCTTCGTCAAGCAAGTTGTTATGTCTTAGTTGATACAAGGGCACAAAATCCACAAGAATGGGGTTGTGCTAGATGGAAATCCGTCATGTTTCTAGGCCTAACTCATTAGGAGCAGGTGCAATGGGAATCATATATATGGCTTTTGGTTTCAAGTTTCATAAGAATAAGAAACGATATAAATGATGGTTTGATTTGGTCAAATATTCCTTGCAACAGAGACTTCACAACAAAACTTGGTTATGTCTCTTTTTCTAAATCATTATCCACAAGTGTAAAAAAATGGTTGTGGAGCCCTTTGTGGAAGCTCCATGCTCCCCTTAAATGCAAAATCATTTTTTGGCTACCCATAAATAATAAGCTGCTCACATGGGACAATGGGTGAAAAAAGGATATGTAGACCCTAATCATTATATATTATGCAGAGCTTCAAAAGAAAATGTCTGGCATCTCTTTATTCTTTGTCCATGTACATTGCAGGTATGTGGAAAGGTGATGGAAAAGCTATACATCAATGCCTCTTAGACACAATCTGGGCTGGCAGAATGCCTAAAATCATGGAAAAAAATTGAGCCACTACTTCCTTTGAAGGATTTCCATGTATATTTATAAACAATATATGGTGGACTGAGAATTTCGACATTTTTTATTCTCACAACATTCTAATTGAGGTCACAGTATGTCTAATTGTAGAATTATGCAATGAATTTAGAGTTGAATCGGAGTCTCAAAAAGGAAATTGTTGCTAATGTCACCTCTCAATCATGGCATTTCTTGGGGAATTTTTTATGGAGATTACAAGGGACATTTATCAAGATCTACGGTTAGAGTAGTTATTTGTATTTCTTAGTCCCTCTCCTTTCAATTCAAATATTCTCCTAGGCGTGGATCAAACAATAGAATAGAATTCAGAGCTTTGTGAACCTTGTTCACAATCTCTTAACTTAAAAGTGTTAAAAAAACTTGAAGTGTTGGGGACTCCAAATCAGTCATTGATGGGGCCAATAACGAAGTATATGTTGAAAACATATATTTGCAACTAGTCCTGTGGAACATAAAATAAGAAATGATTTCCTTTAAATGGCTCTAATTCACACGTGCTCCATGAACTTAATACCATAGCAGATGGTTTATCTAAATGGGCCTTGGATTTTACCGTAGGGACCTTTGTGATATCAAAAATTATGAATGGTGTAGAGTAGGATCAAATGATAATTGTAACATGCCTATTTGCAAATTCCCTCTTGTAAACATTGCGAATATTTCCTTGTAATTATTTAACAACAATTAACTGGCTAAGAGAAAGGGACACAAAATTCAGAGCTTGGGGAGGGAGATTACTTGAGAAAGTTGGTTTATTTAAATGTCAGTCATGGAGACTAACTAATATGTTTTTAATGGGTTGATTATATTTTTAATTCAGTTGGAAAAGAAGGATATGCCCATGTTCCTATTGGGAAAAACAATAAGAAAGGATAAAATAATTAATGGGTGGAGTGGGTCGCGTTGTCCAAGGAACCAGTCCACGTAGACCATGAAAGGAAGTGAAAGGTTGGTATGTGGTAACAAATATAAGTGGAGGTCGAGAGGTATTGGGGTGGACAATGATTCATGACTCATTCGCTCAAGTAGAGCAGAACCAGGAAGAAGAAGGCATTGCAGGATTGAGAAAGAGGAACTTCTTCATGAGAGGAATGATATGAAAATTAATATACAAATGATAAAACTTTCTTAGTAACTAGTCCAGGAACCCAAGAGGGCTTGTTCGGTGAATATCACAGAGTCATGGCTTTCCTTAAAGTTGAAGAACCCACTACGAATCTTGTGGACTAATGAACCTAACATCAAGGAGAAAGAGGCCCTCGGGTACTTGTGGGGTTGATGAAACACTAGGTATGGCCATAGGTTGGGAACACTAGTGCTTGATCTAACTGATGAACTACCTAGAAGGGTAACATTTGTACTTCATGGTAACTTATCCAAATGATGAACCTTCCCATTTAAAGTGGAATCTCTTCTCTTAAAGTCGAGTTGTAACTCTCTATGTTGTGAAGAATCCTTAGGTTGATGCCATTATGTTTTTAGTTTCTTGAATAGTTGGTGGGTGGAGGTGGTGTAGCCTCGGGATGCCCTGTTTCGGTTATGATACTAGATTAGTACCTGCCTTGACATTGATTATGTGCAAGTGAAGTTGCATTGTCTAAAATCTGTTTGTTTGAATAGCTGGTGGGTGGAGGTTGTGTAGCCCTAGGATACCTTGTTTAAACTAAAAATATCAGTTTATTTCTCTGAAAGCATTCTTCCTCAAGATCTAAAATTTAGCTCGAGGGTGATAGTTGCAAGAAAGAATTGGATGTATCTCATCTAACATTAGATGGAGAGTTGAAGTATCAATCTCAGTTGTCAATTTATTTGGTTGTATAAGATAATTATTCATTATATTTCTTTCATTTGAATGATACGTGCATGTTTAATGTGTTGGTTAAATGCCTATGTTGTTATTGAGGAATGTGAATTCTGGTGTGAAAGTGGGATGTGTACTCCCTAATTAAATTTATGTGGAAAGGTTAGATTCATGTACGCATTGAGAGCTTAAATCTCAATGATTTCTAGCCTTGTGGAGATAGTGAGCCTTTGTGTTATTTATTTATATTTTGATGTACAAGGCTTGTTGCGAGTATTATTGTTATGTTCTGTTATATGTTATGTATGTGAGTTGTTGTGATTTGCAAGGGATGCATAATTACAATGTGTTTGGGGATTGGTTAAGTTCCTTGTGATTTGAGAAGTGCACTCAAATTGCACATTCTCTGTGTGTTTTTATTGGGCAAGTGATGGCCTGAGTTTTTATAATTGTTCCAGCAAATCCTGGAATTAAATTTCATTTGTGCACATTGGCATGTTTATTCAATTGTTTGGGCACGTCAATTATAGTTTCCATGGCTAGGGCGTGCTAGAAGAAGTTTACATGTAGACAAATCGTGAACGGCTCAAGCTAGTGCAAAAATCTCAAAAAGAAATTGGAAAAATTTCTAGTATCGAGGCACTAGTAAAGGGGGTTGGCTTTTCCAGTGAGCCCTCGAGTTGGGGCTTGGAAATTCTGCTAGGTTGGTAGTTAGGTGGGACCTCCAGGTCAGGGGAGGTCAGGGGATGGTCAAGTTGCAATCGGGTACCACGTTTAAATTAAGTTTTGTGGATTTGTCGAATAGTCCAACTTCCAAACACAAGGTGGAACGTGCCTATTCCACGTGGATCTATCCATGGTAGTAGAATGGCCAAACGAGCATCACATGGAATTCCACCTCGGGGCCACTGATGATGTGGCAATTTTTCTTTGCTTTTATGGGCCTAACTTAAGTAGACATATCTTCTAATTCGTAATTCAGATTGAGGTAGAATTTTATATCGCTAGAAAGGTCTCAATGAGACGAATGTGATGGTATTATTAGTTTCTTGTTTTTAAGAAGTTGAATAATGAGGAATTTTATGACCCCATTTCCATGATAGGACTATGGAGGTCGGGTCCATGATAGTAATGCACTCTTCTACCCTTAGTATGGGATCTGGGTGGTGAAATGGCTGTGTTATAGTGTGGTATTAGAGCGAAAAGTTCAAACACTAAACCTTTGGGAATGGAAATCAAAGTCATATTACAGAATGTCCAAGCAAAAAGGTATCAACACTGGATCTTTGGGAGCAAGATAAGGCTCTATAATAGTGTGATAAGTATTAAAACTTGTTATGAAAAATGTTGTGCTACTTAATGTATTTATTTGTGATGTATGAATATAGAATGTTAGACTTGATTTTGATGGATATTATAACAAGCAGTGATGTTTCGGCTAGCCAGACACCGACATACCACAATGAAAAGGCAATGTGATGATTTACATGGTGCATCTATATTTTTTTTTTTAATCTAACAATTATGTGTGTATGACAACACATAAGAAGACACTAAGAGCCACAAGAAACGAGGATTGAAATGGTGCGATATAGCACTGACAGGTCACAACATGGACATGAAGAGGAAGAATCAGTGGAGAAGAGAGGAGAGGTAGACTCTCCTGATTTGAGGGATACCTTGAGAAGCTTAAGGGTTGAAATAGGAAGTTGCAAAGCTGATAATGATAAGCTTGTCATGGCATAAGAGAGGCAAGTTAAGGTAAATGCATTCATACTACAAATTATCTCATACCTATAGATACAAAAGTGGCATGAGTTGGGAGATATCCATAGGATTGGTAAAACATCATCAGAACAAAGAAAACAAGAAGAAAAGACTGATGGAGCAGATGGAAGTAGATCTAGGAAGAAGCACCGACTAGCAAGTGAAGACATAGTAAAGGGAGGTACTTCATTGAGTACTCCAAAGATAATAACAAGTACCCATGGGCAACACTATGTTTCTACTCACAAAAGGCATCATCATCATAAGAGAAGGAGGGAAGAGGAACGTATACTAGAGGAGTTAAAGAAGGCTAAGCCTCCTACATCTGATGGTGAATTTAAGAGAACAGAGGATGAAGAAGCATGGATTCTTGGGATGAAGAAGCTCTTTAGAGTCCACAACTACTTCGAGAACATGAAATCAAAGGTGGCTACCTTCAGCTTGAAAATTAAGGTCGATATCTAGTGGGAAGATTTAAACAGTGTGAAGAACATAAAGGAGGAAGAGTTGTTTTGGAAGGAATTCGAGAGATATTTCAAGGGCAAGTATTTGTCTAAGAGGTACGTTGAGAGCAAATCCAAGGAGTTCTGTGAACTTAAAATGGGGTAGATGACTGATGAAGAGTATAATACTAAATTGTTAGAGTTACTATGGTATATGCCTTACCTCAAAGAGGAAAAAGAAAAAGTCCAAAGATTTATCGATAGGTCGTTGCAGTCATTTAAAGACCAAATTGAATTTGATGAACCACAAACCTTGGAGGATGCAATTAGGAAATTAAAACATTGTTATGAGAAGTCTAAGTGCATGCCAAATTTTAGGACCGATTGTAAGGCAAAAGGTAACCTCAAATTTAAAGTAAAAGGGAAGGAAACAATCAAGGGAATGAACTCAATCCATGCCAATCAAGAGAATCAACAGAGGTTCAACACCACCAACAAAATCCGATCCACTTAGACCATAGGAGAAGAGGCCAGAGGCTATGGGGGAGGACCCTATAAATGATGGTCATGTGAGGAGAATCACCTGAGAAAGGATTGTCCACAATGCAAGAACATTGACCCAAGAATGTATAGTGTGCAAGAGGCTGAGACAATTAAGGACATGTCCTGAATATACCAAGAATTTATGCAGCAATGGATAATCATCAAGTTGAACACCGTGCAGCAATTATAGAGATGGAAGGGACACTCTGTGATCATACTATTTTGACTCTAATTGACCCTGGCTCAAATTTCAATTATATCAATCTGACATATGTGGAAAGATGAAAATTGAGTAAAGAAGCACATAAGGAGTTGTGTCTAGTTCAACTAGCCATAGGGACCAAATGAAGGGTGGAGAATATTATTAGATCATGTCCCTTCATGTTGAAGGACATCAAAACGACAGTTAATTTTAATCTATTTCCACTAGGAGCGTATGACGCTTTGCTGGGAATGGATTGGTTGGCCCAGCATAGAAGGAGGATTGATTTCTTTGAGAAAACAATCGAATTAACAAGAAGGGTGAAAGAATGGTACTTCAAGGTAAAAGAAAGCCCACATCAGTGTGCTTGGTGACAACAATGCAAGCCAAACTAAGTTGTTGAAAGGGATGTAAATTACTCATTGTGGAAATAACCAACAATTTTGAAAATAGTAATGATGGTAATTGGTTAGAACAATTACCAATGAGATGTATTTCCAGAAGAGATCCCTAGATTACCTCCACATGGAGAAATTGACTTCTCCGTAGAATTGTTGCCAAGGATAGCTCCAACATCTAAAGATCCATATCAGATGAGTACTCCAAAGTTCATGGAGCTGAAGCTATAACTTAAGGAAATGTAAGACAAAGGGTACATCAGGCCAAGTGTGTCACCATGGGGTGCACCAGTTTTATTTATAAAGAAGAAAGACGCCACACTTAGACTATGCATAGATAACATGCAACTTAATAAAGCTACCATAAAGAATAGATACCCATTACTACAAATTGATGACTTGTTCGATCCATTGCGAGGAGAAATGGTGTTCCCAAAAATCAATTTAAGGTTTGTGTATCATCATTTGCATATCAAGGATGAATACATCCATAAGACAACATTTTGGATAAGGTATGGCCATTATGAATTCACGATAGTACCTTTTGGTCTTACCAATGCACCAACAACCTTCATGTGCTTGATGAACAATGTGTTGAGTCCATTCTTGGACAAATTTTTATTAGTGTTTGTTGACGACATTCTATTCTATTCAAAATACAAAGTGGAGCATGAGAAGCACTCAACAGTTGTGCTAAAAGTTTTGAGAAAGAATAAGCTCTACACAAAACTCAGCTAGTGTGAATTCTATCAGTCCCAAATCCAATATTAGGAGATTTGGTCTGAAAGGAAGGCGTAGCATTAACCCAGAGAAAATTAGAGCCATCATGGAATGGCCAACAGCAAAGAATGCCATTGAGGTCAGATCGTTCATGGGTATGGAAAGTTATTATAGGAGAGTTATTAGAAATTTCTCCAATATTGGTCATCCAATCACACCATTGCGGAGAAAAGGAAAGAAGTTTATCTGGAAAACTAAGTGCATTGCTAGCTTCGAGCAGCTGAAGTATTTACTCACCCATGCACCAATTCTTTGAATTGCTAAGCCAGAAAATGAATTTGTGGTGTGCATTGATGCATCCAAAGAAGGGCTAGGCGATGTTTTCATGCAAGAGGGGCAAGGTGTTTTCTTCGAATCGTGGAAATCGAATGAGCATGAACAAAACTACATGACCCACGATCTAAAACTTTTCACCATTGTTCACGCTCTAAAAAACTGGAGACATTATCTCTTGGGAATAATTTTTATATTAATGACAGACCACGGAGGTCTAAAATATTTATTTGACCAACCAAAATTGAATGTCAGACAACCAATATGGTTGGCTTTAATCAGTGAGTAGATTTCGAAATTAAATATATCAAAGGGAAGGAGAATTGACTTGTTGATGCACTCAACACGCAATTTCAATTGACTCACATAATAGCCATTAGTTTCTATCAAATTAATCTCAAGGAAAGAATTAAACTTGTTGGACAACAAGATGAAAATACCAACATTTAAAAGAAAAACTACAATGGGAGCTTGAAGGTGAGAAAAATAAGAGATTTTATCTCACAAAGGATGGATTGATCATCTTTAAAAATAGGATTTATGTGCCAAACAAAAGCAACTTGAAGAGGCTCATATTGAAACAGTTTCATGCAAATCCGTATTCATACCACCTAGGCTATGAAAGGACCCTAACAACCATTAAGAATTTTTATTATTGGCCCGATTTAAAAAGTGAGGTGCTTGATTTTATTTCTAAATGTATTGAATGTTAACAAGTAAAGTTTGAGTGCAAGCATCAACTTGGTTTATTATAGCTTATCCCTATTCCGAAATGGAAGAGGGAAGTGATTTCAATGGATTTTATCACAGGATTACCATGGACAGCCAACCAACACAGTGTCATCATGGTTCTGGTGGACAATTTGAGCAAGGTTGCTCATTTTGTAGTTGTTAGATCAACTTATACAGCTAGTGACATGGCCAAAGTTTTCATGAAAGAGATTGTAGGATTGCATGATGCTTTTTCATGTTTCCTTAAAAAGTATATACACGATATTAATCATGTGATTGATTGGTCAGTGCTATAGGTATAACAGGAGGGAGAGTTCCATCCACAACTTTTGTGAATCCTATATCGAAGGTAGATTGCACTCTAGAATCGTGTTATCGAGCAAGTCAAGGTGTAGTGGAGGCACTTTGGGCCCGAGGAAGCCACATGGGAGATGGTTGATCAAATGCGGGTGGCATATCCATTTTTATTTGTCAGTTAAGCAAAATGTATATATGATTTTAAATGGTTGTGTATAGATATGTATATAAGTTCACAATGGTCTCTTGTGCTTGGTCTAAAGCACTGTTGTAAATGTGTTCGGGTATAGAACATTGAGGATGATGTTTCTCCAAGTTGGGGGTGGGGGGGGAGAGGGGGGGGGTGTCTGTAGCATACTCATTTTGCAAATTCCCTCTTCTAGAACTGTAAATATGTCCTTGTAATTATTTAGCCTCAATCAACTGGATGAGAGAAAGGGACACAAATTTCAAAGCTTGGGGAGGGAGATTTGTTGAGAAACTTGGTTATTTAAATGCCAATTCATGGAGACTAACTGATGTGCTTTTAATGAGCTGATTTTGTTTTTAATTCAACTGGAAAAGAAGGACATTCCCATGTTCCTATTAGGAAACATTGAAAGTAAGAAAGGACAAAATAATTAATGGGATTAGTGGGCCATGATATCAAAGGAATCGGTCTACGTAGACCACGAAAGGAAGCAAATAAATGGTTTGTGGTAAAAATGAAAGTGGAGGTCGGAGATCTTGGGGTGGATGAGGATTCATGATTCATACCCCTCAAGTAGAGCAGAATAAGGAAGAAGAAGGCATCGCGGGATTGAGAAAGAGGAAATTCTTCATGGGAGGAATGCATTGAAAATTAATATGTAATGGAAAAAGCTATGTTGGTAACCAGTAGAGGAATCCAATAGGGCTTGTTGGGATAATATCACAGAGTAATGGCTTGCCTTAAGGATGAAGAACCCACTGGGAAACTTGTGGATTGATGAACCTACCAGACAAGAGAAACAGGCACTCAAGTACCTATCGGGTTGATGAAACACTAGGTGTGGCACTAGGTTGGGAACATTGGTGCTTGCTCTCACTAATCAACAACCTGGCAAGGTGACCTATGTAATCCATGGTAGCTTGTCCAACTGATGAACCTTCCCATCTAAAGTGGAATCTATTCTCCTGCAGTTGAGATGTAACTCTTTGTGTCATTAAGAATCATTGCGTTGATGCCATTGTGGTTTTAGCTACTTGAATAGTTGGTGGGTGGAGGTGGTGTAGCCTCGTGACACCCGGTTTCAACTAATGATTCTAGATTAGTTCTTGCCTTGACATTGACTATGTGCAAGTGAAATTTCATTGTCTACAATATGTCTGTTTGAATCGCTAGTGGTGACTCTCCCTCAAGCTCTAAAATATGGCTTGGGGGTGACAACTACAAGAAAGAATTGGCTACAAATCGTCTAAGGTTGGGTGGAGAGTTGAAGTCCTTATCTCAGTTGCCAAATTGTTTGGCTATATAAGATAAGTATTCATTATATTTCATTCATTTGAATGATACGTGGTTGTTTAATATGCTGGTCAAATGCCTAAGTTGTTGATTTTGTAACTAGAGTTGGTCTTCATAATGTAAATTTATCATTGATGTATTCATTATATTTATATTTATACTTATTATATTTGTCAAAGCATGTTATTCATGCTTATAGAGTTAAAAAGAGTAAAAAAAAAATAGCTTGAGTCAAAAGAAAATGTATTTGAGTCATGCCCCATTTAGACATTTGTAAGAAAATGAAATTTGAACTTTTATGTTGAATCGTAAGTCCACAAGTTGACCAAGTTAGGCCTCCTTGGGGAAGTCAGTTTGGCCCTTCAAAAGACATTGATTCGACCACTTAGACAACTATATATAAGAGGGTAGTTTGACCTATTTGGCACATCATTCATGCACACAATAAGAATGCATCTAAACCGAGTGAAGAAGAGGAGAAATATGAGTCAAAGGAGAAAGAGAAGACAAAGTCAAAACAAGGAGAATATTCCAAGTTGACTGAATCTTTGACCTAGTGATAGCTCACACATGTGGACTGTAATTTCTGTGGAAGAGGCCGAATTTTTCTGAGATAGTTGCAAGTTGAAATTCAACCCTTGTTATAAGTCAGAAATTTATGAGATTTGACCAATTTGGGGGAGGTTTGACCAACATTGGCTTTGAATTTTGAGGTGACTTGGAGGTTTTTGGACTTGGTCTTGGTCTTGGATATCTCACCTTGATCTAATTATACAAGAGAAGGATTGTTGGGTTTCCCACATGTGGGGTTTTTCCCTAGCTTGGAGTCTCTTATTTCTTTGTGATCTTTATGTTTTGTACATTTGTATAATTGCTTGATGAAGAAGTCATAATAAGTAATAAGAAGGCAGGTAACTTTCACAAGTAATTATCAAGAAGAGGAATCAAGCATCAATTTCTATTACACTTGGTTTCTCAACATGGTATCAAAGCTAAGGTGAAGGAAGAAAGATCACTATCTGTTGACATATTTGAAGACATATCTCTCACTATCAAAGCTAAAGAAGGAGGCTCGAAGATCGCTCTCTTGAAGACATCGATAACAACTCATCCATTCTTGAAAATATTCTTGTAGCAGTGTTCTCTCTCATGCAAAAGTAAGTACTCTTATATTCTCCATGTCCAATTCTCCCAATAAAATGGCATCTATTTGCGAGGAATGGAATAAGATTGATGGAGCATCAAATTTCAAGGCTCGGAAAAATAAGATTGATTTGTGCCTTAAAGAAAATGAAGTCATGCAATTTGTCAAAGACAAAGTTCCAGTACCAGACAAGAACAACGTCCAAGCAATAGCCAAATACAATAAGGGAGAAATTAGAGCTTAAAGGATTCTCTTTGAATCCATCAAGGATCATATCATTTCTTTTGTTTCAGATTTGAATACATCCAAGGAAGTGTATGATAAAATTTTCGAAGTGTACTTTGTCAACACAACTAGCCAAAAGACCTCTCTAAGGAATCAACTCTACGGAACAAGAATGTCAAAAGAAGAAGATGTAGCTTCATATTTTATGAGAATATCAAAAACCAAAGATCAAATTCAAGGACTTGGAGAAACCATACACGAATCTAAGTTAATAAATTCTATAACAAATCCTCTACCTCTAGATTGGGATGGCTTTGCACAAGGTATCTATGCAATAAAGGACACTCTAACTTTTGAAGAACTATGGGCTCTATGTGTTCTAGAAGAAACAAGGTTGAAGGCTAAAGTTGACACTAAACCGAATAATGAGAATTCTCAAACTTTTGCAACCAGATCAAAGAAGAAGTTTGGAAAGTTTGGACCTCAACACAAAAACAATGGCAACAAGTATTATAAAAATAAGGAAATGTCCAAAGTTCAATGCTTTGGTTGTCATGAATATGGACACATCAAGAGGAATTGTCCCAATAACTATAAAAATAGTAATAGCAATAAGAGCAAGGATAGAAATGAAGCATTAACAGATGAAGATGAAGAAGCTCCTAAGAAACCCAAATTTGAGGACAACAAGGATCTTTACTACTAGCATTAATGAAGATTATATAGTAAGTGTACATAGCTTTGCAATTTATCTTTATACTAGGTTTGCATTCAAGTTTTCTATTTCTTAGATGGTAGATGGAATATTGTTTGTTATTAGCAAGGAATTTATGGGGATAACATAGAAGTCTATTGGGATTCATAAATTAAGACTTTTTATGAAAATCAAAATTAAGTGGGAGCTCATAGTCATATACAATGAAGAATAAACTCACATAAGCAAAAAAAGGAGTCTCCTTGATAGTTGTCTACATAAAATGCATCACGGAACTCTAGAAGAAGCACTCAGTTACATTTGCAGATAATATATAGATAGATTCATGTTTGCAATCTTTCATTATGAAGATTCAAATGGAGATAACATCTCTCTCCAAGGAGTAAGTAAGCTAACTACATAGAAATCATGAAACCAGTAGAATAGTCAAGATGTATTTCAATTGTAGTTAACATCCAGCTTGCAACATGCTAAATATTCTTCCAATCATATAGAATATTCATCTAAAATTACAATTCAAACTTATGCATGAAGGGATGAACCAGTGTCTCTACAATGGCTAGAGAAAAACAATTCAAGAAGTGGATTTTTCTTATAGCAGATCATGGAAAAACATATTCTACATGAGAAGCAAGCAATTTTAAGTACACATCAAAGAAGTCAACACTTAGCACTAAATGGCAGCATGGAAGCAAGTCTTGAAAAGTTCCTATCAATAAAAGAAAGATGTTCATTTACTTCATATTATTCCAGATTCTTGAAAGATGAAGGAGTCCCTTGAAGAAAACCCTGTACTTAGGTTGATTCAAGAAAAACTCTTGAGTTATATCTTCAAAGGAAGTTTAAATGGATACACTAATACTCAAAGTTTGGCAGAAAACTAATAAGAAAATGTAACCAAGATTTTCCAAATGGTTAGTTAACAAATTATACATCTATGAAAAATACCATTTAGAAAGATATTGATAGTTGATTGGGTCTATGAAAATCAAGGACACATCGATTAAGTTTAACAATGTTGATGGTAAGTAGGGATGATATTGACAATTGATTCCACTTTGGAAAGCATTCTATGGAATTATAAATAAAGTAGATATGGAAGATCAACTATGACGCAATATGGCTCCTCAGAATGTTTGATGCTAATTTTGATGACATGTTGGATTCATTTATGATATTTTGTATTGGTCAAAGCTATTTGAATATTTTTAGAGATCCAGGAAGGTCGAAGCACATTATGATTCATGACTTGATGGAGCCATAAAAGCTACAAGTATATCTCCACTGACGAACCTGTATCCAATGCATTGATGAAGTTCCTTTTCATGGAAAAGGATGAGAATTTTTTAGACAATCTTAGGCTTGTGGATATATCCTCCCTAGTTGAGAGGGAGTGAGGATCTCCTCCCTAGTTTATAGGGAGTGAGGATCTCCTCCCTGATTGAGAGGGAGTGAGGATGGACATTGTGTTCTCCATGTGTCATGTACTATGGCCAGGACTAACCACCATAACTATAGTGCATGAACAAGGGTAGGGAGAATGGTGGATTGGATAAGCATTAGGGACGAACATTCTTGAGTCATGTATTATGGTTGTGTTGTGGCCACCAACAACCCCCCTCCTTATTTAGTATTAGCAATAACACTAGGTAAGTGGGGACCCTTAGTAAAAAATTCAAAAAATCAATTAAGGCTCATGTATTTTACTCCTTAAAGAAACATCGCATCGCGCAAAGAAGGATAGGACATTTCCTTATGAGTAAAAATGATAAACTGCGACATAACGATTATAACAATACTGCGACCCGCAATATTGCGATACTGCGATCCGCGGCCTTGCGATAGCGCGATCAAGCAACCTTGCAATAGCACAACACGATGAAATTGTGGTAATACGATAACAGCGAAATGCGATACTGCGATACAGATCGCAGAAACATTCCATCGCAAATTTTCCCGGCTCAATATTCAAGAAAAGTTTTCCATAAACCAAGAACAGGATACGCGCTTTAATGATAGTTAATGAATTATACGACATTTGTTAATGAAATATGGTTTTGTGTTTTTCGAAGAGTCAGTTCACGTCAGGTGGCATGTTTTTGTACATCCGTAAAGTTTAAGGCTTTCTTGTCGATTTTTATTGTCATTACACTTTCCTCACTTGTGAACTGCAGGAACGAAAAACAGAAGTTACCCAAAGCGATGTGCAAGAAGCTATGAGGAAAAAGGGTAACGCTCCAATGTTCAAAGACAGAAAAAAGACACCCTCATAAACAGATACCGCATGCAACAGAGCCGCAGATTCACAGAATGTTGCTGATCCATCCATTACAGATCTTTCATTTACAGCCATGGTTGAATGAGTATTGAATGATGCTGATATCAACAGGAAGTTTAATGACTCAAGGTAAAGAGCTCACGAAAGCATTATTTTTGCAAATTTTGAAGCTTTATACCCGCTGAAGAAAAAGGCGCTAAAGGCGAAAAATGCATCAGAGAAGCCCGGATCAAAGAACAGAGGCAGTTTCCGATGTGTGATTAGCGCCTAGCGCTAATCGTGCATCGCTGAGAAAATTGCTCAAAAAGCAAAGCCTCTAACTGCTCAGTCATTTGTAAAGCCCGAAAAATGCAAGAAAGCAATGGTAAAGAACAAACTGGAAACAGAAAGCTAAAGAAAAAGGCAGAAGCAATTCAAGGATTAACCAAGTTGAACTTGAATTATTACTGGGCATACGCAGTAATTCCACATAGGCAGAGTATGACTCTCGAGTATATCATCGATTTTGCTGAAAAGATGGTGCCAGCTCTTACCATTTCTGTTTGCTTAGCTCAACCAAAAGCGGAAGACAGTCAGCCGACTCTACCCAGGCAAATACCGAATGCTTGCAACATTAAGGAGCAAATGCAGAAATAGTTAGATATTAGATTTAATTTTTAGAAATAGTTTTGCTTAGAAAAAGGGCAGTCATTTAAACCGTATCCTGAATCTGTGTAATTAAGTTATTTAGTTAGTAGTATTTAAACCCTTCTCATGCATTTAGAGAAGGGTCCAGAAATTTATCAAAAACTTGTCCTCAGAACATGCACTTTTGCACCCTCAGAGGAGGTTTTGGTGAATGAATGGATCAATATTTGTTGATGTTTGCATCTGATATCTGCTACTGATGTTGCACATCTGTACTCTTAGTGGATGTTAGAGCAAGGAGAGATAAATCATTGTTGCTTGAAGCTTATGAGTAGGACTAGTCATAAATGGTACTTTTATCTCTTGACCATTTCTGCTTATATGTTAAAGTGATATACAGTTTTTAGTTGTTTATGTATTATTGCATGAATGCCTGAGTTATCATTTGGCACTTTTGTATGGTGATAGCTATTTATTTATGCTTAATGTATGAATAGCTCATTATGCGATATGTTTTTCACAACTGTTTCGTCTAACTTTTTATGCGAAGTGGTTCATCTTTATTGATTTCCTTTCTTATAATCACTGAATGATCTTTATTACCAGTTGTTATTTGAAATCTCTTTAGATCGCATAATAGAAAAATTACATCCCGGGTTAGTATAGATTTAGATGTGTTGTTTATTAGATTACAATAGCATAGAATTAGATTAAAGTTAGAATTAGAATATCTTAGATAGGAACTGTTAGATCAGCAACATCAAATTCTACACACACACACTCATAGATTGGGAAACTGGTCCCATTATCCCCAGTCGGACCCGCTATACCAAACGGATAAGGAGCTGCCAACCAAGGTCCGGACCGGGCGGGTATCCCCCTTGTTGTCGACCCGATTTTCGGGGCTTCAACATATTTGGCGCTAGAAGGAGGGCCTGAACTATGAATGGCAAGTAAATCCAAATCTGAATACCATTCTGAGAGTAAATCGCCCTCACCATCTCCCCCGACTTCTCCATTACACTTAAATCCAGAGTTAGAAGTCGCTCGAGTATCAACCGCTGCTACGCACCCTGACATTTCAGAACAATCTACCGTTGAACTTCCTGAAGTCGAATCTCTGATTCACAAACTTCAGCAATTTTCCATTTCTCCTCAAAGGTCTGATAAATCTCAAGGCAGCGTGACTTCGCATTACAATCCTGCTCATCCCCTGACCAGGCTAAAGAGTGAAAAGTTTGGCGTTCAGCCAACCGAATTACCTCTCCCCACCAGGAAAAGAGCGAGGAAATCACCCAAAGAGTCCGACAGCGAGACTCTTTCGTCAACATCGTCCATCTCAACTTCTTCACCGCGAAGTCAACCATCCACTCCACCACTCTAGATCATCGTCCATCTGTCCACTGGAACCCCCACAACCCCTCTTCAATCATCTACAATCGTAGTATCCTCATCCTCCCAGCCACAGGGATCATCTTCTGCACTTTCCTCTGTTAGCAGTTCAACAATGGCCCAGTCTCCATGGAATAACCCTGGGGCAGTCTTAATGCCTGCACCCTTGAGTCAAATACCGGCCCATCCTGAGAAATGGCTGCCTAAATTTAATCCCGAGGCAGGGATGCTAGCAGAAGAGCACATAAACAACTTCATGCTTTCCATTAATCTCAATGGGGTTACTAATGAAGATGCTGTTGTTTGACTTTTTCCTTATACTCTGCAAGGAACAGCCGGGTCATGGTATTTTTCATTACCCTCCGGATCCATCACAAGTTGGGACATCTTCCAGGAGCAATTCCTGACCAAGTTTGGTGATGACAGATCTACGGCAACGTTAATCAACAACCTATCCAACCTTAGAGCCGAAACTAGAGAGCCTATCAAGGATTTCAATTTACGTTTTAATAAAATTTTCAAAAAAATTCCTATTGCTTCCCATCCCAGCGAAGAAGTACGATGTGAATGGTATATCACCGCTCTACCATCGAACATAGCAATCTTTGTGGACAGGGCCAATAAAACAACCTTAGCCGATAACATGAAAGAAGCAATAGCAGTAGAGAAACGAATAATAGCTCTGGAAAAGAAATCCGCGATAGAGGAACGTAAATCCAAAAAAGTCACTTTCAAGGAAGACTCCAAGAAGAAACAAGCAAAAGATCCATTTTATTTGGAAGGATTGCAGAAAGTTCTAAAGACCATGTCCAATGAAATGGTCGACATAAAAAAGCAAGTAGCAGAAACTTCTTCAAAAAATCCCTACAGAGCTTTTAAAAGAGTTCCTTCTACGGATTCAAAGCCACCCAATGCCATTTCAAATGTTGAATCCGAGGAAGAGGAAGAGGAAATGGCCACTGAAGGGCAGACTGATGACGAAGAAGTTGTGGAATTACAAGGAATGAGGGATTTCATCCTCCCACAAGAAGAAGATCAAGAAGTATTCCCAGTTAGCACACGAAGCAAAAATCAGCTTGATCCTCCCCAAAGTATCACTAAGCTGAAGAGCGCAAGCTCTACAATAAAGGATATAGTCGCATCAAAGAAAACGACATCTAAAGCGACTCAAACCAGCCCAGTCCAAACAGACGAAACAACTCCATCTAAAACATTGATCGTGTCAGATAAAATGGAGTACAATATTATAGAAGACATGAAGAAGACTAGGGCCAACATCACCTTTTACGAACTGAGCAAGTTAAAGCATCAACAGAAGATAATGATGAAAGAATTACATGCCGTGGCAGTAGCACCTTTGCCTGTCGTTGTACTTTCTCAAGCTTCTCATAATATGGGAAGACCTCCAACTAATGTGATCAATAAGATTGATCCAAATGACATCGCTCTAATTGGAGGAAGACCAAGATCTCACACTCCCCCGTTTCTCCTTACTTATGAAATCTTCAATAAAAATGTGCACAATTGTTTGGTAGATTCTAGTGCTTCATCGAATATTTTACCCAAATCCATATGTGCCAAGTTAAACGTTCAACCACAGAAATCCGTTGTGCGCATAGTTCAACTAGATCGATCTCAAGTCGAAGTGATCAGCGAACTAAATCAAGTAACCATAAGGTTGTCATCCAACCCAAAGGTCTGTCAAGTTATTGACATTCTAGTTGCTGATATTCCAGAATTCTATGGCTTAATTCTTAGCAAGGATTGGTCAGAAAAACTTCATGGATACTTCGCAACCGACTGGTCGCACATGTGGCTGCCCTACAATGGTAAACCGAATCAAATAAAAGTTGAACGAGAGCTACACCAGAAGTACATAGTAACGGAGCTAGAGGGGGAGAATGAACCAGTAGCGTATAACAGCAGCATTATTGGCAATTACTCAGTAGATTCTTTCCTCGGCAATTTCAATGCTCATGCGTCACCCTATTTAGAACACTCTGTTTTGTCCCAAGTCGAAAAATTTTCTCGAACTGATAGTTCGAAATGTATCAATTTTTTAGATAAACCTGTAAATAAATCTTTGTTTTGGAAATTATTTTTTGATGGTTCTAGATCTAACGAAGGAGCAGGAGCAGGATGCGTTTTAATTAGTCCAGAAGGAGATAAAATCATGCTTACATGCAGACTCGAATTTGATTGCACCAACAATACAGCAGAATATGAGGCTTTGGTCCAAGGCTTGTACAAAGCAATCGGGTTAGACGTCAAGTATCTTCAAGTTTTCGGAGACTCTGAGATTGTGGTTAAACAGGTACGTAACACAATACATTGCTTATCAGGTCATTTAAAACATTATCAATCCTTAGTTCAAGATCTGACTGAGCATTTCATAGCGTTTAATATTTCTTCAATCCCCAAACTCCAAAACGCAAGTGCAGACCTTTTGGCTAACGTAGCTTCTAAGCTTATTCCTTCCGAAGATTTTAGTCCAGATAGATTCTCAATAGAATTAATCTTTAGACCATCCATTCCTGATAACATCACAAATTGGAGAGTATTCAATGATGATCCTGATATTGTAAATTTCCTCACATCTAAAGGATCCTACTCCAATCAAATAATTGACGAAGACCAACATGATCGACAATTACAACAAGATAGCACTAACAATGTTATACCTAAGTCGGTGGTCAAGTTAGAAGACTTGTACGATTTGAAAGATTGGTTTAAGAGGTCTACCAATTCAAAACTCCAAAGTTCAACCTTGAACTACGAATTAGTAAACCTAGGAACCGATGCTAAACCACAAAACATCAATCTAGGCCTCAGCCTAACCCCTGAAGAAAAACTAGCGTATATTCGTCTTTTGAGACAATATAAAAATGTTTTTGCCTGGAATTATGATGAGCTGAAAACATACGACACTTCCATCATCCAACATACTATTCCCATGATCGATAATGAAAAACCTATCCAACAAAAGCTGAGAAAGATCCACCCAAATTTAGAAAATCAGATAAAAACTGAGCTCAATAAGTTATTGAAAGCCAGAATAATCTTTCCTGTCAGACATTCCAAATGGGTCTCCAATATGGTACCTGTTAGAAAGAAAAACGGAGATATTAGGATCTGCATTGACTTTCGAAACCTTAACAAGGCCTGTCAAAAAGATAATTTTCCTTTACCACCTATGGAACAGATACTGCAGGCAGTGGCGGGCTCAGAATTAATGTCTTTCTTGGATGGATTTATGGGATACAATCAAGTGTTGGTACATCCTGATGATCAATTGAAAACCACATTCAGAACTAAATGGGGCACATACGCATATCGAAAAATGCCATTTGGTTTGATTAATGCTGCTACCACATTTCAGAGAGCCATGGACATCGCATTCAAAGGTTTAGTCAATAAATCTGTAGTAATTTATTTGGATGATATAACAGTGTATTCAAAGAAGTGAAGCGACCATCTCAAAGACTTGAAACAAATCTTTCAACGGTGTTTAAGGTATGGAATTTCACTTAACCCAAAGAAATATTTTTTCACACTAAGTGAAGGGAAACTTCTAGGATTCATAGTGTCAAAATCCGGTATTCACATTGATCTCGACAGAATCAAAGAAATTTCTGAAATATCCCTACCTCACAACAAAAAAGCCATGCAATCTTTCCTTGGTCAGATCAACTTTGTAAAGAGATTCGTTCCAGATTTTTCACGAATCGTGTCTCCTTTGCAAACCATGATTAAAAAGAACTCAAATTTTAAATGGGGCCAAGATGAACATGAAGCATTCAACCTGATCAAACAAGCTATTATTAATGCTCCATCTTTAGCAACTCCGAATTTTTCAAAGCCTTTTATTTTATACACATTTGCCTCAGATAAGTCATATGCTGCGATACTAACTCAAGCAAATCAAGAAAAAGCGGAAGCTCCAATTGCGTTTCTCAGTTAAAATTTACAGGGTGTTGAATTAAATTATTCAGACGTGGAGAAACAGGCTTATGCCGTTTTCAAAGCGGTCAAATACTTCAGACCTTTCTTACTTAAAACCCATACTAAGATTATAGTACCATTTCCAGCGGTAAGGAATCTTCTAGTACAGAAGGATGTGGGTGAGAAAAGGGCCAATTGGGTTACTGCCTTACAGGAATATGACATTGAGATTAAACCAGCAAACATCGTAAGAGGTCAAGGCTTCTGTAAAATGCTGGCTGGAGCATCGCAAATTTATGAAATTCCATCTGAAGAAGTACAAATGTGCGAGGTAAGCCTAAACGATACAGAGTCATTATACGCTGATATCATTTATTATCTTAAGAACGGGTATGCTCCTTCACACCTCGATCATACTAAGAAAAGAGCTCTTAGGTTAAAAGCCAAACAATATCAGCTCATAAATGATATTCTTTTTAGAAAAAATTATGATTCTGTTCTTCTTAGGTGTCTTGAGAAAGCTAAAGCTGAAAAAGTTTTGCAGGAACTCCACGATGGGCCGGCAGGCGGACACTATGCTGGAGATGCTACTGCACATAAAATCTTGTGCGCATGATATTACTGGCCCACGCTGTTTAAAGACTCGCACAGTTACGTGAGGAGATGTCAAGTCTGCCAAACTACTACTCGAAGACAAAAGAAGCCATCCTTGCCACTACAGCCGGTAAACATCGAGCAACCTTTCAGTCAGTGGGGATTGGACATAATAGGTGAGATCATTCCTCACTCTTCTAAGCAGCATAGATACATCCTCACAGCAACAGATTATTTTACTAAGTGGGTAGAAGCAGTTCCGCTCAAGACGGCTAATTCTGAAAATATCATTGAATTCATAGATCAATTTATAATCACCAGGTTTGGATTGCCATCCGCTTTAATGTTTGATAATGCATCATACTTTTCTGGAAATGCAATGACTGAATTCGCACTTAAAAGAGGATTCAAACTTAAATATTCGGCCAATTATTACCCGCAAGGCAATGGGTTAGCTGAGTCCACAAATAAAAACCTAATCAGGATTATTAAAAGAACAGTTGACCAAAATCATAAGAAATGGCACAAGGCTTTGATATATGCTTTATGGGCAGACCGAATAACGCAGAAGGCTTCTATCGGCACTTCTCCCTTTAATTTAGTTTATGGGAAAGAAGTGGTTCTTCCGACTCACTTAGCAATTCCCTCTTTGTCTTTAGTTTAATACATTGATGAAGTACCCACTTCCTCCTTACAGCTGAGACAAATGGAAATAATTAAATTAGAAGAACAGCGAGAACAGGCTAGGAAAACGCATGCTCATCATCAAGCACTAGTAAAATCCTCTTTTGATTAAACCATAATGACCAGAAAAGATTTTCAGATGGGAGATTTAGTTTTAAAGTGCGACAAGGCTCATGAAGAAAAGGGCAAACATACAAAATTTCAAAGAATGTGGCTTGGTTCTTTTCAAATTGTAGAATTCATAGGTCCATCAACGTTTGTGTTACAGGATTTAGCAGGTAAGAGGGATCCTTTGCCTGTTAATGGACAAATTCTCAAGAAATATTTTCCATAGAAGATTATTCTTCTATTTTTGTAGAGTAGTTGTCTTTCTTTTTCATAATAAAACCAGTTGTGAGTGGTTACATTAGGCATTTACAAAAAAGACACCAATTCTCTTTCAGATTTTGAACTTTTCGCTTGTATAAATAGCAAATCTTTTGGAAAACTGATCTTTATTATTGATAGATACAGTTAAAGACTCTAGCTCAGATATGATACTAGTTTCAACTTCAAAAAGTTTGATGAAAACAACCTTTAGTGAAGAAATTGTTTTATCTCAGTACAATGAAAGGTATCAATAACAAAATAAAGATTCTCTGTAGAACAGCTGTTTCCAAAAACTCTATTATTGTCATCCAGAGCTATCTTAAGGAAACAATGACTTCCTCCCTGCTAAGGAAATCACAACTTTCAAAGGAACAACCCAAGGATACACTTTATCTTGAAGAATAATAGGTCTCATCACGATCCGGCTTATCATTATCACAGATATTATAACTTGCTGACTTTGCCAATACTGTACACCACAACAGGGCAATGACTCAAGATTGTTGCAATCAAAAGACAAGGGGTCTCATCACGAGCCAGCTTGTTCAGCAAAGTTATAAATCAAGTGAATCACTGTGTCATAATTTGGCTACCAAACCAAGACATTGTTCTTTAAGAATAAAAAAGAAAATCAAAGCAATAAGTGTGGATATGGATTTTTCTCTGAAAGTTGTAGGCTGCCTTAAGTAGGATACAGGATCATTGCTGGGTAACAGGTAACCCTGTCGAGGCTATAAACGCCTGCTGGCAGCAGAGGCTCTACCTACGACAAATGAGCATATTTAAAACTGGTTTACAGAGGAGACTTTGTTTTATCTTTACAAGACCAAGTAATGACTAATGTAAATACAAGGACTAGCCTGAGGAAGCAAATAATCAAAGTGGAAAATGGTTGAAACAAAATATCATTGACAGGTTAGAGCATAATGTACTTTATCTTTCTATAATAAAGTTTAATTTTCTGAAAATTTTTCTGTTTTGGAAGTTTAGAAAATTCAATAGAAAAACAGAGATAACTGGTTCTTCCAAGTGAATCGCCAATTGTTGTGGCCACCAACAACCCCCCTCCTTATTTAGTATTAGCAATAACACTAGGTAAGTGGGGACCCTTAGTAAAAAATTCAAAAAATCAATTAAGGCTCATGTATTTTACTCCTTAAAGAAACATCGCATCGCGCAAAGAAGGATAGGACATTTCCTTATGAGTAAAAATGATAAACTGTGAGATTGCGACGCGAACCCCATCGCATCGCATGCATTAATAAACACTCACATTGGAAAACCTTAAAAAATTGCCGATATGCGATATCACATATCGCATATCGCAAAATTGCAGGAAAGACACATAACGATTATAACAATACTGCGACCCGCGATATTGCGATACTGCGATCCGCGTCCTTGCGATAGCCCAATCAAGAAACCTTGCGATAGTACAACACGATGAAATTACGGTAATACGATAACAGTGAAATGCAATACTGCGATACAGATCGTAGAAACATTCCATCGCAAATTTTCCCGGCTCAATATTCAAGAAAAGTTTTCCATAAACCAAGAACAGGATATGCGCTTTAATGATAGTTAACGAATTATACGACATTTGTTAATGAAAGATGGTTTTGTGTTTTTCAAAGAGTCAGTTCATGTCAGGTGGCATGTTTTTGTACATCCGTAGAGTTTAAGGCTTTCCTGTCGATTTTTATTGTCATTACTCTTTCCTCACTTGTGAACTGCAGGAACGAAAAATAGAAGTTACCCAAAGCGATGTGCAGGAAGCTATGAGGAAAAAGGGTAACGCTCCAATGTTCAAAGACAGAGAAAAGACGCCCTCATAAACAGATACCGCATGCAATAGAGCCGCAGATTCACAGAACGCTGCTGAGCCATCCATTACAGATCTTTCATTTACAGCCATGGTTGAATGAGTATTGAATGATGCTGATATCAACAGGCAGTTTAATGACTCAAGGTCAAGAGCTCACGAAAGCATTATTTTTGCAAATTTTGAAGCTTTATACCCGGTGAAGAAAAAGGCGCTAAAGGCGAAAAACGCATCAGAGAAGCCCGGATCAAAGAACAGAGGCAGTTTCCGATGCGTGATTAGCGCCTAGCGCTAATCACGCATCGCTGAGAAAATTGCTCAAAAAGCAAAGCCTCTAACTACTCAGTCATTTGTAAAGCCCGAAAAATGCAAGAAAGCAATGGTAAAGAACAAACTGGAAACAGAAAGCTAAAGAAAAAGGCAGAAGCAATTCAAGGGTTAACCAAGTTGAACTTGAATTATTACTGGGCATACGCAGTAATTCCACATAGTCAGAGTATGACTCTCGAGTATATCATCGATTTTGCTGAAAAGATGGTGCCAGCTCTTACCATTTCTGTTTGCTTAGCTCAACCAAAAGCGGAAGACAGTCAGCCGACTCTACCCAGGCAAATACCAAATGCTTGCAACATTAAGGAGCAAATGTAGAAATAGTTAGATATTAGATTTAATTTTTAGAAATAGTTTTTCTTAGAAAAAGGGCGGTCATTTAAACCGTATCCTGAATCTGTGTAATTAAGTTATTGAGTTAGTAGTATTTAAACCCTTCTCATGCATTTAGAGAAGGGTCCAGAAATTTATCAAAAACTTGTCCTCGGAACATGCACTTTTGCACCCTCAGAGGAGGTTTTGGTGAATGAATGGATCAAGATTTGTTGATGTTTGCATTTGAGATCTGCTACTGATGTTGCACTTCTGTACTCTTAGTGGATGTTAGAGCAAGGAGAGATAAATCATTATTGCTTGAAGCTTATGAGTAGGACTAGTCATAAATGGTACTTTTATCTCTTGACCATTTCTGCTTATATGTTAAAGTGATATACAGTTTTTAGTTGTTTATGTATTATTGCATGAATGCCTGAGTTATCATTTGGCACTTTTGTACGGTGATAGCTATTTATTTATGCTTAATGTATGAATAGCTCATTATGCGATATGTTTTTCATAACTCTTTCGTCTAACTTTTTATGCGAAGTGGTTCATCTTTATTGATTTCCTTTCTTATGATCACTGAATGATGTTTATTACCAGTTGTTATTTGAAATCTCTTTAGATCGCATAATAGAAAAATTACATCCCGGGTTAGTATAGATTTAGATGTGTTGTTTATTAGATTACTATAGCATAGAGTTAGATTAAAGTTAGAATTAGAATATCTTAGATAGGAACTGTTAGATCAGCAACATCAAATTCTACACACACACACTCATAGATTGGGAAACTGGTCCCATTATCCCCAGTCGGACCCGCTATACCAAACGGATAAGGAGCTGCCAACCAAGGTCCGGACCGGGCGGGTATCCCCCTTGTTGTCGACCCGATTTTCGGGGCTTCAACAGGTTGATTGGGATTAACATCCTAAGTTGGATACATGGACTTGGTAAAGAATGATTCAGAGGACGAACTTTCCATGGGATTGGGAAATGTTCCTTTGAGCATACCTTCAAAACACCTAGGTGGGGTATGTGCCTTGAGAGGTGGTGGTGTCCAAATTAATGTCTTCTAACATTATTCTCTAGTTGAGTAGAGAGATAGAATGTACTTGTCAAGGCCTTAGTAGTTTGACAATGTTGGTTATGATGATGCAATCATCATTGATGCTTTTCAATCTGGATCCTTTCTTATATGAATATTTCAACCTAATAATATCTTGTTGACTCATTATGAATACCTACCCAGTAAAGAGGGAGCGTTGAATTTGTATCTAGAGTCAGCCTTCATAATGTAAATTTATCACTGATATATTCATTATATCTATATTTATATTTTTTATATTTTTTCAAAGCATGTTCTTCATGCTTATAAAGTCAAAAAGATCCAAAAACCATTTATCTTGAGTAAAAAAAAATGTATTTGAATCATGTCCCATTTGGACATTTGCAAGAAAGAAAAAAATTGATTTTTTATGTTGAATCATAAGTCCACAAGTTTCCTAGGTCGGCCCTCCTGGGATAAGTCAGGTTGGGTGTAACCACCTCCTCCCACATTTACCCACTTTCACCAGTTTACCCGAGGTAAACATGAACTGAGGGTCACTATGATCAGACTCAACCTCCTATATGAACTTAATTAAATGGAGTCGAAAACTTAACACTTTACTGACCTCCCTCAGGTGCCATAGGACCTCTAGGAGCAACCCAACCCTTCCAAGTGTCCAACCCCTGAGTTAACTCTTTGTTTCACTGACCTAGAGCCTCATTTGCTCCCTTGCCAAGGCCTCCAAGAGACTATAACCCTCCAGTTGCTCCCATAGGTTTGCTTCCCAGCGACTGTGGAATTTTTCAGTCAATTCTATGCCAGTGACCCTGAATTTTGAGCCACTTTTTCAGGGCTAAGACTCAGGCCCCTACCCAAAACTCAATGAAACTTACAGAAATGATGAATCACATAGAAACACCAAGACCTGACCTAACCTCTTCCAACCAGGACTGACATTTCGTCAAACACATGTTGAACATGAAACCTACAGATCATGAATGCATATCCAAACATAAGGATCCCAAAAAATATCTGATATTTAACAAGAAGGATTTATGCCTTCTCACAATAGTTGTCATAACACGAGTTAGGTCATGCATTCATTAACCAAACATTCATTGAATGAAATGTGATAAGATCCATACTTAGATCTGTCATATAACCATGCTTATAACCAACATTTAACCACTAAAGCCACATAATAAAAAGTACATTTATTTATCAAAGGCAAGAGAAACTTAGCTCTTATTAACCATATACAAAATCCAACCAAGTCAAGGACTTCCACATACCACCTAACCATAGATTGGGCTTAACCAAATCTTTCTTTCAGCCAATCACCCTCATTCCATATTCCAAGCATAAATGTGGGATCTCATGGGATAAACCAATCCATAAACAACCAAGGGAATCCAGAGGTTAAACCACCTCCACCCTCACCATATCATGATCTCACCTAAACCGACTCTGATATCACAAAACCAAACTGAGCTTGGATGCCTTAGAATTCCTTCACCATCCCTTAAGGAATTTTCCTATCTCCACCCACCTATTGAGGGCTTCCCGAAGAAGACCATCTCCACCCCCAACCCTTAGGATTTTCTTGAGACCACATCACCCAGATGCAAAAACTTTGGCAATCCAAAGCTCAGCTGAGAAAGAATCCCATCACACCATGGTTGTCTGGAAATGGCAAGGCAAGGCTAAAAACCACTATCAAAACCTGGAAAAATCCATGCCACTAATAGCAATGAAACCAAATACACACATGCACATACCATGCATGCCAAAATTATCTAGGAAATCATACATGCAACTTGTTACCTGTAAGTATTCTTGTTGAAACTGCTTGATCCAACCTTTCCTTACTTGATTCTTTCTTTCCTTTACTCTCCTTGTCCTTCCTTATCCTTCCTTTGCTTGCTTGCTTTCCTTCTCCTCTTGGTGCTCTTCTCCTCTCTGAGACTCATTCCAAAAATGAACTGACAAAAGGCTACAAATTGATGCTTTAATGTATTTTTATTATTGATGCCTCTAATTTCTTCATTTTTCCTTAATTTTCCTTCAATTTCCTCCTCACATGCAACTTGTGACCTTTCACCTCCCTTTTCTCCTATTTTCCTTTATTTTCATAAATAAAATGCCAATAATACCTTTTTTCCTTTTCAAAGCCTTTGCCATTTCCTTTTCCAATTTCCCCTTAGCCATAATACACAAAAAGTGATGCCCACTAGGATATTTTGCCCGACATTAAGCTTAGAATAAGTGTCCCTTGACATTGGTCTTATTTTGCCTTTATTAACTTTTATTACATGAACTTTTAATCTGGGGTTGTTACAGACACCTCCCCCTTCGAGGAACACCAACCTTGGTGTTCTATGACACCTACAACCCGCAAGGCCACTGAAAAGCAAAACATACTACCCATGGAGCTTTATAACTTAGCTCGATGCAATATTTACAATGAACAACCTACTCAAAAGCAAAACCATCATGACAACATGACAACCATACTGCTTATTGGAGTTGTATGACATAACTCATGACGGTATTTACATCCATGTACATATATACATATACCAAAATTGCTTTTCCTCAACCAGAAAATAATGAAGGATACATAGCCTACATCTGATTAGTCATCTCCCATGTAACTTCATCAAGCCCAAAGTGCTTCCACTACACTTTAACTTGCTCGATTGATCTGTTTCCTGAGCATGAGTTGTTTCTATTGCAATGCACTGAGGTTTTGACTGGAATTCTCCTTCTAGTTCCACCTGTAATATAGACCAATCAATAACATGATCAACATCCTTTACATATATTTTAAGCAATGAAACATGGAAAAGATCATGGAATTTCATTGTTGGAGGCAATGCGATTCTGTAGGCCACTGGTCTAATCCTCTCAAGGATCTCAAAAGGCCCGCAATATTGTGGTGCCAACTTGGCAGATGATCCAATCCTCAAGGAGCTCTTCTTGGGCTTGATGTGCAAATACACATTCTCCCCAACCTGAAACTCCTTAAATCCCTATGTTGGTCTGCATAAATTTTCCACCTATCATGTGCTACCTTTAGATTCTTCTTTATAACCTACATCTCCTGTTCCATTTCTGCCAACATATATGTTTCAATAAATACCATGTCCACTACATCACTCTAGTTGATGGGAGTATTACAACTTTGCCCATACAGCGCCGTAAACAGACTCATCCTCAGTGACTCCTAATAACCATTTTTGCAAGAAAAATCAACCAATGGAAGGTACTCCTCCCATCTCCTATGCTGGTGCATGACGTACATCCTCGGCATATCCTCCAGAATCATGTTGACCATCTTTGTCTATCCATAAGTCTGCGGATGATAAGTTGTACTGAAGGCCAACTCTGTCCCTAAACCTGCAAACAACTCCTTCCAAAACTTGGAAGTGAACTTACCATCACTGTCTGACACAATCTTATTCGAAACACCATGCAATCTCATGATCTCCCTGATGAATACTTGTGCAACCTCACTAGTTGAATAAGTAGTATTCACTGGAATGAAGTGAGCTACCCTGCTCAATATATCGACCACAACCATGATAGAATCATGTTGCCTCGATGTCCTCGAAATACTTGTAGTGAAATCCATGGAAATGACCTCCCATTTCCATTCTGGAAATGGAATAGGCTAAAGCAACCCACCTGGATGCTCACACTTTGCTTTCACCTGTTGACAATCCAAACATCTAGCCACAAACTTTGCCACTTCCTTCTTCAGATTTGACCAATAGTAGAACTTCTTCACTATTGTCAACGTCTTCTGATATCCTAGGTGTCCTGAATATGGTTTGACATGAAACTCCCTCAAGGTAAGCTTCTTGATCCCACTGTCATCCAGCACATTTATCTTGTCCTGGAATATTACCAAACCATCTTCCATGAGATGATAGTCCACATCATGATCACCTGTACCCTGTTGTAGCCTGTGTCTAAGCTCCATGTACCTATTGACCTGCCTATAATATTTTATCCTATAAATCTGTAATGTGGTTCATTTTTACTCTCCTACTAAGCGCATTTGCAACCATGTTCTCCTTACTCTTAATGTATTTGGTCTCAAAGTCGAACTCATTGATCATGGCCAACCACCTAGCCTGCCTAGCATTCAGATTTGGTTGGTAAAACAGAGATCACAACCCATTGTGATCGCTCGTCAATAGAAACCTCATGCCAAGAAGATAATGCCTCCACATCTTCAAGTAGCATGAATAATAGCTTCCAACTCAATATCATGTGTCACATAGTTTTGCTCGTGCTCATTCAGCTTCTTGGACTCATAACACACCACTTATCCCTCCTACATCAAGACCCCACCAAGTCCTCTCTTGCAGGCATCTGTACACACCATGAACTCTTTGTTTGGATCTGCAATCTTAAGAACTGGAGCAATGGCCAACAACTCCTTCAACTGCTCAAAAATGGTCGCACACTCCTTACCTTTCCTTTGCAATGATGTAGTAGGATATGCAATGCTTGAGAAGTTCCTGATGAACCTCCTGTAGTAACCCGCTAACCCCATGAATGATCTTACCTCATCCACATTTCTAGGAGATGCCCATTTCATGACAACTCTTATCTTTTCCAAATCCATTGTTATGCCTTCCTTGGAAACATGTCCCAAGTAATGTACCTCTATCTGAAAGAAACTGTACTGGATAATCTTGGTATACAACTGATGCTCTCTTAGTAATCTCAACACTGCTGCTAAATTCTCAGCATGCTCTTCCTCATTTTTAGAATATATCAATATATCATCAACGAATACAATAACAAACTTGTCTAGATAAGTTCACAATACAGTATTCATTAAGCACATAAAAGTAGTTGGAGAATTAGTCAAACCAAATGGAACTACAACAAACTCATAATGCCCATACCTGGTCCTGAAAGCAATCTTGTAGATGTCCTCTTCTTTGATGTGTACCTGATGGTATCATGATCTCAAATCAATCTTCGAGAACATCGTTGCTCTCTTCAACTAGTCAAACAAGTCATCAATCCTTGGAAATGGGTACCTGTTCTTGATCACCAACTTGTTCAACTACCTGTAATCAATGCACAACCTAAGGGTACCATCCTTCTTCTTCACAAACAACATTGGTGCACCCCAAGGCGATACACTTGGCCTAATGTATCCCTTATCAGGCATTTCCTTCAACTATAATTTCAACTCTACTAACTCTGGAGTGCTCATCCTGTAAGGTGCCTTTGATACTAGTGCTACCCTTGGTACCAACTCAATAGAAAAGTCCACTTCCCTGTGGGGAGGAAACTCTGGAATCTTTGTTGTAAACACATCCTAGGGTATCTCTTGAAGATTTCTGCACCCTCAACATCCTTACCCTTGTCACTGGAAATATGGACTGCAAATAGTACACACCCCTCCCTGCAATTATGCTTAGCCTGCATATCGGTGACCATCCTCACTGACGTAGACTTATTCTTTCCTTGAAAATTTCTCTTTTCCCCATTATCATCCAAGCACTTAATAACCTTGTCATAACAATCTACTTTGGTCTTGTGAAGGTACAACCAGTACATACCTAAAAGCATGTTATATGATCCCATTGGCAGTTATTCAGATGTGATGTTGTAGGCATACCATTCAGCTCAAATGCAAAAGCTCTTACCCAATGATGAACTCTCTTCTTAGTACCTGTAGCCAACTACACCAATCAAGAATCTGCACACACTTCTTTTATCAAGCCTCACTTATCCACTGGGTCAGGATTAACATAAATATAATTAGATCCAAGATCAATCAAAATAGAAACAACTTGACCACAGAGCTCACCTTCCATCTCAATAATGGATGCTTGGTGATCTACTTTCTTGTTGTCCACAACTACATAAATCTGAGGAATGTAATGACCAACATACCCAACTATTTGTGCCTCTTGAGCGCTATAGATATGAGGATGCCACCATGGTACAATGGATAATCCTTATTGCGATGATCTTTGCCACATATCCAACATTGCAATGGTCCCCTGCCATCACCTTTGTTTTGCTCTTGTCCAGGCTGTGACTCATATCTCTTCTCAATTGCATTGAACTTCTTATAAGCGGCAACGTTTTCTTTCTCACCTACAACCTGAGGTCTTCCCCGCTTCGGTGGCCACTTCCCTTTAAATTTATCATTCCCCTTCAAATCAATCTTAGTCTCATCTTATGAAAATTCTAGAATCCCTACCCGAATCTACTACTAAAACAACTGATTAAACTTCTCCTATTTGTAATTACTGGCAAAAAAAAAAATTAATAATAATAATAATAATATATATAAATAATAAATTAAAAATTAAAAATAGATTAAAAAATTAATAAATAAATAAATAAATTATTTATTGATTCCTACAACAAATATTGAAGCTAATACAACTGCAGCCTTCACTTAATTATTTAATTTGCCCAAAATAAGAACAGAACAATAGAGAAAGATACACAAGTGACACGATATTTTTTGGACAAATGTCCCCGGAAAAACCCAATGCGGGAAAACCGATGCAGCAAATCTGAGGATTTTTAATATTATGCAAAATTATTCTAAATACAATTTTGGATGCCCTCCCGACAATCTAGTTACAAAGAAAATCACTTGGGAAGAAATACTGGTGAGATTACCTCACTCAACACTGGTGATCCTGGCTGATCTGGCAGCTCAATTGCGAGTTCCCCGACTACTTTTGCATTGCCCCTGCGTGTGCCCTGCATCAGCCTCTAAGTCACTGCATCATCCCAATTGAGAAACGATATGCCTTCAAGAGCCTTTTCCTGCCCTCCCAGATCAGAAATGTCAGCTCCTTCAACAAATTTAGACCTCTGCGTTGGAAGTTATTCCACTACTCTGCGTGGGGCCTGCGTGAGCCCTTCCTGGCTCTACATCACCCTCTATGCCCTCTGAGATGCCTTCTTTGTGTGTCTTTCTGCCTCTCTGCTGAGAATTCTTGGCTCTAGCGAAGATCCTCCAGCAAAAACTCTATTTGTGCCTCTCTGCAACAACTCACTATCAAAATTCTCTCGACAGTTGCTCTGCTTCAAAAAATCGAACTTCTGAACTCTTTGTGTGTTCTTCCAAGTGATCCTCAAGCCTCCTTAAATAATCTTCTCGTTGACATTCAATGGAAAATATTAGAAGCTAATCAGTGGATAAAATCATTTATGCTTGATCCTTGTCTTCTTCTAGAAGTTGCACCCACAGTTTATATTAATACCCTTTAATTATTTTAATTTCCTAAGTTTAGACTTAGTGTCCCATTAAAAATAATTAATTATTTTTTTTAAACTATTTCTGGGTGGAATTTCCCAAAACGCTTTTTGGGTTCTTTGGAATACATGTGCCTAATCCTCCCTGCAAAATTTGAGACTTAGAGCACATTTGATGCTACCATAAATCAACACTCCCTCTTAGCGAGGAATGTGCTCTAGCAATGCACCCTACTCGAACATTACTCTGTTCTGTAACATCTCCCTCTGCGATGCTGATGTATGACATGTTGTCCAACAACCACTGCACAAATGTTGCATCTATACTACTGCTGACCCTGCCACTGTCAACACCGCATCCATACTGCAACTCCCTCTGAATTTTTGCTTCAGTGTTGCTGCTAGTACTGCCACTACCAGTTGCCTCTGCACTGCAAACTGTTGTTGCTACTGCATCAGCAATGGAAAACATCCCAAATTACTTAACTGTGTTCAGTATGATACCATGTGAATGTTGGAGCCTGACTGTTGCTAGTCTCTGCGCTGACCCTTTGAATCTTTTGCGTTGTTGCTGACCTCTACTCTATGTCATCTTCACTGCTACCAACTCTGCTCTGCGATGTTCAGTCTCTAGCTCCTAGCCACTACAATTGTCTCTCCGACACTCCTCGGCACCATCTGATACTAGTCCATCCTGCTACCACAAAACTAGGCTCCTATAGCAAGGTAATGATCCAAGAGGTGGGATCCTCAAGGATCCTACCCATATGTAGCTCCTTCGAACTACAGCTCCAAATCAACGAACCTCCCTCTTGGAGGTATCTCGGCTATCATGGCAAACTCTTCCTCCTCCTCGATCTTCGCAGGTGAAACCTTCGAATCGTGTTTCTCATCTTTGTCCCTCTTCCTGAGAGGACAATGTGTAGCATAATGACCCATCTCACCACCCCTGAAGCACTTTATCTTCGAGACGTCCTTCTTACGTCTCCACTGCTCCTGTCTCTGCTTAGATGCAAGGGCTATATTATCCTCCTCCTCCTTGGGCTTTGACCCACTGCATTTTCTTCCGTCAATCTTACATTTGACCAATTCTCTCCTTAGCTCTTCTTGCTTGAGAGTTGCCCACATCTCATCCCAATTTGACAAATTTTCCCTGCCAAGGATACTCTAGACAAAGACTTGCCACTCATCTGAGATAGAATTGAGGGCCATTCTAACCAACTTTGAGTCTTGAGGTGTAGACCCCAAAGTAGATAACTCATCATGGGTCTCCTGAAGCTTCGTGAGGAATGGATCCACATGCTCCCCCTTTGGCATTTGAGCAGATCTCAGTTTCTGCTCAAGGTACATCTTTCATTGCTCAAAAGATCCTTGATACAACATAGACAACACATCCCACATCTCCTTAGCAGTCCCTCTGCTAGCGATGTGACAAACAACAAGATCCTTCACTTTGTCAAGGATCATTCTTTTTTCCTTCGCCATTTTGACCTTGTATTTCTTCAACGGATCTACATCTGCAGGCACAACCACCACGTTGTCGACATATGTCTTAAGGGCATGCTCATTTAGAAGGAATGGCATTCTTGCCTTCCAGATGACATAGTTGGATTCTCCATCCAATCTATCTTGATCCATCAAGCCACCAGTTGCCATCTCTACCACGAATGTAGAACTTCTCCTCTCTGATCTTATTTGTGTTGCTCAGCCAATAAGAGAACGAACTTCTTGGCGGGAAGTCTTCTAAGGAAAGGTTCACTCACGGTGCTTCTCTTCTCCTCTGACATCTTTCTTCCCAGCAAAATGGCCCGCAGAAAAGACTACATCCCACAAGCTTATCCTCACACTAAGGCTTCAACGTTGCTCCCTCTGCCACTACAAGATCTCGATCTTGTGGCCCTTCTCTCTGTCGACTCACTCAGAGAGAGACTACCTCGAAATTAAGCCCTTCGGCTAGGACTGTGCAAACCCTCTGGGATTTCGAACTGCTTCCTCCTACATATTTTTCAATCTCCCTTTTCTGCTCAGTGTTGGGTTCTATGGCACTATTCTTCTTGCTTCACCTGCACTAGCTTTGATACCATGTGAAATTTTGAGAATCCCCACCCGAATCTACTACTGTAGCAATTGATTATACTTAACCTATTTGTTAATTACTAAAAAATATATTTTACTACTTCCTACAACAAATATCGAAGCTAATACAACTGTAGCCTTCACTTAATTAATTAATTTTCCCAAAATAAGAATAGAACAATAGAGAAAGATACACACAAGTGACACAGTATTTTTTGGACAAATGTCCCTCGAAAAACCTAATGTGGGAAAATCGGTGCAGCGGATCTGAGGGTTTTTATTATTATCTAGAATTATTTTGAATACAACTCTCGATGCCCTCCCAACAATCCAGTTATAGAGAAAATCACTTCGCAAGAAAGACTGGTGAGATTACTTCACTCAACATTGTTGATCCCGACTGATCCAATAGTTGAACTGCGAGTTCCCCGGCTACTTCTACGTTGCCCCTGTGTTAGCCCCTAAGTCACTGCGTCAACCCAACTAAGAATTGGTCTGCCTTCAGGAGCCTTTTCCAGCCTTCCCGTCTTAGAAACGTCAGCTCCTTCAGCTAATTTGGACCTCTACGCTAGAATTTGTTGTGCTGCCCTGCGTGGGGCCTGCGTGAACCCTTTCTAGCTCTGCATCACCCTCTCTACCCTCTAAGCTACCTCCTATGTGTGTCTTTCTGCCTCTCTATTGAGTATTCTTGGCTTCGGAGAAGATCCTCCATCCAAAACTCGCTTTGCCCCTCTCTGCAACAACTCACTATCGAAATTCTCCCGGCAGTTGCTATGCTTCATAAAATCGAACTTTTGAACTTTGTGTGTGTTCTTCCAAGTGACCCTCAAGCCTC
The DNA here is from genome assembly GCA_031772625.1 of Pinus tabuliformis. Classification (NCBI taxonomy): domain Eukaryota; kingdom Viridiplantae; phylum Streptophyta; class Pinopsida; order Pinales; family Pinaceae; genus Pinus; species Pinus tabuliformis. Next base: position 823,437,563 of record CM062814.1, read on the forward strand.
CTTAAATAATATCTTCATTGACATTCAACATCCCAAATTATAAGTTAATCAATGGCTAAGATCATTTCTCCTTGATCCTCGTCTTCTTCTAGAAGTTACACCCACAGTTTATATTAATACCCTTTAATTATTTTAATTTCATAAGTTTAGACTTAGGGTCCCATTAAAAATAATTAATTATTTTAATAAACATGTTTCTCGGTGGAATTTCCCAGAACTCTTTCTAAGTTATTTGGAATACATGTGCCTAAGCCTCCCTGCAAAATTTGAGACTTAGAGCACATCCGATGCTACCATAAATCAACACATCTTTGCGCTTTGACTACTCATAACAATGCTTCAACTTCTAGATGGCCTCCTCCACCAATCTAGGCTCATCAAACTCAATTTAGTCTCTATATGCTATTGGCAACCCACTGATGAATCTTTGAATCTTAGCCTTTTCATCCTTGAGGTAAGGTACATACCTCAACAACTCCAGGAACCAGGTAATGTACTCATCGTCTGTCAGAGAACCCATCTCTAGCTCATAGAACACCTTAGCTTTGTCATCATAGTGCCTCTCTGATAGGTACTTCTTCTTAAATATTCTCTCGAAATCATCCCAAATCAACTCTTCTTCCCGAACTCCCTTGAAATTCTTCACATCTTCCCACCAAATGTTCGCTTTCCCTTTAAGACTGAAGGTGGTATTTTGGCTTTCATGTTCTTTGAATAGTTATGCAATCTGAAGAATTTCTTCATCCCAATCAGCCATGCCTCTGCATATTCTAACTTCTTCATCTCTCCATCGAATGTAGGAGGCTTAACTTTCTTAAACTCCTCGGGCAAGTACTCAATCCCCCCATAAGGATGATGATGGTAATGTCTCCTAGATGAGGAACTAGAATGATGCCCATACATACCAATCCTCCTATTAGGTGTATCCAGTGATATGTCACCTCTAACTGTATCCCCTTTATCCAACCTATATCCAAACCGAGACTTGCTACCATAGGCTCCATTAGTTTTCTCTTCTTTCTCTTGACTTATCCTCAGTTGTCCCTATCTCTGCAATTCCAACAAGTTATGAATAATTATTGCATTGACATCTACCTGCTTTTCCAGAGCCCTTGCAAGTATTTCCTGAGCCTCAACCAACCTATCATTGTCTTCTTTGCAACTTTTGATCTCTACCCTCAAACTCCTTAATGTATCTGCTATACCAAGAGAATACTCATCTCCTTTCTGCCTAATTGATCTGTAGGGAGAGTCACAAGAAATGTAGTCTACCATTTTTCTCGTCATCTCTAATTCTCTTCTTCCTACAAGTAGGCCATGTCAGATAAACCAAATAGATACCAAAATCAAAACCATACCTTATTGATGTTCAGGGGAGGCTTATCTCATCTACAAAATCAGTCCACATTAGCATGATACATGTATAATCATAATCACATAAATATAACAACATCATGCATGACCATACCAATTGTGTACCATGACCCCATGCATGACAACCATAACCATGACAACATCAGATTTTACCCAAAGAGAGCGTAACCCACTCTGATACCACCCTATAACCGCCTCCTCCCACATTTACCCACTTTCACTGGTTTACTCAGGGTAAACATGGGTTGAGGGTCACTATCATAAGGCTCAACTTCCTATATAACATTAAGGAAATGAAGTCGACAACTTAAGACTTTACTGACCTCCCTTAGGTGCCACGGACCTCCAGGAGAAACCCAACCCCTCCAAGTGTCCAACCCCTGATTTAACTCTCTATTTCACTGACCTAGAGCCTCATTTTCTCCCTTGAAAAGGCCTCCAAGAGACTGTAACCCTCCATTCACTCCCATAGACTTGCTTCCCAATGACTGTGGACTTTTTCAGTTAGTTCTATGCCAACGACCCTGAATTCTAAGCCACTTTTTGAGGGCTAAAACTCAGGCCCCTGCCAAGAAATGATGAATCACATAGAAACAAGGCTTCCAAACCAAAACTTAAACTAGGACTTGACCTGACCTCTCCCAACCAGGATTGACATTCTGTCAAACACATGATGAACATGCAACCTATAGGTCATGAATGCATATCTGAACATAAGGATCTGAAAACTTATCTAAGGTTTAACAAGAAGGATTTATGCCTTCTCACAATAGTTGTCATAACACCAATTAGGTCATGCATTCATTAACCATACATTCATTGAATGAAATGTGATAAGAGCCATACTTAAATATGTCATATAACCATGCTTATAACCAACATATAACCAAATAAATAACAATGATAGAACATCCATTAAAGCCACATAATAACAAGTACATGTATTTATCAAAGACAAGAGAAACTTAGTTCATATTAACCATATGCAAAAGCCAACCAAGTTAGGGACTTCCACTTACCACCTGACCATAGATTGGGCTAAACCAAATACTTCTTTCATCTAGTCACACCCGTGCCATATTCCAAGCATGAATGTGGGATCTCATGGGAAAAACCAATCCAGTAACAACAAAGGGAATCCAGAGGTTAAATAATCTCCACCCTCACCATACCGTGATCTCACTTATACCGACTTCGAGATCACAAAACCAAACCAATCTTGGATGCCTCAGAATTCCCTCACCATCCCTTGAGGAATTTTCATGTGGCCGCCCACATGTTGATGGCTTCCTGGAGAAGACCATCTCCATCCCCAACCCTTGGGATTTTCCTGAGACCACCTCACCTAGATCCGAAACATTCCAGTAATCCAGCGCTCAACCGAGAAAGAATCCAATCACACCATGGCTATCCAGAAATGGAAAGGCAAGGATAAAAACCACTGTAAAAACCTAGCAAAATCCATGCCACCGATAGCAATGAAACCAAATACACACATGCACATACCATGCATGCCAAAACCAACTAGGAAATCATACATGCAACCTGTTACCTACAATTATTCCTACTAAAGCTACTTGATCCAACCTTTCCTTGCTTGATCCTTATTTTCCTTTACTCTCCTTGTCCTTCCTTGGATTTCTTGCTTTCCTTCTCCTCTTGGTGCTCTTCTCCTCTCTGAGACTAATTCCAAAACTGAACTGACAAAAGGCTAGAAACTGATGCCCTAATGTATTTTTATTATTGATGCCTCTAATTTCTTCATTTTTCCTTAATTTCCCTTCAATTTCCTCCTCACATGCAACCTATGACATTTCACCTCCCTTTTCTCCTATTTTCCTTTATTTTCATAAATAAAATGCCAATAATACCTTTTTGGCTTTTAAAAGCCTTTGCCAATTTCCCCTTAGCCATAATACATAACAAATGATGCCCACTAGGATATTTTTCCCGACTTTCAGCTTGGAATAAGAGTCCCTTGACCTTGGTCTTATTTTGCATTTATTAACTTTTATTACATGAGCTTTTGACTCGGGGTTGTTATATTGGGCCTCCAAAAGACACCTATTCGACCTCCTGGATAGCTATATATAAGAGGGTAGTTTGAACTATTTGGCACATAAATCAAGCACACAACAAGAACAAATTTGAACCCAGCAAAGAAGAGGAGAAATCTGAGTCAAAGGAGAAAGAAAAGACAAAGTCAAAACAAGGATAATATTTCAAGTTGACCGAATCTTTGACCTAGTGATAGCTCGCATGTGTGGATTGTAATTTCTGTGGAAGAGGTTGATTTTTTCTAAGGTAGTTGCAAGCCGAAATTCAACCCTTGTTGCATGTCTAAAATTTCTGAGATTTTCCTGTTTCGGGGAGGTTTGACCAGTGTTGGCTTTGATTTTGGAGGTGACTTGGAGGAGGATTTTAGACCTGGTCTCTTGGTGGCAAATTGGTCTTGGTCTTGTTCTTGGATATCTCATCTTGATCTAATTCTATAAGAGAAGGATTGTTGAGTTTCCCCCCTTGTGGTATGCTATGTGTATGTGAGTTTTTTTTATTTACAGGGAATGCATAATTACAATCTGTTTGGGGGTTGGTTAAGTTTCCTATGATTCTCATAAAGATAATCAAATTGCATGTTCTCTTTGTGTTTTTATTGGGCAAGTGGTAGCCTAACTTTTTATAATTGTTCTAGTGAGTCGTGGAAGTAAATTTCCTCTATGCACATTGGCATGTTTAGTCAATTGGTTATGGACGTCGATTATAGTTTCCATGGCTAAGGCATGTTGGAAGAAGTCTACACAAAGAAATCATGAACAAATCAGGCTGGTGCAAAAAGCTTAGAAAGAAATTAAAAAAAAAATCTAAGTATCGAGACACTAGTAAAGTGAGTTGGATTTGTTGGCAGGACCCTCAAGTCGAGGCTCGACAAGTCATCTAGGTCGGTATTCGAGTGGGGCCTCCAAGTCACGATGATGGGGGGGCGCGGGGTCAGGCGACATGGTCAAGTCGGGGTCGAAGCCCCCATTTAAATTAAGTAATGAGGATTCGTTGAATAGATTTATTTCCGACTACAAGATGGAAGGCGCTTATTCCATGTGGATTTGTCCATGGTGGCAGAGTGGTGGCAGAATGGCCATGTGAGCATCATGTGGATCCGTCCGTGGTTGCGAAAAGGCCACGTGGGCATCACGTGGATCCATATGTGGTGGCGGAATGGCCATGTGGGCATCACATGGAATGCCACGTGGGGACCACTATGTTGTGGCAAGTTTTATTTTCTTTTATGGGCCTCACTTGAGTATTCATATCTTCTGATCCATAAGCTAGATTAAGGTAAAAATTTATATCACTGAAAAGGTCTCGACAAGATGAACACGATGGTAGTATTGGTTTCTTATTTTGAATAAGTTGAATAATGAGGAATTTTATGGTCTTGTTTCCATGACATGACTATGGAGGTCGGGTCCATGATACTAATGCACTCTTCTACCCTTAGTGTGGGCTTTGGGGCGTGAAGGGGGTGTGTTACAATAATTCATGCATAATTTATCTTTAGATTTCTTTTGGATGGGTCATATCTAGTTTCTTTAGCTAATTTTTGGATATGCACTATTTTTTTGCTATTAGAAAATGTCTATTGACTCTGGTTTAGGTTATGAATGAACAATTTAACTGTTACGAGGGGTTATCATAGGCTTTGTAGCTCAAAAATGTTGGCATTATGACACAGTTTTGGCACTATGACACAAGTGGTGTCCTTGATGGCAACTCACATAGATGACAAATCACAGTTCAGACTCTCAGAATGAAGAAAGAGAGGTATACGCAGTTTCCTCATTGACCAAGCCACGTGTACACGCGTGTTCGCAGAAAAAAAGGTGCGTATAGCGTACACACACACTTTCACGGAAGGAAAGGCGCGTACATGTTGGAAAACTTAGTTTTGGTCCGTGGTATTTGGTCCATGGTATTTTGATCCATGGTATTGGTCCAAGGTATCTTGTCCGAAGTGTTGACCCCAGGTATTTGGTCCAAGGTATTGGTTCTAAGTGGTTTTGGTCCATGGTATTGAGTAAGGCCTAAGACTATAAAAGGAGGAGAAGATCATTAGGCAAGGGCACTCAAGTATTGAATATCTGATGAAGAGCAAGATCCAGAATACAGGTTATTGGGTTATGGTGCATAGCTGGATCTGAATCAAGGATGAACCTTAGCGCTTGATGAAGGATAAGATCTAATGATGGGTCAAGATCTTAAGGCTTGAAGAGAAGTATCTTTGTGTGGTTTGTGATCTTTTATCTGAATAACTGGTGCATGTTGTAATCTGTAAATATGATGATCTGGGTATAATTGATGTCTGGAATTGTTGTAAAGTTTAAATCATCATTTACAGATCTGTACGCAGGTTCACTTTAGCAAAGGCGCGTATACACGCTGGTTCTGCATATCAAAACAGCGTATACATCTTAAATTTGATTTGCAGATCTATACGCAGGTTCGCCTTGAGAAAACAATGTATGTACGCAGGTTTGACACATTGAAGTAGCGTATACCTCATAAAATATGCTTTAGCTACTTCTGTTTGTTGTTGCAGTGTTTTGGGTTCTGGCTTGGGTTCTGGTTACTGTTACTGTATTCTAGTTACAACATTCTGAGAAGTGATTGATTGATTCAGTTTTGGTTGGTGCAAAGGAGATTGGTTGATGCAGATATATTTGATGTTTGATTGATGTTATTGATGGATCCAGTCTGAAAATTTATGAAATGTGGTCCCTGGAAGAAAAGAGAAGGTTGTAGCCTTCTGTAGGCTAGCACCTACGTACTAGTAAACACATCAGCTAGTACAAGAGCTAGGGGGTTGTAGCTCCCTTCTAGGAGAAGCTAGAGAACAAGAGAAGGTTGTAGCTTTCTGCAGGTAGAAGCCTGCATACTGGTATAAGACTGCACCAATACAAAAATTGTAAAAAGAAGTTTCTTAGTAAAAGAAGATAGAGACAATTACAGCTAGTTTTCACCCACATTGGGTTTCCACCTTATATCTTGTGTTCATGTGTGTGATTATCTGTTCTGTTTTTACTGCACCTGGTTACTGTTTATATGGTTTTGATGCACATATTAAAGATCAACATATGATGAATTAACTAAGTTATAAGTTTGTAGGGTATACGCTAGTTGCCTTAAATACAATTGCGTATACATGCAAGTTTCATTAACTGAAGTAGCGTATATAAATCTGGTTATGGAAATGAAATATTATTGACTTGCTAATATTGATTCACCCCCCCCCCCTCTCAGTATTATTTCCAACAATTGGAATCAGAGCAGGTCCTTCAGAAGAAGCTTGATCGCTTGAAGGAAGATCTATCATCATGAGTAACTACGAAAGAGAGGGATCCATTAGACCACCAATATTTGATGGGAGCAACTTTGTTTATTGGAAGGTAAGAACCACAGCCTATCTTCAATCTCTTGGAACAGATGTCTGGGAAATCGTGGAAGGAGGATATACATTTCCATCAGCAATTCCTACAGATACGGCAGGTAAAAAGCAATATGAAACCAATGCCAAGGCTGTCAATACATTATTGGAGAGTCTGTCACAATCAAAAATTGTCAAAGCTATGAAGCTCGAAACTGCCAAAGAAATATGGGACAATATCATTCTAAGCTATGAAGGAGACAATCAAGTAAAACGTGCAAAACTGCAATCTCTCAAAATTCAATATGAAACTCTCAAAATGCATAATGATGAAAGTATAGCTAGTTACTTCTTACGTATAGATGAGACTATTAATTGCATGAAGAACTTGGGTGAAGAGATAAAAGAATTTAATTTAGTTGAAAAGTTTTAAGATCCTTGTCTACTAAGTTTGAATCAAAAGTTTATGCCATATAAGAAAAGCAGGATCTTTATAGTATTACTATGACACAACTGCACGGAATCTTAACTACTTTTGAAATGAGAAAAGGAGGTCCATCATATATGAGAGAAGTTGCATTCAAAGCTTCATGAAGAGAATAACTCAATGAATCAGGACATATTTCAAAAGGAGAGGAAGAAGAAAACTTTGTCAAGAACCTTCAACGGGGTTCTAGAAGATTCAGAGGTAAACTACCTTTCAAATGTTTTGCTTGTGGAAGAGTCGGTCATTATGTGGCCAAATTTCCTCATAAAGATAAGCTTGATAAAGGTAAGGAATCAGCAAAATGGAATAGAAAACAAAGTGTAAGTAAGAAGAGCTACTATACGCATGAAGATAGCGATGGTTTATCAAATAGTGATGAAGATGAAAATAGTAATGACTATAGACTTCTGATGGCTTTTGAAGATGATGATTTCTTGGATGCTTTAGATGAAGATGACCTTTATGAAGAAATCTCTAAACTCAAAATTTGTTTAGAAGAAAAGAATATGATTATAGATACTCTGACATTCCAACTTGCTGAAAGAGAAAAACACAATGAAAAACTAGAATGTGAAATTGTGGGTCTAAGAAAGGATATTGAGAAAACAAAAGCTCTCAATCTTAGATTTGCTAAAGGATCAGAAACCCTAAATGAAATTATCAAAGTGCAGTATTCTCCTTTGATAAAAACAAGTCTGGGATATACTGAAGAAGCATCCCAAGCACAGAAGCCGTCAACCTCCACTAAAAGCTATCTTGATGCAGCAAAGAGCAGTGAACAGTTTGACAATCGACAGCAAAGGCATAAAGCAGATCACCAGGTAAATCAGGCTCAATTTACTTCAAGGATAAACAGAAGCTACAACCAACCTCAGGTAAATCATACTCAATCTGTTTCAAGAATGAATAGCAACTACAATCACTAGGTCAGTAGATTCGATAATCGCAGGAACTTCTTCAATGGCCAATGTTTTTCATGTCATAACTTTAGACACAAAGCTGCTCAATGTGTTGCTTACAAGACCATCATGACTAGAGAAGCAAAACCAAAGGAATGTGACGGGGATCATGAAGTGGACCTACAATAACTTTTCTCTTCTTGAAAATGAAATAGAATGCTCTATCTGCAACAACTATGGTCACGAAGAATCTGAATGCAGGAGTAAATTTCGGCAAACATCTTAGAAGGAGCAAACTTCATTAAATCCCAAAATATGGAGAAAGAAAGAACCGCAAACAGAAAGATGTGGTATAGCCCTGTATGCAAAAGGACAAGAAAAATAGTGGTACATCGACAGTGGATACTCGAAACATATGACAGGTGATAAATAAAAACTTCAGTCATATAATGCCTTAGAAAAGGAAAAGAAGGTCTCATTTGGAAATGACACTTCTGTTGTCATAAAAGGTAAAGGTTATGTTCTTTTAAAAGAAAAAGTTAAAGCTGGGAATGTTATGTATGTTGATGGTCTAAAGCATAACCTATTGAGTGTCAATCAAATGTGTGATCAAGGAAATGAAGTTATATTTCAATCAAATGGATGTGTTGTTCGTGAGCTTGATACAGGAGAAACCGTGATCAAAGGTATAAGAACTCCAAACAACTTATACATACTCAAGGGAGGACAACAACAGTGCTATCTAAGCAAAAATGATGAACACTAGCTATGGCACAGAAGATTGGGGCATCTAAGCTTCTCTCAAATAAGAAAAGCAAGCAAATTCCAGGCCGTTCGTGATCTTCCTGATATCAGCATTCCAGAAAATACAATATGAAAATCATGTCAATTTGGTAAGCAAACCAGGTCGCAATTCCCTGAAAAGGAAGGATCAGCTAGTAAACCTCTTGAACTTGTTCATACTGATTTATGTGGACCATCAAGAAAAAATTCACCTCGTGGAGAAGAATACTTTATATTGTTCATTGATGATTTTTCCAGAATGTGTTGGATAGGACTTCTAAAGCATAAAGATGAAGCTTTTGAAAAATTCAAAGCCTTCAAAGCATTGATTGAGAATGAATCAGATTGCAAAATCAAATGCCTCAGGTCTGATCGAGGAGGGGAATTTACCTCGGATGAATTTTTTGACTTTTGTGAAGAACATGGAATAAAAAGGCAATTCTCCATTGCAAGGACTCCTCAGCAAAATGGAGTAGTAGAAAGGATGAACAGAACTGTTCAACAAATGGCTCGAGCTATGCTAGATGAGTCTGGAACTCCTGCAACCTTTTGGGGTGAATCTGCATTCGCTGTCGTCACTATTCTCAACAAAGAAAATGTTCGGGTAAACAACACTCAAACTCCACATGAACTTTGGTATGGTAAGACTCCTACTATAAAATACTTCAAAGTTTTTGGAAGCAAATGTTACATCAAAGGGACTGATGAAAAACTTGGCAAGTTCGAACCCAGAGCAGATGAAGGCATTCTCCTTGGTTACTCTTCCTGAAGTAAACAATATAAGTGTTATAATAAAAGACTTGGGAAAATTATTGAAAGTATTGATGTTGTGGTTGATGAAGCATGCAAAAATACAAAGCAAGTAAAAACCGAAGATTGTGGAGAAGATGAGGATTATCCTTCCACATCAAATCAGACTAATTCTGAAGAAGAAACCAATGAAGCACCAGAAAAACAAATAACGGCAGAAGAAAAGACTCCATCCAGGTATGTTCAGAAAAATCATCCAGAGACTCAAATTTTGGGACAGAAAGAGGCAGGTGTGCAGACAAGAAGAACTATCACAGAAGCTTCAAGCTATCTAGCATTGCTTTCCTCCATCGAAACTCAAAGTATAAATGAAGCATGCAAAGATGAATGTTGGTTCAAGGCCATGAATGAAGCACTTGAGCAAATTGAAAAGAATAATACTTGGGAATTAGTTCCTAGACGAAATATCATAGGAACCAAATGGATATTCAAAAACAAGCTGAATGAAAATGGTGAAGTTATTAGAAACAAGGCCATACTTGTTTGTAAAGGATATGCTCAACAAGAAGGTATATATTTTGAAGAAACTTTTGCACCTGTTGCTAGACTTGAAGCCATAAGAATGTTCCTTGCTCTTTCTAGTTTTCAGAAATTCAAAGTATACCAAATGGATGTAAAATCTGCCTTTCTTAATGGAGACTTAGAAGAAGAAGTATATATTGAGCAACCAGACGGATTCATCCTTGGAAATGATGCAAAACTTGTATGCAGACTCAGAAAGGCTCTCTATGGTCTAAAACAAGCTCCAAGGGCCTGGTATTACCATCTTGACAAATACCTCCATCAAGAAGGTTTTTCAAAAGGATCAGCTGATAGCAATCTATATACAAAGATTGACAATAATAAATTGCTAATACTTGTTGTGTATGTTGATGATATCATTTTTGGTAGCAATGAAGAAGCCATGAGTCAAAACTTTTCTTTGGTAATGCAACAAGAATTTGAAATGTCCCTGCTTGGTGAGCTCACATATTTTCTTGGTCTACAAGTTCAAAAAAATAAAGATGGTATTTTTCTGTCACAAACCAAATATCTCAAGGAGATCTTGAAAAAATACGGCATGGAAGATTCTAAACCAGTATGTACCCCTATGGTAACAGGGTGCAGTCTCAGCTCAAATGATGAATTAGCAGCAGTACATCAACCAACCTACAAATCCATGATTGGCAATCTACTTTATCTAACAAGTACCCGACCAGACATCATGCATGTAGTGGGAATAGATGGAAGATTTCAAGCCAATCAAAAGGAATCACACCTTCAGGCAGTCAAAAGGATTTTCAAATATCTTCAAGGAACACAAAATTTTGGTTTATGGTATCCTAGAGATACAGATCTTACACTTCATGCATATATAGATGCAGATTGGGCAGGAAGCGTTGATGACAGAAAAAGCACTAGTGGTGGTGCATTCTATATGGGTTCCAGATTAGTGTCTTGGTTCAGCAAGAAACAAAGTTCAATTGCATTATCTACAGCTGAAGCAGAATATGTGGCTGCTACATCTTGCTGCACACAACTCCTTTGGATGATGCAAACATTGCAAGACATTCAGATCACATGTACTCCACCCATCTCCATTCTATGTGATAATACAAGTGCAATCAGTGTTTCAAAGAATCCAGTCATGCATTCCAAGACCAAGCAGATACCCATCAAATATCATTTTCTATGTGAACAAGTGCTTGAACAAAAGGTCAAATTGGAGTATGTTCCCTCCAAAGAACAGGTTGTTGATATATTCACCAAACCACTGCCCAGAGAGACATTTGAATATCTCAGACAGAAGTTGGGAGTAGTTGATGCATCATCTTGCTTATCTGTTTCATATAAAAGTGGTTATACGTGAGTTTCATGAAGTGTATCCGTGTACATACACCGGTTGTTGTGGATACAATCGCGTATATGTTGGTTTGAAGAAAAAACAGTGGGCCAAACTCAGGATGAAAGGAGTCTGATATGGGTCTGACAGTGATCATCTGGCACAGGTTCAGGGGGAGCATATACTTCTAATAATGCATTGTTGGCATTATCTTAGAAGATCTTGGTACAAATTCACAGTTTTTTTTTATTCAAGTGGAACAGGTTCAGGGGGAGATCATGGTTGCTGGTCTGGATGGTGATTGACAGATGTTGCTGATGATAGTTGCTGATAACTATCATGGTCTTGTTTCATATATTTGGTCTCTATGTCATGTATATCTTTTAATGTCAAGGTCATGAAACGACCTGTTTTGTTTCCCCACTATGCATGGGGAGTAATGTTCGTGTTTTGACATGTATAATCAATTGGTATATCCCCACTTGGTTGGGTGGATGAGTCAAACTTGGTATATCCCCACTTGGTTGGGAGATGGATGTATGAGTCTTTGGTGATAGGAAGGTCATTTATGATGTATTTATAGAGTCATGTTCTTCTTTTAGAACATCTTTTTGCAGACCTTGCTTATATTCAGGGGGAGCATGGAGGTCAATCAGCACACTTCATCATATCCAAGATTTCAGCAGGGGGAGCATAACCCTTTGCCCTTGATGACAAAGGGGGAGAGTGACTTGGGGTTGCCATCAAGTCCAAAGGGGGAGATTGTTGGCATTATGACATAGTTTTGGCACTATGACACAGGTGTTGTCCTTGATGGCAACTCACTCAGATGACAAATCACAATTCAGACTCTCAGAATGAAGAAAGAGAGGTATACGCAGGTTCCTCATTGACCAAGTCACGTGTACATGCGTGTTCACAACCAAAAGGCACATATAGCGTACACACGCACTTTCACGGAAGGAAAGGCGCGTACATGTTGGAAAACTTAGTTTTGGTCTGTGGTATTTGGTTCATGGTATTTTGATCCATGGTATTGGTCCAAGGTATCTTGTCCGAAATGTTGACCCCAGGTATTTGGTCCATGGTATTGAGTAAGGCCTAAGACTATAAAAGGAGGAGAAGATCATTAGGCAATGGCACTCAAGTATTGAATATCTGATGAAGAGCAAGATCCAGAATACAGGTTATTGGGTTATGGTGCATAGCTGGATCTGAATCAAGGATGAACCTTAGCGCTTGATGAAGGATAAGATCTAATGATGGGTCAAGATCTTAAGCTTGAAGAGAAGTATCTTTGTGTGGTTTGTGATCTTTTATCTGAATAACTAGCACATGTTGTAATCTGTAAATATGATGATCTGGGTATAACTGATGTCTGGAATTGTTGTAAAGTTTAAATCATCATTTACAGATCTGTACGCAAGTTCACTTTAGCAAAGGTGTGTATACATGTTGGTTCTGCATATCAAAACAGCGTATACATCTTAAATTTAATTTGCAGATCTATACGCAGGTTCGCCTTGAGAAAATAACGTATGTACGCAGGTTTGACACATTGAAGTAGCGTATACCTCATAAAATATGCTTTAGCTACTTCTGTTTGTTGTTGCAGTGTTCTGGGTTCTGGCTTGGGTTCTGGTTATTGTTACTGTATTCTGGTTACAGTATTCTGAGAAGTGATTGATTGATTCAGTTTTGGTTGGTGCAAAGGAGATTGGTTGATGCAGATATATTTGATGTTTGATTGATGTTATTGATGGATCCAGTCTGAAAATTTATGAAACATGGTCCCTGGAAGAAAAGAGAAGGTTGTAGCCTTCTGTAGGCCAGCACCTACGTACTAGTAAACACATCAGCTAGTACAAGAGCTAGGGGGTTGTAGCTCCCTTCTAGGAGAAGCTGGAGAACGAGAGAAGGTTGTAGCCTTCTGCAGGTAGAAGCCTACGTACTGGTATAAGACTGCACCAGTACAAAAATTGTAAAAAGAAGTTTCTTATTAAAAGAAGATAGAGACGATTGCAGCAGGTGGTTTTCACCCACATTGGGTTTCCACCTTATATCTTGTGTTCATGTGTGTGATTGTCTGTTCTGTTTTTACTGCACCTGGTTACTGTTTATATGGTTCTGATGCACATATTAAAGATCAACATATGATGAATTAACTAAGTTATAAGTTTGCAGGGTATACGCTAGTTGCCTTAAATACAGTTGCGTATACACGCAAGTTTCATTAACTGAAGTAGTGTATATAAATCTGGTTATGGAAATGAAATATTATTGACTTGCTAATACTGATTCACCCCCCCTCTCAGTATTATTTCCAACAAAAACAGTTATATATAGTTGTAAATCATTTTTCAAGCACTGTTAAAAACAAGAATTACCAATCTTGAATGAAAATATGTATATATTTTTTTACAATAATAATAAGAAAAATTTATTAAGTTTGTGCTCAGTGACAACAAAGTACTAAGAAGAATTACAACTTGTACAAGTATGCCTCCTTAAGAAGACTTGGAGGGATTTGATCATAATTTTCTTTTAGTTTTTTCTTACTAGCTTTTGGAAGACCAAAACTAAGTCCACTACTATTGTAGATTATACAAAATTGGCTTAGTAAATGCATTTGCAAGGTGTTGACATTTCTTACTATGGGAGGTCAATGGACATCTTGTCCATATTGCCTTGTGAACTGCTAGCAGTGCTTCTATTATCCTCATTTTCTCTATGATTTTGGAGGTTGGTCGATTGTTGCCACACCCATTCCAATTCGTCCTCCAGTTGGTGTATTCTTTCATGTTGCTTTTGTCCTTGTTCTAATAGGGAAACGATTTGATTTCAAATTTCTAGAATTTTGTGTACTAATCCAGAGGCGGATGAGGGCATTGTTGGCACTAATGATCCATTATTGATTGGAAATTCAGGCATTGACTGATGTTCCAAGTTGGAAGGGGAAGAAGAGGCGCCACAAGTAGAGTGATTGAGGAGTATTTTGCGCTGCATGTTGTTGATGATCTGCCACCTAGATTTCTCTCACCCCAAGAAACAATTCAAGTGCAGGAAGCGATGGAATGCTCCACATGTCACCTTTCTTAATAGATTTCTCGAGTTGAGGACCTTCTGAAGTGCATGCAATCCATTGTTGGGTCAATTTGGAAATTGCAGAGCATTTGGATGTCACCTTCCAAATTCGAAGGTGAGACGACCTTCCAAACCACATGTTGTTGCCACTTTTTTAGAGACATCCGAGCTTAGGGTTAAGTTTATTCCTCAGATCTTCATAGAAAAACAAAAGGCATTCTCCAGGAAAGAGCTAATTCCCAGAATGAGAGATTGAGTCTCTAAACAGGAGAGGACTCTATATAATGCCTCGTTCTTATGAGAATTCACGAAAATAGGAGGGTGGTGCGTGTTAATTGTATTTCTTGAGCTTAGCATTCATGGCGGCAAGCTGCAACTCTATCTGCTCCCACACGTTTGGAGCTGATCTCGTTGTCATGTCCATTGAATTATGCATGATGAAACTCATTTGTAAGAGGTACAAAGCTCTGTTTTAAAGGAACAAAATTGATATCATACACATACCATGCATAATGATGTTGATCTTGGCAGATAATGTCCTTGTTTCTTCAATCGAGGGGATTGGTGATGTCGCCACCTAGATCGCACTTCAAGTTGGAGATAATGTGCCAGTGATGGCAGCAGTCAGGGAGATGAGTTTGATCTTAACATTTTATTCATGTCATTTTCTCCTTGTGATTTGTAAATGGTGCTTATATATTTCTCCTTAAGACAAGATTTGCAAGTCTTTTAATCCTAGTGTGTTCACTGCTTCTATGATGGAGAGGGGTATTTTGGATTTGATTGGAACTCATCATGGAATAGTAATCCAGTTGGTGGAGCCATTGACTTCATATCGTCCTTCTTCTCACTGACAAGCTCTATTGGTTTGAAGATCGACTTCCTTATTTTGGTTGCGCAGGATATGAAAGAAGGATTTATGAGAAAGAATGTCAAGGATGCCAAATATTCTTCAAACTAGGAGAGAAAGATGGTTATTCTTATGAAGTGGTGTCAAATGTAGGAGTTGAATGATGATTAGATAGTCTCCCAAAATGACTATTGAGGAAATATCATGCTCTTTAGCTAGATGAAGCCTGAGAAAAAGACCATACATCTCTGCAAGATTGTTTTACCTGTGGCCCAATCCCCATGAAACCTTATTTCAGTTTCTCCTTCGGGATCGATAAGAATCCCTCCCCCTCCTGCCAACCCTAATGAAAATATGTATATTCAAATCTAAATAAATATATATATATATATATATATATATATATATATATTAAAATTGAAAACAACTATTATTTGCAAAATCATTATAGAAAATTATACATTTAAACATTCAAATTTCAAATAAACAATTTCCTTAAACACCTTTTGACATCCAAAAATCCCCTCTTCTAGAAGCCATTTTTTCCCTTGGAAAAATCGTAATTTTATTCATAAGACAAAATTACATGTTGTAGATGCTAAATAGCATATGCATATGGTATGATCCTGTTATTCACAAGATACAAAAAAGCTGTAAAAATTACAGTTAAGCCTATTATTTTCTACCTTTCTTATTTTCCACTTTTCGCCAACCTTCAGTGTTGGGAGTGGTTGTTACAATGGACAGTTGATTTTCATTTGTATTCATGGGGTGTTGCTTATCAGAATCATATCCTTCTGATCCATGAGTTTGTTTGTTGTTGCTTACTTCCATTCCTATTATTTGGGATTCTTGTTGCTGTAGAGGATCGTTGGTGGGATCTTTCTCTTCCTTTTGTATGTTATTCTGGGCCTTTTGTTCATCAATTTCTGCTTTATTTTCTATTGTTTCTGCTTTTTCGGCTTCTTCTTCCAAGGGCTCTGTATATTGCCAGCCTTTTGGCTTTTTGGCCTGCTTCTTATTCCATTTGGGGTCTTTTTTAGCTTGTGGACAGGCACTGTGGAGGTGGCCTGTTTGTAGACATCCACGACATCGAAAAGATGTGTTTTCATAATCTAATGTTTGAGTCCACTATGTATCATTGAAAATCAATGTGATACAGTCTGGTACTCCCTGGCTGAGATCTACTTCGACGCATATCCTGTCGAAAGTAAATATGCCCCTAGTGAATTGTCTGCGTCAATCATTAGGAACTTTCCCAAGGAGTTCCCTATAGTTATTAAAACATTTTGATGACATAAGTGTAATGGAAGGTTGTGTAACCTGACCCAAACTGACATTTTTTATACCACCATTGTATTAGCATCAAATTATGGGAACCAAGGGGTGATGAAGGGTCCTGCATTGCCCCAGAACCATGGTCCCTTATTGAGGATTTGTTCCTTTTCTTTTGTTGTGGTGAATATGACTATGAAAAACCCTTTGGAGCATAAGTGTATTTCAACGTTTGGTGACCATGCAACAAAAATCCATTGGTGCAAAACATCATATTTAGGCCAGAAGCCATTAAATCTACATATGACTACTTTGGTGTAGAAATCTAAATACAAATCATTTACCTCAGGCATTGTGACTGTGAGGACAAGGGACTGAGCTTTTTGTTCCACGATGTAGGGCCCTGGTAGACCGAGCAGTGATGATGGTTTGGTTTGAGCTTTTTCCTTCCCTTTTCCCTTGACTGCATCTTTAAAAGAGCTTGTGCTCTTTCAGCTGGTTCCGAAGCATCCACCCCTCAGACATAGATTGATTGTGATATTTGAGTCTGAGGCAATACCATAATCCTTTAGTGTGTGATTATCTTGGAGGTAGTGTCCTAAATAGATCAGATTTTGCATGCTTGCTGGTATACCGAGATGAGTCTGGATTTCATTCCTTAAGTCTTGTATCCGCCTCTCCTTCCGGGTCCTCCAGCATATATGTCTGCCTTCCAGCGTTTTAATAAAAAATTGTATCATGTCCACCTCATAAGTGGGTGGATCTGTCTGAGAAAGGGCTCGATCTGTTGTCAGTGTGTCTGATTCTGCTGGATCTGAGCATATCAGTGCTCTGTCTAGTTCTTGCTTCTGCAGATCTGGGCCAGTGTACCTGTCTTCACCATGTGCCAGATAACTCTTTGCCTGTTCAGGGAGGCCTCCCGGATATGGATTTTCCCCCTCTACTGCTATGACAGTGCTCTTGACGGTAAAGAGATTTTGTTTTTGGTTGGAACACCGATCTTTCTCCCTATTATAAGTTATATATAGGGTTTTTGTCTTATCATAAGCAGGTAGGCGCGTCGTGAGCCATGTTGGGGATAGATCTGAGTTAAAACCACCCGGATGGATATCCCATAACCTGTCCTGCACTACCCAAACCATCCAAGTGGCCTCTCCTTTTCCTTTTGACTTGTGGATGGTGGATCAATAGAAGCTAGAGTATAATCGTTTGTAGTCTAACTAATCTGGTCGGTGCAGGGGCCTGTATACCATTAGGTTGCCCATTTCTATAAACCCTTGTCCCACTCTGTAAAAAACGCCTCGATTCAGGAAGGTAGAGGTCAACCTTAACCAGTGTGGGAGTCGATCTACCGCAGGGGATTCGTATTCTGGTCCATGGAGGAGCCAAACGATTGACAGATTGGCATCGTCGGCTTGCACATCTTCGAATGTTCTGTAGGGGCATCATGCTCCCTTCCTTTTAGGTGTTCTGTGGGGGCATCGTGCTCCCTTCATGTATTCTCCATTGTTGCCCAAGTCTCTGGTCTGGAGAGCGGCGTCGGTGCAGAAAGCAGTCTCAGAAACCCTAGCCATCGCTCTTCCCTTCCCCCGTTTATCGCCTGAACCTTCTAGAAGCCATTTTATTTATTGAAACTCAACTGTACTAGAAAATTAAACAATTTTTTTTAGTTATTGTATACTTTTTTTCTTTTTTCTTTCTTTTATTTTCTTCTTATTTATTTATTTAGTTATTTTTCTAACCATGGTGAATCGATAACTCATTGAGTAATCTCAACGAGGCCAAAAATCAAATCTAGCAACTCTCACTTTAACACCAAGAGTATATCCAATAGCCTTTAAGCTAGATATATCGAGAATCTATGACTTAGCAAGAGCAAATACTCCACAACGGTGGGGGATCCCACTCCTTCAACCTTATCCAATGTGCCAAATATGTCCCCTCGTGAGATTTGAAATTGGGTGGAGGGGATAATATTCCATTGTGTCAACCGCACGATCGTTATTTAAGTGTTGGAGATGACCATAAAGTCTACACTTCTAAGTTTTAACCATGTACAATTAATTGTTGCAAACAAATTCTTAAAAAAAAAAAAGGTTCAATGGAAAACACACACATTAACTCAAAGATTTTATCCTAGAAAACCAAAAAAAAAACAGGGGCAACATGCAGTGGGGCTTTCCCCCAAGTGAATCCCCCCAACAAGGGGTGGCTTCCCCCTGCCCCCCAATTGAATCCCCCGAACAAGGGGGTGGCTTCCCCCACCCCAATTGTGATATTTTAAAATTATAAAGATTTAATACTTATCTTTTTCAGAGTGTAAAAATTGAAAACAGGTTTACACATTTAAAGGTTTGATCTATCTTAGGGTATGATAGACTCATGATTAAAATGGATTTATTCTTATTTAGATTTGATTTATCTTAGGGCTTGATATATTGGTGGTTAAAATGGATATTTTCATTATTCTCTCTCTATATCTTTCACCCCCACAAAAGCACACATAGTTGAATATGGAAGGAATTACACATCTCTTTCACTTGAAACATATAAAAAAATATTGTAACCATAAGAAATTGTTGCACGAGAGGTGCTTTACTATTCAATATGAAGAAGATGTTGTAGTGGCACCTAATATGAAGAGTTAGATTAAAAATTAATCATAATGAGACATAATGTTAACTTAATTAAAAAGTGATAAAAATAGAAATTAATGAAATTGATTCAATTTAATTTGTTATTATAATTTTATTTTTATTAATAGAATTACCAAAAAAAACATATAATTAGAAATATATATATAGAGAGAGAGAGAGAGAGATCATTTTACCATATAAATTAAAGTATTATTTCATATTCATTGAGAATTTCATATTTAAATTTAATTAATACACATAAAATCTTAATATTTATAGTAAAATATGTTTGCATTTTGAGAGATTTGATTTCTTTTGGTGTTTGGTAGATTCAGAGTTAATATGGATGATTATGATTATTTGATTTTTATAATACATACATAATTGACATAAAATTTCAAATTGTCATCTACATCTTGGAATAAGCCCTCCTTCGCAGCTTGTGTCCTTGATTGGATTAATGATTCATCAATTAGAAAGCTACATGTCTTTCTGGTGGCATTCGTTAACTCTATAATGTGAGCTCAAAATTAAGCTATATTTCAGGATTGTTATATTCCAGTCGAGGTAGTTTGAGAACTATTGAATCTTTCTGCAAAAATTTCAAGAAAATCTCGAAAAGGAAGGACATAATTCTAATTATCCCCCATTGTTCTCCAATACTCCTTGGGCCTTCCTTGATGGAGCAAGCCAAAGACATCCCCCACATTGTGGTGTTGGTGTTGTTATCTTCTTTCATCAAAATTTTCATATGCTTATTCGATATTCTCCTGGTTTTGGTACAAACACGAAAGCGGAATTTATGGCTTTGTGGACAGTGCTATATGTCATCAATTTCAAAAACATTTGTAAGCTACAAATCATGGGAGATTCAAAACTTGTCAACAATTGGTTGCATAACAAGGTTTTCATTGAAGCCCCATTGTCTAGAACATATCCTATGGAATATCTGTAGCAAAATAAATAAGATGAAATGGTTTTCTACCAAGCACATATTGAGGGAATTGAACTCAAAAGCATATCAGTTTTCTAAAGAAGCTCTACAATTGTCATTTGGTTCCTTTCGCATCTATGAAAATCCTAGATGGGCAGGAAGTTCAAATGATGAAGTTCCATCTTTAAAAAAAGGAAGTTTTAAGATGAATGGTTATCTTGGTAAATATGTTTAATTGTCTCAATTTACAGTTTATTCTTTTTGTCATTTTCTTCTTAGTCGAGAATGTATATTTCACTTCACTATGGAAATAAAAGTTGTTCTTTATTCTTTTTTATTTTTCTTTTCAGTGAAAAAAATGATTAACATTGAAATATTTTATTTAACATGGACTTATATCTATGTGTGTTTTAAATGTTACATATCAAATCCATATTAAGCATTAAACAAACACATCTCCCTCATATTTTCAATTACAAAGTACTTAAATACTTACTAGTAAATGAAGAAAGATATCTCCCTCTCTTTTTATAAATCAATTTATATTTGATATTAAAATACTTTTCTTAAAAAAATATAAATTTAACAAATTACACATTAAAAAAGAAAGATATTTCTCTTTTTTTTAAATAAATTTTTGTTTGATATTAAACTATTTTACTTAAAAAATTATGAATTTAATAAATTATACATCTCTTTAGATTATGAGGTAACAAATAATTGAAAATTTAATTTATAGTTTCTCTATGTATATTAAGTCAATATAAAATCATTTTATTTAAGGAAAATATTGAAATATTTATTTGTAATTAAAATTAAAATATTTTTCTTATATTTAAATGTATGTAAAGTTGATATTGAAATATATTAATTAACATGGATATTCAAATATTTTATTTAAAAGGTGCATTGAAGTATTTTTAAATAGTGAATAAATTACATATCATTTTTTTTAACTTTCAAATATTTTATCTCTACAAATGAAATTGATATAGAAGGCCAAAATATATCATTTATGGTTTGCATTAAAATATTTTTTTAGCTATATATAGAGAGGCAGACACACCACAAGTCAGCTTGAAGTTACCATAAAATGAATTACAAGTCTCCTATCTCCTTCATATTGTGTTATGATATTAACACTAATAAAACTATATATATATATATATATATTCAACATTGTTTTTTCTATTTAAAGGAAATAAAAAATTTGTCAATTCCAAGTTAAGTAGGGAAGGAATTACATATCTTCCTCTATTTAACTATAGAATGTGCCTCTAACTCAATAATAAACTTTTTTACTATGCTCTCTTTTATATATAGCAAATAAGTGTGAAGAAATGTTATCAAGTTAGTTAACTTTACATTAAAAACTAATAAAAAATATATTACATTTCAAATAAGAAAAAATAAATACAAGTTCACTTTAAAATTTGAATTGAAAACATTTATTGCATTACAAATTTGTTTTTATTATTAAAATTATAGATATATTTTTTGTGAAAAAAAATATAATATACATTTTACATTACGAAAAATAAAATAATAATGATTCATATTCATAATAAGAATGTTTAAAACTTTACATTTTGATTTAGGTAATAACCATGAAGACATAATATCTGCAATTATTTTTTCTTGGGAAAAAATTGTATTTTTCATTAAATAATAAAACATTACATTTTGTTGATGCACCGTGGTGCATTCTGATAGCACTAGTTGAAACCAATTTGATCATATCTCGCAAAACATGCCCCAAATCAAATATCTATGGCCTATAAACTGCATACACGAAATAAAACATAACAATTAAATTAATACTTGCAATTATTATTATTATTATAAATGTAACGATAATTTTGTATTAAAGAAATTATGTATTTGGAGCATAACATTATATTAAAATAGGGCAAGAACTAAATGATATATTAAAACTAAAATGAAATCTTCCCAACTACCAACACCATTAAGTATGAGGTGTAATACCACTAGCAAAATTGAGCGAGGAGTGTTGGAAAATCACTTCATCTGTTAGAAGTACCCATATTGCCAAAATGTCATTTTTTGAATTTGAAATTATTTCCCTCCTTCCCATTTCCCCAAAACTAGTTGATGAAGCGAGTTGGGTAGCCAACTACCCACAATTGTGGAAGTATGGAAATGGAGTGGGTAACTGGGAAAAATGGCCAGAGGTGGCTACATCCAATACCCAGGCAAGAAAAGGTTGGTCACAACAAAATTAAAACATTAAGTCCAAACAAAATTAAATTATAACCATATAAAACAAAAATAAAACATTATTAAAAATATATGGTTATAATGTTGACCACGCAACTAATTTTAAACCTCATATAAAACAAAATAAATATCACATTAAAAAAATATGGTTGTTTAAACATAAATGTATTATTATTTTCTTTTTCTTTTTTGAAGAAAAAATCGTAATTTTAGTCAACGTGAAAACTAAGGAACAAAGTTATATTTTGCAGATGCCTGAAAGAATTCAATCAGATCAGTCTTTCAGCCAATGGACAAAAAGAGAAAAAATAAAAAAATAAAATTATGTGTAATTGTCGAGGCTAAGTGTGATAATAATCAGTTAATTTACCCTTTTTCCTTTCTTTTTTTCCACCTTTCGCCAGACTCCTTGATTGGGAGCGCCCATTACAATTGCCAATTCCTTTCCTTCTGATTTTGCATGCACTTCCTTATCTAAGTTCGAACACTCAGATGCATGTGTTCATTTTATTTTAGTTGCTCCTTGGTTGTTTCCAATTTCCTCATGCTGATTTCTAGGAGTTTGGATCATTGCTAAACTGGTGGATTTCTCGACATGTTCATCTGGATCCCTTTGCTTCTCTTCTCCCTCCTACACTTGGGAGCCATGTTGATTATGTGCTTCTGGTTGTTGAAGACATTGATCCATTTCTTCATCTTCATCATTTGAAGGAGGTGGCTTTGGAAATTGCCATTGCTTTGGCTTTTGTGATCTTTTCTTTTTCCTTTTCTTTTTTTCTCTCTCTTAAGGGAATGAGTTCTGCAGATGCCCTATTTGATGGCAGATCCTGCGCTTAAAATCAATTTTTTCAAAGTCTAGTCATTATGTCAACTCGAATTCTTGATGAGTTAAGTGTATGCGATCTGGTAGGCCTTTGATTAGGTCAATCTCCACGCTTATGCAAGCAAAAGTAAAAATACCTTTGTCCATTCTTTCACGAACCATATTTAGAAATATACCCAATGAATTTTCAATTCCTTCTAATACTTGGTGGTACCAAAAGGGAAGTGGGAGGTTATGTAACCTTACCCATACCAACATCTTTGTAACCACCATTGTTGTGGCATCAAAAGTTGGAAACCATGGGTGACGAAAAGACTTGCCCTTCCCCAAAACCATGGTCCTTTGTTTATGACATAATCAAGATCTTTCTAATTATTGAATCGAACCAAAAAAAATCCTTTCGCACACAGGAAAATATCACAATTGTTGGTCTAGTTGAGGGGACTCCATTGATGTAGACCTTCATACTTAGGCTAGAAACCATTAAAACGGCAAATCATAGTTCTCGCTTGGAGATATTACAAAGTTTGCCAGAGTTAAACTCGATAGTCAGCGATTTGAATATAACCATTGTATAAACAACGGTTGTTTAAAAAAAAATTATATAGGTCTCATCAGGTTTTAAACCCTTGACCCCGTTGGGGGTCAACGTTTTGAAACCAACAAGTCAACTAGGATGCCATTCGACAGGACTTTGGTTAGTCGGTCGGCAACCCGATGCATAAAATTATGTCATTTTCCATTCGCGAAAGAGAAGGACCGCAAAGCCGAGAGCAGGCAAAGGTCGTGGAACCATGAAGTGAGAACCCATAATTCAGAGCAAAACCATGATAAAGAGGGAACCTTGATAGGAAGAACCTTTCCTAGACACGAATTCTAAGAAAGAATATTCCAGAAATATTACATGTTGAATCTATTAGGAATCTAAAAGATTCTCTGAGGGGCTAGAATTGTAGGTGGCGGAATATAGCCAAGTTTATACTCATTTTAACCAAAATTTCATAGGGATCACAATGGTGCAGTCTATTTTTTCATATGAAAGGCGAATTTTAGGTGTCATGGTAGGAACTTGCATTCTTCATTAATTGTTGGGAACAAAGTTCAAGACAACAATGCACCTTTTAGAAGTAGATCATGTTTACAGTCAAAAGTCTCAGGAGGACGAGACAAACCTGCTTGTGTTGTGATTCCTATGTTTTGAGTAGTTGAATTTCAAGTCACTCCCATGAATGGAGGTATAATGATGTATGTTGTCATGTACTTGCCTTTGTTTTATGAGATGAATGAAGGAGCCTCCCCACTATTGAAGCAGGGCCCGTAGATGTAGTCCACACTAAATGAACTCCGTTATCAAACTTTTGTGTGCATTGTCTTTATGGCCTCCTTTATGTTGCTTATTCTTTAAGTATTTCCACATATGGTTTTTACATGCACTTTCATGCAATTCTGCTAACATTAACAGAATAAAAGATCTTGGGTAATGTTGGTATTAGAGGAATATCATATCAAGTTTGGTATCAGATCAGTGTTCTTACAGATGTGAATTGCGAATGTGAATACCACAGATTGTAACACGAACAAGGAAAATGGAGAATGAAAAAACCTTCCATCAAGCTTTCTACAGGACGGAAAACATGGTAGATAAATTGTTTGCATATTATGAGAAGAGAGTGGAAAAGAAGGAAAATAAGAAGAAAGAGAAAGCAGAGAGGAATGCTTTGGTAAATGAAGGAGAACCTCCATCTCTATCTTCAAGTGAATGTTCTTCTTCTTCATATTCTTCTCATCGTTCAAATTATCATCACTAGAGTATTCAAGCATAGAATGTTGAATTAAGGAGACTTCTACAAGAAGCAGAAGTGGAGAAGCAACGATTGTAGCTACAGTTACAAGTTGTAGAACATGCCTTGGATGAGTTGAAGTGAAGTGAAGACTTAGTGAAGCCATCATCACCTGCTTCAGAATCGACAACTGAGGTAAATAGTTCCAGTGATTCTTCAATTTCATGTTCTCATTATGATGATGATTTTGGTGCATTTGAAAATCACACTATAGGCATTGGTTTGAAGTTAATGAAGAAGATGGGATATGAAGGCAAGGGCCTAGGAGTTAATGACCAAGGCATTGTGAATCCCATCCAAGTGGTGGAACTACCCCAATATGAAGGATTGGGCTATGTCAGAAAGGAAGAAACAAGAGAGTCTTCAAGTGACAATTCTGAGTCAGTGCAGGATGCTAAGAGCACATCACAACATCCAATGATAGTGAGCATTTCAAAGGAAGAGCTAAGGCAAGCTCTCCTCACTAGAGCCGCACCAAATACATTCATTCAAGGAAGAAGGTCAAGAAAGTATGGAGGAATAAAAACCATTGTAGCCATTGCAACAAGGGTGGACATCAGAGAGCCACATGTTGGAAGCTCCATCCAGAGCTATGCCCAAAGAAGGACAAGGAGCATGTGAAAGCACTTGTGAAGGAACCGACCAATGAAGTAGTTCAACAAGGAAGCCAACTACAAAAAGAAATCCCATTAGCCTGGTTAGGTAAGAGATGGGTAGCCTTTTTAAGTAGTTGAGCATGGTCACCATTGTAAATCACATGTCGTGAAAATGTATATGCAACATCATGATATTTTGGCCTTTATTTGGATAACATGGGGTATGGTTTATGTTGTAAAACTTGACCATGAGTGTGTTATAAACTCTTAGAAAGTATGGTCATTCTTGGATATTGCAAGTTGGACATGGATTGACAACTATAGATTTTCATATGATATAGGTGTCAATTTCATCATTCCTAGTTTTGACGTACAAAGGTGAAGGAAAGGAAAGGTGGCTTCTCATAGACATTTTTTATGCAGATTGAAAATCCAGTGTTCTTTAACTTTTGGAGGACCAAAAGTCCTTAAGTGGGGAGGAATGATCCAGGTGGATCCTGAAAGACTCGAATTTCAAAGTCCTCGAATCTCAGAAACATTGGCATCAAGTTGTAGCCCTCATCAACACAATCCCAGTGGTATAAACAACACTCAAATCCTAGTTTGTATGACCAACTTATTGCAGTTTGAAGTTTGACAAGACAAACAAGAAAATGGAGCCCACAACATGCCACATGGTATCCCAGTCAACATTTGGGACCCATAGTTGTCATATCACCCACCATATTCACCACATGGCAAGAAAAGGTTGGTCACAACAACATGCCAATGGTTAAAAACTATGTAAGTCCAAACAAAAATAAATTATAACCATATAAAACATTTATTAAAATACATGATTATTATGTTGACCACCCAACGAATTTTAACAAATAGATACTATATATATATATATATATATATATATATATAGTATATATATATATGTATAAATTTGTTATATATATATATATATATATATATATATATATATATATACAAAGTTTGTTATTGCAATAACCATATATTATGGTTGTTATATATTACAAAGTTTGCCAGCGGTTAAACTTGTCAGTCGTTTGTTTGAATATAACCGTTATATAAACAACAGTTGTTTAAAGAAATTATTTTATATAGGTTATGTCGAGTTTTGAAACCCCGATCCCGCTAGGGGTAAATGTTTTGAAACTAACAGGCCAGCCAAGATGCCTGTTGGCAGGACTTTAGTTAGTCCATCGATGACCTGATACATAAACTTATGTTATTATTTTGATGAACGAGGAGGACCACAAAGCTGAGAGCAGGCAGAGGCCACATAACCATGAAGTGGGAACCTAGAACTCATAGCGAAACCATGATAAAGCGAGAACCTTGATAGGCAGAACCTTGACCATGCACGAATTCTGAGAAGGAATATTCTAAGAATATTCTATGTAGAATCTATGAGGAATCTAAAAGATTCCCTTAGGGGCCAAAATTGCAGGTGGCAGAATATATCCAATTTATACTCATTTTAACGAGAATTTCGCAAAGATTTCAATGGTACAGTAAGTTTTTGCATCATAGCAATCAATTTCAAGGTTCATGGCAGGAACTCGCATTCTTCATTAATTGTTAGGCATGAAGTTCGAGACAACAAAGCGCCTTTCAACAGTAGGTCATGTTTATAGTCAAAAGTATCAGGAGGATGACACATACCTGCTGGTGTTGTGATTGTTGTGTTTTGAGCAGTTGAATTTCAAGTTACTCCCACAAATGGAGGTATAATGATGTATTTTTTCTTGTACTTGTCTTTCTCTTTTATGAGATTAACGAAGCATCCTCCCCACTATTGAAGCAGGGCTTAGAGATGTAGTCCACACTAGATGAACTCCATTATCAAATTTTTGTGTGCATTATCTTTATGGTCTTCTTTATGTTGTTTCTTCTTTAAGTATTTGCACATATCGTTTGTACATGAACTTTCATGCCATTTTGATGACATCAACCGAAGAAAAGATCTTGGATAATGCTAGTATCAGAGGATTACCATATCACAGTTACAATAATTTAACTGTTTGACTTGACTTAACTTAACCCATCTTAGTTGTTAGCTTGACACATCAGTCAACTGAATTGCACTATGCTTTTCCAACTCAACTAGGCTAGTCGATTAAGTCGACTAGCCCCTCCAACATCTCCCCCACACTCAAATCCTTCTTCGTCCTGAAGAAGGGGGGATTTGGAGTGATGAATATATTTTATAGAAAATTATTACAAGATAGATCACTATGAATTATATAACTTCTTGTCCACTTGCTAGCTCTTTAAGAGCTTATGAAAATATTACAAAATTTTGATACATAAATGGATACAACATGAAACAGAAAATAACGATGTAGAATAGATTATAAAGCTCCTTATAAAATTTTTGGTTCTTTGACATATGCTTCAGAATGATCAATTGATGCTTCTTGAATTGTTCTGATCTGGATTTAAACGGGAACGTAATAAAATACAGAGATAACAATAAAGATAGATATGCAGTGGAAATAATATTTCATTTCATTACTGTAAAATACTGAAATATGCTTACAAACAGAAATGGAAATAAACCAGCTAGGGCGATTGTAGCTTATCTCTGAGAAGAGATGTGGCGGCTACATGCCTCTGAATTGTCTTACAATGAGGCTTGAAGGCCTATTTATTGTTGAGAAACAATGGAAAACCCTTAACATCCCAAAACCTAACCCTAGAATATGAAACGCCAAATTGTGGGCCCCGTTTTGGGTAAGCTGGTACATCAACTTCTCGGGGTCGTAACTTTGGCACCCGCTCTTCGTTTTACGCGTACAATAGCTCGTTAGAAAGATCTATCTGAGCACTACAACTTTGGGAAGAGAAACATCAGTCCATGGACCCATGTTGCTCCCATATTTCCCAAAAAACGTCTTTTAGGGCCTCAAAACGGCTCCGAAAGTTCAAGACCCAAAAAACTGCTAAAAATAGTAAATTGTGCTACAATTAAGGAAACTAAAAAATCTAAAAGAGATAGTTGTGGGGGTCCAAGTGGGATAGGTGGGTGGCCACCAACATACACCCTGATCATTCCTCCCCCCTTAGGAAACAATTGTCCCCATTGTGTTGAGTTCCTCCATCTGCTGAACATGGTCCCTGGTGAGTTGTTCTGCAATCTCGGATGTGTCCAGTAATGGTGGGAAGCATGGTCGAGGGCGGTACACGTTAAACACTTGGTGCAGGCGAGGGAATGGAGGAATGTTGTGCTCCAAATCATTATTTCCCACAACCTTGGTAATGGTGTAAGGACCATGTCGGCGTGGTCAGAGCTTCTGATGGGCTCTTGTAAGGCGTTCTTTCTGCAGATGCAACCAGACTTTGTTGCCCACTTGAAGCTTGTGTGGTACCCCTATGGGTGAGGAGAAGTTGTTCCTGTGTTCTTTCATGATCGCATCCCTCTGATGCTACTACTGCGTGGAGGAACCCTTCGCGGGGGTCATGGATGTGGTGACGATCTTCCCATTACTTTGGGATTGAACCAGACACAAAATAAATTTCCTAGTCTGTGAGATGAGCTTGTTGCCTTTCTTAGCAGCGATCAAAGAGGTGGCGGTAGGTGGGGCTACCTCTGGTATCCTGTATAAAGAATTACCCAAAGAAATAATAACAGTGTGAGGCCTTGACTCATACACAGCATGTCACCTCCACAAGTATGGTTGGCCTAATAATACATCACAAACATCTAGAGGTGTAACATCACACAATACCTTGTCTGTGAAGGGTTTGATACTGTAGGGAAGGCGGCACTGCTGGCAAACTCGGAGATCTCGTCCTTCGTGAAGCCACTCGATACTATACGGCTGCGGGTGTGATGTAGTCGGTAGGTCCAACCACTTCACGACCTCTGCTGAAATGAGGTTATTTTGGCTGCCACTGTCGACAATGAACTGCAGTGGCGAACCCTTCACCCACATCTGTGAGTGGAAAATACGCTCCCTCTCCTCTGGATCTTCGGGCTCATTCTTCTGGATCTTAGTGGTGGCAACAATGGCACCGGGCTCCGCATCAATGATCTGCTTCCCTTTTCCATTCCCCTTGCCAGGTTCTAACTCAGGGTCGGAACATGCATCTAATTCAGAAGCCTTCAACTCAGCCACCAGCGACTGCTTGGTCCGACACTCACTTGTGTTGTGAGTTGGGCTCGTGTGGAACTCACACCACTTTCCAGTGTCCTTCTTTAACTTCGTGGTATTGTTCTTTTCTTGTGGCTTCGACGGGTTGTCTTGGGTCACCCCGCCTTGGCTTTGTCCTTTGGTCTTCATATTTGTAGATCCAAAGTCTCACTTCTTCTGTTTGAACTTTTGCTCGATTTTGACAGCGTATTGGTACGTCGTGTCGAGCGAGGAGATGTTCAGGAGCTCCATCTCTTCCTGGATGTATCTGTGTAGGTAGCCGTGGTATTTGAGTACCAAATGCAGCTCAGAGTCCTTGATACCCAAATGTGTGCGAAGGGTATGAAAAATGTTTGTAAACTCTGGCACATATTGGTCCCTTCCCTGCCACAGTGTGGTCCATTTGATGTATTTGTCCTCATAGCTTTTGATAGGGTAGTATTGCTCCTTGACAGCATCCCGGAATGAATCCCAAGTGGGTGTGGCTGAAAATAGTGAGCCTGTACTTTCATTCTTCTACTCGCAATAGGTTTCCCACCAGTCCTTGACGTGGGGGAATGCTTTGAGAAGAGCGAAAACAATCTTTTCCCGACTAGAAAATTCATGAACAGAAAAATACCCATCCAACAGATTTAACCATTTATCTATGGCATCTGCATCTATTTGACCCTCGAGGATGGGGATTTCAAAATCAACTTGTACCTTAAACGGTGTGGCGTTTCCAGAGTAGCTGTTGGAAGCCGATGCATGGCCTCTGGGTAGCCACTGAAGGATTTGGGCAAAGTTGTCCATCATCGCGTTCCTTTGTCGCTCGAGGGCTTCTTTGAGCAAGATTTTGATGGGATCTCCTGCCCTCTCATCTTTCTTCTCATCCACCATGGGAGGCCGTCAGGATTTGCGAGGCTAGTTTTGCAAAGGTTCGACCAATTCAAGCCCTAACTCCTTATATCCCGACCTCGTTGGGGACATGCAAAGAAAAACAGAGAAAAATCAGACCGCTTTGACACCACTGATCCGGATTTAAACAGGAATGTAATAAAATACAGAGATAACCATAAAGACAAATATGCAGCGGAAATAATACTTCATTTCATTACTGTAAAATACTGAAATATGATTACAAACAGAAATGGAAATAAACCAGCTAGGGCGATGGTAGCTTATCTCTGAGAAGAGATGTGGCGGCTACATGCCTCTGAACTGTCTTACAATGAGGCTTGAAGGGCTATTTATTGTTGAGAAATAATGGAAAACCCTTAACATCCCAAAACCTAACCCTAGAAGATGAAACGCCAAATTGTGGGTCCCGTTTTGGGTAAGCCGGTACATCAACTTCTCGGGGTTGAAACTTTGGCACTCTATCTTCGTTTTACACGTACAATACCTCGTTAGAAAGATCTATCTAAGCACTACAACTTTGGGAAGAGCAACATCAGTACATAGACCCATGTTGCTCCCAGATTTCCCAAAAAAACGTCGTTTAGGGCCTCAAAACGGCCTCGGAAGTTCAAGACCCCAAAAACTGCTAAAAATAGTAAATTGTGCTACAATTAAGGAAACTGAAAAAGCTAAAAGAGACAGTGGTGGGGGTCCAAGTAGGATAGGTGGGTGGCCACCAACATCCACCTGGATCATGTTCCTATCGAATGTTGTGTTACTTGATCAACTTCAACTTCATGATTTTATTTTTCTGAAGCTGAAACACACGTTGAAACACTTGGTTCAAAGAATGTATGGGTAGGTCGTGGTGGTTCTGGTAGCGAAGAATGAACTAGTGGCAGTGGCAACATGTTAGGAAAAATAGTTTTATATATGACTGGAGCTAGTAGTCGAAGGTGATCATTGAAAATTGACCTTTCCCGAACTACTAGCTTGACTTATGCATCGAATTACTTGATTTCTACAAGATATTGAAGTCTCTATGCCAATGTATTCTCTTATGATATCCTTTGGTCGAGAGGTCGTTCTTGCTTCCATCTGCTGCACTCAGTTGAGAATCCCCTGTAAAATTTTTGAAGCATTGGTTGCTTCCATTTGAGCTTTCTTTCCTTCTCTAAGCCATTATTGTTCCTCCTGCACCAATTGAGCTTGAAATTTCCTCTCCTGGTCAATATTTTTATCTATTTCTTGCTTTGTCCTTGGATCTGTGACTTTCCTAAAGGTTAAGTCATGAATAAGTATATTCTGTGTTTTGGTATGACCATAAGTTGATGCTAATTATGTAGGCCAATTATTCAGAGTGGTGGTCAAGGAGGCTCCTATATTGAGTGTGTGTTACAATTCTTCAGAGTGGTGGTCAAGGAGGATCCTATATTGAGTGTGTGTTCCAATTCTTCATAAGCTATCAGAAATTATTGATCAACTTTTTGAATTGCCTCTGATAGTTGCTCTTCCTGAAACTTTTGTTTTTTATTGCAACTCAGTTATCTTCAGAGAATTTACTGGGAATATCAATAAATTCCTTCTTGACCTTAGTAGTAAGCATGTTAGTCAAGGTTAGTTGAACTGGTGGCTCTTATTGTTGAGACGTCAATGTAGTCAACGTACCTTGTGTCTCTATAGGATCCCTTTTGATTTTTTCGTCCGAACTTGTTCATTCCGACGAATTTTCCTGTTTGTTGGTCTAATTTGAGGGACCCTTATTAGACTATTGTTGCTTCTCTTTGACGTGCGTTAGAGATATAGGGGGTGAGTCTATAGTTAAATCAATCTCTAGGATATGGTCCTTCTGCTTTGTAGTTTCACCCAACTGTGTCTGATTCTGTGCCTAGGTGGAGCTACCATTTTGTGTTGAAGTATGCACTGAGGTAGATTGTTGAGCCTCTTTCATCCTTTGTTGGACGTTTTCAATAAAAAACATCTTTGGAATATCCAAATGATTGTAATAAGTCCACTTCTATAGATGATGCTGAGACTTGCGTTCTTTTAGGATTTTTCACTACTTTGCTCTTTATTTCAGTTGTTTTCAACAAATTTTGGACAATTGAATCCAATTGTTGTTGTTGTTGTTGTGGATCATCAAGTCTGATAGATGACAATACTTTCTCCCACTGAATTCCTGATGAGAAAGTCAAAGTAACCTTTAGACTCTATGATTCCTTACGGTTGGACTTGTTTTCCGAATTTGATAAGGGAATTGACAAATCAACCTTAAAATGTTGCAAGTATAATGCAACCTCTCTTTCTTCCTTCTGATCTGCATCAAAAAGTGGGGTGATGATATCTTCAAGTGGGTGAAGAATACTGAAATGAATTGGAATTAAAGAGTTAGACTATCGACACAATTCTTCAAAGATTTGGTCGAATATAGGCTACTGCAATGTTTTTGTACCATACTTTAGTTACATCAAGGCATAGTTGTATGTGTGAAGAGGGTGGTAACGCCCAACGAATATGTTGTGGAACCCTCCATTTATTAAAAGTTGCCTTGATGTTTAAAACCCAGATTCTAAATAACTCTTGAAGACCTAAATAATAGGGTTTCCTTGACCATCCATGTGAAAAAAAATTAAAATTTTCCATTAGGGGAGTATTTTTCTTAGTGAAATCGATCTCCCCAAATGGTAAACTAAACTTCATAGCTAACCAAATGATCAAGAAGGGAAAAAAATGCATTTACTAGAGTTTTGGCACTCTTGGAAATTGGTCTTAACTAGGTCAACAACATGTTCTACCCAAATGTATGTTTTCCCCGTCTTTGTTATTTCATCAATAGCTTCAAGCATCCTTTGCTTGACATATGATTCTCTACCAGTTTGTGTGAGACATAGGTCTACAATAATGCAAACCCACTTAACCAGGGAATCTTGGACTTGTCCAATTATTATTCCTTTTAAATTCTTTCCAGACGTTGCTCTTGTGAATTAAATAATCCACTTGTTGAAGTCGAATGTCTTGGGCACTTTCTCGCCCTTATATGGGAGTCTAGTAACCATATGGATGCCAGTTGATGATATTGACACAAGTTATGTGAGCCACAATTTCTCATTATGATAACAACTAACTAGAAATTTTGTAGCTTCCTCCTTCATTCCTTGCATGTCCATGATAGTTAATGGGGCACTAAGAATATCTTGGATTCCATCTTTCTATAACAACTCTGAATGTGGACTGCATTGATCATTTGGTTTCACCCAACAGAGGAATGACTCATTGTGTTTTTCCCAAAGAGGTTCTTCCATCTTTGTCTACTTAATGTGATGCATTCTCACTTCGAGATTCATTTTTCTAGACAGGTTGAATCTAGCTTTCATCATGGGCTCGGTTGTGATAACCTCATCTTCAAAATTAAATTTCTCTTCGACATTTTGAAATCTCCTTCAAATTATTTTATATAATTTGAATTAAATGCACTACGATTCTTGCTCGCGACCACCTCCATCGCTTGTCTCGTCGAATCGTGACTTGTTATGAAACCAACTTACAAAAAAATAGAAAAGATAGATCAACAACTTCAAAATTAGCCCCTTCGAGGGGGCAACCTCCTTTACATTACACAAATGAACAATTCTTGGATGATACAAATGACAAGACCTCCTTTCTATATATAGGAGTCTAAGGGGTCATAATATAATCAAAGCTTACATAACAATAATAATGTAAGGGCACAATAATAACAATAGTGGGCTTCTATGGGGCACAATAATACCAATATGGGGACTACATGTGATCCAGGTGGATATTGGTGGCCACCTGCCAAGTCCGCTTAGACCCCCACCATTGTTTCTTTCAGCTTTTTAGTTTCCTTAATTGTAGCACAGTTTACTATTTTTAACAGTTTTTCGGGTCCTAAACTTCTAGAGTCGTTTTGAGGCCCTAAACGACATTTTTTGGGAAAATTGGGAGTAACATGGTTCCATGGACCAATGTTTCTCTTCCCAAAGTTGTAGTTCTCAGATAGATCTTTCTAACGAGATATTGTGTGCGTCAAACAGAGATCGTATGCCAAAGTTACGACCCCGGGAAGTTGATGTACCAATTTACCCAAACGGGGCCCACAATTTGGCGCTTCATCTTCTAGGGTTAGGTTTTTGGATGTTTATGGTTTTCCATTGTTTCTCAACAATAAATAGGCCTTCGAGCCTCATTGTAACACAATTCAGAGGCATGTAGTTGCCACATCTCTTCTCAAAGATAAGCTACCATCGCCCTAGTTGGTTTATTTCCATTGTTGTTTGTAAGCATATTTCAGTATTTTACATTAATGAAATGAAGTATTATTTCCGCTGCATCTCTGTGTTTATGGTTATCTCTATAATTTGTTGTGTTCTTGTTTAAATCTGGATCAATGGTATCAGAGCGGTCTGATTTTTCTCAGTTTTTCTTTACATGTCCCCAACGAGGTCGGGATATAAGGAGTTAGGGCTTGAATTGGTCGAACCTTTGCAAGACCAGTCGCGGAAATCTCGACGGCCTCCCATGGTGGATGAAAAGAAAGATGAGGGGGCAGGATATCCTACCAAAATCTTGCTCAAAAAAACCCTCAAGTGACAAAGGAACACGATGATGGACAACTTTGCCCAGATCCTTCAGTGGCTACCCTGAGATGCAGTAAGCTCGTTTTCAAATCCGGAAAAATTATTTTCCTGATGATACGCCCTCAAGGAAAGAAGAAGATGGTGGCCACGACCTCCAAACAGGGCCCCTCCGCACAACCACTACAGTTGGAAAAGTCATGGAGGACCTCCCCTGTAGGGGTTCCTCTGCATTGTCAGGTCAAGCACTCCATCGATCTAACCCCAGATGCGTCGCTGCCCAATGGACCAATCTATCGGCACTCCGTTTTGGAGAATGATGAAATCAAGAGGCAGATTCAGGAGCTGCTGCAGAAAGGTCACATCCGTCCGAGTTCATCACCCTGTGGGAGCCCGATCGTGTTGGTACAAAAGAAGGATGGGACTTGGAGACTCTGTATTGACTATCGGGTACTGAACAAGATCATTGTCCGTAATAGGTACCCGATCCCACAGATTGATGACCTCCTAGACCAACTGAAGGGGGAAAAATATTTCAGCAAGGTCGATTTGAAGTCAGGATATCACCAGGTACCAATCAAACCCTTCAATGTGTGGAAGACTGCCTTCAAAGCCAAGGAGGGCCTTTTCGAATGGTTGGTTATGCCTTTCGGATTAATGAATGCTCCTGCAACCTTCATGAGGTTAATGGATGACATATTGCGGCCATCCACCAACTCATTTGTAGTGATATACTTGGATGACATCCTGATCTTCAACCAGAGTTGGGTAGAGCACCTCCACCACATCCGACAGGTTCTCCAAACACTGCAGCAACACAAGTTATGTGCCAATTTGGAGAAATGCACTTTTGGCATGACCCAGGTTCAGTGTCTAGGATACATTATTGACGAAAAGGGGGTGCATGTGGATCCATCCAAGATCCAAGTCATTCGGGATTGGCCATCTCCAACCACTCTGACTGAGCTCCGTAGCTTTCTAGGTCTTGCCAACTTCTACCGTAGGTTCGTGTTGGGATTTTCTCATATCACTTGGCCCTTGAATCAAGTCACCAAGGGAGGAGCAAAAGTAAAATTCTTTTGGTCTGAATCTCAACAGAAGGAATTCATAGATTTGAAAGATTGCCTTTGCACGGCACTAGTGCTCGCATTACCATAATTGCAACAACCATTTGAGGTCGAGACAGATGCCTCTGACTATGCTATTGGGACAGTCCTTACTCAACATGAGCATCCAGTGGCATATCACAGTGAGACACTTTCACACACAGTCTGGAAGTATCCCACTTATGACAAAGAGATGTATTCCATTGTGCAAGCCTCCCGACAATGGAAGCATTACATTTTGGGGAAGGAAATGGTCATCCACACAGACCACCGACCCCTGAAGTTCATACAAACCCAAGGGAAATTGCAGAATGATCGCCATCAGAAGTGGTCCACATACCTGCAACAGTTCCATTTAAATATCAATTATAAGAAGGGCAGCACCAATAATGTTGCAGATTGCCTCAGTCGACCACCAATCATGGTGTTAACACTGTGCTCAACTCTTGTGGGCACGAGACTTCTCATTGGCCACTTCTCTACAAAAGCAACCCAAAATTCGGCCACACATACTAGACACCCTTGGAGGTTCAACATGTTCCAGATTTTCACCTCCAAGATTCCCTATTATGCCACCTGGGTCACCTTTGTGTTCCTTCAAGCGAGCGTGCCAAGATGATTTCGGAAGCACACTACAGTTGGGTTGTCGGGCATTTCAGGATCGAGAAAACGGTGGCAGTACTGCAGAAGTATTTCTATTGGCCAAATCTTCAACAGGATGTTGGGAAGTACATTAAATCATGCAATGTCTCTGCCATTGCCAAACCGACCATCAAGAAGCAAGGCCTCTATACCCCACTTCCTACCCCTAGTCGACCTTGGGAATCCATCTCCATGGATTACATGTCAGGCCTTCCTTCCGCTAAGCATGGAAACGACTGTGTTTTTGTGGTCGTCAACAAGTTCTCGAAGATGGCCATTATGGCGGCCTGCAAGAAGAATATCACAACAGAAGCCACTACTAAACCCTTCTTTAAACGAGTCTGGGTACACTTTTGGATCCCACAGTCTATAATCTCAGCTCGA
Organism: Pinus tabuliformis; assembly: GCA_031772625.1. Classification (NCBI taxonomy): domain Eukaryota; kingdom Viridiplantae; phylum Streptophyta; class Pinopsida; order Pinales; family Pinaceae; genus Pinus; species Pinus tabuliformis. The sequence continues at coordinate 823,475,188 of CM062814.1, forward strand.
GACAACAGGTTCCTCAGTACATTTTGGTCCAATCTTTGGTCGATGCTCAACACCAAACTCACTAAGTCCACGGCCTTCCATCCTCAAACTGATGGCCAGACAGAGGTTGTCAATAGGATGATCATACACATTATGCGCATGTACAACTCAAAGCATCCACGCACATGGGACGAGAGCCTCCTCTATGTTCAACACAGCTACAACCAGGCTCGCCATAGCTCGACTAGCCACAACTCTTTTCAGGTGGGCTTGGGATTCTAGCCACTATGTCCCATTGATGTGGCCATGCCATTTGCAGCTACTCATGCAGATTCAACTCATGTCTAGTCCGAAATAGATAAGGCAAACAGCTTCATTGAGCACATCCAACATATTCGCCAGCAGGTCCATGACATTCTGGAGAAATCAAATGCCAAGTACAAGCAGCGACATCATCAACATCAGGTGCCACACAAGTTTCATGTGGGAAATAAAGTCTGGTTGCATTTGCAAAAGGAACGTCTTACCGGAGCCTATCGAAAACTCAGACCACTCCGATATGGTCCTTACACCATTGCCAATGCTGTGGGAGACAATGCATTTGAGCTCAGCATTCCCCCATTCCTTGGCCTGCAACTAGTGTTCAATGTGGACTGCCTTCGGCCATACTTTCCACCATTACTAGACACATCCGACATTGCAAAACAGCTCACACCCACAAAGTTAAATCCAGATTGCATGGAACGAGCTGCAACTAATCGGATCATGGACACATAGATCAAGCACACTCGCCAGCAGAATATCCAATTGTATTGAGTTGTCAAAGCAGGCCAACTCCTTCACCAGGGACCAAGTTCAGCAAAAGTTTCCTCAACTCGTGGAGGAACTCAACGCAATGGGGACCATTGCTTCCTAAGGGGGGAGGAATGATCCAGGTGGATATTGGTGGCCACCTACCAAGTCCACTTGGACCCCCACCATTGTTTCTTTCAGCGTTTCAGTTTCCTTAATTGTAGCATAGTTTACTATTTTTAGCAGTTTTCAGGTCCTGAACTTCTAGAACCGTTTTGAGGCCCTAAACGACGTTTTTTGGGAAAATTGGGAACAACATGGGTCCATGGACCGATGTTTCTGCTCCCAAAGTTGTAGTTCTCACGTAGAACTTTCTAGCGAGATATTGTGCACGTCAAACGGAGATCATATGCCAAAGTTATGACCCCGGGAAGTTGATGTACCAATTTACCCAAACGGGGCCCACAGTTTGGCGCTTCATCTTCTAGGGTTAGGTTTTTGGATGTTTAGGGTTTTCTATTGTTTCTCGACAATAAATAGGCCTTCGAGCCTCATTGTAACACAGTTCAGAGGCATGTAGCCGCCACATCTCTTCTTAGAGATAAGCTACCATCATCGTCGCTCGTTTATTTCCATTGTTGTTTGTAAGCATATTTCAATATTTTACATTAATGAAATGAAGTATTATTTCCGCTGCATCTCTGTGTTTATGTTTATCTCTGTAATTTGTTGTGTTCATGTTTAAATCCAGATGAACATGGGCACAACAATATAATAAGGGCGTTGCACTAATAACAATAAGGGGTTACACTAGTAGTATAGGGACCTAACATGCCCTCTCCTTCAAAAAGTGTTGTCCTCAATGCTTGAGTAGTTCTAGATGCTTTTGTATAAAATTCGCGTCCTCCCATGTGGAATCTTCAGCGGGTACGTTCTTCCACTTGATGAGATACTTTGAAATTGATCGATTTCGTAGTTGTCGGTTTCTTGTTTCCGTGACTGCTTTAGGTTCCAATATGATTTTTCCTTCCTCATCAAGTTCCAAAAATATTGTTTGAACTAGGAGCTTGTCACCTATAACCTTCTTTAAGCATGAAACATGGAAACTGGGGGCACTAGGGAAGATGCAGGAAGCTCCAATTTGTATGCCATAGTACCAATCTTTTGCAGCACCTTGTAAGGACCAATGTACTTTGGTGATAATCTATTATCGTTCTTAGCTTGCTTGAGGGAAATTTGTGTGTATGGTTGTAGCCGTAAAAATACCCAATCACCTAAATCAAAACTTCTTTCACTACGATGTTGATCTGTGTGTTGTTTCATTCGATTCTGCACCAAAGTGGGGTTATCCTTTAAAAGTTGGAGAACTTGTTTTTGATGCTCAATGTGATCTTTCACTACTTGAACCTTGTTCTTCTTGATATGTCCTTCTATCTTGAGAGTTTGAGGAGTGGTAATTCTTGCCAATGCATTACAAGATATGGTTAGATTCATTTCTTGATGCTCGATTTGATCTCTCACTTTTTGAACCTTTTTCTTCTTCATATGTCCTTCTATCTTGAGAGTTTGAGGAGTGGTAATTCTTTCTAATGCTTTACAAGATATGGTCGGATTCATTTCTTCTTTCTCTAGGGTTATTTCCTGGTGTATATCCTCTTCTTTTGAAATTTCTTGATCCTTTTCTTCCTCCTCTTCACAATCTATGTAAAATAATTTCTTCTCAATACACTTATGACCTTTAGTGTATTTGCTATCACAACTATAACAAAGACCTTTTTCTTTTTTTTCTTCCAATTGTTGTGGTGTAAACCTTGTAGGTTGTGAAAGGCTAGGAGCAAAAATATTTCTATATTTATAGTTGTGAGTGGTAGGATTCCTTATTTCCATAATTCCGCTTTCAATTTTTCTTGCCAACCTGAATGCCTTCTCCAATGAATCAGGTTCCCAAAGATGAACCTCATGTTGAATGTTATCCTTTAAAGTCCCTATGAAGACATCAATCCTCTGCTTCTATGGAATATCATTTAACCTTATATTCAATTTTTGGAAGTCCTCAATGTGCTCTGCCATTGAACCCCTTTGTTTGAGATTTATCAATTGGCTAAAGAAGGTGTTTCTATGTGTATCCTCATATTGTGCTTTCATTTCCTCCGTGAAAATTGACGAGGTGACAAGTGGTTTACGATAACAAAGCCCTTTATACCATAAAAATTGATTTGGTTCTAAATATAAAGATGCAATACGTACCTTTTGTAACAGTTGCACATCATGTAGATCAAAATATTTCTTCATCTATAGTATCCATGTCATAGGATCCTTGCCATCAAACTTCCTCATATCGACCTTTGGAATATGGTGGGTCTTTTCGTCATTAGGAGGCCTTTCTTGTAGCAACTTTGTCCCACCTTCCTTCAAACCTTCCATGTCTTTCTTCAAATATTCCATGCCTTTCTTCAAATATGCTTCCCTACCATCGATATTAGCTTCCATGGCACATACAAAACTATTTATCTTAGCTTCGATTTCATTCTTCAAATCCTCCATCCAATTTTGCTTACTAGGTGTTTCTATTTTCTTGATTCGAGTCATTCTTTTTCTTGTTTTTAGGAGCTTGATCTTGAATCTATTGCATCTATGAAATTTCGGATCTCCAAAGTCTGAAATTGTGATCTGCAGTAGCCCTCTGCGTCCTCTTTCCAATTCCACCAGTCTGATTGAAATTGGATTCTCTAAGAAAGAGTTATGCCCAATCTCCCAAGATGACCTTCTTATATACTTTTTCAATAGAGCGAACTTGTACGAAGTGCCACGTGTTACTGTTTCCACCTTCGGACCTGAAAATAATATAGAGAATAGTATAGTCGGTCCTTTTTCTGTAGCTTCTTACGAAATTTCAGTCTGATGCTCAGAGAGAAAGTTATGACACTTTTCCCCAGGTTAGTTGTTTGGGATGTAATTCGGGAGCCTATAGAAACCCTAAATGTCTTGGACTATATCTCCAAAAATATAGCGAAACAAGATCTGAAATTTAGACAAAGGCTTCAACACGATTTCATCTCAAATGGATTTTAATTTCAGAGTCTGAACCTTCATGGAAAAAAAATTATAGCAAAAATTCCATGATGACCTGTTTGAGATGGAATTCTAGAGCTTGCAAAAAACCTAACTTCCTCATATAATATCTCCGAAAATTTAACGATACAAGATCTAAAATTTGGACCCGAGGTTCAGAACGATTTATTCTCAAATGGGGTATTTTTTAGCTTCTGAAACTTCGTAGAAAAAAAGTTATATCTAAAATTCCATGATGACATGTTTGGAGCAACAAAACCCTAGAATCCAAAGCTCTGATACCAAATGTTATGAAACTAGCTCACAAAAAGATAGAAAAGATAGATCAACGACTTCAAAATTAGCCTCTTCGAGGGGGCAACCTCCTTTACATTACACAAATGAACAATTCTTGGATGATACAAATGACAATACCTCCTTTCTATATATAGGAGTCTAAACGGTCATAATATAATCAAAGCCGACATAACAATAATAATGTAAGGGCACAATAATAACAATGGTGGGCTTCTATGGGGCACAATAATAACAATATGGGGACTACATGGGCACAACAATAAAATAAGGGGGTTGCACTAATAACAATAATGGGTTACGCTAGTAGTACAGGGACCTAACATGACTTAATTTTCCAATGTCACTTAACTTGTGCATCCCACATGTCTGCTACCTACATTGTGTGTTGTTAAATGATTTCATTATGATTCGAGGTGATGGTTGACATGTTTTTTAGGGTGATGTGGGTATGTGTGTGTGATGAGTAGATTGTTGCATTTGATTACCTTGATTTTTAAATTTAATTTTTTATCTTTTATGACCTGTCATGTCAGCCTTGTGTGAATGATATTTATTTCCAATTTCTTTTCTAATACTACTTCTGATGCATGGGTCAATGCTCTTCTCCCGATCACTTGTCCTGTCAAAGTGTTCATTATGGTCATATACTGTTGGGTGGTTTTTTCTTTCTTTAAATCAAATTCTACCTCGTTCTTTGAATCTACCTATTGAGTTGATTATTTATTATAATGATCTCTAAGTATTTCTCATTGTCCTTGTCTTCTTTCATCTTTATATTGATATCAAAACATATTCTTTTGAGATATGTTATTTAAGAGATTGCGCAGATCTGTTTCTTTCTCCATGTTTCTATCATATCTACCTGATTGATTGGTGATTCCTCTTTTTAATGATTCTCCATCTGCTATTCCAATTACTTTATCTCTATTTTATAACTGTTTTTAATAATAAACTTACTAAAATTTGATTAAAAAGGAAAATTACTTGAGCTTGAATATCCGGAATATAATCTGCAGTAGTCATTTTTGAGTCGACGTTTCGAGTCTATAACAAAACTCGTCATCAGGACAAATCCACACAGAAGAGCAAGGTTTAAGGATAATAAATAGGGGATGGAATGATAAGAAAAGTGAAAGAGCCAACAAGCTAACCCTAAAATCAATAACATGGAGATTATAAACGGAAAAGGTAAAACTAATATTATTAATAATAAGGATTAATGATTCTTATTGCGGTTGCTATTAAGGATAATTATTATTAGTGTTAAAGTTAATAATAATAAATATTATTAGAATTAATTATCATTATTATTGTTAGTAATAATTATTAATTTAATAATAATAATAATAATAACATAGTTAATTATTCTTAGGAGGGAAAAATGACAAAAAGAAATTCAATTTAGTTAGCTGGAAGCAGGTCATCCAATCTCAAGACAGAGGTGGTCTTGGGATTAGATCCCCCAAATTTCTTAACCTTGCCTTTGGAGGCAAGATTGTCTGGAGGCTTATCATTGGTCTCTCGGCTTGGTGGAAACGAGTGTTGGAGGTCAAATACCTAAATTTCCCAAGGCAGTGGCTCCTTGATCAGGATATCCCTATCAGAGACTCTTCCAAAATTTGGCATCTATGTAAAAAAGAAATTCCTCTCATGATCCAGAATATCTCCAAAGTTCCCAAAGGAGGTGCTAATATCAATATTGGATCAGACAAAATAATGGGCAAGCAGCCATTAAACAGCCATGCTGGAGTCATTCCCATTCTCACCTATTTTAATAGTATAGGAATTCACCACCTAGACCAGATCTCTCTGTGGGACAACCACTCCAATTTATGGTCAGGATGGACATTCCCAGCCATTCCTGTTCATCTCATGGCCAATCTTCAAGCTCTTCAATACCATTTGCATGGTATAGCTCCAATTAAAAAGAATGAACCTGATGGCTTTCACTGGGACCTGTCAGGCTCAAAGTATACTGTTCAATTTGCTCACCAGTACATTTGCAACAGCCATTACCCCATGTCCACTTGGAACCGTTGGAAAATGGTTTTGAAATCTGAAGCTTTGCCCAAAATTAAATTCTTTCTATGGACCCTTCTGAAAGGGAAAATACTCACTGTTGATAACCTTCGGAAGCGGGGTATTATTGGTCCTTCAAGTTGTCCTAACTGTCAATCTGACGAAGAATCTATACAACATCTTTTTATTGTCTACACTTTTGCTAAAGTCTGCTGGAGAAGTATATCCCATAACAATCACATCCCTTGGAGTGATCAGGACTCCGTAGGAGAGGTTATTCAACAATGGAGGAAAAATTACCCTTGGAAACAAAGAAAACAAAACACAGTAAAAAGGGTCTGGGACACCCTTCCCCTCACTATTTTATGGTCTATTTGGCTCGCCAGAAACCGTAAAGTTTTTAAGGACAAGGACATAATCACTAGGAATCTATGAAACAAAGCAAGGAGTCTTGCTTTGGAAATTATTTCAGTCAAAAACTGCAGAATCATAGACATCACCGATCTTAATGTGGAAGAGCGAATTTTCATTGGCTATATACTGAACAGAAATAATAGTAATCAGGTTGAGGCCACCACCAGTAGCAGGCAAAGTAAAATGTATTACAGTTAGAAAATCCGTCTTAAGGAGGAAGAATTTGCTACATGGCTTAAAAACTACAACACTTATTATCTTTTTTTCGACAGTGCCTCGAAATCAAATTCTAGGATTGCTGGAGCAGGTGGAGTGATTTGAAATTCCAATGGAGATTGTATGGTCTCATATGAATGGGGGCTCGGGCACCTTTCCAACAACAAGGCTGAGGCTTTAGCCCTGTATCAAGGTCTCATTCAGCTCAGCAAGCTCGGTATAGACACAGCTCACATCTTTGGAGATTCAGCAGTTGTTATTGGCCTCATGGCCCAAAACAAAGATTTGCCCAACGTCCTTCTCCATCAGTCCATCAGCAGGTGCAAATATTTGAGCCAGTCCTTCATCACTCTGACCTTCCGTCACATCCTTCATACATTCAACAAGGAGGCCAACCTTCTTGCCAACAGGGCATGCAATAGAGCACTGGGTAGCCTACGTTCCAATAATGAGGAATCTCATCAATATCTACCATGACACCGAACCTCCTCTGTTCTTTCCAAGTCCTCAAATCAGAAATCCCTGACACTTGGAACTGGTTCAAGATCCTCATGATCCATGTCCAAGACTCTATCTGCTCGATGATCCGCCTTCTCTCAGAAAATACATTCCCCTCTTTTGCAAACATGAAACCCGCCGGCTTATCTCATTTCATGACTCCTGTTCCGCACTCGTTGTCTCCCTCCCGTGACTCCTCCTCCCTGCTTAATCCTCTGCGCCTCCCATCTTATTTATTCACACTCCTCTCATCCCCTTCTCATTCTGTCCTCAGGTCTTCTAGAGCTTTCCTCCCGTTGGTTTTTTTATTTTTCTGATCTAAAGGAACAACACCTATGGTTTCTGTTGTTCCCCTTTCCCGAAAGAACGGCAGAAAAGGAATAGCAAAAAAAACAGAATAGCAGAAAAGGAACAGCAGAAATTACAGCAAAAAAAACGGAACAACAAAAAAGAAAAACGCAGCTTCAACAAGTTCGTCAAGCTTGAAGCAAGTTGGCGCCAACGACAAACCTGAAGAGTCCACTGATCGACACATCAGCCACAGTAATATAGATTGATATGCTTTGTAAATGTTGTTATTTGTTACTGCAGTTTGTTAGGATTTACCTTTGGTCTTTGGTTTTTAGAAGCCCAAAAGGCAGGATTAAGGAGGTATTTTGCTTAAGCTGTAACTCCTTCTTCCCTAGCTTTTCTGGCACCTCAGCATGTATTTCAGGAGCTCAGTCTCCCTCTTTTTTTCAGATTTATAATAGCAACCGAATTTGTCAAAAAAAAAAAAAAAACATAGTTAATAATTCTTATTATTAACTTTATAGATTAATAATGATTATAATTAATAAAGTTAATAATATTTATTGCTATAAGAATCAATTATTAATGTTGATAGTAAAGTTTTATTATAAGAATTAATAATGTTAAATTTTGCGTTAATTATTAATTTGCAAGTTGTTATGTTAAAAAGGGTTCTACAATATTGTTGATTAGCAATTAGTTAAGGAGATATAAGGATGGAATGGAAGAAATAAGGTGAGAGCAATTAAAAGAATGTTGGTGGGGCAGAGGAATGAATGTGAGGTAGAGGGCAGGGGGGAGAGGATTTATGGAGTAAAAGGGAAGAGGACGAGGGAAAGCGGTATAGCTAAGGTTGTAAGTTAAGAAGGTCTTGAGTGAGTAAAGGGAACCAACTCTTGCTTACTTCCAAACCCCCATCCCTATTAAGATTGTGTGGGTGCTTTATAATTTCGAGGGCTTCACGTATCTTTCGCTTATACTAATGCTTCTCTTTAGCAATTATCTTAGTGTCTTCAAGGCAAACATGGTGACATGTTTTTGCTGAGTGCTCTGCAAGTGCTGAAGACCGAGTTCTACCATTTTTTATGTTCACGTCATGTTCTTTAAGTCTTATTCTGAAGGATCTTCTTGTCTCTCCAATATAACATTCCCCACATGAATATTTGACTTTATAAACACCCTTGTGTTGGAGGTGACCCGTATTGTCTTTAATTGATCTCATCTTCTACCTTATGGTTGACAAGGGCTTGAAAGAGGTGTCAATATCTTTCTTTCTGAGAACCTTGGCTAGTTTATCTGTGACTCCTTGAATGTATGGTAGATATGCCTTCCTGTTAGTAGTCTGGGAGCTTGATGAAGGGGGTCTTATTCCATTCCAGGTTCTAGCTTTATTGATGGTATTGATGATGTCCTTATTTTTATATCCAATGCTAGTAAAGACTTTTCTCAAATACTCCATTTCCTCTTCAACATGCTTCGAGTCTGATATTCTTAAGGCTCTAGAGAAAAGGGTTTTGAGCACTCCCATATTTTGTGTCGGGTGATTATGTGATTCTGCATGAAGAGATTTATTGTGTGTGCCTTCTTTCTGAACACCTTGTGTCCAAGTGATCCGTCTTCATTCCTAAGGAGGAGAATGTCGAGGAAAGGGAGGTTATTGTTTTCTTCAACCTCCATTGCGAACTGGATGTCCTTAGATAAACTGTTAAGGTGGTCTATAAAGTTTCTTAACTCATTATCCCCATGTGGCCAATTTACACTAGTGTCATCAACGAACTTAATCCATAATTTTGGTTTCAGTGGAAAGGTTTCAAGGGCTTTCTTTTCAAATTTATAGCGTCGATGTTGGCTTCATACGAGCAGTCAATACATTGGTCAATCTTTGCGATTTCTGAGTTACCTACGCCCTCACCTTTCTGACAGCCTCTATTATGAGCTACAATGGAATGCTCTCCTCCTAAGCTAGCTACACTGTTAATGTCGAATGACGTGGAGATACCATACCTCCAGGGTGCCATACTGTTCACATTTACGCAGTGATATGAATCGAACCTGCGTCCATTCTCCGCAGTTTCTGAGATTTATGCGCTCTCTACCTTTCGAGAACCTTTCATATGAGATTCTAGCCTCTCGATTTTCATGTATTATCTATCTCTAACCATACGTCCTTCACTTTCAGCTTTTAGAGTTGTCGCAACATCAATGATTTTCCATAGGTCGTATCTAATTTTCTGTGCAAGTTCCATATGCTTTTTGAATGCCAAAGTTGACAAACAATCTAAGGAGAATATAGTTCTTTAGATTTCATAACGGATTAGGGGTTTTCTTAGTCGGTCGAATGATTTGAAGTTAAATTGGCTAAGTAGTCTATGCTCAATGCAGGCGAAGGGGGGAATTAAATTAAAATCACGACAGTGTTTGAGGAAGTATATATCAACTTCTCTTCTCTGAATTTTTACCCTAATATTTTCGAGAGTATGAACCTCAGTCCATATGTCCCTTTTGTACAAGGTAGTTATGAGAGTTTGAATATTTATGTGGTGAGAATCTTGAGCTTGAAAATATGAAATATAATCCACAGTAGTCATTTTTGAGTCAGCATGTCGAGTCTATAACAAGACTCATCATCAGTACAAATCCACACATAAGAGAAAGGTTTAAGGATATTAAATAGGGGATGGAATGATAAGAAAAGTGAAAGAGTCGACAAGCTAACCCTAAAATTAATAACATGGAGAAAATCACAACAGTGATTTAGGAAGTATAGATCAGTTGTTATTCTCTAAATTTTTACCCTAATCTTTTTGAGAGTACGAACCTCAGTCCATATGTCCCTTTCGTACATGGTACTTATGAGAGTCTGAAATTTTTTATGGTGAGAATCTTAATCTTAGATATCTAGAATATGATTCACAATAGTCATTTTTTTGTCGACGTTTCGAGTCGATAATAAGACTCATGTCAAGACAAATCCACATAGAAGATCAAGGTTTAAGGATAATAAATAGGGGATGGAATGATAGGAAAAGTGAAAGACCCTAAAAGCAAACCCTAAAATTAATAACATGGAGAAAATCATTACAGTGCTTTAGGAAGTATAAATTCAGCTGCTCTTCTCTGAATTTTTACCCTAATATTTTCGAGAGTACTAACCTTGGTCCATATGTCCCTTTCGTATAGGGTACTTATGAGAGTTTAAAGATTTATGTGGTGAGAATCTTGAGCTTGAATATCTAAAATATAATCCACAGTAGTCATTTTTGGGTCGACGTTTCGAGCCTATAACAAGACTCGTCGTTAGGACAAATCCACACAAAATAGCAAGGTTTAATGATAATAAATTGGGGATGGAATGATAAGAAAAGTGAAAGAGACTACAAGCTAACCCTAAAAGTAATAACATGGATAAAATCACGATATTGCTTTAGGAAGTATAGATCAACTGCTCTTCTCTAAATTTTTACCCTAATCTTTTTTAGAGTACGAACCTCTGTCCACATGTCCCTTCCATACATGGTACTTATGAGAGTTTGAAGATTTTTGTGGTAAGAATATTGAGCTTGAATATCCAGACTATAATCCAAAGTATTAATTTTTTAGTCGATGTTTTGATTATATAACAAGACTCGTCATCAGGACAAATCCACACAAAAGAGAAAGGTTTAAGGATAATAAATAGGGGATGGAATGATAAGAAAAGTGAAAGAGCCGACAAGCTAATCCTAAAATTAATAACCTGGAGAAAGTCACAATAATGCTTTAGGAAGTATAGATCAGCTGCTCTTCTTTGAATTTTTACCCTAATCTTTTCGAGAGTAGGAAACTCGATCCATATGTCCTTCCGTACAAGGTACTTATGAGAGTTTGAAGATTTATGTGGTGAGAATCTTAAGCTTGAATATCCATAATATAATCCACAATAGTCATTTTTGAGTTGACGTTTTGAGTCTATAACAAAACTCATCGCTAGGACAAATCCACACATAAGAGAAAGGTTTAAGGATAATAAATAGGGGATGGAATGATAAGAAAAGTAAAAGAGCCAACAAGCTAGCCCTAAAATCAATACATGGAGAAAATCATGATAGTGCTTTAGGAAGTATAGATCAGTTGCTCTTCTCTAAATTTGTACCCTAATCTTTTTTAGAGTACGAACTTTAGTCCATATGTCCCTTTCATATAGGGTACTTATGAGAGTTTGAAGATTTATGTGGTGAGAATCTTGGGCTTGAATATCTGGAATATAATCCACAATAGTCATTTTTGAGTCGACGTTTCAAGTCTATAACAAGACTCATCGTCAAGACAAATCCACATAGAAGAGCAAGGTTTAAGAATAATAAATAGGGGACGGAATGATAAGAAAAATGAAAGATCGGACAAGCTAACCCGAAAATTAATAAGATGGATAAAATCACGACATTGCTTTAGGAAGTATAGATCAGATGCTCTTCTCTTAATTTTTACCCTAATCTTTTCGAGAGTACGAACCTCAGTCCATAAGTCCCTTCCGTACAGGGTACTTATGAGAGTTTGAAGATTTATGTGGTGAGAATCTTGAGCTTGAATATCCAGAATATAATCCATAATACTCATTTTTTAGTCGACGTTTAGAGTCCATAACAAGACTCATCATCAGGACAAATCCACATAGAATATCAAGGTTTAAGGATAATAAATAGGCAATGGAATGATAAGAAGAGTGAAAGAGCTAAAAAGCTAACCCTAAAATTAATACCATGGAGAAAATTACGACAATGCTTTAGGAAATATAGATGAGTAGCTCTTCTCTCAATTTTTACCCTAATATTTTCGAGAGTACGAAGCTCATTCCATATGTCCCTTTCGTACATGGTACTTATGAGAGTTTGAAGATTTTTGTGGTGAGAATCTTGAGCTTGAATATCCATAATATAATCCATAGTAGTTATTTTTGAGTCGACGTTTCGAGTCTATAAGAAGACTCATCGTTAGGACAAATCCACACAGAAGAGCAAGGTTTAAAGATAATAAATTGGGGATGGAATCATAAGAAGAGTGAAAGAGCCGACAAGATAACCCTAAAATTAATAACATGGAGAAAATCATGACAGTGCTTAGGAAGTATAGATCAACTACTCTTCTTTGAATTTTTACACTAATATTTTCGAGAGTACGAACCCAAGTCCATATGCCCTTCTGTACAAGGTACTTATGAGAGTTTGAATATTTTTGTGGTGATAATCTTGAGCTTGAATATCCATAATATAATCCACAGTAGTCATTTTTGAGTCGACATTTCGAGTCTATTACAAGAATCATCGTCAGGACAAATCCACACATAAGAGCAAGGTTTAAGGATAATAAATAGGGGATGGAATGATAAGAAAAGTGAATGACCCGACAATCTAACCCTAAAACTAATAATATGGAGAAAATCACGATAGTGCTTTAGGAAGTATTAATCAAATGCTCTTCAACTAACCTAATTTACAAGCAATTTGGTCATTTAGCTAGCCACAAAGTGGTTTTCAAGCTAACCCATGTCCCTAGCGCTTCAAAGATGTTTTCACTAGGAACATGCCAATGCTATTAAGATATGTACTTCTTAAGTTGGCCACTGTTAACAAATTACTTGAACAAGTTCCCTTGTAATGTCTTCAATTGTACAACTCCCGAAGTGTGTATATATTCGATAGTACAAGGTCCAAGCCATGTAATCTCTATTTTTCTTTTGTTTTCTCTTCATTTGATTGTCATATAATAATACCAAATCCTTGACTTTTAAATTATTTGTTTGTAAGTTCCTATCGTGCCAAACCTTTTGTTGACCTTTGTTGGCTTGCTGATGATGGAGTGCGTGAAGTCAATCTTCTTCTAAATGTTGTAGTTGTTGAAGTCGTTCTTTTTGCATTTTTGTGTTTTCAATACAATTGACACATTTGTTGCATTTGTTGAAAATTGAAGTGGGATAACTGCTTCCTAACCATAGACCAAATTAAAAGGAGTAGATCCAGTCGATTGTTTGTAGGTACTATGATATGCCTAGAGAATGACTGGTACTTTGTCATCCTAGTTATCTCTGTCTAGATTTTAGATTTTTGTTAACCCTTTATGTAATGATTTATTGAATGATTCCATGGTGCCATTTGCTTGTGGATGGTAAGTAATGGTCTTTCTATGCTCAATCATAAAATTCTACATCAATGTTTGAATTGTAGCATTTACAAAATGTGTTCCCCTATCACTGATAACGACCATAGGATAGCCGAATCAAGTTATTATATTTTCATAAACAAATTTTGGTGCAACTTCCTTGGTGCAAGATTTGACTGGTTCTACTTTCACCCACTTTTTCAAATATTCCACTATTGCTATGATATACTTTGCTCATAAATGTTTAAATCGTTTGGAAAAGGGACCGATAAATGTGATTTCTTGAATCTCAAAAGGTAACAACAAAACAATGAAATGTAGTGACATATGGTTTTTTGGTAATGGTCGCTTGGACCTTTGACATATATCACACTTTTGTACTTGTATTTGGAAATCTTGAAATAATGTTGGCCAACATAGTCTAGCTTGTAAAATATTCCTTGTAGTTGTATCACCTTGATAATGTCCTCCAACTCCTCCTTTATAAGCTTCATTAATGATATATTCCCTTTCTTGCTCCAGAAGACATCATCGAAGTACCTTTTGAATGCCAAACTTGTATAATTAACCATTTATCAATGTAAATGGTGTTGCTTTAACAGTGAGAACTTTTTTCAGGCGCCTTTATTGTGTGTAAGAATTATGAAATATCAACGAGCTTTGCGAGAACTGTTCAACACTAAAAAATGGTGCATCTGAAAGTGTTGAAGAATGTAACTAGTGTCGGTCTTCATAATTATACTTAAAATGTATTTGTCAAAAGAAAGAAAAAGGAATTTTATTATTAAATAAATTGTCTTATTAAAGCATGGGTTTCATCCTTGGGTCAATTATTTTTAGGTTAAAGCCTCCATTGTAGGATTCTAGAGTTTATGTCAAGTGTATTTGTCCTTGTCATAATGTAAAGAACCCTTCTTGGGATTTATTTGTCAAAGAAGAAAATTATTTTATTCTAAAATAGGTCAATTATGCCTCCTCCATCAAGTCGGTCTCAAAACAGGACAAGTTGTCCTAAACTGGGCAGTAAAACCACTATATAAAGGCAAAAACTCAACCTCATTTATCACTCACACACAACAAGTTCAATTAGCACTTTCCGGGCTAAGAAAAAGTGTGAATTTCAAGGAAGAAGAGGAAAAAGGATAACAAAGAAGAAGGAGGTCTCTCACAAGCATAAGAAGTCGAAATTTTCTCTATTTCTCTCACACGTGTGAAGTTGTGAATCTGCTAGAAGGGACGAAATTCTGCAGTTGTTGGGAAGGCCAAAATTCTGAAGTTGTTGGTGAAGTCGGGGCTGAAATATTTGGGTTGATGTTGGGCTATAGTTGCTGGACAAGAAGAGACTATTGAAGGTTGCAATATCCCATTGGAAGCTTGACTTGGTGGACGAGGAAGGTCTGTTGGTCTAGGGTCTTGGTCCATCTCAATTTGAATCACTGAAGAAAGAGTTTTTGACTAGGTTTTTCCCTACATAGGGGTTTTATCCCAAGTTGTCTGCCTACATCTAGTATCCCTAATCTTCATGTTTTTGTTTTGATAGTTGCTTGATGAAACAAAGATAAAAAGAAGAACATAAGAAAGTTAATAAGAATATAAGAGCATCATAAGTAATTATCAACATAAGGAAATCTTTATGCCTTTCTGATTTTCTAACAAGAAGGTCGTCTTCAATGTTTATCGATTCTTCTCTTATTTATAGTCGGGATAAGTGGTCAGGTCTGACATTATTTTTAATAGGTGAAATAATCACTTCAAATTCAAACTCTTGGAATAGTAGCAACCATCAATAGATGCATCCTTGATGTACTGGTTTATTAACAAGTTACTTCAACGCTTGATGATCTGTATAAAATATGAATGGATTCACAAGGAGGTAGTGTCAGAATTTCTGCAATGCAAATACCATGACTAAAGCTTCCCTCTTAGTCATCAAATAGTTTCTTTCAGCTTTGTTAAGTTTTGGACTGGCATACGCATTGGGATGGTCTATCGACTAATCATTTGAATGTTTAAGGACTGCACCAACTGCCATGTTTGATGCATTGATATGCATAGGGCATTGCTTCAACCAGTTGAGGAACTTAAGTATAGGTGACTTGACTAGTTTCTTTTTTAATAGCTAGAATGACTCATCACACTCCTTTGAAAAGTTGAATGGAACATCCTTTTTCAAAAGTTCATCTATAGGAAATGTTATATCAAAGTAATGCCTTATGAATCTTTTTGTAGTAACCTGTATGCCCCAAAAATATTTTAATCTACTTCTAGTTCAATAAGGGTTTTAAATCTAAGATTATTTTGATCTTTGCCATGTCGATTTTTATTCCTTATTTTGATACTACTTGTCCCAACAATATTCCTATAGGTATTGCAAAGATACATTTTTTAATACTGAATGATAAATAAGTTTGTTTGCATCTCTCTAACATCAGCCTAAGCCATTGTATATAATCCTTAAGCAACATATAGTCTGTCCAATCATCAAAGTAGACTACCATTGTTTTGTAGATGTATTCCTAAAAATATTTTATGACAATCCTTGAGAAGAATGTTGGTGCATTTTTTAATCCAAAAGGCATTACTCGATATGCAAAAGATCCAAATTCAGTGACAAACGTGGTTTTATCCCAATCTTCTTCTACAATTGATACTTGATTGTATCCTGAGAAGTCACCTGTAAAAGTATAACATTCATGACCTATAACTTTATTTATAATTTTGTCTGCAAATGGAGTGGGAAATGGATTAATTACTATTAAATTATTCAATCCGTGATAATCTACACATATGCGCAATTTGGTCAGGTTGTGTTTTTTTGGGTTGCACGATCATAGGACTTGCCCATTTTGATGTTTCAATTGGGTAGATGATGCCAGCGATGAACATCCCCTCTATTTCTTTTTGGACAATGGGTTTATATTTATGAGCAAGCATATGATGTCTCTTTTTTATTAGTTTGCACCTAGAATGACGTTTATCTTCATCTCCCCCATTTCTTTTTACAAGTCATTCCAAATATTTGTAGTCATAGGTGAACACATCTTGATATTCTGTTATGAAACCAACTCACAAAAAGATAGAAAATATAGATCAACGCCTTAGAAATAAGCCTCTTCGGGGGGCAACCTCCTTTACATTACACAAATGAACAATTATTGGATGATACAAATGAAAAGACCTCCTTTCCATATATAGGAGTCTAAGGGGTCATAATCTAATGAGAGCCGACATAACAATAATAATCTAAGGGCACACTAATAACAATAGTGGGCTTCTATGGGGCACAATAATAACAATATGGGGACTGCATGGGCACAACAATATAATAAGGGGGTTGTACTTGTAGAAATTTTGAATAATATGACACTTATTCACAGAGATTATCCTGATTATACACTATTGCGGAATACATGCATAATACATAACCTCCTCTACGTTGATCATCAATTTTGCGGAATTAAAAACAATGAAACATCAATCGCATGCGCACATTAACACAGTATGTAACCCGGGGAAAGCATACAGCTGAAAACCCCACACTATCTGTATATTATAATGATTGAGAACATGTAACAATACATAGTACAATACTCCTCACAAGTACTCAGTACTATCTCCACCTGTTACACACAAAACTAGCTCAGATCTGAATCAATCACAGGTTCAAATCTCCTCCACTGTCTACCTGCCTCCACTACGCAATCCTGCACGAGAATAGATGAGAATGGCTGATCCAAACTCCTATTTCCTTGGCTAAACCACGCAATCCTCATTGGCATTACTCAATCCATTGATTGTGCAAGATCTCATGCACAACTATAGTCACAACTAATAGCAATCTCAACCTCTAACACCTGTCTCCACTGAACTGTCCATGCACTGAGTTAACTAATGTATTATTTAGTTGATTTATGAGTTAATAATTAGTGAATTAATTAACAATTAATTCACATCACTCATCACTAGTGTATTTGCAGTTAAACTAAATACAACTAGTTCAACCAAGTCAAACTGAACACAACTCCATCAACTCCTCAATCAACTCCACCAAACTCAACCACTTGAGTTCTAACTGAAGTTCATCATGCAATAGCTCAACTGACCCACAAGAAAAGTGTATTTCCTTCTGACGGCTACATGTGCCACATCTGTAGCTCAAACTGAAGTGCTCCAAGAGGATAAGATAATGTTTATAGTCCAAATATTATTATGAGCCAATAATATTCGACTGTTCTATTTTTAGCCTAGCAGTCTAAAAATAGAAACCGCCCATATGTCTAAAAATAGAAGTCCATCTATTTTTACCAACATGACCAATCATCCACAAATAGCATCCTGCAACTCATAGACCATGATCCATACGTCTAAAAATAGACTTTGCGCCAAAAATAGCCTGCGGGCCCGCTTAGTGAAGGCAACTCCTTTCCACTAAGCTCCATCATCTTGTTGCACTTTCAACACTCCCTCTCAAAAAGATATGGATTATCTGCAACCCCTATCCTGCAACTCTGGATTGTTCTGCATGCAACACATTTGCCCGATCCACTTGCTCCATCAACACTTGGAACAAAAACACTCCCAACTGACCACTCTGTTGGGCTAGGAACATACTCTGATGTTGAAGCTCTACCTGCTACTGACAAGTGCTCCCTCTCTGACATCTGCGCTACTGCAACATCTCCATGCATCTCGCACCACTGCACACTTCTCTATGCCACCTAGCAGTGTGCAAAACAATTGTGCCTCTCGCATTGCTGCAGCCTGCTAGCTATGCGCTGTCCTGGGATTCCCTACATTGTCGCTCTCTCTGCCACTCCATCTGCATCTGTCTCTTCCCAATCATTCAATTCCTGCTACTCCACATCGGGGCTCCCGTAGCAAGGTCTCATCCAAGAGGTTGGGTACCTCAAGGATCCTGCCCCTCCTCCTTGGGACGATCACTCTATATCGCCCCACCTCCTACTTGGAGGTATGGCTGCATGTGATCCCTCAGCCCACCTGACTCGAAGTTTCCCCCTACTGGAGGTCTCTGCATGAGTAGATGTCTCTACTCTATCTCCTCTCAGCTTTCCTTGTTGTGGTTGCTCCACAACCTCCTGAAGCTGCTGCACCAATCGTGGCTCCTCCACAATCGTCTGAGACTTCTTCTGGCTCTGCATGTTGAGAGGTAATATACGCTCCCTCTCAACCACCAAGTCTCCATCAGTTGCCTCACTGCTCAAGGCTTTACATGCATCTTGAACCTCAAGAGCATACAGGTTCTTGACCCGTGAACCAATCTGCTTCACTTGTCTAGTGATGATGTGTCTAAGGAAAACCTTTCCCTTACTGAAGACTACATCACAGCCTCTGTCTTCCAGCATCGCGATCGACACCAAGTTTCTCTTCAGTCCTGGTACATACTTGACATCGGTCAAAGTAAGGCGAGCTCCATGCTCCCTCTGAAAAATAACCGTGCCTACACCTCAGACACTATACTTCTCATCATTACCCATCGCTATGAGTATCTGGAGATCTTTCTCCTCCAAAGTACTGAACAAACCCTTGTCACCGGTCATGTGGAAAGAAGCTCCACTGTCAAGAAACCAACCACTTCCCACCATGGATGAAACCATGCATGCGAAGAGTGTGATGTCCAAATCAAACTGTGAAGCAAGTGTCTCACCTTCAAATCCTTCCCCGGATCCCTTCTTGGACTTCTTCTTTGGGCAATTAGTAGCATAATGGCCCAACTCATGACAATGAAAGCATCTCACTTTCGATTTGTCAACCTTCTTCCCATCATTGGAAGAACTGGATTCGGAAAGAGAACCCTTCTCCTTCCCATTCTTTTCTTTGGCAGCCAAAGCACAATCTTCTTCATCAGATGCCTTTGATGAAGATCCGTCCCTGGTATTCTGCCTGATCTCCTCTTGCACAAGATCCGACCAAAGTCTCTCCCATCCTGGCTATTTCTCCCAACCATTGACAGGGTCCTGATAGGAATGCCAACTCTTTGGAAGACCAAGAAGAGCCAAGCTCACCAAGTCCTCATCATCGACAGTCACCCCCACACTTCCCAACTCATCCCGGCACTGGGTGAACTTCGTGAGATACCTGGGCATACT
Organism: Pinus tabuliformis; assembly: GCA_031772625.1. Lineage (NCBI taxonomy): Eukaryota > Viridiplantae > Streptophyta > Pinopsida > Pinales > Pinaceae > Pinus > Pinus tabuliformis. Next base: position 823,495,008 of record CM062814.1, read on the forward strand.
ATCTCCATTCTCACACTTAATGTTTTTGAGTTTATCCTTGAGCGCCAACTTCCTCTGGTCGCTCTTGCTTTGGAATAGATCTGTCAACGCTTTCCACATCAAGTATGGAGAAGCCTTTCCATTTAGGTTGGACACAATGTGATCCTTCACGCCCTCCAACAGAATCCTTCGACACTTTGCTGTCTTCTTTTGCCAAGCCTCAACTTGAGCAGTATCAATAGGCTTTGGGACCTCAGCCTCTATGAACTCCTTCAACCCATTATCATCTAACATCGCCTCCATCCTGTCTTTCCATGCAATATAATTCGAGCTGCCCTCAAGAGCATACTCCAATCGCAATCCGTTGAAAGACATTTCAACTTTGACACCAAGAAAACACTCCTGCAAATTCGAATTCCACCAGCTCAAAACTCAACCGCTTCTGATCTAAAATTCGTGAGAACAAAGTATTTCTCATACAGAGATTGATTGTATGGGCTTTTACCGGATATCTCACCTTCCAAAGGAAGGATGAATCCAGAGACTACCTGACCCGATTACAGACTCTGCCTGAAGAAATAAAATGTAAACACTTTCTGAATAATAGATCTGATGATCAACTATGCTCTGATACCATGTAGAAACTTTGAATAATATGACACTTATTCACAGAGATTACCCCGATTATACACTCTTGCGGAATACATGCATAATACATAACCTCCTCTACGTTGATCATCAATTTTGCGGAATTAAAAACATGAAACATCAATTGCATGAGCACATTAACACAGTATGTAACCTGGGGAAAGCATACAGCTGAAAACCCCACACTATCTGTATATTATAATGATTGAGAACATGTAACAATACATAGTACAATACTTCTCACAAGTACTCAGTACTATCTCCACCTGTTACACACAAAACTAGCTCAGATCTGAATCAATCACAGGTTCAAATCTCCTCCACTGTCTGCCTGCCTCCATTGTGCAATCCTGCATGAGAATAGATGAGAATGGTTGATCCAAACTCGTATTTCCTTGGCTGAAGCACACAATCCTCATTGGCATTACTCAATCCATTGATTGTGCAAGATCTCATGCACAACTATAGTCACAACTGATAGCAATCTCAACCTCTAACACCTGTCTCCACTAAATTGTACATGCACCGAGTTAACTGATGTATTCTTTAGTTGCTTTATGAGTTAATAATTAGTGAATTAATTAACAATTAATTCACATCATTCATCACTAGTGTATTTGCAGTTAAACTAAATACAACTAGTTCAACCAAGTCAAACTAAACACAACTCCATCAACTCCTTAATCAACTCCACCAAACTCAACCACTTGAGTTCTAACTGAAGTCCATCATGCAATAGCTCAACTGACCCACAAGAAAAGCGTATTTCCTTCTGACAGCTGCATGTGCCACATCTGTAGCTCAAATTGAAGTGCTCCAAGAGGATAAGATAATGTTTATAGTCCAAATATTATTATGAGCTAATAATATTCGTCTGTTCTATTTTTAGCCTGGTAGTCTAAAAATAGAAACCGCCCATATGTCTAAAAATAGAAGTCCATCTATTTTTACCAACATGACCAATCATCCACAAATAGCATCCTGCAACTCATAGACCATGATCCATATGTCTAAAAATAGACATAGTCTAAAAATAGACTTTGCGCCAAAAATATCCTGCGGGCCCACTTAGTGAAGGTGACTCCTTTCCACTAAGCTCCATTATCTTGTTGCACTTTCAACAGTACTAATAATAATAAGGGGTTACACTAGTAGTATAGGGACCTAACATGCCCCTCTCCTTCAACAAGTGTTGTCCTCAACTCTTGAGTAGTTCTTGATGCTTTTGTATAAAATTCTTGTCCTCCCATGTGGAATCTTCAACGAGTAATTTCTTCCACTTGCTGAGATACTCTGAAATTGATCAATTTCGTAGCTGTTGGGTTATTGTTTCTGTGACTGCTCCAGGTTCCAATATGATTTTTCCTTCCTCATCAAGTTCTGGCAATATTGTTTGAACTGGGATCTTTTGCAACTTTTGAATGAGTGGCGACACTTCTTCATCCTTCTTCCATTTAGCCCTTGCTTCGTTTATCCAACCTGGTTGGATAATAGAAATAACACAAAACAATGCTTCCACATCCTCATCCCTTCTTGAGAGTGCATTTGCAACAACATTTGGCTTCCCGTTTTTGTAGATGATTTCAAAATCATAACCCAACATATTTGTGACCCATTTTTTCTTTCCTTCTAAAGATAATCTTTGTTCTAAAAAGTATTTCAAACTATCATGATCCAGTTTTACCTTGAAGTGTCTTCCCATTAGGTAAGGTCGCCATTTCTTAAGTGCATGTAGTATTGCCAACGTTTTCTTCTCATCAATATCTTGCTTGAGATGTAGCCATAAAAATACCCAATCACCTACATCAAAACTTCTTTCACTGCGATGTTGATCTCTCTCTTGTTTCATTTGATTCTGCACCAAAGTGGCGTTATCCTTTAAAAGTTGGAGAACTTGTTGTTGATGCTTGATTTGATCTTTCACTGCTTGAACCTTTTCTTCTTGATATGTCCTTCTATCTTGAGAGTTTGAGTGGTAATTTCTTCCAATGCATTACAAGATATGGTCAGATTCATTTCTTGATGCTCGATGTGATCTTTCACTTCTTGAACATTTTTCTTCTTGATATGTCCTTCTATCTTGATAGTTTGAGGAGTGGTAATTCCAACCAATGCATTACAAGATATGCTAGGATTCATTTCTTCTTTCTTGATGTGATATTCCACTTCTTGAACCTTTTTCTTCTTGATATGTCCTTCTATCTTGAGAGTTTAAGGAGTGGTAATTATTTCCAATTCTTTACAAGATATGGTCGGATTCATTTCTTCTTTCTCTGGGGTTGGTTCCTGGTGTATATCCTCTTCTTTTGATGTTTCTTGATCATTTTCTTCCTCCTCTTCATAATCTATGTAAAATAATTTCTTCTCAGCACACTTATGACCTTTAGTGTATTTTCTATCACAATTGTAACAAAGCCCTTTTTCTCTTTTTTCTTCCAATTGTTGCAGTGTAAACCTTGTAGGTTGTGGAAGGCTAGGAGAAAAAACACTTCCATAATTATAGTCATGAGTGGTGGGATTCCTTGTTTCCATAATTTCGCTTTCAATTTTTCTTGCCAACCTGAATGCCTTCTCCAATGAATCAGGTTCCCAAAGACGAACCTCATGTTGAATGTTATCCTTTAAAGTCCCTATGAAGACATCAATCCTTTTCTTCTCTGGAATATCATTTACCCTTATATTCAATTTTTTGAAATCCTCAATGTGCTCTGCCATTGAACCCTTTTGTTTGAGATTTATCAATTGTCTAAAGAAGGTGTTACTCTTTGTATCCTCATAATGTGCTATCATTTCTTCCGTGAAAATTGACCAAGTGACAAGTACTCTACAAGAACACAACCCTTTATACCATAAAAATTGATCCGGTTCTAAATATGAAGATGCAATACATACCTTTTGTAACAGTTTCACCTCATGTAGATCAAAATATTGCTCCATCTGTAGTATCTAATTTATTGGATCCTTGCAATCAAACTTCCTCATGTCTCCTTTTCTTGATTTTAGGAGCTTGATATTGAAACAACTGTAACTCTGTAATTTTAGATCTTTAAGTTCTGAAATTTCAGCCTGTAATATCACTCTGAGTCCTCTTTCTAACTCCACAATTCTGATCGCAATTTGATTCTCCAAGAAAGAGTTATGCCCAATCTCCTAAGATGACCTGATTATATAATGTCTCAATAGAGCGAACTTGTACGATGTGCCACATGTCACCATTTCAACCTTCGGATCTGAAAAATATACACACCAAACTACAGTCTGTCCTCTTTTTGTAACTTCTGACGAAATTTCAATTTCTTTCTCAGAGAGAAAGTTATGACAATTTTCCAAAGGTCACATGTTTAGAATGTAATTCGGGAGTATGCAAAAACCATAACTTCCTTAGATCATATATCCGAAAATATAGCGAGCCAGAATCTGAAATTTGGACCCAAGGTTTAGACCGATTTCTTCTCAAATGGGTTTTGTTTTTAGCTTCTGTCACGTCGTAGAAAAAATGTTATAGCGAGCATTCCACGATGACTTGTTTTAGATGAAATTCTAGAGCTTGCAAAAATCGTAACTTTCTCAGTTCATATCTCCAAAAATATAGCGAGACAAGATCTGAAATTTGGACCCGAGGTTCAAACCAATTCCTTCTCAAATGAATTTTGTTTTTAGCTTTTGAAACTTTGTAGCGAAAATTCCACAATGACCTCTTCGGAGCAATGAAACCCTAGAATCCAAAGCTATGATTGCCCCCGAGCTTCTTCTAATTTGTACCACTTGTTAGGCAAGTCATCTAAAATATTTGGAAACATATGGGGCCAAACCCTTTCACCTTTGTATCAAAGTATGTGCCAGTCTGATTCACAATTGTGTATGTGAAGGGTCGGGTATTGTCTAGGACTAAAAATTGGCATGTTTACTTGCGCTAAATGTTTGTGACCTCCAAACCATTCAATAAAGTATGTCGTTGTTATTGTCCAAGTTTTGAGTCAAGATGAGTGGGTATCCCACGATCTCTGCTGGTCCTATAAAAAATTGTAGCAGACTTTGCATCCTTCCCTGTTCTCCAATGGATATAGTTACTTGTTTAACATGGTTAACAACAGAACCTCTTTCCTTGAATTTAACCATACTGCTAGAATCTTGTTTTAAGTCAGTCAGTAGCAGTGATGGCGTTTATCTACAATTTATTTCTCTAAGTATAGTCACTTCTTTAATAGAGTAGTAAGATCATACTTTTGTTGTTGATATTGCTTCAATTGTCCGACAATCGTTTGCCTTTGACTCGTAATTTTTTAATTTCCATTCACAAAGCTCTGTATCATAATTATGACCAATGGAAAGAGGGGAACCTGTTAAAAATTCTTTGAATGCAATAGGTTCCACATTGTCCCTATCTTCATGTAATACTTGATACAACCTTCTTGTTTCTAACTCTTCTTCAGATGGTTTGACCCATGGTTTTCCTTCTTGGGGGTCAAAATGAATGATGATATTCTCATCGTTTCCTTTTAATTCGATACGATCTTTTTCTAGTGAAATAGTCACTTTCGTTCTTCGACCCCAGGGTTCGCCAACTACTGCTGGATATGCTGATACCTCAAAATCAACTGTTGACAAAATTCTCGTGATTGTTGTTTTTACTTGTCTTAATGTGCCAATGGGTTCAATGAATCTTTGGCCAACATGATTGAGATAGTTGGTCATTATGTGTAGATTCGACCTTCCCATACTAATCCATGTTTCACAAAGGAGGATATTAAATTTTGACATAAAGTCGGCGACAACTTGTCTTACCATATACTAATTTATCTTCAGACCGACTTATGGATCATGATCTTCCATTTGTTTCCCTTGTGAAAGATGACAAATTTTTTCATTTCTCCTTACTTTCGTTGCAGTCTTTTAACATGTTTAAAAGCTCCAACATATGACCAATCTAGTGTTCTTATTTTAACAACTCCAAAAATTCTTCTAGAATAATATCCTTTGACAGTCTCTGTTTATCAACTTCCTTCGTAAAGAATTCGGCCGCTCTGGCCATTGTGTCATTTTGCACCTACATATCTAGATGTTTAGTCGTGTTCCTTGTTAGTCAGATGATTTCTTGATTATGAACAATGGTATCTCATCCTGCCCCCGACCTTGTGACAACATGAATGTTTTTTGAATTTAGAATATCTTGCTTGGGGACAGTTTGAAGTAAATTTACAGTTCTTTTGTTTAATACTTTTTCAATGATTTTGGGGCTATCCTCTAAAGAGTGCTGCCCCATTCCACACAAATTACAAAAGCAAAAGTCGGTTTTATCTTTTAAAGGGAAATTAGGGGCTATATGACCCTCCTGCCAACAAGTGAAGCAGTAAAATCTTCCTTGACCCCAACCTCATCCTTGACCTCTGTCGTTGTATCCTCTTCTTCGGCCACCATATCCTCCTCGACCATTTCCTCTTCCACCGTGCATTGGTGGATCATTATATTGATCTGTTGCTTGCGTATGATAGACAACGTGATAGTTGGTTTATTTTTCCCATTGAGCTGATGGTGGGCCCCAGTATTGTAGCAATAATGCTACAACTCCTGGAACTCCCTTCTTTAATTTTATCAACCCGGTAGTTCGTAACAAACTTGGAAGCGACGGTGTTGTATGCACAAGTACTAGCTCTTGCCGCATCTGTCACTTGGTCAGTTGGCACAAGTCCGCCAGGGGCTCAAGCCAACTTCTATGAGCTCTTAGAAGAAGCTTTTTAACTGATGGACGAAAGCTAACTCAAAGGAAGTTAATCTACTTGCGGAAAGAAACTGAAAGCCAAAAAGAAATACAAACCCTAGCAAACCCTAGCAAACCCTAATTCTACCAACTAGTCCTACTGATGCAAAAATGAGAATGCAAACTACGAGAAGAGATGCCATTACTTCTAGGAAGGTAAAATGCATGTGTCTAAGTTATCACTATCTGAAGAAAACATCTTTTTGTATTTTTGATTAAGTTATTAGAATTATCATGCATGTGCTTTTAACTGGCTTTTCACTGTGCAGGGATGGATCAAGGAGGAGAAATGCTTGGAAAAGGTTGGGAAGACTCGGAGAGGGTCTAAGGGATCCCTATCATCCTTTCAGAGAGTTTCACAAAGTTGGGATGCCATGCAACCGTGTTTATGAACTTCTACAGGAAGTCTGCAGGGGTTTCTACAGGAAGTTCAGTAATTCTTCTACAGGATGTTTCGTGATTGGGTTTTTGACTGATAGGTGAGTGGGAGAGAATGCATGAATGGGTAGGGAGGTAGGGTAGGGGCCTGGAATGACCCAATGACTGAGGGATGAGGTGATGAGAGGGTGTGGAAGTCTAGCTTGCATCAAAGAAGGTTTAGGCAATGGAAAGGCAAGAAGGTAGGGTTACGTGGCAAAAGAGCAGATGGGAGATGAGGAAACAGACTTGGTGATGGAGGAGCTGATCTGGATGAGGCTCAGATGAACGAGGAGGTGATGAAGGTGCCCTGCATAGTGTTTACCTGATCAAACCAACTACGTCTTGCATACAATCAAAATAGTAGATGATCTATCTAACAGTTTAATGAGATCAGTGAACAGCAACCTTATTCATGACAAGAATCACGTACAACATGTGAACAAAACATTATCAAAGAGATATAAACGCATGACTAACTCCTACCAATCCATCCTAAACATAAAAAGCTACTTCAACCATCAAAAGCAACCTAAGTAACAAAGCACGAATTAAATCTAAAGAGCAGACTTTATTTTAAGAATGCAGCGAACACACATAAAGATAAACAAGGGATGTACTGGGCGCTTGAGATGGGCCCAACCCCAAGAGCTACAGCCTCCCAAGAGAGATTTAGAGCTGGTGCAAAGCTGGATTCATCTTTATTAATCAAGAATGAAGAGTTACATCAAAACTGTCCACAAGGAGAGCTTGAGAATGAGCTGAAAGCAAAGCTAATCTATTGCCTACAAATCGAATTACAAAATGACTACCACAAGGCTATGAAATGACTAACTACTAGCTACTATCTACTGGCTAACTAGCTAACATCCATTGGCTACCCAAAATGAGGCCCTAAGCCTTCTTATTTATACAAATTGAGGACCCAACAGTCCTCCTAAACTTTAGGGACTCGGCTGCCCAAAACTTGGAGTTAATAGCAGTCCTACTTGACTTGCTTGGTTGCCCTTGTGCTGATTGATTCGGTGGCCCTTGAACTCCGAGCTGATGGTGGAGAATTCGAGGTAAGGGCCCATAAATGAAGGGGACACCTTCCTACAAATCCTCTCCCTTGTCTTCCCACGAATTTGGCTGCCAAGTGCTCATTAAGACCTTCAATTTTGTCTCCAAATTGACCAAAAAGGCTACACAAAGCACCCATTAGACTTGTTGGCATAATGACTAACCAAATTCACTCTATTAACATAAATATAATCAAAAACATGTAATAAACTAATGAGAATGGTGGATTAAGTCAAATTAGGAGGTTGAATGAGCCCAAATAATTGCCCATTTTTGGGGCTCATCAGCTAACATTATTAGGTTGAATGGTTGTTATCTTCACAGATGGCACACCATTTTCGTTTAAAGATATGAATATTATATTGATAATACTTAGTAGTGTGGTTCTATGTTATTTGGTATATGTCATATTATATATCAGATTCTACTCGTCGAATATCTTGATCAAAGTAATCGACAAATTTGCAATTATCCTTTACGTTCCCCACAGTTCGAAAATTAGTGCACCATAGATTATTCCTCTAAAATTTTAATGCCACTAATGCATCTTGTAAGTACTCAATTTTGTGTTCAATCTTATTATCAGTTGATGAGTTAGTCAACTAACCTTCGTCGTCAATTTCAATTGGTTGGGCCAATTTAAGGGCTTCTTCACAGGTCTTAACTTCATGCATCCTCGAAGGCCCACAAATCTTTTGGAGCAGTCCAACCACATAGCACTGGAATAGTAGATTTTCGTCGATAATATATGGGATTTGACTTAATAAATCTTTAAATCTTTTATCATATTCATGTACTATTTCATTGGGTCGCTGCTTAATTTTTTATAATTTTTGGGCTGCCAAATGTTTTACATCTTGTGCCTTGAAGAAAGTATAGAAATTGGTTTTGATTTCATTTTTTGATTTTGTTTGATTTTCAATAGGATTCATAAACTAGGTGAGTGCATGTTTCCTTAAAGACCCTGCAAATTGTGCCATATGTTTATCTTCATCGGTGATATTGTTCATAGACCAAAACTTCTCGCAGATGAACCAATGCTTCTTAGGGTATTCGTCTCTCTCATAGAGGGGTATGTTATTTAATCCCAATTTATTTTTGGAGGCTTAGCTATTCTAGATATTCCAAGATTACTTGACTAGTCGATGTCTACAGGATTGAAAATCGTTCAATTGCTTGAAGGCGTGCTACTTCCTTGTTTGTCGATGTTATCTTCAAGAAATGACTCGTTGGTTTAGCACGCTCTATTTATATACTTGGTAAACTGACTTACTCCAGGTCGCGACTCTTCGTCGATGAAGTTTGTATTTTAAACTTCCTCGACAAATACTAAATGCGGTAGGGGGTACGATCGTGATATTTCTAAGCTAGAGAAGCATTTATTCATCTTCTCTATTCTCGACGTTTTTTTGGTTCACAACAGAACTTTAAGTTTCTGGCTAATTTATTCATTCATCCTCCTTGTGCCAAAAAATGGGTGTTCCTAAATAAATATGTGATCTTGTTGAAGGAATTATTTAATGGTGGGACTTGATATTGATACAACTGGTATTCATGGTATTGCAAGATGACAATCATCAATTTCCATTTCAACTACTTGCTTTCTAGGACTTATTTGTAGACCATTGCTCTTTGTCGAAAAGGATGGTACTACACCTCTCAATTCATTCATGGATTCACGTGCATCTTCACTCTCATGCTCCCAAGATTGCATTTTCTTCCTCTAGTACTCATCTGCACGTCGTTTTCTGTCTTTTGTCCCATGCTATTTTTTGAATATTGGTCAACTGCTTATATTGTAAAATATTGTCTATATTCTTCCATCAACTACTTTCTCCTTGTTATTTCTTTGCAGACGACCTCCTCCCTTCCATTTTCACTGTTTATAATTTATTTTATACTTCTCCAATTTTACTTCTTCTCTGTTTCTTTCTCTTCTTTATTTCTCATGAATTACTACCCCCCCATGACGTCCCAACCTATTGTTGGGTGAGGAGGGAATACCCAACAACCATATTTATTTACTTAGAAAGTAGTCCCACACTTCTTTCGTACCCTTACACTGTGCATCAAGAAAGTTTTTCTAGTTAGTTTGCCTTTGTTGGCAGTCGATGTTTATTGGATTTTGCAAGGGTGGTTGGTATTTAACGATATGTCCAGCACCCTTGTCGAGGAGGAACTTATGCGATAGGGTAGGGATCATACAAAAAAAATGTCGTGAAGGTCGTCAAAGAAATTTGCTTTAATATGCTTAATGGAGGTTCTTTCTTCAATTGTTCATTCCTCGCAGAAGTCATTCATAATCGTCTCGATCCACTCGTGCAAATTTGTTCAACTACCATTTCACAATTTTAGTATTAGTCGGACATCGGTTTCTAGTTTTCTCATGAGCAATCTAGTCGAGGAATTTTTTGATATTTGGTGGAGCTCCTCTAATTTAATGTTCATGTGCTTCTGTAAAAAAAGTTAGCCCTCGCTTCCTCTAATGACAATCTGTTTCTTCTTGCATAGTTCTTCAAGTAATTGTTAATTTTTATCTCCCACCACTGTTGTATCTCTTCCAACGTTAACATTTATGCTTGCATATTCTTTGAGACTCGAGTCCAATACTACTGACAATGGAACCAATGTGTTAATTTAGGGAAATGTATGCATAGTTACCGGTAGTAAGGATATCAAGCAATTACATAACAGAACACATAAGTAAATAGAGAAGAGAAGAGACACAAAGAGTGAAGAACCAACGAAAGCACACTTCTATTCTATATCTCTTAAAGTCGAATGGAATTGATACATTGATACATTGATACACACACACACACACACACACACACACACACCCACACACATACACACACCCACACACACACACACACACACACATATAATTACAACAATTTAACTATCTAACCTCACTTAGCTTAGATCTCTCTTTGTCGTCGAGTTGACACAACTGTTGACCGACTTACATTTTTCTTTTCCAAATCGACTAGGCTAGTTGACTAAGTCGACTAACCCCTCCAACAAAAATCATCTAAGTAATTTGTGAAATCCCTGGTCTATGGGTAAAGAGTCATTACCATTTTCACTTTGTGAAGGAGAGTGACTTTCATAGTTGAAAAATCCCCATTGAGAACCTAAGTTAATTTCTCCAGTGGTATCATGGCTTAGCTCAAGGGTGGCTACCTATAAAAAAGAGTGCAATGTAGTTAAGCCTAAGTTTGGGTGGAGAGTAGCTCACCCTTCTTCAATTTCCAACAAATTAAGTATATGAGATAAGTGTATATACCTCTTATGAATAAAATGACACTATTGTTCAAGGCCCATGAATATTATTGTGTTGGTTGTTATGCTTGTTAGTGAAAATGGATTGACATGTACGTTGTGAACATTTGATAAGTGTGTATGAATTAAATTATGTTTAATACTCCATGATCATGACATTCTAGTTTCTTGTGTATGATGTAACAATGAGATGAGCAAAGATGTACCATGCTTGGTCTCTAGTTGTTATTTCCTTTTATCAATAAATTATGTGCATGAAAGTATGCCTTTGGGGCATGCTGTCCATAAAGAATATAAAATGTATGATTGGAAATAATAATGCAAAGATAGTGGCAAATGATGATCATCATGAAAAATGAGCCCTGCCAATATGAGGCGCAAACCCTAGGGTTCGAAAACCTGCAAGAAACCTGACATTACAGAGGAACGACCACATTGTCGACAACCAACTGAAGGCAAGGACATGCAAACATCAGAAGGGGGGGGGGGAGATCCCCTCCTACCAGAATGTAGCAGCTGGTGATTCAAGTGGGAAATCCAGCAAGCAACCGAGTTCCCAGGAAGAGGTAGCCCCCAATAATGGCCCTGTCCTAGAAGCTAGATGGCAGGCCCGAAGCAGAGGACAGTGCTTGCCGTGTGCAATAGAGAAACCCAGATTTATAATACCCATTAACAAACTGGAGAGATATCACAACTACATGAAGGACCACGCGATGATTTGCAAATTCATTGGTGTTTGGCCAATAGAGAAGGACTTGATCAAATGGATCCAACATAAATGACAACCAAAAGGACATGTAGAACTCAAGCTGGGAGCCAAAGGGTTTTTTACGGTAATCTTCTCAAACCTGCAAGATAAGGAAAGAGTCTTCGAAAATGGTCCATATTTTCATTATAATGCAGGATTGTTTATGAGGTACTGGGAGGAATGCTATAATCCTGATAAAGAGAAATTCCTAGCAGCCCCTATCTGGGTGAGACTCTTTGGCCTCCCAATGGATTTTTGGGATCCAGAAATACTGGAAGGAATCGAAAACTCAATAGGACGATTTGTTAAAATCACAAAAACCACGCGAAGGGGCCACTACACTTCCTATGCTAGGATCTACATGTACATGAATATCTCAGAGCCTATCCCTGAATCAATAGAACTGGAATATCATGAAGAAATCTGGCAACAGACCTTGGACTATGAGCATATACCGTTCTGATGCCGCTGATGCCATGAATATGGACACTTATTCAAAGAATGTTTGTTGAACCAAGAAGTCAGACCAGATTTAAAAGAAAAACAAATGAAACCCCCACAGGAGATAGATGAGGGATTCAAAGAAGTCAAGCACAAAAGGAAGGCCCTGAAAGAACAACAAAACCCATGAAACAATCAAACACAAATGAATAACAAGAACATATATGAGGTATTATAGGAAGAAGAGGAAGGAATGGAAAACGAGACATAAACAATGGACTACCAGGACAGAGAGAAGTAGTCAGAGTAAAATAAAAATAACCCCAAAGAGGAAAGCCCAAATGGATCCAACAGAAAAAGAAGAACATGAACAAACAGATCTCACCATAATGGAAGTGGATGCAGTGAGGGGAGAGGAGTTAAGCACAAAAGAGGAAGTTTTGAAAAGACTGTTAAATGAATGGAGGCATCTGGATGAAAGATTCATCCCAGAGGACCAAAAGAAATTATACAAGGAAACCTTCCAGCAATATAAGGCTAACCAAGGACAAAGACAAGTAGAGATAGCAGAGCAACTAGGCATGCAACAAGAAGAAAACTCACAAGAACAACAAAACAAAAGTAAAGGAGGCAAGAAAAGAGGGAGAAGAAATTTGCAAGAGTCAATCCAAATAATGGGAGAGATGCTGGTAAAACAGGAAGGGTAGTACCGCTCTCAGCGGTATTCCAACAACTAAACAAAGTTAACCAATGATAGTACTATCATGGAATATAAGGGGCCTTAACAATCGGGGAAAACAGAGATATCTATAGGAGAGACTAAGAAAGGAAAAGCCTCAAATAGTTCTTCTCTAAGAAACAAAGATAATAGGTGAAAAACTAGAGGAGATTCTACAGAAAATGAAACCAAGATATGAAGCAGTTGCACTGGATGCAAAAGGGAGTGCAGGAGGAATAACTATGCTCTGGAACCCAGCAGAGGTTATGGTAGACTACTGGATAGGAATGCCACGAATTCTTACTGGCCATTTCCGGAACATAGGAACTAAAGAATGGATTATAATCTCAGCAGTGTATGGACCGCACATCCCTGCAGAGAAAGAAAACTTTATACAATTCATTAGGAAATTAAGCCACCTGCATGCAGACAAGCTCTGGTTAGTAGCAGGGGATTTCAATTTAATAACTTCTTTGGAGGAAAGAAAAGGAGGGATCAGAAGAGAAGAACCTAAAATGGAGCAGTTTAGGGATATGCAAGAAGAGCTCCACCTAGTAGATATCCCCACCAATAATGGAACATATACCTGGAATAACTGAAGAGGAGGAAACTGTCAAATTGCATCAAGGCTAGACATATTCCTGGCAACTAAAAATTTAATAAGTAGAGATGTTTATTATGAAGCATCAATCCTGCCATGCATGGGATTTGACCAATCGCCAATAAGGCTGGAAGTAGATATGAAACAAGGGAAAAATAAGCGACTATTCCGGTTTGAAGCCTTCTGGCTGCAGGATCCAACTTTCTTAGAAAAAATAAAGGAATGGTGGAGATCAAGCACAAAACAAGGGGGGAACAAAATACATACATTCTAGTTACGCCTCAAAGAGCTCAAAAAAAAATGGAACAAAGAAGAATTTGGGAATATTCATCAAGATCAGGAATTACTTCAGTCAAGGATGAATAGGAGGCAACAACAAATAATAACAAATGGTCGATCAGAAACCCTAGTGGAGGAAGAAGGACAATTGTTGACGAGGATGGAGGAAAGGAGGCAACAAGAAGAAATCTTGTGGAAACAAAAATTAAGAGTCCAGTGGCTAAGCGAGGGAGAAAATAACATAAGATTCTTCCATAAAGCAATGATACAACACCGACAATATAACATAATATTTTCTTTATTAGATCAGGGAGGAAACCTACTAATACAAATTGAAGAGATGGAGAACTTGCCAGTTCATCATTTCCAAGAAATAATGACAGAACCAACCAAAATAGAACATAGGAGATAGGTAAGATAACTAGGCATATCCCACAACTGGTCAGCAGGGATCAAAACCTAGCTCTAATGAGAATAATAACCATGGAAGAAGTGGAATAGGTAGTCAAAGGATTACCAAATAATAAAGCTCTAAGACCAAATGGATTTACTGCAGAATTCTTCCAAGCAACATGGCCTATTCTAGGAGAGGATATCCTAGAAGTAGTGGAGGAGTCCAGACGAACAAAAAAGGTACACCCGGCTCTTAACTCAACCTTTTTAGCTCTTATTCCAAAATCTGACCACTCCGAAGAGCTGCAGGGGTTTAGACCCATAGCTTTATGCAATGTAATTTATAAAATCCTTTCAACCATCATGGTCAATCGTCTCAAACTAATTCTCCCAGCCCTAATTTCCCAAGAGCAAACTGGCTTCGTTAAAGGAAGGCAAATAGTGGACGAGATAGTAACAACTCAAGAAGCAATACATTCCCTTAAGCACCTCAAAGCCAAAGGAATGATGATCAAATTAGATCTATCGAAATCTTATGATCGGTTAAGCTAGACTTACCTCCAAGGAATCCTGAAAGCCTTCGACTTTGACCCCTGATGGATAAATTGGATTTATTCTTTGATATCGACTCCTGTATTTTCAATCCTCCTGAATGGAGCTCCATCAGAGATATTCAACGCAACAAGGGGACTTAGACAAGGAGATCCAATTTCCCCTTTCCTATTCATATTAGCAGCTGAAGGTCTTGGGAGACATGTGAAAACAAAGGAGAAAGCAGGACAATTTAAAGGCCTACGCATGTGGGGAAATGATCTAGCCTTAACACATCAACAATTTGTTGATGACAACAACCCTTAAGGAAGCCGGAAGCCATAACCCTCCTCGCCATTTTGCAAGACTTCATGGATGCCTCAGGAACACAAATCAACAAAGAGAAGTCGAATATCTTCTTCTTCAATACAACAACTCAATCCCAAACTTTCCTGGCAAGAAAAATGGGAATAGGAACCTTTCCATCCAAATATCTGGGGATTCTGTTAAGCCTTCATCCGATTAGAGTGGAAAATTGGAAGGTACTACTTGCAAAGATCCAAGGTCACCTACAAAACTCGACTTTCCGAACTTTAAACATGGCGAGTAGAGTTATATTGCTTAAGGCAGTGTTGCAATCGATACCTATATACCAGCTCTCAAGCCTAGCAGTCCCTAAAACTGTGTGCAATGAAAGGACAAATATATTCAAGAAATTCCTTTGGCAAGGGCCACAAACAGTAAAGAAATGGGCTTTATTATTTGGAACTGGCTAATTAAACCAACCAAAGTAGGGGGTTGGCCTCTGGGACCCGTACACTCTGAACCAAGTCATGGGGCTAAGCTACGGCGGTGATGGATATAAGGAGGAACAAATCTATGGAAAGAGATATGGGGTAGAAAATATGGGATGCCCAGGTCGACAGAAGGAAGACTGAGAATTCAAGAGAATATAAAAGGGTCGGCAATCTGGAACCTTGCAGCAAAAAATAAGGAACTGATAAGAACCCATAGTTTCTGGGAAATTAGAGGAGGAGATAAAGCAAGGTTCTGGCAAGAGGCTTGGCAGCAGAGAGAAAAATTATTCAGTAAGCCAGACCTAGTGGAAATATTCCTAAACACGAACAACCCAACAAACCAGACGGTGAGAAACTTCTAGGAAACGGAAACAGAAGCACAATGGAGAAAATGGAAGAGCAGACAACACTGGCCAGAAGCACCTAATTCTATACAGTGGGAAAATTATGACAAAGAAATGGAAACCAGAAGAATAGCGATTGCAGAAGGATCAGATATTATAAGATGGGGATACATAACAAAAGGGATGTTCACCATCAAAGAAGGATATTATCTACAAGCAGAACACCAACAACAACAAGGGAAACCCATATGGGAACACATATGGAAGGATAAATGGTGGCCGAAAGTAGCCTTCTTCCTGTGGGTGGTACACCATGGCTGGACCTTAACATGGGATCAATTACAACTAAGTGGGACATAGGGGCCATCGATTTGTTTCACATGTGAAGGACAAAATAAAACGATGGAACACCTAACAAATGATTGCAGTTATAGCAGAGTCTTATGGAAAAATCATGAATTACTCTTTGTCCACACGAACATGGATCAATCAAGCACCAAAGAAACAATGGAAAAATGGAGAAAGGAAATATACTAGAGCCCTATCTTGAACCGAGCCTAGAATATCTCCTTAGGATTCCTTTTGTGGGCAGTTTGGAAAGAGAGGAACCAGAGAATCTTCAAAGGGGAAAAAAAGCAATGGAATTGTGGGGAATGACAGTTCGAAACATCCGAGAGATGATTCTAGCAGAGAAATGGTACCTAGATGACTGGGAAACCACACCATAGGAGAGACGAGTAATGGATAGGCTAAATCTGAAACTCAAGAATGTTGATGCCGAACTCCTGGAAACAACAACCTATACGCCATGACTCCTTAGCCCACTTCAAGTTTCCCCCAGAGAACTTTCTCAAACTAAACTTCGATGGTGCAGCGAAAGGGAATTCGGGAATAGCCTGCTCAGGGGGAGTGTTTAGAGAACACCAAGGCAAAACAATCAGGGCGTTTACAATGGATTGTGGAACAACCAACAATAATGAAGCGGAATTCTACGTGCTGAAAAAAGGGTTAGAAATCATTCAAAGAGAAAACTTCCATAAGATGGCAGTGGAAGGAGATTCAACACTAGTGATATATACAATGAGAAAACTTCAACAAGGAACTCCATGCGAAAAAATAATCCAAAGTTGGAGAACAACAAGACTAGTACAGGAAATAGGAAGCTTGATAAAAGGAGTAGCCTACATCATCTCGACACATGTACGTCGTTGGGAAACATGGCAGGAGATTTCTTAGAAAATTGGGGATGTGGTAGACCTAGGAGAAGCTTGGATATACCAGGAGAAGCTATAAATCAAACAAAAGGGTTGAATAGCCTCACAAAAATCCTGAGAAACGAGAAAGAGAAAGCATAGGATCTCGATCGGGGTGTGTAGGGACATGGGAGCCAATAGGTGAAGGAAGTCTGGGACAAATGGAAGGAGGACGGATAGGTGGAAAAAGGAACGGGGAAAAGAAGGCGGCTGGAGCAGCCATAGGAATGAAGGAAATGACAGAGGGAAATCAATGGATGAGAGGTGGGCGCCTCAATCGAGGACCTCACATGGAGGAAGAGGAGGCATAAATTAAAAAAGGGAAAGGGGCAGGTACCTCGGTAATGAGGACAGGTAAGTGGGGGAGTAGGTTAAAGGAAAAGGTGGCAAGGTAGCAAGGCATTTGCATGTAGGGTGATCGCATGGACGAAGAAGGTGGTCAACACTGGGCAAAGGAAGGTGACGAACAACATCTGGAATTCGTTGACAGAAATAGGTATGTAGTAACAACCCCCTCCTATGGTGATAGAGTAGTAATGCCCTATAATTGAGAGCATGCAAAATCTAATGCATGCCTACCGTGTAGGAACCCCAACAGAGGTTAAGGCGGTGATAACTTCATGGGAAGCGGAGCTCAATGCCAACGTGGTAAATGAAGAAATCCCAAAATCTGACTGGGAGCACATAGTTCAGGATCTGAGACACACCTGCGGGCGCCAAACATTATTTTGATAGACCATTAAGTTATATTGGGTCATGAAAAATATTATGGCAAAGGTAATGACAACGTATAAAGACATAAAGGAGTAAGAAGAGGACAAACATGAAGAGCTCGTCTTAAAAGACATATAGAAGGAGATCCAATCAGTATAGATGCAACAATTCCACCATAACTAAAACTTAAAGAGAATGGAAAAACAGATTTAGACACTGCTGCAAAGTGAAGTGCCTGGGTCTAGTGCGAAAGATCCGGTTCCAATAGATTCTTTAGATGAATGAAACAGTGATATTGTTAGTTAAATTTTGTTATGATGTCGAATAACATTTACTTTTCAAGAATTAAGCATATAATAGACATAGCAACAAATGTAGCCTGGATGATAAGAATTAAACTGTTTAAATTTTGGACAGCTTTTGATGCTGATCGGTGGCCAACAGACCTGGTTTCCTGCAGGCAGGTTGAGGCCACCAGGTATATTTTGAAAGACATATATTACTACCTGTTTATGGAAAATTAATAGAAAAGAGAAGAACTACCAAGCTTACACAAAATAAAATAATGCAAAGATAAGTTGGGGCCTAATCTCTTCTTCTAATATGTTAGAGTGGTCCATCTTTGCCCATACCATGTATGGGATGGAACACCAAAAACTGCATCCCTATTGAGTGTGAGGGGGCTTGAAGGCACTCCTTTGTTTGAAGGGAATTTGGTTTCCTCTAAATAAAATCCAGAATATTGGTTACCTATATATGAGAAAGGTAGAAGTTTGAGGTGGTGAGTTTCAGTCTTAAGTGAGTAAGGAGAAATTCTTTAGTTGAGTGAAGTTGAGTATTTGGCCATAGGCCATCTCTTTGTCTTCTATTAGGAGATGATTAACTAGAAGTAATGTCCTTGAGAGGGCATTACATGATGGAGCAAACTTTTCAGTTGTTAGGATGTTTGGGGATAGTATTAACCCTCTTGAAAGCAATTTTCATACCTCGTAAAGGGCTTCAAAACTCTATCACAAATTTTAGAAATTTAGGGATTAACCTTAAGAATTTTGGGGGTGGAGGCTTTTGGCTTGGCCCTGGTCACATGGTCATTGATAGGCCATGGCCAAGAGCTACATGAGAAAGGGGTTGTGGGTCCATATCGAAACCTCTATGCTGATAGTTCCTAACAAGTCCATCAGTTGGTGGAGATGTTTTTGTCCCATGCCATCCCTCATCAATTGATAGATATTTTATCATGTAACTTAGAGTTTTGAGTCATCGGGGCCAGTCCTTATCCTTATCCTCTAGTCATATGCGCAGTGGGAGTTGTAACTGGGAGCCTAGACCAAATGGGTCCACGAGTTGTCAGATGTTAGACATTAACCTTTTCCCCCGATGCTAACAAAACCCACATTTCTGTTGAGTAATAAAATATCTGGGAGTCATCATTTGATGGATTGGGGATTGGAGTATTGGGCTATCAAGCACCTGCAAAGGTTGAACCCTTGTGAACTCCTGATTCTAATAGGTGTCGACGACTCTGTCAGTTGATGGGAACTTTGCTATCAATATGAGTCTTTTGTCAAGCGTCAACCTTCAGTTTTCAATGGCCATGGAGTTATTGGGTTGATCCCTTGATTCCAACAAAACCCACATTTCTCTTGAGTAATGAGACAATTGGGAGTTGTCATTTGACGGGTCAACGATCGAAGTAATAGATGTTCGAGCACTTGTCGACGTCGAGCCGTTGTGAACTCCCGATACTAATGGGCATTAATGAGTCCTTTAGTTGATATGAACTTTCTTGTTAGTAGGAGTCCATTGTCAGGTGTCAAGCATCAAGTTGACAAGAGGTTGGGCCTTTTGTATTGGATGGATTCCATAATATTAAAGAGAGCGAAAACCCCATCTATTGTCACGAGAGGCACTTGTCATTACCAAAAGGTGTTGTACCATAGGGTTTCAGAGTTCAGGTGCTGGAGAGAGTAAGGTAAGGATTTTGGGGATTCCTCCAGAAATTGTGAAGCCTAATGAGGAGTAAGACATGGTGCTCTAGTTGACATGGCGAAGGCCGCCACATGCCCATAACATATCATTGCACAACAATGACATGTGGGTAGGGGAGGTAACATGTATCTGCCACATGGAAGCGTTAGGGAGGCCACATGGCGTTAAGAGGTCAATTCTTTAAGTGGACATAATTTTGTGTTGGAGCTCGAATTCATACAAAACTTATACCATCAGAAATATTTTAATAGAAGGTGATGGTGATGTCAGAGATGAACTTTGAGGAAGTTGGAGAAGAGAAAAATCTTATAGCCCCATCTAAATAATTTAGCTATGGAGGTCAAGTCTGAAACCCTAATTAGGCATTAGGGGGCTCGATATGTTACAATTCGAACTTTTGGAATTGTTCTCATGGGCATTTATTATGTACCCATTATTTGGGCATTCATGGAAGTTTTGAGTCACAAATTATAATGAAATTGTAATATCCCTCTCTAAATGATCACTTAAGGAGAATGACTTAGTAGCCTACTTGATTCCCAAAGGCTATAGTTGGTCAAAAAGGGGATCAATTAATTTAATTATTTAAATGTCATTTGTAAGAAAAAGAAACATGTGACATGACAATGATCTAGTAAAAAAGGTAAAAGAAAAAAAAAGGTTATAAACGAGAGATTGGTCATGTCGATCTATCAGAATACTTCTTCAATAATGCATCCATGTGGCATCTTAGATAGATCAAAATGCATGACACGCGTGTTGTTGTGCCAATGACACTCCATATTTGTTGGTACCATCAACACAATCTCATAATTCACAAGACCAACATGCCCACCAAGCTTAGGGATCAAGTTGATCATGTCAACTAATCAATCAAAATTAAGAAACATCCAAACAACTAAAATAGAGATGGCATCTAAAAGATTAGGGAAGACTCAATCTCAACTACAACATCTTCCTAATTATAGCTTTAAAGTAAATCCTTGTTTTCTATTTGGTTATTAGTAAATAAAATATTGATTTTCAAATATGATATTTTTTTTCTTTAAAAAAGAAGAAGAAAAAAACACATAATTATATTATGAATAACAAGATTACATTTCAAAAACACCCTAAGGAGAGAATATATATATATATATATAAAATAAAAATGACCCAAAATGTGTAACAATTGATTTGAGTGAGCTTTTTCCTAAGTCCCAAAGTTCAAATCTCATAGGAGAAGTTGAAGATAAAAACCATCTCATAGAAGAAATTAAAGATAAAAACCACTTTTGAGAAAATTAAACTATCCCAAAAGACATCTAAACTTCACGCACACAATCATAATAACAACAATATAATTAATTTCATCATTCTTTTAATCCAAACTTAAACTCAATCTAATTACTTAAAAATAATAATAAGAAAATTCCATAAACAAAACACCAATTTTTACATAATAATCTAGCTTTAACTTTATCACTTTTAGGACTTACACTTTACCTTACCGGCTTAAAAAGAAAAACAAGAAGGATGTTACCTCCCTTAGAAGCTTAAAAAGAAAAGAAAACAAGCATATTAGTGATAAACTTGAGACTTATTAAAAAGTTTAATTATATTTTAATTTAATTGATCTAACCATAATTTTTATATTGAATGGGTAATTTTTAATATTGTTTTTTAAATAAAAAGGTTAAGTGAAGATTTAATTGTATAAGGTTTGGTCCCTTGAACGCTCCTTGAGATAATTTATCCTTTAAAAGTGGCCCCACCTCAAATTCTTAAAATTTAAATCTTAAATTTAATAATTAAACCTCTCTGCACCTTACCGATTTATAAGTTAAATAATCCTAAAAAAGCTCGAAATATATTCCAAACTTGCGAGAGATTCAAATGAAATAACAGATAAATATATTGTTGCTCTCTCAAAAGAAAAAGGTTCTAAGCATTAAATTCATTAAAACTGGTCTCTTGTTAAAGTTGAAGTGTATGTTGTGGAAAATTTAATCAGTCTTTTGGACAAGCAAGGTTCGAACACCATACTGTAACTGATCAGCAATGGCGGACGATTTCCCGGGGATCGAACCTACGACATTCGACACGATCGTCATAGGCACAGGGCTGCAGGAGTCAATCCTGGCTGCCGCAGCGGCATCGGCAGGGCACAGCGTCCTTCATTTAGATCCATGCCCCTTCTATGGCCTCCACTGGACTTCTCTATCTCTCGACGACTTCACGGCATGGGCTGCCGCAGGAGGGCGTTTACCATTCACGCCTCCCAGTTTTACGCAAATCAATGGCTCGGCTAAACCTATCAAAGCACCCGACGGCGAGGACCTAGAAATCGAACCCGTAACCAATCGAGTTCTGTACTCAGACTTTGAGATCTCAAGCCTGGGCTCGGAACCTTTAGGTCCTTCCAGAGACTTCAATTTGGACATAGCGGGGCCGAAGCTTGCGTTCTGCGGAGGTCCCTTGGTGGACTTGTTAATGAAGGCCGGTGCGAGTAACTATCTCGAATTTAAAAGTGTGGAGGCCAGCTACATTTGGTCGGGCGGCCAAGGGTTAATGCCGGTGCCGGATTCCCGTGCGAGTATTTTCCAGGACAGGACGCTGAGTTTAGTGGAAAAGCGGCATCTGATGAGGTTCTTTAAGCTGGTGCAAAACTATGGTGACGCAGAGGAGCTGAACTCGGAGGTTCTGGAAAGTCGGTTCGTGGATTTCCTGGACCAGCAACGGCTGCCTTCATCTATCAAATCGTACAGCTTATAACACCTCTCTATTCAACTTTCAGTGAGAGTCCTCTCTTTGAAATTTTAGCGCTTTGTCTCCTTGATTTAATTGTGGTCAAATAGTTAATTATTCTTTTGTAAGTCAAAAAGAATGTTTGCCATGTTGGTTGTAATGCCAATCATTCTCTGTGCCAATAAATTCCAGTAATTCTCACTAAAGTGAATAATTTTGGGCTGTTTTGAGCCTGGTTTAGAGTGTTTTAACGGCATTGAATGCCTTGAACGATCAGGTTCGTTGTTTGGCACGTTTGCATATTTCCTGTGAAAGCTATGTTTGGCTTTTTGTCTACTTGAAAATTTTTCTGTGTTTCCGGTATTTTGGAGTCGCGATATTTTTTACATGTATGCTAAGTATGCTAAGCCTCCATATTTTTTACATGTATGCTAAGTATGCTAAGCCCTTGTATCTCTTCACAGGCACATTCAAAGGCCGTGGCAGATGAAATGATTTTAAAAGATGTTTTGGAGCTGTTATATTTACCTTTTATTTGTTCTGTAGCTTTGATCCAGAATCCAGATGCCTTTAATAGGAATTTTCACATTGTCTTCAAATATATCGATTCGTCTGTTTTTCTTTGCTATTATTACTGTGAATTTACTTTTCATTTTTCAATCTTTTTGCAGCATTATTTTATATGCTATAGCTCTAGCAGATCACGACCAAGAACATGGATCCCAGGAACCAAGCACAGTTCTGAAGACAAAGGATGGGATTGATAGCTTAGCTCTCTATCTTTCTTCTATTGGCAGGTTAGTTCTGTTTTATAAAATCCTATTAGTTAGTTAATAAATGTGGTTACTAAAATGCACAGCTGCTTCCTTACCGTGGGTTGATGTAAGTTGTTTTTAACATACTTAACATCTTAACAAGAACCTGCCTTAACATTGTTAGTTCGTATAAGTTTTTGTCAATGCCCATTATATTCGAACTCTGTCAATAACTAGACCTTAAAAGCCAATTCTAATTTATTTTGTTTCCTGACCATATTATTGTTAATGGAGCTTCTTACGCCTATCCTTGTTACACATCTCTTACTTTGGATTTGTTTCTTCTTCCCTTGGAATTTTGTTTTGTTGAACAACTTTTCTATTTGGTATTCCGCACAATGAAATGACAGTCTTGTCCTTCTTATTGTAAAGGTAAAGTGCTAGATCTTTTTCCTAGTAGGCTTTCACACATTTATGTCGTGTGTTTTTGTGTTGCCTCTCATTGCTCACTTAGATCCAATATATAGTCCTTAAAACATCTTGTTATTTTGTTCTTTTACAAGTGTTGTATTCTTTGTAGCTTCCTAGAGCAAAGGTACTCTGGGGGTAGCACCCATGAAAGAAAGTTGTTGGGTCTGTTTTTAGTCCATTTTGTGGTTTTTCAGCTCATTCTAAGTTTATTCTGGCTAAGGAGTCAGGATTGCAAT
The DNA here is from genome assembly GCA_031772625.1 of Pinus tabuliformis. Lineage (NCBI taxonomy): Eukaryota > Viridiplantae > Streptophyta > Pinopsida > Pinales > Pinaceae > Pinus > Pinus tabuliformis. Next base: position 823,519,154 of record CM062814.1, read on the forward strand.
ATAATCCTGGGTAACAAATAAGAGTTTTGTATGCTGTGGAATACCTATATATTGTATTGTGGATAGAGAAGTTAATATAAGGATAAAAGAGAGGTGTGGCTCTCAAGTTTGCTGGTGTTCCTCCTTTGTTAAGTAGGTTCAAAATCTACTATTCTTGGAGTTAAAGAATGTTACCGGTCATGATACCAAGGTAAGTTATGACTGAAATGTGTTGAAAAGGCTTCAATACTATTGCTGATCCCAGAGCGTCCTCAAGAAATTCAGGTTGCTGCTCCATACATGAATTCCCCTCGAAAATGATTGCATATTCAAGCTACTGTGGTGTCCCCATTTTGGGACCCTTCTTGCTGATGTGGTTTGTTTGCTTAATCATTCTAGGTTGCAACATCTTTCATAAATCTGTAAAGTGTCTCCTACCATTTATTGTGGCCAAACAAGGGCGTTCCTCCCAACAAGCAACACTGACCACTTATCCATTCGGACAAGCTGCAACTACTGGTTTCACCATGGTCCGTTGGGAGTTCATTTTGAAGCTAATTTGCCCCCTGTTCTTGATATCTTTCCCTTAGCTGATCAAATTGGATAAACATCTGTACTCTAAACTGCCTCACCACCATATAGATATGGTTCCTCCAAGCTTGTGTCTCATCATGCAATCGCAAGTAACTTTTAAACCAATGTTAACAGATGTAACTTGTCAGCAATTAACTGCATGTGTGCCCATGCTTCCACATGTATGCAGATTCTTTGGCTGTAACACTTTTCAGCAGTTTTTAGAATTAGGTTCTTGAGTTTGTGTTTCAATGCGGGTTGTGGGCAAATACAATCCTTTTTCTCCTATAGTTGTTCTTTTTAACAGAAACGGTTAGAGAGATGTATTACTTTCTGGCCAAAATGCCATAATTCTGATTACAATGTGCAGAGCAATATTCAGAGAGCTCTTTGTTCAGGTCCGAGATCTCTTTTTCTATGCTACGCCAGAAATTTATACAAGTTGATTTCCGGGCAACCGCCTCTATTTTTCCAAAAATAAAGATGCAAACAAACTGCTTCAGCAAGAGACAGTAAAACATAATCACCAGGAGTTTAAGGAATGGGGTCCCAGCTTTCTTCTCCTTCTCTAAGGATGACTCCGAGGGGAAGAAGGGCTGCTTTATTAGCTTCAGCGTCAGCCTCTTTGTTATTTTCTCTCTTGACATGATAGAACTTCAAACTCTGAAAGGAGTTTGATAGGATTCTTGTTCTGGTGATCAATCTGGACAGTCTTAGATCTGATGGGGTAGAGCTGTCTATGAAAATTTTTATGATAGTCTGCGAGTCTCCCATCACTATTGCATCATTGATTCCAAGGGATATAAGTTGTTTCAGTCCTTGGTAAAGGGCCAGAGCTTCAGCTTGCATGCTGGTGTTTAAGCCCACTCCCCAGGCAAATCTGAGAGCAATTTTGCCATCCGCTCTCTTAACAACTCTACCTGCACCGGATCTGCCCAGGTTGCCTTTGGCAGCCCCATCAAAGAAGAGGGAAATGTGAACCTGCTTTGAACAAAAAGCCAAGAAATCTGAGGCATTGAGACGAATTTGCCAGTCTTTAGGGAGAACGGGGGGCTTGACAATTTCATTGAAGCGGAGGTCCAGGGAGTCACTCCAAACTGTATCGAGGTCGCTTAGTCCTGCCCCATCCAACTGATCCCCAACGCATTCCTTTAACTGAGATTTTATTTTAATCCAGATAGTTTTATAATCTCTCTTCCTATCCCTGAAGATCCTTTGATTTCTTTCCAACCAGGTGAACCAACAGATTAATTTGGGGAGGATACACCAGGTGGTTTTGAGGTGACCATTTTGGAGAGAGCCTCCAGGGTACGACGTCCTCCAGTTCGAAAACAGCTCAGGAATATTGTTGGGAAGAATGATGTCCGCCTGCCAAGAGCCTAAAGCCGCGTTCCAGAGATTGCCCACGAAATTGCAGTGCAGCATCAAATGCGCAGCGGATTCTGACTGTTTGCCACACAAGGAGCAGCGAGAAGGGCCATGATAACCTCTTTTGTGGAGTCTATCATCTGTCAATATGCGCTGGTGACAGAGAAGCCAACAAAAATAGTCAATTTTTGGTAGTGAATTTGATGCCAGACTCCTTTCCAAGGTTTCGGGTCTGAGGGAACATGAGGATGCGCTAACAGCTGCCTGTATCCCTGAGCCACAGAGTAGCGCCTAGTCGACGAGCCCCAACCACGAATGTCTTGCTTTCTGCTTCTCGTAGGGGCCTTACCATTGAGGAAGTCTAAGAAAATAGCCAGATCTTTGGTTAGGGACTGGGGAGTCACAAAATTTATCCAGCTGAGCCAGTATCCATTCTCCCATTTAGATATGTCCCACAGAGTATTGAATCCCGAGTTATGCATCCAATCCTTCAGCGCTGTCAGGGATCTATCATCAGACAGAGGGTCGCAGCCCATAATACGATCCTCCCAAATTCTGATTTGCTTACCATTTCCAGGGATCCAATGAGCGTGATCATTGATAAGGGAGAAGGATTTTGCACAGAGCTTTTGAATAGGCGAGCCAGTGTTTGCTCTGGGATGGTCAAGACACCTTTTCCTCTGCCCACGGAAGAACTTTTTCCACAAGGCGATCTGAGCCCACCCCGGCTTTGGGGCTATAATCCTCCAGATCAATTTTGCACCCAACGCCAAGTTTTGCATGCTGATGTTCTTGAAGTTCAGTCCGCCTTCCAATCTGGGCATGGAGATTTTATTCCAGCTTAATAGAGGGATTTTCTTTTCGTTGGCTTTCCCGCCTTTCCAAAAGAATTTTCTGATATGATCCTCCATTTTCTTCATAATACCTGCAGGGGCTAGCATCACTGCAAATTGATAAATGGGGAGGCTGTTAAGGATAGCTTTTATTAGAACTGACTTACCTGCCAGATTAAGCCAGTTAAAGCCCCAGGAATGTATCTTAGACTCGAACTTTTCTAGCAGGGGCAACCAATCTCTGTTGACAGCGCGATGTAAAAAGATAGGGAGACCTAGATACTTGAAGGAGGACCAAGACGAGGAAGCCGCGAAACCAAAGCAACTGGAAATGGCCTGCAATGTGGAGGCAGGGGTATTCCAGCAGTAGATATGGCATTTGCCTTTGTTCAGCTTACTTCCTGATTCTTCACAGTAATCTTCAACCACTTCTTTGAAGCTTTTAGCTGAGGACACAGAAGCAACGCCCAGCAAGAGGGAGTCGTCCGCGAATAACGCGTGATTTATGTTGTTAACACCTCTCGCAATGTTCAGACCCAATAGATCTTGTTCCTGTTGCTTTTTGATCAGAAGAAAGCTGAGGACGGAAGCTTGAAGGACAAAGAGCAGGGGGGATAATGGACACCCTTGCCTCAAACCACGAGAGGCTTTGAAGAAATCTGAGGCCCTCCCATTCACCAGAGGGGCTATCCAGGGCTCACTGATACAGGCCTTAACCCAATTGACAAATTTGGAACCAAACCTGAATTTGTGCAGGACCTCAAATAGTTTCTCCTATAGTTGTTAGTAGCAATGCCTTGATTGATTTTCTGACTTGAAAACTTACTTTGACTATTAATAAAAACCAATGTTGCACTTATCACTTATCTATCACCATTATCACAATAATATCGCCAAATCAAAAGTTGGTGATAATATCAGCTTTAATTATCGAGATAATTTGCCCTTTTGAGCTTATCACGATAAAAAATTATTGCGAGACAAACCAAATTATTGTGTTGCTGTTTTAATTTATGGTGTAAGTCACTGGTTTTGGGTTTTCAATCTCATTTTGCAAATATTGCTAAGGGGGGTTGAGCTTTGAGGCTAGTGTGGCCATTCTTCATCAAGCAAACAGGGGGAAATATATAGTTATCATTGCCATAAATTAAGCATTTGTGGAGTGGGGATTGTTATAAACATAACAAATGATAATTAATTAATTAGTGAATAGATATGTCTTTTTGTAAAGACACATCCATTAATTAGTGAATATATATATATATATATATATATAGATACACCTAGCCTTTTATAACGGGAGCTATTGTAATATTCATCATTCAAATATTTGAAGGATGAATATTACAATAGCCCCTGTTATAGAAGGCTCGGTGTATGTATATATATATATATATATATACATACATTTGTGCGCTTCTTCTGGTATCAAAGTTCGTGGTTTCAAAACCCATGGTATTGGAAATATAGGATTAAAAAGGAAATAATAAGAAAAAGGAAGGAAGAGTAATTTTGATTTTACTGTTGGTGGTTTACAGGGCCATGGTATATTCTATCATATAGGAAAAAAAGAATTTACAGAGATAATTTCTTTTTTATAGTGGTAACTTTTTCAAAATAAAATAAAATTTTTAAAAAACAAGTTAATTTAGTAAGATAAAATTAATTAAAAGTTAGCATAGTTAGTACGGTAATTAAAAGTTAGTATATAGTATAGTTTTTTTGTTTGTTTGTATCTAGAGGAATCAACAACTAAGCTGGTCTCATTTTCACGAGCATTGCCAATTGAGCTGCTCCCCCTGGGGGATTTAGTATAAAGTATAGTTAATAACTAAAGTTAGTGTAGTAATAATTAATAATTAATAGTTAGTATATATTATTAATTAGTAGTTAACAATTAATATGCTTAATTAATATATTCAATTAATCTAATATGTTATAATAATATTAATATATAAATTAAGGCTTAAAAATATATATTAAAAAAATTAAAATAAAATTAAGTTAGTACTTAAATAAAGTCAATAGATTGAAAAATGCCGCCAACCACCAGGAGAATGACGATGAGCGAGCTTGGTAAGAAGTTGGCCCAGATGGATGAACGACATGATGCACTTGAGAAGGAATTAAGGGTCATAGTTAGAAGCATAGATCAATGAAAATCGCAATTTTATACAACATGATCAAGGAGAGCTGACAACATTGGTTGGAAAAAATCATGTTGAATTACAACAAAAATGCGCCTCACTAGAAAAGCTCCTACTTAGTTTTTCTTTGTCGCAAAAGACATCCAGTTTAGAACAAAATATTTTTGAAACCTCCAATTCACCTAACTTGCTTCACATACCGAACCCCCAACTGAATGTACCTCAGACTTTGCCTAATACTCCAATGCCTAACTTGCCTCACATACCTAACCCCTAACTAAATGTACCTCAGACTCTGCCTAATATTCCAAACCCATAGTTAAATATACCTTCTCATGGCATGATGATTTAGAGCCAATACCAACTATATTGCCAACCAATTTTTGCATATCCTCGAGCAAAACTGGAATTGTCAAAATTCAATAGGAACGAAAAACAAGGTGTGGCCTAGTTCATCAAAGTTGAATAATACTTCGATATCTATGGCATTTATATTGATGATGAAAAGATCGTATATGCATCCATGCAACTGGAAGGAGAACATGCAGTGGATAAATTTAGATATGCAATAAGTTGGAACAAATTTAAGGATGAATTCTTTAAATGATTTCATGGCATAAAAAAAGAGGACTTTTTTCACAGAACTCACCAGGTTGCAACAACAAGGAAATGTGGATGAATTCACATGTGAATGGGAAGCACTGCCTACGAGAGTACTTGGATTATTGATAGAACATTTGGTTTGATCTTATATTATTGAACTAAAACCACACATCCAGAACGAGTTGAAGCTACATGATATTACGATTTACAACTATGGAAGATGTATTTCATAAGGCACAAGCTGCAGAGAAGAAATCTTAAAGATCATTTACTGATATTTGATAAGACCTATTCATGATGATAGTTGGTTTTGTGGAGACAAATGAACATTGGGATAGAAATGCATGGCCCAAAAATCTTATAGATATGAAGCCGAAAAAGACTGACTCTTGTAGTAGCAACTTTGAGGGGGAAATGAAAAATAAGGAAAACAATTGCTGTAAATGTGGAAAAGGATGGGCGGAGTGCCATAAATGTGCAACTGACCACACATATATCACTGTAAAATTATAGATGGGAAGGAAGTTCACGTTGCCGTTGAAGAAGACTTGATAGACACTGATGAAGATGAAAAATCACCAAAAATGTCATTGGCATCTATCACTTGCATGACACAAACTCCTAAGGAAGATAACTCAAAGGAATTATTACAAGAAGTCACCTAACCCACTATAGTTCGATATACTTCACCTCATTTAAGAAGAGTATTATCCACAACAATTTGGGAATTACAGAAAAAAAGAAACTAAATATGCTAAAGCTCAAAGGAAGCCTAAAAGGAAAAGAAATCACAATATTAGTAGATTTTGGGAGCAGTCACAATTCCATGGATATTACTCTTGCAAGACAACTTAATCTCTTTGTGTACCTAGCCAAGGACCTCACTGTTAAGGTCGCTAATGGAAAAAAAATCAAGGAAGTAGGAAAATGTCACAAGGTTTCAATTCAAATACAAGAACTGGAGCTACTAACAACTCTCCACGCTCTACCACTTAAAGAAATGGATATCGTGTTAGGCGCAGAGTGGTTGATATAATTGGGAAGTTATACTACAAACCTTAAAGAACAATTCATGGAATTTAATTGGCAAGGTTGACACTATAAATTATATGATGTTGAAGCTTCCAGTCTCAGAAGAAGATGCAACAATATACAGGAACCTCATCAAAAACTCAAAGCGTGAACAATGTCAAAACCACATAAAAGCCATCCATAGAAACGTCCTCAACTAGAAAGAATACTATTTATTATGCTTTCAGGATAAACCATTTCTTAAGGAGGGTCACAATGTTATAAACATAACGAATGATAATTAATTAATCAATGAATAGACATGTCTTTTTGTAAAGATACATCCATTAGTGGAAAGGCACCCCTCGCCTTGGTGTTTATAATGGGGGTCTTGTTGTAATGTTCATCATTCAACTTTTTAATTCATGATATATATATATATATATATATATATATGTATATGTTTATTTCATATACATTTTTGTGCTTCAGGGATCTAGTCTAATCTACCATATCCATATTCCTAGGTATGTAAAAAAATTATGTCTTCATTGTATTAGTTTTCAAGATTTAATATAGGGTTTGCAATGTCCATTAGATATACCTCTTGCCCTTTTGAATGGGTGATTTAACATTTGTGTAGCTAGGGTATTTTAGTTGTAGCATTGCTTAAGTTTTTTGTGGGTTTGGATTCCAAATTTGCCCATTTTTTTGTCCCATAGGTTTATAAATTTAATTAGTGCTTTACACATTTCAAAATGCCAAAGCCATTGGATGAAATGTGGGAGTATGGTCTACCTTATGATGGTCATAATAGAATAAGGTTGAATTGCAAGTTATTTGGTAGGGAAATGTTTGGTAGAATCAACCATTTGATATACCACACCTTGCCAAAATCCTAGGGAATAAAGTGTAGATTTGTCCAACATCCACCCCATAAATTATTCACATTGCAAATCAATCCATTTTTGAAATGCGTAAGAAGAGAGATTAGTGGGAAGAAATGAGGCATGAGCTTGCAAATAGATCTGCAAGCATCTTAGGAGTTGGTGAAAGCCAATCCTTGTTCACATTCCACAATGCATGACTCCTCAACATCCTCACCTTTCTTTGTGCAAGCCTTCTCTTTGGTTGATGGAGAAAACAAAGGAGGAGGAGGTTGACAAGATTGTGGAAAGATGTTTTCTATGGGGTCACACACCATTCAACATTACTACGAATAACCGTTCCACCATTCCATGTTTGTAGTTGCTGCCTTTGTTGGTTTAGGGTACAAGGGCTCTTCTTATAATGACTGGAGAGGGCTGGGAAGACACTGGTTGCACAAAGAGATTGGCCAAGTTGAGGGAATCACGGGAAATCACAAGATGCATCATTAAGTCAAACAGTTGGACAAATGGGAAGGGTAGGTCCATTCTCAATTGTTGGTTAATTTTCCTAGGGAGACAATGTTTATCAAATCTATTGATCCATCTGCATATGTTAAAGAAGCATAGTTATTATGTGAGTTGTTGGATTACTTCATCTAAGAGATAGGTCTGTAGTATGTTGTCCAAGTCATTATAGACAATGCTGCTAATTATGTTGCTGCTACCAAGTTACTCATGGAGAGGTATCAAAGCTTATATTGGAGTCCTTGTCCCATCCATTGCATTGATTTGATGCCAAAAGACATGGGCAAAATTCCTTGGATCAAGGAAATTGTTGACTTAGCTAGAGCCTAGGAGTGTTCACAATTATATACATGTTTATGTTCATACTATCACGAGACAATTCATAGGGGGCAAGGAGTTGGTTCGTCTTGCTTTCATGTGTTTCACAACTAGCTTCAATTCTCTTCAATCTGTCCACAATTCCATGTTGGAGTTGCATAGATGTTTCTTTTAGAGGAGTGGAATGCTTGTGTCTAGAGCACTAAAATGAATGGGCAAGCCCTAACCCAACTTGTGGGACACAATCATATTTAGTGGATGGGTGTGGAGGAATTGTGTGCTATTAGTGAACGTTTGGTAAAGGTTCTTCACTTGGTAAGTTGGATGTGGATTTGTTGATGGATATGCAAGGAAGGCTTTTGCAAAAAAGGGTATCCCTTGCACCAATAAAAGCATAACCAAAACCCAAGGATTTCAACATTGTAATGATGAAGGGTGACTCAATTTGATTATAAGCCTTCTCAAAACCATTTTTGATGAAAATGGCATCTAAACCATAGGTTTGAGTCCACTCCAAACTTTCCCACATAGTTATGAGATTATCGAAAATATATTGGCCATATATGAAGTATGTCAACTTCGACTAATTAATCTTAGGGAGAATATGGTTGAGGCAAAGCGCTAGGGCTTTGGCTATAGTCTTATAACAAGTTCTCCCTTTGTAATTAATAAATCCTTGCGTAATGGTTGCACCCAAGATGCACTTCATAATTGCCTCTCTATAAACTTGTACTAATTAAGGTCTAACAAACTCCCATGCAACCTTGAGAACTCATATCCAAAGGCATCAAGTGTCTCATACAAAGAAACTTTTAAATCATCTAGGGAAAGGACTTGATCACATACCTGCTTTTGTTTGTTTGTAAGTTTAATTGGGACAATACCAATGCAACATTGCACGGTTGCCTCTTGTTCTATTGTCATACCTTGGGATTGAAACACCATTTTATAATGGGCTATAAACTCTTGCCGAATTAGCTCATGATGAGTTACCTAGCCATTTGTTGTCTTAAGAGCATCCATTTTTTCACTGGGTTCCTCTATTGCCAAAGCTTTAGTAGGCCTATCTCTTGTCGAAGCTAGTGCAACTGAGCACCTTTAATTTGATGAGTCTTGTCCATTCCCAAAATATTGCAAAGATTTGTTGATTGCACATGTTTCTCCTCATTCAAATGGTTAGGTTAAAGAGCTTTCCAAACTTCCTTAGATTCTTAGGTGGCTTGGTTTTGATTCTGTCAAATAACCACAATTTGCCACCTAGAGCCTAACTAAAAGGAAGCATTATGAGTAATAACATCTTCCCACCAAGTAATCCACCCATCATCCATGTGGGTAATAGGTAGAAGATTCTGGACAACTATGATATATGCAAAACAACCATGGCTTTGAAGATGAGAAACATTCATAATATAGCAAGTCCAACTCATGCACATTTTTTGGGCACCCTAAGAGTGACAATTGAGATAGGTTGGTGATTAGAGAGAGTAGTTGTGTCATTAAATCTCATTAGTTGACCCTTAGAAGAAACAAAATAAAATGAATTTTCACGAGCCCCTAGAAGAAACAATGGCAATGGAGAGTGCACCCTGTGAGTTCCCCCACCTTGTTGAGACAATTCAAAACTACTAAATCATTGGCTTGTTTGTGAAGCAACTTGAGTCTTCCCTCTGTGTCATGGTTAGCTTAGGGGACCATTTGGTGCTTGTGGGGATTGTGTAGGTGGGGCCACTTTTGGTTTGTGATCTCGTTTCTTAATGGGCAGTGCTAAATTCAATGGCTTGAACTTTGGTAGTGTAAACAAGGGTTTGGGAGATTGATATATTGGACAAGTTGATGAATCATCTTATTGCCAACCTAATTACACTAGTTAACACATTAAATGCCTCATTATTACACAACTTTCTAATGAGACTTTATTAGGTGCAAGTCCTCATTGACATGTCTAGGTGCTAATATGACCATTATTTGTAACACCCTCCTATAATGTTCATTTTTCATGCTTGTTCAAAATACAAAAGACAAAAGCTTTGGAAAAACAATATGTTTGCAATCCACAAGGTAATATCTTCAAAATAGTGACTAAAAGTGAACTATATTTGACAAGGTTGATGAAGTACAATTTACAACACCATCCTTTTGTTTGACCATTGACTCACTAGTTGGATGAGAGATAATGTTGGCTGAGTAGTCAATGTTTTCACCATTGACATAGAACTTGGTTTTAACACTGAAAGCACCTTCTCCACATCTTGGTGGTCAAATACTTCGAAATGTTATGTTTGCTTCTTTAAGGAAGCACCATCATTGTGCCAATAGGCGCGTTGTTGCCCACTGTGAGGGAGATGTCACGTAGCATGATATGATGTTATATTAGAACATAATTAAATAAATTTGGATTTATGTTTTTGAGTTAGAACTAGAAATATAAAAGATGGTTAATTTTGCTAAATGACAATAATAATACTCTTTGCTTAATTAGTTTGTAATAAGAAAAGCAATGAAAACTTAAATATGCTCACAAGTTACAAATGAAATTAGAAAAATGATTGTTTTTTATTAGTTGAGAATGAATAAAAAGATTGGACTCTATTCATAGTTGATTTCACTGAGTAGCGAGGTGCCTAGTATGAGGAAGATGTTGTCACATAACATTACGTGACAACAAAAAAATAAATAACTATGTGCATATGTCCATGACAACAAAAAAATAAAATAACTATGTATGTATGTACATATGTACATATGTACATACAACATTTAAAAAAATATACTAGCATAGATCCATATTAAACCTGAATCTATGAAGCATCAAGAGGGATCAAATTTCTCGAGGTGTAATATTTTTATTATTTAATATGAAGGAATTAATACATGCCATAGATTTAAATGAATAAAAATTTAGTCCTTAAGAAATTTGATCCCTCCGAGAGCTTGATAGATTTGGGTTTAAGATGGATCTATGCTGGTATTTTCTTTCCTTGAGAGTCTTCGACTTTACCACTTCATCTCTACCCTTTCTGAGGGTTGTATTCTTATCAATTGCAATAGATAATTCTTAATATACCCATTGTTTTCCTTCTCTTATTTGTCGATTTTGATGGTATATGATGATGGTATGCCATCATCTAGGACTTCATAGCTTGAGCTTTGTTTCACCTATCACTACTCTTCACTTAGGCATTATGGTTGAGTTTTTAGTGACGTTACAATCATCTTTTTGTTGAACCAAGCTGCATTTTCAACTTCTATCAACTGAAATAAACTCTATTCTTTCACGCCCATAATAACCATCTTTTTGCTATTCTTATCAATAAAAATCATAGTATTCACTGTAATTTTTCTTTATTTGGGGAGTATGCTTTATTATAATACTTATTGATATTATATTTTTCTTCAAACAAGGAACATACTATACATTTTTTAATCATTACATTCTTATTGCTCAGCTAAAGTAGGACGTTTCCTTTCCTATTGTTGAATTTCGCTATTTTGGTCAGTCTTCAAAATTTATATTTTAGCCCTTGTAATGTATAAAGAATTTGTACGACATGTTCATGTCATTTTGATTATTTAACCCTTGAAAGAATTATTGTAAGACATGTTCTTCATGTTGGATTTAAAAGAAAAAAATTGAAATTTGAATTTTGAAATTTTGGCTCCAAAATAGTCAAGTCGGCCCCAGTGAATAGACACACCCGAAGGCAGAACACTACATAAAGGCATTCAACCTCTTCCACAAAGGCACCATTCAATCTCACACAAGCAAAACAGTTCCTGGCATCTCGACGAATCTGAAGTGCAGGTCAAATCAGTGGTGCAAAACAAATCGATAGTGCAGGACGAATTGATAGTGAAGGACAAATTGGTAGTGCATGATGGATCTGTAGCGCAAGGCCAAAGTTGCATGGCTGAATTGTAGGGTCGAAGTTGCAAGGCCGAGTTGCGGGGCAACTTAAGGGCTTGACTTGAGGGATGTGGACCAGGTTTGACCATAAGTTTTGTTGGTCAGTTTGACCTCATAGTTGATTAGCTGCATTAGATGTATCTCTTATTGGACTGAAGAATTTCTCTAGGAAAAAGGTTGCTGGGGTTTTCCCCCAAGTGGGTTTTCCCAGGGTAAATCTTGTGTTCTCTTTGTGCATTGTGATCTCTACTGTCTTTGTGGTTTAGGGTTGAATTTCTAAAGTGTAATTGCTTAATGATAAACTGGAATTGTTAAAGGAGACATATATCATTAGAAGTAATTACCAATATTTCAGAAATATTGTGCTTGTATCTATTGCACTTGAAAACTCAACATGGTATTAGAGTTTTGGTGACGAAAAGGACATTGAGATCACTCTTGAGAAAAACCCTATATCTACAATCTATTTGCTTGTCTATGACTATGGGTTCCCATATGAAGGAAAAAAACAAATTAGAAGGAGCTACAAACTTTAGGGTTTGGAAAACAAAGATTGATCTTCTTCTTGAAAAGGAAGATCTATTGGGTGTTGTGAAAGGCAAGTTCGCTAAACCAAAAAAAATGAAGAGAAATTAAAATTTGAGAAAGATGATATTACAGCTAGAAGTATCATTGTAGATTTTGTTAGAAATCATTTGATCCCATATATTTCAAATCTCGACTTTTCAAAGAAAATGTATGATGCCCTAATTGGTTTGTATGCTATCAACAATATTGGTCAAGCAATGAATTTAAAGAATGAACTTCACGATCTTAGAATGACAAGGAATGATACTATAGCCTCAATTTCACAAGGATTTCTCAATTGAGAGATCAACTTCAAGCAATGGATGAAATCGTTCTCGAAAAAGAACTAGTAACTACAACACTCAATGGTTTACCTGAATCATGAGATTCATTTGCAGCAGGAATACGTGCCAGAAAAGATGTGCCAATGTTTGATGAACTATGGACTGTGTTTACTCAAGAAGACTCGAGACTCATATCAAGAGGAAAGATTCAAAGATATGAAAAAGGTAACTCTTAGGCATATGCAACATGTTTTAAGAAGGGTGGAGGAAGAAAGAAGTTTGGATTTCAAAGAAGAAATGAAGGAAGAAGAAATGAAGGAAGAAGACCTAAAGAAAGAAGACTTGCCCCTCAAGGAAAGAGAGATATGTCAAAAGTACAGTGCTATCAATGTTACAAACTTGGTCACTTTAGACGTGATTGTCCTGAAAAATCAAAAGATAAAAAGGGAAAAGGAAAACAACATGCCTCCGCAACAAAGTTTGAAGAACTTCAGAAAAGACCCAAGAATGAAGATCCAGGTAATAAATAATTCTTTTATTTCTTTGCTCTTATTGGTTCTGTTGCAAATAGTGAAGAATTGTGGCTAGTAGATAGTGGAGCCTCAAGGCACATGACGGGAGATAGAGACAACCTCACTATTTTGATGGAAAGAAGATTATCACAAAAGGTGGAACTTGGAGAGAACAACAATTATGCAGTCAAAGGCATTGGGAAGACATCCATTGAGCTGGAATCAGGTGATAATGTTCATCTTAGCAACATATTATATGTGCCAGGTTTGAAGAAGAATTTGGTCTCTATTTCATGCTTGGAAGATAAAGGAGATAGAGTAACATTTGTTGATGACAAAGTTCTTGTTTGGTCTAGAGACTCTAGTATATATTTTGCCAGAGTAATTGGAGTTCATGAAGGAAGGTTGTATAGACTTTTGAAACAACTTACTCAAGCACTTGTACATAATGATATTAATCCATGTGAGCTTTGGCATAGAAGATATGCTCACCTTCACTATAAAGCTTTGCCAGCCTTAAAGCAGATGGTTGCAGGTGTTCCAGATTTGCAGGAAGAACATGGAGTATGTAAAGGATGTGCGCTTGGAAAGAATGTTAAGAAGCCTTTTCCAAGCAATGAAGTAGATCCAAGGAAATTTTGGACCTAGTCCATTATGATGTATGTGGTCCAATGCCAGTGAAGTCTCTTGGAGGCTCTTTGTACTATGTAACCTTTATTGATGATTTCTCTCGCAAGACGTGGATCTACTTCATGAAGATAAAAGATGAAGTCTTTGACAAGTTCCAGGAATTCAAGGCTGAAGTCGAAAACTTGAAGGGAAAGAAGATCAAGATCTTGAGATCTGATAATGGAGGAGAATATACCTCCAAGGAGCTCATTGCCTTTTGTAAAGAAGCTAGGATTAAGAGGGAGTTGATAGTCCCTTACAATCCACAACAAAATGGAGTTGCTGAAAGAAAGAACAGAACTATTGAAGAATTTGTGAAGGCAATGATGCATTATCAAGACCTGCCTATGTTTCTATGGAGTGAATTAATGAGTGTGCCCAAGTCTAAACCTAAGAAATTAAAATAATTAAAGGGTATTAATCTAGCTGTTTGTGAAACTTCTAGAAGAAGACGGAGATTGAGTCCAAATGCTTTGAGCCATTGATTAGAATCTAATTTGGGCCATTGGTTCTCAAATGGAGGATTATAAGGACATCGATGGGCACTTTGAGAACACACCAAGTGGAGATCAGAAGATCGAATTTTTGAAGCACAACAATTGCCGGGGGAAGAAATTCGAAGTGATCTTTTGTAGTGAGGGGCAGGGATAGTTCTGGTCGGAGATTTCTCCTGATCCGGGAATACTCAACAAAGAAGGCAAAGAGAGATCCAACAGAGGCAACGCAGAGTCAGAGAAGTTGACGCAGGGCCATGCAGAGGTAGCGCAGAAGCCTAGAGGGTATCCGTAAATTTGCTGGAGATTCGATTTCCAGAGCTAGAAGCTGAGGTGTGAGACCGTGCGGGCAAAAGTCGAAGTCTCAGAAGCAAATCGATTGGCCGGGAGGAGTGACGCAGACCCTAATAATTGTGACGCAGGGCCTACGCAGTGATTGCGTAGAGATTGCGCAGAGGCAACCAAGGGCTGGCCATTCAGTGGCGGGATCAGCTAAGATCTCTAGTGATAGTGTGAGGTAATCTCATTTATCTCTCTGTCAGTGATATTCTCTATACTGGATAGCCTGGAAGGCATCTAGAGATTGTATTCAGAAATTATTACTGCATAACAATAAAAACCCTTAGTTGTTGCATTGGTTTTCCCGCATTGGGTTTTTTCGGGGACATTTGTCCAGAAATACCTGTGTAGATGTGTTGTATTTCTTTCTTGCTCAGTTTTAAATGTTGAAGGTTGTAGTAACTAGTTTCAGTGTTTACTGTAAAAAACAATACATAATTTTGTTCAGTAATTTAAACAAATAGAAGAAACTTAACCAGTTGCTGCAGTAGAAATTTGGGTTCTCCAAATTTTCACATGGTATCAGAGTTGCAGGTGAAACAAGAGAGCAGTGCCGGAAGAGCCTAGCGTTGAAGGAAGAAGGGAAGTCGATGTGCTGCATAAGCAACAAATCGAATCCCTAGAAGGAGTGCGCATTTTAGGCCAGGAGGGAAAATTTTAGTGGTAAATCTCTCTTTGAGTGAGTCGACAGAGAGGTAGGATTTCCAAATCGAAATTTTTCAGCGACAGAGGGAGCAACACAACAAAAGCTTCAGCGAAGAGGGGTTCCTGTTGTGATGCAGTTTTTTGCAGGCAATTGTTGGGTAGAAAGACGTCATAAGAAAGAAGAGACACTTGAGGGAATTTCTTCCTTAGAGAATTCCTAGCCAGGGAATTCGAATTCTCATTTGATGTGCAATAGCAGGAGAGAGGAGGTCTTTTGACTTTTTCGAGTGGCAGAAATGGCAGCCAGTGGGTTGAGAGATCAAGATGGTTGGATGGTGCATCCAACTATGTGATCTGGAAGGCAAGGATGTCATGCCTTCTGGATGAACATTTTCTCAAGACCTACATCGATAGTGTGGTAGTTGTGCCTGCGGATCCAGATCCGCTCAAAAAGTACAAGGGAGAGATGGAAAAGACAAAGAGAATGATCCTCGACATGAGTGAAGGATCATGTGGTCTGTCACATCGCTGGCAGAGGGACTGCCAAGGAGATGTGGGATGCATTGTTGACGCTGTATCAAGGATCTTTCGAGCAGTGGAAGATGTACTTAGAGCAGAAGATGAGGTCCACGCAGATGCAGAAGGGGGAACACATTGATCTGTTCCTTGCAAAGCTTCAGGAAACTCGAGATGAGCTAGCAACTGTGGGGCCTACACCTCAGTGTTCCGAGATGGTAAGATTGGCCCTCAAATTAGTTTCAAAGGAGTGGCAAGTATTTGTCTAGAGCATCTGGACTGGGAGGGAATGTAGGCAACTCTTAAGCAAGAGGAGTTGAGGAGAGACTTGCTCAAGTGTAAACTTGATGGAAGCAACAACAGTGGGTCGAATCCCAAGGAGGAGAAAGAGAATGCAACCCTCACATCCAAGGGACAACAGGAGCAACGTAGTCGGAAGGAGGACACCTTGAAGATTAAATGCTTCAAGTGTGGTGAATTCGGTCACTCGGCAACACAATGTCCTCTCAGGAAGAAGGACAAAGATGAGAAGCATGATCTGAAGGCTGCACTTGCGAAGATTGAGGAGGAGTTTGCCATGAACCAGATACCTCTAGGAAGGAGGTGGGGTGATCTAGAGTTGTAGTTTGGAAGGACTGTAGATTGGCAGGGTCATTGAGGAGCCCACCTCTTGGATCAATTCCTTGCTACGGGAGCCTAGATCAGAAGTAGCAGGATGGACTAGTGTCAGTTGGTGCAGAGGAGTGCCAGAGTGATAGTTGCAGTGGCTAAGAGCACCAGAGACTGAGCAACGTTAATCGAATTGGCAGCAGTGCAGTTGGCACAGAGCAGAGGTTAGTAGCATCGCAGAGGCTTCAGAGGATCAACGTAGAGACTAGCAACAGTCAAACTCCAACAATGAGATGCATCATACTGAACACTTATTCAGTAATTTGGGATGCTTTTTCGTTGTTGATGCAGTAGCAACAACAGTTGGAGAAGGCTGCAGTGCAGATGCAGTGTTGGCAGTGGCAGTGCTAGCAGCAGCACGAATGCAAAATTTGAGAGGCAGTTGCAGTACAGGTGCAATGTTGATAGTGGCAGTGACAACAACAGTACAGATGCAACATTTGCGCAGTAGTTGGTGGGCAGCAATATCGGACATCAACAACGCAGAGGGAGATGTTACAGAGAAGGGTGATGCTTCAACAAGTTGCATTACTAGAGCACATACCTCGCTAAGAGGGAGTGTTGATTTTTGGTAGCATTGGATGTGCTCTAAGCGTCAAAATTTGCAGGGAGGCTAGGACACATGCATTCTCCAATACTGATAAATCATTTTGGGAAATTCCACTCGGAGAAGGTTTTATTAAAATAATTAATTATTTTTAATGAGTGCCCAAGTCTAAACTTAGGAACTTAAAATAATTAAAGGGTATTAATCTAACTGTGGGTGAAACTTCTAGAAGAAGATGAAGATCGAGTCCAAATTATCTGAGCCACTGATTAGAATCTAATTTGGGCCGTTGTTTCTCAAATGGAGGATTATAAGGACATCAATGGGCACTTGGAGAACACATCGAGTGGAGATCAGAAGATCGAATTTCTGAAGCACAACAGTTGTTGGGGGAAGAAATTCGAAGTGATCTTTTGCAGTGAGGGGCAGAGATAGTTCCGATTGGAGATTTTTCCTAATCTGGAATACTCAACAGAGAAGGCAGAGAGAGATCCAACAGAGGCAACACAGAGTCAGAGAGGTTGACGCAGGGCCACGCAGAAGCCCATAGAGGATCCGTAAATTTGTTGGAGAATCGATTTCCAGAGCCAAAAGCCGGGGTGTGAGACCGGGAGGGCAGAAGTCGAAGTCTCAGAAGCAAATCGATCAGTCGGGAGGAGTGATGCAAACCCCAGTCTCTGTGACGCAAGGCTTACGTAGTGATTGTGTAGAGACTGCTAGGGGCTGGCCATTCAGTGGCTGGATCAGCTAGGATCTCCAGTGATCGTGTGAGGTAATCTCAGTTATATCTCTGTCAGTGATATTCTCAGTACTGGATAGCCAGGGAGGCATCTAGAGATTGTATTCAGAAATTACTACTGTGTAATAATAAAACCCTCAGCTGCTGCACTGGTTTTCCCACATTAGGTTTTTCCGGGGACATTTGTCCAAAAATACCTGTGTGTAGATGTGTTGTATTTCTTTCTTGCTCAATTTCTTGTTTCCGCATTTTTTTAAATGGTGAAGGTTGCAGTATATTAGTTTCGGTGTTTACTGTAGGAACAATAAATAATTTTGTTAATAATTTAAACAAATAGAAGAAACTTAATCAGTTGTTGCAATGGAAATTTGGGTTCTCCAAATTTTCACAAAGCATTGATTACAATTGTCTACATTCAAAATAGAAGCCCTCATCAAATTTTGGAAGACAAGACACTTGAAGAAGCCTTCACCGGGCAGGAACCTTAGGTTAGTCATATGAGAATATTTGGTTGTCCTATTTATATTCATGTACCAAAAGATAAGAGAAGGAAGTTAGAACCTTCAGGAAAGAAAGGAATATTCGTTGGATATAGTGAGTCATCAAAGGCCTATAGAATATATGTTCCAAGACAAAAACAGGTTGAAGTTAGTAGGGATGTGACCTTTGATGAGAATGTGGCCTATTGGAAATCCAAAGAAGTCCCTATGGACTTTGATGAGGACGAACAACATGAAGCTCCCAAGAAAGAAGAAGATTCTAGTCCATCAAATCCTTCAAAACATCATGTTGATCATAAAGAATATAGCCAGAAGGGCCTAACAATCCAGTGGACTTGATTGTTGTTCCTGAAATCAAGAAAAGGGCAGCATGGCTTAGATCTATCTTGCAGGAAGCAGAAGGACATGCAACACCACATGGCTCCTTCAGGGAAAGCAAGAGGCCAAAGAGGTATTCTGGCTATGCAACTTTGATGACGAATCTCATTTATGCTAAACCTTTCACTTTTGAAGAAGCAACTAGCCAACAAATTTGGAAGGAAGGGATGTTGGAAGAATAGCAATCAATTATGAAGAACGATGTATGGGAGATTGTGCTGACCTAAAGGAAAACCAATGATGTCCTCCAGATGGGTATACAATATCAAGCATGCGGTGGATGGAAGTATTGACAAATACAAGGCGAGATTTGTGGCTAGAGGGTTCTCCCAAAAAGCTGGAGAAGATTATGATAAGACTTTTGCTCTGGTTACCAAGTACACTACCATTAGATTTATTTCTTCTATTGCTTCCTCTATGGATTGGAACTTATATGAAATGAATGTAAGGGCTGCTTTTCGTAATGGCATAATTGAGGAAGAAGTGTATATTGAATAATTGAACGAACAACCATAAGGTTTTGAGGTCTATGGTAGAGAATCTCATGTTTGGAGGTTGAAGAAGGCCTGGTATGGACTTAAACAAGCACCGAGATCTTGGAATGCACGAATTGACAATTATTTGACAAGACCTGGTTTCTCCAAAAGTGATGTTGATCCAAACCTGTACTTCAAGGTTGAGAAGAATGAACCTGTGATCCTATTATTGTACATTGATGACTTATTTTTGACAGGTGTGGAGCATCTCATTATTCGAAGTAAGAGGGAGTTGGCCTTTGAATTTGATATGAAGGATCTTGGGTTGATGCACTATTGTTTGGGGCTAGAAGTTTGGCATAAGCCCATTGAAATCTTTTTTGGTCAAGGAAAATATATCATTAAGATCTTGCAGAAGTTTGGAATGATGGTCTGTAAGTCGATGCCAACTCCCATGGTTACAAATATGAGAAAGTTGAGAGACACCAATTCTAATTTGGTGGATCCATCCATGTACCGAAAGCTGATTTGCTCGCTGATGTATTTGGTTAATACTAGGCCAGGCATTTGCTTTGCAGTGAACACTTTGAGCTAGTTCCAGGTGGAACTGAGAATTGCAACAAAGCATATATTGAGATATTTGCGTGGTACGGTTGACAATGGTTTGAGATATTTCTCAAACAGTGACATACAACTACATGGCTATACAGATGCAGATTGGGCAGGGATTGTTGAAGACAAAAAGAGTACCCTCGGAGGTTGCTTTAGTTTGGGCTTTGCTATGATTTTGTGGATGAGCAGGAAGTAGACATCTGTCGCACTTAGTACTGTTGAGGGAGAATATATTGCAACTAGCTTGGTGAGTTGTGAAGCAATATGGCTTTGGAAGTTACTTGCAGGACTGTTTGATCATGTGGTCGAGCTGGCCGTGATATACTGTGACAATCAAAGCTGTGTGAAGCTAACAGAGAATCCAGTTTTTAGTGACTGGTCGAAGCACATTGAGATCAAGTACCACTTCATCTGTGACATGGTGCAGAAGGGAGCAGTGAAGCTCCAATATGTCTCCATTGATGACCAGATTGTTGATATTCTTACAAAGCCTCTGTCCTGAGCAAAGTTTGTATACTTCAGAGACAAGCTTGGACTTGTGGAGAATGCCTCTCTCATTGAGAGGGAGTATTGATGAGATAACATCGTGGACTGACATTCTCCCTGTGTCAAGTACTGTGACCTGCATTAGGGAGATTATCCCTGTGTCAAGTACATTGACCTGAATTAGGGAGAATGGTCCGATAGAGGACTGACATTCTTCCTATGTCATATATGACCCAAATTAGGAAGAATGGTCCTAGAGCATCATATTCATTTAGCTTTGAATCTGTTTGACCAGCGTTGACTTGGAGTTTTCTGGGATGCTTTGACCGAATTTTGACTGGCTGTTTGGATTCAATCTGAAGGAATCTTTGACTGATGCTTGACCAAATTTCTGGGTGGAAATTCTTCCATTGATTGAACTGTTTTGACCAGTGTTGACCGCAGGTCAACTGAGGCAGATTGACTGAAGTTGCAGGGCCGAAATTCGGCCTCTTTGACTGCAGTTGACCAGGAGCATCAGAGGCCGAAATTCAGCATGTTGGCCAGATTTGACTTGATGAACTGAAGTTTGACTCTCACCATTGACCAGATTTGACTTGGAAAAGTGGTATGGTTATTTTGACTTGATTGACTGGAAATTTAAATGTTCAAATTGATTGAATTGGAAAATTTCTTCTAAGAAAAGGTTGCTGGGTTTTTCCCAGGGTTGATTTTGTCTCTTGTGCATCTTTAATTTACTGTGATCTCTACTGCTCTATTATATTTATGGTTGAAATTTTCTGAAGTTGTATCATTGGAAGTAATTATCTGGCAGAAAATTGTGCTTGTCTTAATTGCACTCGAAAATAAACACTCTTCATTGCAACTTCATAAAATAATCCCTATATGCACTGCCATACACCTGTGCACACACACAAAGATCAAATCATTCGGTGGCTCTGGTCACGGTTCCAAATTTCAATCAACAGAGTGTAGTGGCTATTGTTATTCAATGTCTTGGCTGCTCCTATTTGTTTTTCTTCGTTTGACACTTCACTCTTCACTTGGTGGATATACTGTAGAGTGAATGACAGGGTCATGGTGGTTCGCTTCAAATTCTATATTACCATTCAAAACAGCATTGACTCCTTATCCCCAATGTCCATGTTAGCCCATACTGCTCTTTGCTTTATTAGTGCCTTTATTAAGTCCCTTTTCAATGGCTGGTGCATCCATTTTTTTTAATCTTTTGCCCATTGTGTGTGAGGAGTCCCTTGACACCTTATCTAGTCACAACTGCTCCTCAACTCCTTTACCTGCTTCCTCTCAACGTGGCTTCTTCTCTTAACTGTGGCTTTGATACCATGTGACTCGTGAGATTCACACACACAAGCGTGGACAGAAATACACACAATAACGAGAAAGAGTTGATTCATTTGTTTGTTAGATGATGCTTTGTCTTATGACATGGTAGGAGACAGGAGGAATATGCTATTCAACTAGAAAATACCGAACTACACTAATTAATACATTATAAATGCCTCATTATTACATAACTTTATTAATGAGATTTTATTAGACTTTATTATATGTAAGTCATACTTAACATCAGTATGTGCTAAATATGAAAAGACTGGAGATTGCAATTTTTACACGATAACCAACCCTAGCAGTGCTCCTCAACCATAGTTTTTTTTTTGGTAGGTAAGCACCCATGGGGGATTTGAACCATTGACCTATCGCAAGGAGTGCCTTAACAGTGCACCCATTCACCGTCAATCCAAAGCCCCATGGGCAAAAGGTGAGCGGGCTTGGCCCAGGAAACGAGTAACACCCATGACTAGTCAACGCCCTCTCTCAGGTTTGAGCACAAGACCTGACCGTCTTTACGAGTCCAACTTTACCAACCAGCTGCCTCCGCCAACCTTATTCCTCAACCATAGTTGTAATTACACTTTTCTTTATTGTGTCAATAAATTGAATGTCTCTCAATTTATTATCTCATTTTTGCAAGTTTTCTGGGCGTCATCTAGAGCTTAACATGATTAGCTTTCATGAGAAACTGAGTGCATGCATGTCTTTGTAAATATCTAACAACTTGCAGTTTTGTATCATACAGACAACTCTACAACACGTTTTTGATGGTGGATTTCAATGTAGTAAGTTTTGCCTTTCTACACATTTTCAAGTCATCTGAATCCTCAAGGGCAGTTATGAGTAGTTGGCTGAGGCCATGGTGGTCTGCACATAAGATCATCCACTTGGGCCAGAATAATTCCCAAAATGAAATCTGGGAACACATTACAGTGCATTTATATTTCTCTCTTGTTTAAATGCAGCTTTAACTCAATCTGTTCATCAGTACACTCATCATTTATGTATTTGTATGTGTCTCATTTATCCCCTAAGCTTCAACTCCCAGACTAATCACTAGATTCAATAGATAAGCAACTTTCTGCTGTATGTTCTTTTTTCTGCATGCCAATTCAGTATTCATTATCTGCTTTTGCATATATAGTGTATAACAAGTGGTCCATGGATCTGTATGCACCTTTACTTAGATGTTCAATTGGAGTTCTGAGACCATCTCTGTTTTCTTTATGTTTTGAGGTTTAAACCTCATATGGTTGGCATGTGCTGGCAGATACTCACAGTGAAGACTTTTCTTCTGCTTAATGATGTGCAATTGGTATTCTAGTAGCTCCAACCTCTGCCTATATTTAAAAGACTAATAGTATTCTATTCAGATGGTCTATTTTTCTTATTGAAAATAGAGACAATTGAATGTACTTTTGCAGGTACAGATTCTCAAAGTGACACACACCATTCTTGTATATAAAATCATTGAGGTATCTGTGATAATATTTAGCACAATCATATTTGGATTATACTCTGTTTTTTGTACATTTTGATTTGTAAATGTTAGCATGTTTAATCTTTATATTATTTATTAACCCTGGGTATCAAAGTAAGTTTTGTTTCAACTGCACCCAATTAATTTAAGTTTGCTATGTGTTGTTTGAAAATGCAAACATCTCGTTCTGATAAAATTTTAGGTTTAAGGAAGTTTGTTGTGCTGCACTTGGTATGGATTTATGGATTGCTTTGTTTGCTAGGCCTAACTTTTATATATTAATGTTCTTACATAGATAATTCAGAGATATATAAATGAGTCAGTGAGGTGTTGTATAGGTTGTGCCTTTGTTTTTAGTTAACACATTTCACTGATGCATGTTTGAAGTTTTTTTGTTGTAGATTTGTTAATGCATCTGGAGCATTTTTGTTCCCTGTTTATGGCCAAGCAGAGCTGCCTCAAGCCTTTAGCCGTGCTGCTGCTGTTAAAGGAACTATTTATGTAAGTATCAAGATGAATTACAAGATTCAAAATTATATTTGACTGAAGATACTTTTTATTTTAGGATAGGCCATGTTGATGTAATAATAGCACGATCTACTGTTTTTTCTTCTGTCCAGTTACATATCAATGCATATCGTTTTGTATTGTCATGTGGGTTTTTGTAGTAAATGGAAGTATGGCTTCAGGATCTGGTATGTTTGGACTAGTGTATTTGATGTTTGTTCTATGCGAAGATTTAAAGTGCTTATTTGAAGTTAGGAGCCCTCAGAGACTAGTAGACTTATAAATTTAATTGTCCATCCAATTACAGGGAACTCTAGTTTAAAGTGCTCTGTAGTGGTAGGTCTTGAGCACATGAGTTTTATATTGAGAAATACAGTAGTCTAAACATTTTACATTTTGAACCTTTTCTAGGCACATTTTTCCAACTAGTTTTGCGCAAAACCTGGCCAAAAAGTTAAAAGAATCCTTGGAATTGCAGATGTCAGTTGTTGTGATTGCACAATCTAGGTGCAATAGGCGTTTTCCAGTGCCCTGAATTCATATATTTATTAAAAAATGCAATTTAGGCATTGAAAAATCACAATTTCACCAACAATTACATAGCCCCAAAACAACCAAAACACTTAACCTTACTTAGGTCTTTCTTCTTATCTCCTTTTGAGTCAGATCCCTTGCTGGACCCTGCTCCTTTTCCACCTTTGGTGCTTTGCCATTGCTAGTGGTGCCATTGACCAAGCTGAGCCTAAGCTCCTCCCGATTGATTCACTCCATAGGCAATCCCATCCTGGAAGTGTGTCTTGCCCAGAAATCACTTGGATGAACATACTCCATTCCTTGGAAAACCCATTCGGTGCTATGCGCACTAGCTCGTCATCATTTGCTTGTCTCGTACTGCAGCCAACTCATCTCTGGCAAGTCAAACTTTGGTGAGATAGGAAGTCACATCTTCACCCTTATGTTGTTTGATGGTCCTCAACTTCTCTTTGAGAATCATCTTCTTGTTCTCTAAAGGATTCTGGTATAGTTTTACTGTGGTGCCTCACATTTGCTTCATTGTGTCTTTCTATGTGGTATGCAGAACAATATGGTGCTTGACTCCATCAAGGATAATCCTCTTTAATTTGGCATTTTCTTTCCTGTAGGTTGCCAACTGTTGTGGATCCATAGATACGAAAATAACATTCTCCGCACACTCCAACATTCACTCTACGAACTAGTTGTTTCAAACTACGATTTTCAAATGCCACTTCGTTTACCCTACATTTGTTAATTTTAGGTTATGTTCTATGCTTAGAGCAATTTATTTCAATTTTCACAGTTAGCTCCATATCTTTTCCAGATTAGCAATCACATCAGCATTAAAGTACATTCCTGATAGAACATAAACATAAATTGCAGAAGACAAGCCAAGACAAGAGGACACAAGATGTGGCGCTAGCCAGGGACAAACCCCAATGTGGGGAAACCCTTGATCAATTCTTCTTATATGTTCTTCAATAGTTCAGTAGAGAGAGAGAGAGATAGTACGTTTACAACAGAAGTCAATACTTTGACTTATCTAGATAAGAGCATAGATCATCTCTAAGAAGATGATACATGAGATCAGTTGAAGACATGCTGCTTCAACTAATTCTCCAAGTGAATCCTTCACCTATCGTTGTGCTGCATTTCGTCATCATGCTGCACCTCATCGCGCTGCACCATGCTGCACACATCATCACTATGCTGCATCTCATCACGCTTCATTAATCATGACTGTACCCATCATTGTACTGCATTATGTGCCATTGCTGCACTATGTTGCCATCCTGACCTATGTGTTGGCTGCACCTTGCTTGCTTGTTGTCCCTTGCTTGTTTGTTGTCCTTAGCATGCTTGTTGCATGCTAGTTGTCCCTTGCATGTTAGCTGTAACATTGCATGCTTGGTGTGTTTGTTGCTAAGTACCATACAATTGTCTCAATGTTAGTTAGCTGTGCCTTGCATGCTGCTCTCCTTCGGAGATAGATGCTCCGACAGTTCTGGCTATTCCCAGCAGTTCCGGCTGTTCCTGGCAGTTTCGGCTGTTCCCGGCAGTTTCCGCAGTTCCGACAGTCCCAGCAGTCCCGACAGTTCTGGCTTTCCGGCAGTTCCGACTTTTCAGACTTTTTCGACATTTTCGATTTTCCGGCAGTTCCAGCTTTTTCAGCTTTTCTGGCCTTTCCGGCATTTTCGCCTTTTTGGCTTTTCCAGCAGTTCCGGCTTTTCTAGATTTTCTAGCTTTTCTGGAAGTTACATCTTTTTCGGCTTTTTCGGCTTTTCTGGTAGTTTCGGCTTTTTCGGCATTTTCGGCTTTTCTGGTTTTCAGGCAGTTCTGACTTTCTGCCCTCTGGATCAGGGCAACATTATTCCTTAGGATCTCTCCTCCTACTAAAACCCAAAGACAAGTAGTGAGAGGAAGAGATCCCAAGTGTGTTGAAATGACTTGAAGGTCACCTCTATTTATACTAAAATGTTGAGCACATGTGGGGTTTATTTGGTTGTTGGTCGACTTTGACGAATTGTCTTATAACTCAAATAAATTCATAACTCCATGAATACTTATCGGAATCGGATGACCTTTAGATCAATCCTACACCTCTCGATGAGAGGGATCCAAGAAAAATATCAGTTGCCATAAATCAATGTTTTAAAACTCCGACTCCGACTCCGACTCCGACTCAGCTGAGGGTCGACTCCTACTCGGTATCGACTCGGCTGGCTCTATTTCAATGACTCGGTTGTTGTAAAAAATACGTTAAATATTTATTTTTTATAAAAACACATAATTTTAAAGATTTTCATTCATGTTTCCAAACACACAGCATTAGAAGATAGATAGAAGACAACATATGATCAAAGTAGGCTCATGAATATATCCATTATATCAAAATGGCACCCAATGCACTGTCTAATACATACACGATGATGATATAGAGATCAAAACAAAAACACATAACCAAGGAGGCTATAAATGGCCTCTACAACAAAAGTCTGTGACTAGTACTACTGGCTACTGCTAGAGTTGCCAACATCATCTGGCTCAGTGTTACTTGGGAGTGGGAGCGAAAACGGGAGCAGGAGCAACATTTTCAGAAGCTCCCGGTTTGGGAGCGAATCACGGAGGAGTTTGACAACCAATGTCACTAACATCAAGGTACATAGAGGGATTGGTGCCCTTGATTAAATACGAGTTCCATACCCTAATACATGACAAAATTCAATGGAAACATTGCAATACCCCAATCCTGAAATCCTGAAAAACTGATAAGTCTACTGGATTTTGAATGAAATCTAAAATTCTACTTTCTCCATATGAAATCCAATGAGGCCGGAACCACTCTCAAACATCCCGAGTCATTTCATGGTAATGTTAAAAATTTAAGTAAAAGGATGAAAATGAAGATTAAGGAGAATGTCACTTTTACTATAAGAATTTAACATTACCATGAAATTTGAATAGCATATCAATACTAAGAGAGGGGAATGGACCCCAAAGACCAAAAAACCAATTAATAAAACCATTTGGAGTCCCCCACACTCAGAAAAAACATAAAAAAAATAAAAAAATTGCGTTTTTGGTGTTTACTGGCTGTATGAAGTGACCCGGTCGAGTTGATACGGACTCGGCCGACCGAACTGGTTCGATGGCCGAGTCGCAAATTTTTTTACCGGCTCGGACCAACTCGACCGAGTCGGTTCTGCGCCGGCCGGCTTTTAAAACACTGCCATAAATAAGATGACCCACATGGAGTTTGACCTAGTTGCCAATTTTAACACTCCCTCTCAACTAGGGAGAACTCCATCCGTTGATACATATGTTCGACTGTACCATCTCTGCCATCAGTGCCCTGCACTGCTGATCTACTGAGCTTTGCTCTGCTTTGATCTGTTCTGTTGAACCATGAAGAAGAAGAATTGATCGAGAATGTCTCATACCATTCTCTATTGATGCAAAGTCAGTTTCATCTGAAGAGAGTGTGTCACATCACTCTCACTGACTCGAAGTCAGTTTTATTGATCCCAGATCAATATCACAAGAGAGTGTCTCAAACCACTCATACTTATCCTAGATTAGTTTCATTGATCCCAAATCAATGTCACAAGAGAGTGTCTCAAACCACTCATACTGATCCCAGATCAATGTCACAAGAGAGTCTCAAACCACTCATACTGATCCCAGATTAGTTTCATTGATCCCAGATCAATGGAGGTCATCTTAGCATAGGGAGTATGGTAGATACAGCGATGCGTCCATCGATAGTACTACTATGGTCCCTATCCTCATTTCCCTGGTCATTGATTAGATGAGAGGTACTCCCCATGAGTCCTAGATTGCATGGGTAGGATGCCTTGACAGGAGAACTAATCATCTTGTCCATAGGAGAACGAGTCATCCTGCCAGTGGATGCCATGGAGAACTAATCATCTAGCCCACAGGAGAACTAATCATCCTGTTCCACAGTTGCCATGGGAGAACTAATCATCCCGGCCCACAGAAGAACTAATCATCCTGTTTATAGCGCACCACCAGGGGAGGGTGAGTCGCCCTGTGGTCATATGTTGCTCCAGTAAGTACCCCAAGCCCCCCAGAGCTCCCAGAGCTCAATGCATGCCACATGCAGGACCCTTATAAGAAGGTCTCTCAACGACTCCAAGTCGTTCGGGAAAGTCACAGATTTGACCTTTTCCAGGGCTTTGACAAAATGTCTGCGACCTGTACATCAGTCTCAATGCGATGGAGCCTCCTCGTTCATCAACTTACCATATCACAGATAAGGCAGTGTCTGATGTCTATTTGTTGGAGCAATCATCGAATACGGGATTCCTCAATAATCGAATCCCCCCTGTGGTTGTTACAGAGAATCACAGTGGTATTCATCATGTGTACAAATAGCTCACTTAAGAGCTTTTGCAACCATGCAACTTCACACGAGATCATACTCGTAGCTATGTATTCGGTCTCGGTGGTGCTTATAGCAACCGACTTCTGCTTCCTGCTCATTAATGATATCAAAGCAGAATCCAAACAGAACCAACACTGAGAAGTGCTCTAGTGATCCTCCACATTGCCTGCCTAGTCAGCATTCGAATAATCATGCAGTTTCGTATTTCCGACACTGTATCTCAATCCATGAGAGATTGTGCCCCGAAGATATCTCAGAAGATTCTTGGCACCAATCCAATGAGGCTCAACCAAATATGAGCTCACCATGCTAACTGCAAAACATATGTCCAGACGGAAGTTCACCAAGAACATCAACGCGAATGAGTTTATGAAACTCAGAGGCATTTCCCAAATCTGGTTCGACATCACTACCATATAACTTCTAAAAGTTAAGATCCTCGAGGTAGTCACAGGGTTGCAGTTTATCATTCCACATCCGGAATCCAACTCCCTCTTACTTCTGCAAATGAGAGGGTCTGCACCTGTCAGAAATAGGTCGTCCTCATAAGGTGCCGGTATGAGAGGTTTATCATCCACAACTTTCGGGTAATGGTGTGGATCGGTTTCACTCCTAGTGAATCTCAGTTTCATCAGACAGCTATCAATCCTCTCATACTACGCCCGGGGTGTTTTGCTTCAAGCCATAGAGGGCTTTCTTCCACCTGTATACATGAGATTTCTGATCATGAGTCTCAAACTCCTCGGGTTGTTCCAAACCTGTGGGCTTGTTGCATGAGGGGAATGGTCCCCTTATAAGATTTTCCTTCGGTACATCTCAGACATGTACCTTCATGCTCTACTTGAATTCAGACATTCCTATCACCATTTGACTCACATTAGGTAGGGCCCCATAGGTTGACCTCCGGTGTTATAGATGCGATATGTCAATTGACATGATCCCCAATGGACCATCTTGCAACTTGATACAAATTGCCAGCCCTGAACCCATGAGAAAAAGCATCTTTGAAAATTATATTTTTTAACACGTACCTTTCCATCGATGAATGCCACCTTGAAACCTTTGACTTCCATTTCCGAGATGGACACTAGGTTCTTCTTGCGATCAGGTACATAAAGGAGATTCTATAAATGAATCGAGTTACCCTTATTCAATTGAGAGTTAACATTCCCTACACCTTTTCGAGATAGGTGGCATTGGCTCCAAGTATAATCCCATGATTGTTTCCATCTCTACCAAATTAGAGAGTGCACCCATGTATTCGATGAAGTGCCTTGAAGCACTACTATCTATAAGCCAGATTCCCAAAGAATCTGAAGGAGAGGGCCAATACAAGATAACGCTTCTTTATCTTATCAGAAACAACATTTGATTCTTCATACTTGGGGTTCCTTGCTTTCTATGAAGAGTGGCCATTTCCTTAATGACCTGCATTACCTGTCATTCCTTTGATCATTGAAGATGTCCCTGGAATGATTGTTATCATCATCAAGTGATGTGTCCCTGCCATTCGGACACTCCTTCGCATAATGGCCGAATTAGTTATCTGCCTTTCCTTCCACCCTGAAATCCGGTCTTCCAATGAAGTGATCTTTAGGTAGGCCATATTCCGCTGCGCCATTCTAATAATATTCCTTGCTTCAACTTCACCCTTGGTGAATTTGAAGAGCGATGAGGAATCCACTGATCCTTTTGTCCTTTCCCAAATGTCTTCGGTGATTGCTCTTTCACTCTTGCTTGGGCATTGTCTTCACCTCAGCTTTGATACCATGTTAATTTTAGGTATGTTTTATGCTTAGAGCAATTTATTTCAATTTTCATAGTTAGCTCCATATGTTTTCCAGATTAGCAATCACATCGGCACAAAAGTAAACTGCAGATAGAACATAAACATAAATCGCAGAAGACAAGCCAAGACAAGAGGACACAAGATGTAGCGCTAGCTAAGGACAAACCCCAATGTGGGGAAACCCTTGATCAATTCTTCTTGTATGTTCTTCAATAGTTCAGTAGAGAGAGAGAGAGATAGTATGTTTACAACAGAAGTCAACACTTTGACTTATCTAGATAAGAGCATAGATCATCTCTAAGAAGATGATACATGAGATCAGTTGAAGACATGCTGCTTCAACTAATTCAACAAAGTGAATCCTTCACCTATCGTTGTGCTGCATTTCGTCATCATGCTGCACCTCACCGCGCTGCACCATGCTGCACCCATCATCACTACGTTGCATCTCATCGCGCTTCATTAATCATGACTGTACCCATCACTGTACTGCATTATGTGCCATCCTGACCTATGTGTTGGCTGCACCTTGCTTGCTTGTTGTTGCATGCTAGTTGTCCCTTGCATGCTCGCTGTAACATTGCATGCTTGGTGTATTTGCTGCTGAGTACCATACAACTGTCCCAATGTTAGTTAGCTGTCCCTTGCATGCTGCTTTCCTTCGGAGACAGATGCTCTGAATGTTTCGGGAGTTCCTGGCAATGCTGGCAGTTCCGACAATTCGGAAGTCCTAGCAGTTCTGGCTTTTTCGGTAGTTTCGGCTTTTCCGACAGTTTCGACATTTCCAGCAGTTCCGGTTTTTCTAGCTTTTCTGGCTTTTCCGACAGTTTCGGCAGTTCTGGCTTTCTGCCCTCTGGATCAAGGCAACGTTATTCTTTAGGATCTCTCCTCCTACTAAAACCCAAAGACAAGTAGAGAGAGGAAGAGATCCCAAGTGTGTTGAAATGACTTGAAGGCCACCTCTATTTATACTAAAACGTTGAGCACATGTGGGGTTTATTTGGTTGCTGGCCGACCTTGATGAATTGTCTTATAACGCAAATAAATTCATAACTCCATGAATACTTATCAGACTTGGATGATCTTTAGATCAATCCTACACCTCTCGATGAGAGGGATCCAAGAAAAATATCAGCTGCCATAAATAAGACGACCCACATGGAGTTTGGCCTTAGTTGCCAATTTTAACAATATTGGAGGTTTGCAATTGCAATGTGATATTCTCATAGTCTACCTTCTCCATTTTTCCTAAAACTGATTTAATCAATGTGGCTCAAATAATTATTTCAGGTGAGGATGGTTTTTTCTTCAAGAGATGTGGATGTTGCACTATATTTTCCTATGTTGTTTGAGGAAATGGTATCGTCTTTGTTATCCCTACTCTCTCTAAGTTCGCCAACTTGAGCTTTGGATAATGTTCCTGTAGGAGAATAATCCAGCATGAAATTTTGCTTGCAACTTAGACTAATTTATTCTTGTATTAGTGTAGGAGCTTGAGGATTGGTAGATTTAGAAGTAGAATTGTGGGCATGTGGGGTTGGGGTTGGCGTTGAAAGAATGTTCAACCATGGGTCGGTAGCCATGGGAAAGTGAGATTGGGTTGACCTTTACACTCAACCATGCGTAGGATGGTTCGACCAATGTGTAGGAGTGGGTAGTGCTGACCACACACAGGGCGATAAGGTCAAGAAAGGTCAAGCCTACCATGTGTGGGAAAGTTGGCCATGTGTAGAGGAGAGAAGGAGATTGATCATTTATAGGGCGACAGGTTGGGAAAGGAAGGGATGACCACGTACATGGATGATCAACCACGTAGGATTGGTTGACTACATCCAAGTAGTGCTATCAGAATTGGATTGGAACCAGTTGAATCGGCTGGTTTGATCGTTTTGGGGCCCTAACTAGTCTAAACGGTGGCATAGAATAAAAAAGGTTGGTTCAATATGGAGTTGGCTGGTTCAGTATGAAACTACCCAGTTCAATATTGAACCAACCTTTTTTCACTCAACCAATTGATTTCGTACAATGCGACTATGGAACCTTGAAATGCAAATAAAAAAAAACCAACAATTTAAGAGTGGTGTGTAAACTAATATTCAACCCTAGGGCGCTATCAATGCTATGTAATTAATGGTAATGTTAAATTCTTAAAGTAAATGGTAATGTTAATTGTTTTAGGATGTTTGAGAGTGGTTCCACCCTGAATGGATTTCATATGGAGAAAGTAGAATATTAGGTCCCA
This sequence comes from Pinus tabuliformis, assembly GCA_031772625.1. Lineage (NCBI taxonomy): Eukaryota > Viridiplantae > Streptophyta > Pinopsida > Pinales > Pinaceae > Pinus > Pinus tabuliformis. The sequence goes on from CM062814.1 coordinate 823,552,012, forward strand.
CTCAAAATCCATCAGACTATCAAGATAATGGGTGGGATTGCAACATTTCCATTGGATTTTGTCATGTATGAGGGTTTGAAACTAGCATTTAATTAAGAGCACCATGCCCTCTGTGTACCTCGATGTTGGTGTTATTGAATGTTGAAATCCTCTGACCCTAATAAAAATGTACCCATCACTCAAACAAAATCTCAATTTGACATGTTGAACTTTTTCTATCTTATTTTAATGCTTATAGGTTGATTTTGATGATGAATCCCAATCTAGGAAATGATTTTGATGATATATAGGTATATATTGTAGCATCATTTTATTGGGACTTTAGAGGCCAACTAGAGCCTCCTTGCCTCTTTGTTGATTTTTTTGGTTCAAAGACGGATTGCACTTGGATTTATTTTGATTATATGCACCAATGTTGAGATAATCACGATCGAGATTAAATCAGTGAAGATCCAAATTCAGAATAAATCATAAAAATTGCGTAAAAATTGACAAAAAATCGACAAATATGAAAAAAACAATTTTTTTAATATCTAAAGCATCCACACCATAAAATAAATGCATTAACACATCAATATGAAAAGAGAACTAATATATAAGATGTGTAATATGTCTAGTGCTACATCACACATAACAGTGAATCATGTCTTGAATATTGAGTCCTAAGTCCCAACTCAACCTCAAAATATCAACAAAAAATATAATAATGTATCTCATATCATGAGGCATAATATCATATACAATGAAATGAACCAAGTAACTAGTACTACTGATTTCCTTTGCCCCTCTTGCAAGAAAATATAACAACTTTCCCTCTAGATGAAGAAGGCCCTGGGGCTAGCAGTGGACTCTGTTGTGCTCTAGAAGCTGAAGAACTAGGAGCTATAGGAGGTAGACCACGTCCTCTACTGGTGACCATGGTAGGTGGTGTCACCTCCTCCTCTTCTGCAGTTGCTACCCCCTCCACTACCTTCTGTAACCAATTAGGGGCCGACTCCATGATAGGCCTCTTAGCCGCAACCCTCCATGCAACAGTGGTGTCAATCCCATCCAATGAGATGGTGGTAGCCTAAGTGCAGGCGTAAGAGACAATCGTTCAAATCTGGAAACAATTTCTTCAAGTTCAGGCGGAATTTCTTCTTTGGATTTCTTGCGGAGTTTCAGTCATCTACCTCCAAAGTTATCTATTCTGCTAAATTAGCAGAACTGCTTAATTTAGCCGCAATAACAAGTGCTTCTACAAATCCTCTAAACATTGCACATCGCAATCGCAAGCTCACCGGGCAGGGTTCATTTACTCAAGAATGATGCGATGCTCGCGGGACTTCTACTAACACATGGTTTAATAACAGGGCCAACCCCCACTGTTGACTGTGCCGTAACGTGTTGAAAATGAAATCAATGGTTAAGAATGAGTGCGGCACTTCAACCCGATTAAGGAAATCCGTGCGACACTTCAACCCTGATTAAGGAATTCGTACTCTTTCAAACTGCACAGTTGCTAATACACGACGAAAAAAACTTATAAGTGCTCACCCAGAATTCTAATATTTCAAGCCAAACTGGAAATTCAACGATACACAGAGATACTACGGAGGGATGCAACACCTCCGGGATTGACCAATTTTACACAAAAATACATAGAGTTATATTTTCTGCAACTTAATCATATATGGCCAAAACAAGCCGAATCAGTCAAAATCCTTTTACAATCATTCAAAACTTACATAAATACTATTCCATCCTAACTATCAGATCCTTAAAACACTAGATCGAATTTGCCTAATCTTAAACAATATCTAATCTGGTCGATATTCTCCTCGAGAATCTCAACTGAATCAAAACTGCATGAATTAATTACAAAACTACTCAATCCCTAAATCCTATCTAGAAAGCTTGTAAATTGATAGCTAAAGGATCCCACTCCTTTGCTTGTAACTTTTTTTGTATTTTTGGAATAAGTTCGAAGCCTTTTGCCTTCAAGCCTCATGCTCCTGCATCAGACTCCTGAGGACAAAATTCTTCATGGGCTCTTGTCCATGAGCTCTTCTACAGAACTGCCCAACTTCTGTAGCATGGAATCTGTCATCCAAGTAGCTTCAACAATTGGTTGATCCTTCCATTTGACCAAATACTGAAAATACTCTTGTCCTCTTGTCTTCTTCAACAATTTCTTGTCCAAAATCCTCTCTGGCTTCAATTCCTTTGCTATAGGTAACTATTTTACCCAATCAATCTCTTGTTCTTCTTGATCCTTTGCTGTGTCATCTGCTTGTTCCTTTTCATACCTGTATAAGTCAGCAACATTAAAAATTGGAGATATTCCAATATCAAGGGGTAATTCAATTTCATATGCATTTGCAGAAAATATTTTCAAGACTCTGCATGGTCCAATTTTCTTAAACTTTAGTTTATTATACTCCCTTTTTGGAAATCTTTCCTTCCTCAGGTGTGTTAAAACCAAATCTCCAACCTCAAAAATAACTTCTCTTCTCTTAAAATTTGCTCTGCCGTTGTATTTGATGTTGCTGTCTTGTAGTTGCTGTTTTACCTGTTCATGTATTGCTTGAACTTCTGTAGCAAAATCTTCTCCTTTAGCACTTCTCCTTTCAGCTTTTCCCAAGTCTCTCAATTTAGACACTCCTCTTGGGTGCATTCCATAGATCATATGGAATGGACTTTGCCCTGTACTCCTGTTAGGAGAATCATTATATGCATATTCTGCCTGTGCCAATACTTGATCCCACTGTTTTGGATGTTGACCTGCAAGACTTCTCAAAAGATCACCTAAACTTCTATTTACAACTTCAGTCTGTCCATCAGTCTGAGGATGATAAGCAGAACTGAAACTCAATTTAGTTCAAAGCTTCTTCCATAATGTCTTCCAGAAATGTCTAACAAATCTGGTGTCTCTGTTTGAAACAATGCTCTTAGGTAACCCATGTAATCTTACAATCTCCTTAAAAAACAGATTAGCAATATGAGTAGCATCATTGGTTTTATAACATGGAATAAAATGTGCCATTTTTGAAAATCTGTCAACTACTACATAAATTGAATCATTTCCTCTTTGAGTTTTTGGTAAACCCGAAACAAAGTCCATACTTACCATATCCCAAGGCCTATTTGGAATAGGTAATGGAACATACAAACTTGTGTTTTGACTCCTTCCCTTTGCGTACTGACAGACTTTACAATTTTTCACGTACATTTCCACTTCAGACTTCATTTTCGGCCAAAAATAAAACCTGTTCAACTATTCATAAGTCTTGTCTGCACCAAAATGCCCACCAAGTCCTCCACTATGTTTCTCCTTGATCAAATTCTCCCTCATAGAACAACTTGGTATGCACAGTTGATTTCTTTTAAGCAACAGTCCCTCTTGCAGGAAATAATCCAGCGACTTGTTTCTGTCTAACAAAACATGATTTCTACAAGCTTCAAATGCCTCTTTAAAATCTAGATCTTTCTCATATAACTCTTTAAGGAAATCAAAACCCAACACTTGAATTTGACTTTCTTGAACAAAAATGTTTTTTCTACTTAAGGCATCTGCTACTTTGTTTGATTGACCAGTTATATGTTTTAATACAAAATTAAAACTTTGCAGGTATTCTACACATTTTGCATGTTTCTGATTAAGCTTTGGCTGTTGCATGATGTACTATAATGCGTGGTTATCTGAATACAGTATGAACTCCTTGGACATCAAGTAATGTCTCTACTTCTTCAAAGACTGCACCACTGCATAAAACTCTATCATAAGAAGAATATTTCTTCTTTGTCTCTTTCAGCTTTTTACTAAAATAAGCTACAGGTCTGTCCCCCTGACTCAAAATAGCGCCAATGGCTTCTCCACTGGCATCGCACTTCACTTGAAAAGGTTTATTAAAATCAGGTAAAATCAAAATAGGTTTCTCAGTAATCTTTCTCTTCAACAATTGGAAGTTCTTTTCTGCTTCAACAGTCCATTTAAATGGTTTCTGCTTCAGCAGTCCATTTAAATGGTTGTCTTTCCTTCTTTATTGTGTTAATAATTGAAGCATTAATCTTACTAAAATTCCTTATGAATTTCCTGTAAAAACTAGCAAGACTGTGAAAACTTCTTACCTCAAAGACACTTTTTGGTGAAGGCCACTCCATGATAGCCTTGATCTTCTCTGGATCCATCTTTAACCCCTCAACAGAAACAACGAAGCCCAAATACACTAACTCCTCCTTCATGAATGAACATTTCTTTAAATTTAACAGTAATTTTTCCTGTTGTAGCCTTTGTAAGACATAATTCAGATGGCTCACATGTTCCTCCTTAGATTTGCTGTAAACTAATATATCGCCCAGATATACTATTACAAATTTACCAATAAATTCCTTTAGAACTTCATTCATAAGTCTCATGAAGGTACTAGGGGCATTCGACAATCCAAAAGGCATTACCATCCACTCATATAATCCTTCATTGGTTTTAAAAGCAATTTTCCACTCATCTCCCCTTTTAATTTTGATTTGATGATAACCACTTTTTAAATCTTTGTAAAATATCTAGCTCCACTCAAATAATCCATCAAATCTTCGATTCTAGGTAAATGAAATCTGTACTTGATTTTTATCTTATTGATTGCTCGCGAGTCAGTGCACATTCTCCAGCCTCCATCTTTCTTTGGGCTCAACACTGTTGGCACTGCGCAAGGACTCAAACTCTCTCTAATGAGTCCCTTGTCTAACAGTTCCTGACCCTGTTTCCTGATCTCGTCATTCTCTATGGGAGTCATCTTGTAAGTGCTTTATTAGGTAGATTTGCTCTTGGAATCAAATCTATGTGATGACTGATTTTCCTAATGGGTGGTAACTCATCAGGCAAATCATCTACAATGATATCACAATAACTGTCCAACATCTCTTGAATTTCAATTGGTAAATCAGAAACTTTTGTGGAAGTAATTACTACCTTGGGTTTGCAAACCAACGCAAAACTTACCTCATCTTCTTCCATCTGTTGTAAGTACTCCTTTCCACTCAGCAAAAGGGTCTTTGAATCAGGTTTCTTCGATGTATCCTCTTCTTCTAGTGGCAACAATGTATGATTGACACCATCTTTGCTGAATTTGTATGTGTTCTTCTTTCCATCGTGCATAGCTCCTTTGTCATACTGCCATGGTCTACCCAACAATATATGACACACATCCATAGGCATCACATCGCACAGAATTTTGTCTCTGTATTTTCCCAACTGCATCTCCACTTCACATTGCTCATTCACTACCAATTGATATCCCTTATGAAGCCATGACACCTTATAAGGTGTTGGATGTTTCTTTGTTTTCAACTTCTCCACCACTTCTGTGGAGACCAAATTATCTGTACTACCACTGTCTATTATCATCTGACAACACTTACCTTGAACCTTGCACACAGTCCTGAACAAGGTTTTCCTTTGTGCTGGTTCAACAATTTCCTTAGCTGGTTTTAACAAAATTTTGTTGACCACCAAAGATTCCCTTCTCTGGTACATTCTCTTCGTCTATTACCTTTGTTGCTTCCTCTTCAGTTTTGCAACAATTGCATTCCTCTGATTCGTTCCTATTTTTTCTGGGCACTCATAAGCTTTGTGTCCTAGCTTGTTACATCTAACTTCTCTTCCTCTACCTCTCCCTCCTCTTCCTCTGGAAAAACTTCCTCTGCCACTTGCGTCACCTCCTGTGGGTGCATGTTGACTTGAGCTGCTGCTAGCTCCATCTCCAGGTGCTGTAGATATTCCTCTATCACCTTGTCTTCCCCTTCCTCGGAAAGTACCTCTATTTCTGGCAGACTGCTTCCTCATGAGTTTTTCTTCAACCTTCAGTACCATCTGATAAGCCTCTTCTATTGTTTTAGGAGACAATACACTTATCTCATCTTGAATGTCCATTCTAAGACCATTCACATATCTGGCAACCTTCTCATCTGTATCTTGGATTTGTCCTGCTCTTATACTCACTTTGTAGAATTCCTCTGTGTATTCCTTTACTGTCATAGACCTCTGTCTAAGATTTTGCATCTGTCTAAATAATGTTTGCTGATAGTCACTTGGCAGAAACTTACTTTTCAGTTTTGCCACCATCCTGTTCCAATTCTTAATTGGTTGTTTGCCAAGTCTTCTTCTTTCTGCCTGCACTCCATCCCACCAAAGTGTTGCATGTCCTTTCAGTTTCATGACAACAAACTTCACCTTCTTTCCTTCATCTGTTTCTTCATAATCGAAGAATTTCTCCATGTCATTTATCCAGTCTATCAATTCCTCAGGGCTTAAACTTCCTGTGTAGATTGAGACTTCAAGTCTAGGCTTGGATGTGGATCTCATTTCAGGAGTTACATCTGCAGGTTCTTCATCTTCTGCAGCTCCAGCTTCAGGTTCACTAACATCTCCAGCATCTGCATCTCTTCCCATTTCCACTGCTTCCAATCTAGCTTGCATTTGTTGCATAGCTTCCAACACTTCAGCATTTGCAACTGGTCGTCCTCTTCTTCGACCACCACCTCTTCCTCCAACTCTAAAAGCCATGTTGGATTTCTTTTTCTGATCCTTGAGATCCTGTTCAGTGTCAGTAGGCTGCTCTGATACCACAAATGGTGGCCTGGGTGCAGGCGTAAGAGACAATCGTTCAAATCCGGAAACAATTTCTTCAAGTTCAGGGAAATTTCTTCTTGGATTTCCTGCGGAGTCTCAGTCATCTACCTCCAAAGTTATCTATTCTGCTAAATTAGCAGAACTTCTTAATTTAGCCGCAATGACAAGTGCTTCTACAAATCCTCTAAACATCGCACATCACAATCGCAAGCTCACTGGCCAGGGTTCATTTACTCAAGAATGATGCGATGCGATATTATCGGCGATCCTCGTATCGCACATCGCATTTCGCAATTCCTCCAGGCCAGGGTCCTTTCACTTATGACCGATGCGATGCGAGATTCATCCAACGGTCAGCAGTCTTCAGTGATCCAACGGTCACTATGATATCGCACGGGAATCTGCGCGACAATTATCCGCCCTCATGGAGCCGATGAGGTTTATAAGTCCTCAATTTATAAAAGTTCGGGTCCGGTACTTAGATTAACGTCCGCTCATTTTAAAGCCCGATATCCATCGGATAACAGTGGCCATTAGATCCTACGGCTTGCAGGACTTCTACTAACACATGGTTTAATAATAGGGCCAACCCCCACTGTTGACTATGCCGTAAGGTGTTGAAAATGAAATCAACGGTTAAGAATGAGTGCGACACTTCAACCCCGATTAAGGAATCCGTACTCTTTCAAACCCTGCAGTTGCTAATACACGATGAAAGAACTTAAAAGCAATCACCCAGAATTCTAATATTTCAAGCCAAATTGGAAATTCAACGATACACAGAGATACTATGGAGGGATGCAACACCTATGGGATTGACCAATTTTACACAAAAATACACGGAGTTATATTTTTTGCAACATCATCATATATGGCCAAAACAAGCCGAATCAGTCAAAATCCTTTTACAATCATTCAGAGCTTACATAAATACTATTCCATCCTAACTATCAGATCCTTAAAACACTGGATCAAATTTTCCTAATCTTAAACAATATCTAATCTGGTTGATATTCTCCTCGAGAATCTCAACTGAATCAAAACTACATGAATCAATTACAAAACTACTCAATCCCTAAATCCTAGCTTAAATCCTATCTAGAAAGCTTGTAAATTGACAGCTAAAGGATCCCACTCCTTTGCTTGTAATTTTTTTTGTATTTTTGGAATAAGTTCGAAGCCTTTTGCCTTTCAAGCCTCATGCTCCTGCATCAGATGGCCTCCACATTAGGGGTCCTCTCAAGTTGCCTTACCCACAATCGGAGATTGTAGTAGACGTAGACCATGTCATTAAGGCATTGGGACTCCAACTTATACAAGGGTGATAAATTAATAAATTATAAATAATAAATTAATAATTATAAAAAATTTAAAATAATAAATTATATTGTTTATTATTTAATGAATTCAAAAGATTAATTGAATTTTTTTTTAACGTGTTGCGCTTCTTGGTGTGTATTTTTTCAAATACACTCAAGTTGTGCTCACATCTGGAGGAGCTACATGTTTGGCCGAGCACTTGAATGGAAAGCCTTTGGAGATTGGGTACTCTGCCACCATGGCTTCTCCACCATGCATCTACAACAAATAAGATAAACATAAGAAAAAAATTGAAATTTGAAAATTGAAGCAAAGTATGAAGAGACATTGAAATTTGAAACACACTAAAGCTTACTTGGAATTTTAGTCTTCCTATCCACAATAGCCATGTCAAAGCTAAATGTGCCACTTGCCATCTTGTATATCTCCATTTTTTTGGATATTTCTGCATGTTTTGTTGGAGATGGCACCATCTTCTGAACACAAGTGAAGAATCCATCCATGATCTCAACATCAAATAAGAAACCACATGAGTAAGAAAATGCGGGGTTCAAGTAGATCCCTACAACATGAATGGAATGATGGAGTGTATTGTTCCATTGCTCATCAATCACTTCCCGTATCAGTTGTTGTTTTTCAAACCTCACACCCCCTTTATCATTGTAATAGTTACAAATGGATTATTTGGCCCTATCCATGGCCTCATACAAGTAGCTCATTGTAGGCTTGTCTCCATCAACTATTCGAAGAACCTTTACCAAAGATTCAATAATGCTACACACCTCCTGCACTCCCGCCCAAAATCTTTCCTAGTATGAAACTAGCCTGGATATGGCCTCGCTCTCTCGTTTGCGTCTATATGAAAAAGCATGCCACTCCCTTGAAAGAAACATTCTCGTCACATCTCAGATAGAATTCAAGAGGATTAAAGAGATATGAAGCTAGTGGCAAACTGTGTAATGGCAGGGCACACCAACTCCTTGATGTTGGTGAATGTTCTCATCAAATAAAGCACAAATGCATGATTATATATAAATTTTGTAATGCTTTTTGATGATTCAACAATAACCTTGACAAAAGGAATTTTTCCTATGTCCTTCAACATCAAGTCAATGCAGTGTGCAACACAAGGTGTCCAAGGCTCCAAAATAAGTTAGGATGCCTCTCCATAAACATCCTGCTAGCAACAACATAATTTGCAGCATTGTCTGTTATGGCTTGGACAACATGTTGTGGACCCACATCCTAAATGAACACGTCCAACAAATCACATAGTAATCGTGCATCTTTGATATTTGCAGATGCATCAACAAATTTCATAAACATTGTCTCCTTGGGACAATTAACCAAGAAGTTAATAAGGGTTCTACCCTTTTGATTGGTCCAACCATCTGAGATCACAATGCATTTTGTATGTGCCCATGAGCCCCTAAACTCCTCCAATCTCTTAGTGCATCCAACCTTTTCATTATGAAGAATACTCCCTCTAAAGTGATCATAGGAAGAGGCTTTGTAATCTGAGCCAATAATAGCAATAACATCAATCGCGGGTTGAAAAAATGGATTGTTCCTGGCAATGCTAAAATGAACATCACATCAAAGAAGACACCTGCCCAACAACTTGTCAACTTCTGCCTTCTCCCTTTTTTTAAGAGTTGATGTGATAGATGGTTGTGCACCAGGTGTGGTTCTAGGAACGAAAAATGATGAGTTAGCTGTGGGGTTGACTGCAGACAGTGATGTTGAAGAAGAACTAGTACCACTCTCATGGTCACATCCCAATCCCACCATTCCACCCCCTGCCATTTGACTCTTCAAATCTGCCTTGGTCACTTTGGTTGTCTCTATTTCTTCCAATGATTTGGGGGCTTTACGGATGATTTCTAGATTTGTTTTTGTGCAAAGCCCTACTTCATGTCCAAGAATTTGTGCAAGGTGGTGTTTCAGTCGGTATACTCCCCCTTGTCATATGGTGCCCACATAACTTGCAAGTCAAATTTGATTTGTCAAACTCCCATCAGGGTCACCAAATTCCCACATAAGGTCCAATTTCCTTGGCATGTTTGTAACTTTGTTGAATCCTTGAGTTTTAATGTAAGATTGAAGTTTGAACCTAGGGCACAAGAAAAGTCGCAAGTTAAACAAATGAAATAAAAATTTAACATACAACATATTGAATTTTTGACAAAAAAACCCTCAACTCAATGCAACAATAATGGCTAAAAAAACACATTCAAACCCAAGCAAAAATCAAGGAAAAAAACTAGGGCACAAGAAGAATTTAAACAAATAAAACTAACAATCAATATTTTGCATTTTTGACAAAAAAAACCCTCTCCACTAAATGCAACAAAAATGAAAAAAAAATACGCTCAAATCCAAGCAAAAATCATGGAAAATATATGGGTGATTGGAACTCAAGGAAAAACAAGTAAAGCAAGTAAAAACAAAAAAGTAGGGCCAAATTTGATGCCCATACCTGAAAACCATGGCCTGCTGAAGAAACTTGGTCCAAACTTGAAATTATTTTGTTTGGGATGCTAAATTCCTTCACTTTTCTCCTTTCTTGCCCTTGTAGATGACTTCTCCTCCTCCTTAGTTCTCACCCTTGCCCTCTGTTTGCAAAATGAATAAAAAACCCAAAAAAGCCTTTAAAAACTTGCTGTTTCGTGGCCTGGAGATTTTTTTAGTTCAGATCACGATTTTTTCAACGCGAAAAAATCGCCAATTTAATAGCCATCACGAAAAAATCGTGATTTTATCACGATGTTCGCAACACTGATATGCACCCTTGCCTTATATATGAGAAACTTTGCATATTTGCGTATAATGGTGTATTCATATAGATACACATGAATATAAATGTTTTTTTTTTCAAAATTTGTATATTTATATATTTTTTCATCAACCTTTTTTGTTTTCAGTTCTGGTCTGGTTTCGGCTCTGTTCCCAGTTTTGGGGTTGACTAGTTCGATTCCAAGTTGACTAGTATCCAAGATAGGGTTGCGGTTAGGGCGATGTGGTCATGGGTAAGGGGTTAGGATTGATGGGGATAGACAAGGAATGTAGCTCACAACAACAGAGCCATGACCACACATGGGACCTTTCTTAATCATTATAAATAGAAGAGGCAGATGTGCATAAGGAATAGGTTCCAAGGTATGCGGAGGGCAACTTTCCCACTATAGAATAGTTGCAGGTTGGTAGGGATATGAGATTAGGAAACAATCAGCTCACTATTATAGACACTGATAATGTTAGTTTTATTGTATGAATGTCAGATATAGGGTTCAAGTGTATCAAAAAGCATGTGGACCTAGATCTGGAGAGAGCAAAAGCAGGTAGTGACTACCTTTTTGGATTAAAAGGAATCCACTCCCTCGGAATCTTGTTTGTAGAAATAGGTTTGTACCCACTTGAATTGGAAACAACAAGGAGGCTGATTTTGTGTAGAAAGAGTAGCTGAAATGGACAGCAAAAGCATACATGGTCAAATTAGCGAAGGAGTCTTTTAGATGAAGAAAAACACATGAGAGATATTGTGCAAAAATGTTTAGAAGGCTGTGACATAAGGGAGGAAGAATGCCCACTAGATAAAAAGGGGATGAAACATCACATACTGGCCTGCTACATGATGGACAAATGGAGGAAAAAGATGCACCGAGAACAAGAATTTATGATGGTAAAGTTGCCCATGTTGGATTCATAGTGAAGTGCAAAATGTGAGGACACTAGAGGAAAGTCACCGACTGCAATGTAGACATCTTGAATTCTTGAGAGAGGAGGAACAACTACAGACATGGACCTCATGAACTTAGCACGCTTGTCCAAAACGATCACAGAGACTGTCTGGGAGGAAGTCTTGGATGAGGCATTCAACCCCTGCTGGAACTCTGGACACTGCTGGTCTAGTGTGCTTCCTGTTTGCAGGCCAGAGGTCAATGTTTGCCTCCAGTGGTGGGTGGTGTTCACTTAGGGCTTGAGTGGGTCTCTCTTAGAAAGGGGAGGCCCTGGGTTCCAATCACGGGTGGTGTTCACTTAGTGCTCAAGTGGGTCTCTATGAGAAAAACTGGGTTCCAGGTTCCAGTCATATCATGAAGCATCCCTGGAGAGTTATAGAAAAGATGATAGTTGTGATTAGTAGTCATGATTGGTTTGGTCCTGGAAGACACTTTTGCATTATGCATTATTTAACAGGAAAGATATAAGAGACTGAGGTATGAGTTTCTGAAGGGTGCACGGCGATACTCACAATCTAGATGACAAGGGCTTATTGCTGTGCATTAATTTTCCCTCTGGTTTCTCATCAAATGCGTTATTTCAGGTTTATCTAGAGTATCAATGTTGACACCTAGTGTCACTATTGATAGTTATAGATTTATGTCTATGATAATGCAAGTTGGCTACATAATTTATTTATATTCCAAATACAAGCCATTGAAAGATAGAATGTCTGTTGGCTCTTTTTAGCTTGAGGATTATTTTGTTACAATTTCTTTTGCTACAGCTAGAAAATTAATTGAGGATGCCTTGGGCTCACCTCATGCATATTGGTGTATTAGCTTTCTTCTTAGTTGTTTTGGCCATATGCTGATAGTTAAGCTAAAATAATATTTCATATGCTTATACTAGCTTTTATATTTTATGCAATTTGTTTCTGAAAATATAACAGACCATCTTTTGTTTCATCCATTTTAAAAGTTGAAAAATCAACTTCTTACGGGACTTTCTGTTCACAGGTGCTTCGAATGCCATTGACTGCTTTGCTTATTGGTAAGGTATGACCATGGTTTCATGAAAATAGCTGTCACACTTATTTTCTCGTCTTTAATTTCCAAGTAGGCTAGTGTTTGATTCAAGCAGTTAGTTTTGCTCAAGTTTGAACGGTAAGGTTGAACTAGTGGTGTCAGATTTTTCTACTGCTCAGATAGCTTGAGAACATCGATAAATTTTTGCCTTCCAAGTCTACTTGAGTCTATATTTTCCTTCGTCACTGCATTATGCCATTTGAACATATGCCCTGATGTGGTTCTGCTTTAGAAAGATAGCTGTGGTGTTTATTCCATTAGAATTAACACGAAGTATGTCATTTTAGAAAATGATTTGAAAAGACATGAATTTAGGAGCAACCAGTTATATCATATTTCTATTCTACTCTTGAGAAACTTAAATTTGAGGTAGAAATGGGTGAAAGAATAAAACTTCAAAATACATTTGTTTTGGTTAAGAGTTCCTTCCCATTGTGCTATTTAAATCAGCGTCTCCTCTTACCCAAAGACAACAGAAACTGTTAGATTTCCATGAAGCTCTGCAACTACTTAGATGAATAACTGAAAACTGAAACTAGTTAACTTTCACCAAGATAACAACTTATATGCAGTGGAATAAAAACACAGATAAAAACACATCACACAAATTGACACACTTATTTTTCTCAGGAAACCCAACAGGGAAAACCTGCTTGTTTGATATGTCTATTTTATTGATTGTTCTTGGAGCAATTGAATCTATTACAAAGCAATCTGTCTCTCTTGAGAAAGCGTTCTGCTTCTCACACAAATCTCACCTGATACAATTGATATTGGCCTGCCTTGATCACTACTTGATCTCGGTTCCTGCACACAATTGATCCTATGCTGTCTCCGTTGCTCTGCAAACCCTGCTGTATTGCTTCAATTCTCTTCCTCCTTCCTTGTGCGCTTGAGCCCCTTATTCCTTGCGCTGATCTCATATTTCCTAGCGCACTCCAGGCCCTATTTTCTAGTGCACTTGTGCCCTATTTCATAGTGCACAGCAGCCTCCTATTCTTTAGGATCCCAACTCCTCTCTGCTGCACACATCCAGCTCCTAAATCGTAGCGCACTTGTGGCTCCTGTTTCTTAGGACACAATTCCTGCGCTCCACAAACAAGACTCTTTCACAAACTCGTGAGCTGCTTTGTCTCACAACCTTGAGCACAAAACAATTGTAATTTACTTGTGCCTTCATCCTCTCTTTATAAGTGAACTTTGATCCATGCAAGGAGGCCCAACTTAATTTAAAACTCGAGCTTCAATAGCGAGTTAACTGAGAGTGTTACTCGCTCTCCTTTCAATCATCCCTGAGCTGTTAACTCGTGCTCTCTCCAATCAACACTGGAGATCTAACTCGCTCTTCCTTGAATCAAGACTGAAGACTAACTCGCTCTAACTTAACTGCTAACTGCCACCTCGTTTTGTAGTCAAACTGGTGAAGACTCCACTTAACTGAAGCTCCAACCCTACACACGCTAACATGATGATTATTCTAGTAACCGGGAAATAACTTAACTGAAGTCTAACTGATCAGGACAACTCGAGGTCTTTACTGGCTAAGGCACAAGCCAAAAGACCTTGCTCATTACATTTTCAACAAAAACTAATTCAGCAGCTATAAATGTGCTACTATGAGATTTTAGAACTTGTTGACCTAAAGTCTATATTTTGCTCTGCAGATTGTTACAGTTCGTTATGTCTGTCATTATTATTTGTTCTTAATCAGAATTCACTCTTGTACTGTGCTGTGTAGGAAAATGGAACGTATAAGGGGATACAGATAGCATCTGGTCAATATTTGTTCAGTGATAAGCTGGTTGTCAATGCTTCCGTTGCTCTTCCAGCTGCATTGTCTTCTTCATTGGCTGAATTAAGGATTGGAGAAACTGAGTCAAGAGATGTGCAAGAATCAGAGTCATCAAGTGCATCTGTGGCAGTTGCTCCCAATAGTTCTTTAAGAATACAAGAAATGCCATGTCCCATCACACGGGATCCTTTCAAGATATCTTGCAAAGTAGCCAGAACTGTATGCATCACAAATCAGTCTCTAAAGGCAGAGTTTTCAACTCTAATGGTGATCTTCCCACCTAGATGTAAGAATTGTATATCTCACTCATGTGCCATTTTCCCCTGTAGGTCCTTTTGTATCCCAAATGCATTTCTCATATTTGATTGTGTTCTTTGAGTCAGTTACTTCTGTTTTCGTTTTTCCCCAAGTGTTATGTTCACACATAATTACTTTTTTAATGAGATTGATTGAAAAGATTGATGAAATTATGCCTGAGGTACCATATTCTTTGTTTGATACATCAAAAACAAGAGAGAGTATATAGCCCTCAAATGGAATTATTTTAAATTCTCAAAGACAGACACCACCTAAAACCTGTGCCCTATTTTTTAAGTCTCATAATGATTCATTTTTTCAACAAAAAGTGAAAATTTTCAAATCTATTCTGTCACACTTATCAGGTCTGAAACCTGAGAATTCTGATTGTCAGATTGGCAGATGTCAACCCCAAAACTAGGCATTCTTCCCCCAAAACTGCTACCATGAAACCTACCTGGGATACCAAAAAGCGATCTGGTAACATCCGACTATCAACCCAATCCTAATTACCAAAAGGATCTAAAAATTCAAATGCTTGATAGATCATGGGCCGACTAGGCCATTTTACTTATGTTATCTTTCCCCCATTGGTTGGCCCCATTACTAACATCACAAAGACACTTCTGATGTTCTTCTTCTGGTATTGGACGACCCTTGTCCTTTGCATGGTGCCAATAATTTTGAATTGCATCTCATTTACATTCACAATAAGCCTCTGCAAGTAACCACCCACCTTCTCCATCTCCACCAGCTGGCTTAAAATTCTCATCTGCTCCTTGTTCATTGTCAATTCATGCAAGTCCCACTTGGTTTGAATCAACTTGTGATTCATATCACCAATTGCTTCACACATGATCATGTTCTCAGACAATGGCAATCAAAATTCTCTTGCCACTGTGCCTCATGTTTCTGCCACTATAAACACATTCCTCCTATTTCTTAAGATGCCTACACCCTCCCTTGCTAACTTTGCCTTCAGTCACCTGATTGGCACCTGTTTTTGATCTCCTCCTATGACTTGAAAACATTTCCATGCCCATCCTCCTACCCATGTAAAGTCATTGATTTCCATTATTGTAGAAATGCTCTCTATCTTAACTCTCAATCTTGTCTTTGCAACTTGTTTATACTTTCAGTCTTACTAGTAATTGCCAACTGCAACCTTTCAGGCCATTTTATCCACCACCCTATTAAGGGCTCTCCTTGGTCTTCAAACGTGGCTTCTATGAAAAATGAATTGAGGTCTGCCCCCTTTTCACATAAATTATGCAGGGTTAAGGTTGATGGGCAACAATGAACCTTCTACATTTAGAAGCATGGTGATTTTCAAAATTTTCTAAGGTGGAGCCCCTGTACTAAGGATATGATATTGGATTTGATTCGGTGGCATGATCTGGAATGTGTTTGAGGTTTGGAGACAACAAGTATTCCTTGTAAGAATCAAGCTATAGCACTGGATGTGTTTGTCTTGTTTTTGTAGCTATAAAGGTGCTAATACATATGCAAGCATAGACATGAGAAACAATAGAGAGTGAAGACGTTGACCTAAATTACAGGATATGTTCCCCCCCCCCCCCCCCCCCCAAAGTGTCACATATTTAACGTGTCAGACACGACATGAGCATGAGAAGTGTCAGACATGTGTTTGGCACATGTTGGACACATGCCCTAGTTGTGTCCTGAAATTCAGACATATCAGGTGAAAAGCGGCTTGTGGCTTCTTAAAATCGATTTTTTCCCTCAGTCTCCTGCATTTCAGTTACAGGTTTGGAGCTCTCAGAGGTTTTGGAGTACAACTAATGGCGATTAAGCAGTGTTAGAAGGGATTCGAAGGGCTGGAAAGTGGATTTGTCCAGGCCCTACCAATGCTATGTAATTAATGGAATTAACATTCTCCTTTATCTTTTGTTTTCATCCTTTTCTCCTTTGTCTTTCATTTTCAACGTTCTCCTCTATCTTTCATTTTCATCCATTTCTCCTTTATCATTCATTTTAGACATTCTCCTTTATCTTTCATTTGCTTCCAAGCTCATTGAATTTCATATGGAGAAAGAAGAACTTTATATCCCGCTCAAAATTCAGCTGACTCAACTTTTTTCAGGATTTTAGGATTTGAGGAATTGCAATGTTTTTATTTGATTGTCATGTATGAGGGCATGGAACTAGCATTTAAGCAAGAGCACCAAGCCCTCTATATACCTCGATGTTGGTGCCAGTGATTGTTGATCTATTCTGTCATGACCCTAGTAAAAATGTACCCATCACCATAGTTTTAAAAACTGGAATTGGGTTTTGAACCAGCCCACCTATCTAACCGGGATTTGAATCGTAAATGAATCAGATTTGAAAAAAATACATAAAATAATTATTTTTTAATGAAAATATAATTTTTGAGTTTCCAAACCATTGTTATAAACCATTAGAGACAAAATATGCGAAGTTTGTTCTTCTATATACCATGTAATGGTGAATATATCAAAATGTCACCAAACACAATACATATCAACAACAAAATACATAATTAATGAGGCTCTAAATGGCCTCTAGAGTCCAAAAAACAATGCTACAAACTACTATACCATTGGCCTCCTACAAATCACTAATCGACATGATCACTCATCAAAGTCATCACTAATTCACCATTGCTAGAAATGGGTGTTGGAAAATATGGAGACTTGTAGATTAGAACTTATTTTCCTCATCATGATAATTTTAAATTATTTGTGATGTTAGTTGATTCTTTATTACTTCATTAGTTCTGTTCGTCAAGCAATTATAAAAAGATCACAAAGAGACAAAGTACACGAGATATAGGCTCCAAGCCAAGGCAAAACCCCTCCAAGGGGAAAACCCAAAAAAATGTCTCTCTTCTTCTTTATAATCTTCTTACAAAAGAGACTTCCAAGACCCAAAGACCAAAGCTAACAAACCCTTTAAGCCCCAAGCTAGCCCCTAGCAAGATCTTCCTTGAGGCAACTTCCAGATCTTTGATAGTGCTTCCTTGATGCTGCAACTTTGGCCCTTGCAACAGAATTTCAGCCTCCTGCAACTGCTTTAGAATTTTGGCCTCCTGCAATTGGTAGCTTCACAAACCCTAGTGAGATCAGAAAAAAGATTCCTTGGCAAACTTCAAGTTCTTCTCCTCCTCTTCATCCTCCCAACTACTCTTCTTATTCACCATTGCAGATCGAACTTGCTTGAGATGAGTGTCCAAATGAGGTTGAGCTCCTTTGTATTTATAGCTTCCTTGAGGGGTCAAATAGTCCTTCTTTAGGCCAACTTGATCTTGCTCTTGGGCTTATCCATCGTTTTTTCTTGACAAAATAAATATTTCTCTTCATTACAATGAGTCCAAATGGGACTATGACACATGACCAATATTATTCTTTATCCTAAAAAGACCTAGAAAACTATGTTGCATGAAACTTCTAGGAACCCGACGTTTCGGGTCGTAGCCGTACCCGATACTCTGAAACATTGCTGAAACTCAACCATCATGTAATCATCTATGAGAGTTAATATAGACTTGGTTTTCCTTCTAAAGTTATTCCCTTTTTACTTGTAAGATAATGTGTTATTCACTTGCAACATTGACGTTTCATTTGGCGTTTTCACTGACGTTTCCATTTTTGGGAGGTGATGTGTCTAAACCTACTCATTTCGGAAACTCTGAAACGTTTCGGTGTTTCGTGCAACTTAGCTAGAAGACCTAAAAGCACGAAGAACATGTTTTTGACTCAAGCTTGAGTATGAAATCCATATTCCAAAAATATAAATATATTTTCTTTTTCTTTCTTTCTTTGTAAAGAATATACAATGTCATGATTAGAATTACATCATAATGAAGACCGAACCTAGTTACAATTTTCAACAATGGGATCATCAATAAGAGCTAAATAAATCTCATATGGCTCAAAGTATTTAGACTCCGGTTCCTCAAACTTATAATATGGTAGAAATTGAATAAGCTTAAAATGCCTAACCAATGATTTTGGTTTGAGTGAAGGGTTCATCTCCTCAACCTTATAATATGGTAGGAAAAACTTAACATGCCTAACCAATTATTTTGGTTTGAGTGAAGGGTACATTTTTGTTAAGGCCATGGCAGAGGAGTTCAACAATCAATACCACCAAGGTCAAGGTACATAAAGGGCTTCATGCTCTTGAATCTTGATTAAATGCCAATCCCATACCATCATACGTGACAAAATTCAATGAAAATGTTGCAATCCTACCAATCCTAAAATCCTAGTAACTGTTAAAGTCCACTAAATTTTGAGTGGGATACGGAATTTTGAAGTTCCACGGTTGGAACCACTCTCAAACATCTTGGCCAAGGGGAGCTGTTTTGGAAAGGAAACATCCCCTAGTTTCCACCAAAACCACCTGAAAAGTGCCATTGTGGGTCCCAGACTCCCCTCCACATGTGAGATCTGACCAGTCTGGTTTGGTCAGGTCAGTACCAGTTAGGTACCAACTGGTCCCCAACCCGATTTTTCTACTGGGTCATTAGCTGAAGGTTGGTGAGTGGTCGGTTCGACTGGTTAACTATTCAAAGGTTACTTGTTCAAACCGGCTGGTTATTAAAAATATGCCCATCACTCAAACGAAAACTCGATTTGACATGTCAAGCATTTTATCTTATTTTATTGGTAATATTGATGATGAGGATCCCAATATAGTCAATGATTTTAATGATATGTAGTTATTTGTTGTAGCATGATTTTTTTTGGACTCTAAAGGCCATATAGAGCCTCTTTGTTGATGTATTTTTGGTTCAGAGATGGATTTTTAATCGGTGCTATTTTGGTTATATGCACTATTTGTATGATTGAATTTGTATCATAATCATGTAAAAATGTAAATGTTTTAGTGTCTAAATTCTAAAGAGATTTGAATCTTTGTCTATAGTTCATTTTTCTGTTTAATAATTCACTAATTTGTTATATATTTATAAAACAAGTCCTCAGTTCTGACTGGCTGGTCTGAATGGTTTTGGGGCCATATCGTTCTCACCTGTTTTGTGGCTGTACTAGTCTGGTTCAGGGTTTCAAACTGGAAATGGCTGGTTACGTATTGGAACGCTGGTTTTGTATGGAACTAGCCTTAATGTATCAAATCAGCTGGTTCTGTATGTGTGGCTAGGGACCCTCAAAACTCAATTTAAAAAAAAAGCAATAAAATAGTTAAAATGAAGCACAAAACGAGCCATTTCTGTCACGAGTCTTCACTTCCACAACTTGTACTTGCATGCTTGTCTCAGCACTTATATAAGTGGATGACTATCTCTAATTCCAACTTATATGAGCACACAGTGGAATTATGAGGGAGATAATCAAGAGAATATTGTTCTTTCAAACTGTAGGAAAATAAAAACAAATTGTCAGTTGATTAAAGAATTAGCCTAGGATTAACTCTTTACAGATGTGGATGAGTAAATAGCTGATCTCTATAGTAGATGATCATTGATGTCCAAAGATTGACTAAACCCTATCTATGTCTCATCAATTCGTCTCTGCTTAGAGGAAGTTGTCCCTAATTTGTACTTTTTCCAGATATATTTCCTGTCCAATGAAGTATATAACAGTTCATTGGCTTATATAGCAGCGGGTCTTCTGACAGTGTAATCAGAAAATTTATGAAAGTGGATTTCTTGATGCAGACGTGGAGAACGTTGTTGTGAAGAAGAGGTCTGGAATGGAAATTGATTTGATATCCTACAGAACAAGACCTACTGGCTCTTGCATTTGAGGGTGTGCGAGTTTTGGTGTAGCAAATATTTCTTTATTAGGCTGTGTTACTATAGTAAGACTCCTTTGTTGTGCATATTGACCTGTATGGTATTTGTTGTAGCTGCATGAGCTGACTGAAAATGCAAATTTATATATCTAGTAATCGTTTTTCAGCCAATATATCTTGTTGTACCTGTCATTGAGATCTTATTGATATGGAAGGCATTGTGATCTTATTGAGATGGAGTCTCAAGAAGCAAGTCACAACTGTCCATTGGAGTGGCAGTGCATTCTATTGCGTTGATGAAAAGCTTGATGGCAAATGTAACAGAACACATTCTGTTAATAACTGTTGTTTTTTAGGTGCGTTGTTGAGCTAGCTAAGGTTGTTTCTATGTCGATGTGGCATAGGCAATTGTAGAGTATCAACTAATAGTTGATATACCAAATCCTTTTACTGCCATTATCTATGGTAGGTTGAGTGGATTTGTCTTTTACCTGGCACAGTTGTGTGTAAAAAGAGTCTCCTTGTAGTTGGAATATTGCATAGCAAATACCAAGCGAGGATCATATGTGATGGGATTTAAAAGTACAATTTCATCCTTTCCCTCCATCTCTAGCTACTCCTCTGTGACTCAAGTCTTTGGTTGAATGGAATGTTGCTTGATGCATTCTTTGTTTGAGTGACCATGTATCCTATAACATAGAAAAATTACTTTTACGGTTTACCCTGGGGCGAAGCTTCTTGTACTTGCTTTGCTAGTTTTCCTTCCATTCTCTGTAGAAGTGGCATAAGTAGAACATGAAGACTTGGACAAAGACATTCTTTTGTTGGAGTTGCTAACCTGAAGCCACCTTTTGGATCTTGGTCTCCATTTGAATACAATTTGAATGCTTGCTCCAATATTGTTATGTTAAGAAGGTCCATTTCCTTTCTAAATCTATCTGCCAAGAAACTTAACTGAAGAGTCACATCTGAATCTGAAATTTGTAACTTGATGGACAACTTCATAAATCGATTGATATACTGTTGAATTATTTGTCCATTGAATAATCTGAGGTGCAACCACCTTGTCATTCTTCTTTTTCTATTGTAGAGATAAAATAACCCATGGATAAAATAATTAATGCATTGGTAGTTGGAAAGTGCTGAATATGGGATTCACTGGCTGTGTGCTTGATCTTGCGTTTGAGCTGTAGCAACCATTACTTTTTGCTTATCTGTCATTCTGTTGTGTCTAGAATGAAGACTTGTGGCTTTGAAGCCGTACACTGAACTTTTCTCCATTTAGTATGTCGTTGAAATGAGTGAGGCTTATTGTGGTATCCAATTTGAATGTTGCCTGTTTGAATAGAATTGCTGTTGGAATATTTTTCAGTTCTTGGAGCCATTTGTTGAAGTTGTTGCCCTAGGAATTCCTGTTGTTGCCCCATTAATTGCTGGAATATTATCATCACCACACATTAGCTTGGCCTGGAACTCATGTGCTATCTGATATCAGAACATGGTTTTCCATGCCGTGCATTAGCTTGGACTGGAATTCTTATACTTGTTGATGCTGGTTCATTGTATCCTGCATCAAACTGGCTTGGAAGTCTTGTGATTGTTGACACAACTCTTGGGCCAGAAGTGTGATTAGACTGGGAGTTTTCTGAACGTCTGGATATTGATTCTGAGAGACTTGCACCAGAGAAAATTAAATTGCTCTTTGAAAATCTTTCCTCCCTTTTTGTTTTCATTTTTGTTACATGAATAAATAGCTCCCTTCTACAAAGGAAAATCACTTTATAGGTGGCCCTTGCCCTGCTAATTATTGTTTGTGTTCTGTCCTGCCATCGAATGCAGTGATCCATGGGGATGTGTCCCCTAGGATGGGGGATGCACCCCCATGTTTCCCACACTCCGGGGATGGGGGGAATGCCTGGGGAAACATTTCCCCACATCTGCCTCTAGGGGAAACTCCAAGAAATGTTTCAGCAGTGTGGGGGACGTGTTCCCCAAAACAGGGATGTTTGAGTGTACCCACTCCCCTAGAAGCGAGATGCCTAAGCGCATCCCCCAGGTTTTGTTGTCTAACAACCCATGAAGATAGCAAAAAAAGGGATAATGCTTTGAGGAGTCCAGGACTTTGGTAATTAATGATAATATTAAAATCATAACATTACCAATAATTGTTTTGGGACGTCTGAGAGTGGTTCCAAGCTCATCAGACTTCATATGGAGAAAGTAGAATTCAATATCCCATTTAGGATTCAGCAGACTTAACAGTTTTCAGGATTTCGGGATTGGCAAGATTGTAGCATTCCCACTGGATTACACAGTGATGAATTTGCATGGGATGAATTGTTATTGCTGGGATTTTATTATTATTATTTTTATATTCTATAATTTTATAGGGACCCTGATATTCCCGTGCCCCCCTGAATTTTCCTAAAATTTGGGAGTGCTCCCCCACGAACCCCATGTGCATCTCCCCACTCCTGTTCCCCTGTCCCAGGAACTTAGTGGAACCTAGGTTGAATGTCACTGCACATTGGATTGGCAGGTCATTTAGAGGTCAAAGAAGTAGGGTGACCGGCAGCCCAAAGAGGCAGTGAATGGGATTAATTTATTAAGCTAGATAGTGGGACATTGGTGTTGTGGCTGCATAATGAGTTTGAAAATGATGCGGAAAATGCTGAGAGGGATCCACAAATGAAAACATCGAAGGCAGCATGCTTGAGAGTGCCACGGTAATTGAAATGGAGTGACAATGTTCCAAAGATGCAAGGATGTCAAATGACCTTGTATTGTTGCACATGAAGGGAACCAAGAAAACAATGAAGCGAAGGTTTGTGCTGAAGGTTGTAGCAAAGAACCAGAGAGGCAGTTAGAATACAATGCACAGTGGAAGATGTTAACCAGTGAATGGATCTGCTGCATGCAAGAAAGAGATGACATAGGAGGGATAGACTTCATTATAAAATATGCAACTGTGTATGGAGTCCACGGGGAATGGAAAAAGATCATTGAATGTAGGAGCGAAAGAGAGGCTGTTGGAGCCATTGGAGGTGTTCTTATAGTTAAAACAAATTTGAAAGAATGGCCCTTGACAACCTGTGATAATTTTGAACAGGGCAAATGAACAGACTCCAGAGTATCAATTGACTCTGTGCAGAGATATTTTCTAAAGATAATCCAACCGGTGGTAAGGATTTGGTCGCAGAGATGGACTCTGAAAAGGTGCAGGGTGAGAAGAGAAACAAGACTCTGATACCAAACCATTACAAGTGGGTAGCTGGCTTTGATACCAATTGATATGATATCATAGAAGAAGCATGAAAAAGTGAGTAGACTCTATAGTGTATGTTTCTTCAAAACTGTCACTTTTTCTTATTTTACCGAGAGGACATATTTGTAGAACTAGCCTAGGATTAACTTCTCTCGCATGAGGAGGGCCAAAAATAGCTTCTGTCAACAATAGATAGTAATTAATGTCCAAAGATAGACTAAACCCTATTTATGTCTCAAGCAGTTGTGTTTTGGGCCTTTTGAATCCCATATTCTGCTATTGTGATACTATTAATTCAGCACTAATCCTGCAACGTGATCATGGCAAGACAATTTTTTATGGATAAGATAAAGCTGGACCTTGCCGATGATCTTCCCTATCCCCTTCTCCAGCTTTATCTGGATTTCTGTGTGCAGCCCCATCAAATTTCAGTGCCACCATCATTCTGTGGTCAAGTAGCATGTGAGAACCTTAGTAGGGCAATCATTCATTAACTTCTTTTTAACAAGACTCATCTTTTTGCCCCCGATTTTATCATCTTCTCATACGTTTGGTTTTTGTTTATAAATTTTGTAATGCATTTCTTTATATGAGTATTTTGTTTTTCGAAGTTTATGTGTATTCATTTTCTAATGTTCAATTTTATGCCTGGTTTCTAGTGGCATGAATATTAATTAATTTGTTTTATTATTTTAAATAAAGATTATAATATAGAAGTCATTATTTTTGTCTGTAATTTAATTGTACGACATTTCAACACTGCCATTTTCCTCTATATGCTTGTCTTATAGCTATGCAATTTACTTCTGAAGTTTTCATTTATGAACTGTTAATATCACACATCATAATTTTATAAAATTCCTTTCCAGAATTTTCTCAAAATTTCACAGTATTTTCTGAGTTAGAGGTCTTTTCTTGGCTCATAGTTTTATCAAACATTTCATATGCAAGCTGCTGTAGGTGTAAGTTCGTTTGTCTAGTTTGAATTTACAAGTACAGTGGCACAATTGGAATACCAGGGCTTGAACCCAAACTCAATCAACAGCTGGAATATCACATACCATTGTGCATAACAAAAAAATCACTGATATCTATTAATGCAGCCCATTATCAATACATTCCAGTACTGACATATAACTCAGAAATATTGTCGAACACATATATATTTTCCTTGGCTGAGGTAGAGGCTCCTTAATCATTGGTTCAGTTCTCTTTTTCTGAGCAAGACTTGGCCAGATTTGATCTTGGGAACTTGGCTCTTCATAGTTTTCTCTTCAACATGAAAAGTTGAGATAGAAAATACCAAATAAGACAATAAAATCAACTGATAACACTTCTCTACCTCAATGTCTCTTGCAAACCATCTTCTCCCTTGAATCCCAATGGTGAAGTCTGTGTGATTCCACTCGTTGAACCAGTGAAGGTGTATACTTTCAGCACCAAAACTAGTGATGGTGGCTAAGGTTTCCCAAACCCTAACCTTCTTCTCCCAAACTATAAAATAGCTCTTTTTCTTAAGATGCAAGTGAAAGAATGAGGAAAGCCTTTTCACTTTTTCTCTTTTATAAACCTGTGGCCTTTTTTGTCTCCGTTTTACTTTTTTAACTTTTATAGTCACTTTATAATATTTTCACTTTATAAAATTAAAGTGACTTTTCACTTGCCTAGAAGTGTCATTCTTTTCATCCCTTAGAATTTTATAATCTGTTCCTAAGTGAATCAAGTCCCCTTACTAAATTTTCCCCGCCTTAGGCTATGGGAACCATGCTAGGCTAGCAGACTCCGTCATACGCTTCCTAAGTGGTCGGGTACATTACATCAGTGCAATGACTGAATCACAATCTCATAGAATTGTGTATGGAAAAGGTAAGTTGATTAATTATGCAATAGAATTGGAGCTGTGGCATATGTCCATGTTGGAATGCCTGGAGTCTAAGTCACCTATGTCCTGATTTCTCAAGTTTTTTGCTTTGCAGCTATACTTAGCAAACAACAAACAGCTATCCGAGCTCTTCAACTGGGCAGTAATACATCAGCATGCCCACGAGCAATGTAAGTCATTTTGTTAATTAATTTATTGGTGTTAGCCATACTCTGCAATAAAATTCAATATAGGATACTGCCTCCTGGTAGTTTATGTTATTACAAAGATCAGCAGTTCACATTCCAACAAGTCAGCAAATGTGAAATGGATGAAAATAAAGTAATATTTATGAATGAATTAATACATTTACCATGAACCCAGATGATTTGGAAGTATTTGTGCCCTTCTGGTGGAATTTATATATCCAGCTGGATCAGGTGGTCCCATATAATGTGTAATATAAATCTTTTTATTTTGTTTTGGGTCCATTTCCTTGTCTTCTGTCTTGAGCAATGCTGTCTGAACTCTATGCTTCTATTCTCATTTTGATATCCAATTATTGCACATTTTTCTCCTTGTTTGTTTGCGTTTTCACGTTTTCAACTTATTTGTACTTCTAAGCATTTTTGACAGACAAGCTTGTGATGCACAAATATTACTACCTCTGTATCTTTGTTTCATTTTTTAGCATTACTCCATTTTAGTTGGATTTTCTAGTGTTTAGCAACCTGCAACCTCCCGTATGTTCTTCTTATTGGCAAATTCTAAATTAAATTTACACCTATAAGATGAATGCATTTCCTTTTCACATTTTTTTGGCAGGAAAACTTGATTTCCTTAAACAAGCCTTATCAGGAGGCAGATATGAAGTAACACAAAATATTATTTTTGGAGAACAGGCTTCTATGCGAAGTTTTCATACTGAAATGACCGTTCTTTATCTTGACCCGTATTAATCAGGATATAGCTTCCTTGCTTGTTATTGGTAATAATAAATATATAACAATTTCTCTGATTGAGTTTATTTGGTATATCCTTGTTTAATGTTCCCCTTACATAAAAAAGGTAAGTTAAGATTTGTGACTTCTAGTAATGACTATTTAAAGAATACAGATCCTCTGAATAAATAAATCTGAGTAACAGAAACAGTGAAGCACAAAAGAAAAATCCAGATTGCCAGGTCATGTTATTCAAGCCTAAGAGCTTAGAAGATTGAAGATCTCTTCCTCATCATTAATGCATATCACTGCTGATTTCACCTAAAGTGTTCATAGGATTTCATTGAGCATATCCTGTATGAAAGTATGAATTTTTTTCTTCTTGAGGCAGGATGCTTTTAACATCTTACAATTTGGTGCAGACCATTCGGCAAACTGGCCTTGTTCTCTGCCATCTTGCACAGTGCTTCGTTCATTTAGTCTTCTGATTCATTCGAGCTTAGCTTGACTCCATGATTTTCTAGCTCCAGCCTCCAAGATGGTCTTCCAATCTTTCTTGCCTTTCCTTGAATCATATATTCTGTTCTTTGTGCCCTCCGAACAGCCTTGTTCTTGCTATCTTTGTAGTGACTTTAAATCTTGGTGTTCTTCTCCAAATCTGTGAACAGGTATTTCACATCCTGACACCGTTCAGACATTACGGCCCTGAATAAGATTATCGGTAGGGACAGAAGTTGCATTATGCATCTTAAAACACTTTCATTCTTAACTAATAAATTAAAAATTCCTGCATACTGGACTCATTATTTAATCAACTAAAATCTTAATCTTTAAACTTTTAAAGTTTATATGATATATTTTGTTATAATATAATAATATAACTATGCTATATAAATTATTATAATAGAATCTATTTTCATAGTTGTAAATGAGCACGTAGTCAAATAAGAAATCCTTTGCAAAATCACTGAATTCGAGGAATTTAAAAATTTAAATATAATTAATATTGCGATATTTATCAATAGTAACTTTTTTCAAATGCTAGTGTGTTGCAACCAACTTGTCACACTTGGATTCAATGAGCCATTTGGCATAGAGTCAACTCTGACTGTACCCCGATTCGACGTAGGGTGTCTCAGAAAATTTAAAATACATATACAAAATTTAATTTAAAATTTATATATATCCATGCAGAACACTGGAAACATGAACAACTAGACACTAGATATGCAAGTTTGCTGATAACTGTTCCATGTAATGATGCAAATAGGTGAAATCACTCTAGAGTCTAGAGTCTTTCTGATAGACTGGGACATAATGGGCGACTCCAATCTGAATGGGTACAAAAATCTGCAAATGCCTCTTCAATCTGCTTGCCAATGCATAGACAACTAGGTTGCATGAAACTCGGAAACAGGTGTGGGTTTCAGAAATGGGAAGGCCGTGAAAACATATCTCCAAACTGGATGTTGGGGGAAACACAGTAATTAAAAATACGCTACATATATATTAATTTTATTTTCTCTTCCATCAAATATTACGTTATCTTGCAAGAAATTAAGAATGTACATATAACACTTTATAAGGAAACCCACAGATGAACATTAACCATTAGGCAAATCCAAAGCCAGCCATTATAGATGAGGCTGCACATGCAAAGCCAGGTGCCGAAGCCTAGTAAGTACCCATCTCATGATCATCTTCCCCTTCATCATCAAAAATCTCACAAGATGTCCATTTGGAATTTAGATCATGGATTGGCAGAGGAGGTTCATGAAACATGGAAACATGTATGGGTTTCAGAAATGGGAATGCTATGGGAACATGATCCCCAAACAGGTGTGTAAAAAATACACATATATTAAATTTTTTTAGGTAAAATAATACGTTATCTTGCAAGAAATTAAGAATGATACACAATAATTAATAAGGAAACCCATAGATGAGCATTAATCATTCAGCAAATCCAAAGCCAGCCATTATAGATGAGGCTGCCCATCCAAAACCATGTGCCAAAGCCTAATAAATATCCATCTCATGATCATCTTCCCCTTCGTCATAAAAAATATCACAAGATGTCCATTCGGAATTTAAATCATGGATTGGTACAGGAGGTTCCAATTCCAGATCCGCCTTCATCACCATCAAGATTAAGAGTAGGAAGAGAGGGTTTCAAGTCCAAGGATTCACTGTCCACATCCTAGTTTTCATAGTTTTAAAAAACGGCCGTTTCGAAACGGAAACGGCTGAGTTGGTCCGTTCCATTGCCCTCCAGAGTGACTCGGTACAAAAAACGGCTCGGTTGGCTGACTCGGCCAACTCGGTCGTTTCCTATACTGACTCGGCCGAGTCACAAACAGTGGCCTGTAACCCACTAAAACAGCGATTTAACATTATTTTAATGAAATTTTAAGGGGTTTGCTGATTGGTTTGGACTTCAAGGTGTTTTATGAGTTAGTTAAATGTTATTTGGGGTCCATTTCCCCCTCCCAAACCCATTTAACACACTCAAATGCTCTCTACTATTGATATGTTATTCAAATTTCATGGTAATGTTAAATTCTTAAAGTAAAAGTGACATTCTCCTTAATCTTCATTTTCATCCTTTTAAATTTTTAACATTACCATGAAATGACTTAGGGTGTTTGAGAGTGGTTTCGGCCTCATTGGATTTCATATGGAGAAAGTAGAATTTTAGATTTCATTCAAAATCCAGCAGACTTATCAGTTTTTTAGGATTTCAGGATTGGAGGATTGCAATGTTTCCATTGAATTTTGTCATGTATTAGGGTATGGAACTTGTATTTAATCAAGAGCACCAATCCCTCTATGTACCTTGATGTTAGTGACATTGGTTGTCGAACTCCTCTGGGATTCTCTCCCAAACCAGGTGCTTCTGAAAATGTCGCTCTCGCTCCTGTTTTCGCTCCTGCTCCCAAGTAACACAAAGAAGAGAAACCGTTTGGATAAAAAACGGTTAAATGATCTAGTTTATGTCCAATACAACCTCCGGCTCAGACAAAACCATTTGCTGAACAAAAGACCTGATTCAGATCCCATTGTGTTGGAAGACATTGATCCCATAGTTTTTAAAACCGTTTTGAAAAACCGGTAACTGGTCAAACCGGCCGGTTAGATAGCTGGCCGGTCCGAACCGGCCAAAAAACCCGGTCCAACCTTGCATTTCGCCATATTTGAGGCACGCCCAGTGAAACATGCAAAAAGGTGGATTTTGACTGTGGTTTAGGGGTTTTGGGGCGGGAAGTAAAGGTGTTTTCCCTCCAAAAGGCTATATAAATGAATGTAAGGGTATATAAATGAATGTAGGCTGTTTGAAAATAGAACCAGCCCAAAACACCATAGAACCAAGAAATTTTAGCTGTGATTGTTGGCTTAAACAGAAAGAAAGATATGGTGCACCTTAGAAGAGCAGCAAAAGAATACTTGTAGATTCCACCAGTACCCATAACTGTATAGACATCAACTAAGCTAAGCAACTGAACCTAATTGTGTACCCCACTCCATAGTTAAAATCATTGATCGATAAAAGGTCAAGACAGTAAAAAGATTCCATAAAGTCATGGTTCAAATACAAGAATTGGAACATTTAACACAACTCTATGCTCTTCAGCTCAATGAGATGGGTAGGGTACTAGGTGTTGAATAGTTGATGCAGTGGGGTGCTTATAACATTAACCTTGAAGAATAGTTCAAGTAATTTAACTGGAAAAGACAACATTATGAACTATATGGGTTGAAAGTTCCCATCACAAATGATCTACAACTAATAGAAAGGGGGCAAGAAACACAGACAAACATATAACCACAAAGAAAGTATGTTACCATGGATTATCAAGGTTTCACATTGAATAACTAGGCCAAAAGACTTTAGAATATGATGTGCACACTGCAAAGGAACCTCACCATCACTCAAATCAAGAACTGAGTCAAACTCCCACAACCAAATAAAGATGATGCTACCAAGAAAGCATGCTCAGCAAGAGAAAATCTCATTTACTATGCTTTGAGAACAAAACATTCTTAAGAGGGTGGCAATGTAGTAGGAACAGTACTAATTATGCCAATGAAAGGTCAAAGGCCACACACCTCGTGACCAATCACTGTATATCTATACACAGTCAAGAGGCCCAATGTTGATATCATTCTTAATAAATTCTTATCAATCAATCATTATCTAGTATTTTAATTTACAATTGCAGATATACTCTATCAATCTTAGTAATAAACATGGACTATTTATTCCAGTCTCCATCCATGAGGTGGTTATGGGACCCCACATCAGTGCTTACAGCAACCTTAGTCACCTAAACTAATTTAAAATAATGGTCAGCTCTTAAACCATAGCAATACAAGTAATGACGGTGCAAAAAGGCGGATTTTGACTGTGGTTTAGGGGTTTTGGGGGGGAAGTAAAGGTGTTTTGATATATTCACCTTTACATGGTATATAAATGAGCAAACTTTGCATATTTTGTCTCTATTGGCTTGGAATCATGGTTTTACATCTTAAAAATAGTTTTGTTTCATTAAAAATTAATTATTTAATGTATTTTTTTAAAACCGGTTCGTTTAGACCAAACCAGTCCCGGTTAGACCGGTTCCGGTCGGTAAACCGGTTCATTAGGTGGACCGGTCCGGTCACCGGTTCCGGTTTTAAAAACATTGATTGATCCAACATCAGATTAGGTAGTGGAGAGTCGTCCAACAGAGTTTGATCCTGATGAGGATCTTGATTTAGATTTAGATATCGAGACATCAGTTGAACTTGAACATGCTGTTCAGTTGAATGCAGATCCTAATCCACCAGCCTCAGTCTCACAACCAACAAGGACTCTAGTTGTAGGTGCTTCCTCTGCTCAGCCATGACAGAAGCGCAGCCGCATATCTACTCTATCTCAGCGTGCATCTGCTGTAGTTGCACAACCTACTAGTGGTACCACTTCTACAGCTGCAGTTGGAGATGATGATGATGAGGAGGAGCCATGGGGCCCCCTGTCTGACTCTGATGATGATCCAGAGATTGATCGACATGATCTTGGCTCCTCTGGCAGTAGCTACTAGCCAGTAGCTGTAGTACTAGTACTGGAGTCTGGTCACAGTTTACTTTTGTTGTAGAGGCCATTTCTAGCCTTCTTGGTTATGTGTTTTTTGTTTTGAGTCTTTAATCATGTATGACAGTTGACTATGTATTGCCATTGGGTACCATTTTGATATAATGGATTGGTTCATGAGCCTACTTTGATCATATGTTGTCTTCCATCTATATTATAATGCTGTGTGTTTGGAAACATGAATGAAAATCTTTAAAATTATGTTTAAAATCTT
Organism: Pinus tabuliformis; assembly: GCA_031772625.1. Lineage (NCBI taxonomy): Eukaryota > Viridiplantae > Streptophyta > Pinopsida > Pinales > Pinaceae > Pinus > Pinus tabuliformis. The sequence goes on from CM062814.1 coordinate 823,583,990, forward strand.
TAAAATTATGTTTTTTTAAAAAAAAATAAATATTTAATGTATTTTTTACAACGACCGAGTCATTGAAATCGAGCCGGCCGAGTCATTACCGTTTCGGAGTCAGAGTCGGAGTCGATCCTCGGCCGAGTTGGATTCGGAGTCGGAGTTTTAAAACTATGGTCTTTATGAGGCCCACTTGTATATTTTTTTAGAACCCTATGAGATAGTAGTGGTAGGTTCGAATGCACATAGACAAGATCCTTGGCCTTTTGTGATCCCAACTTGTTGCATTTTACAGAATGAATGAAACCACAAGAGGCAAAGGTTTGCAAATGTACAGTGTCTTCCTCATGACAAGTTCACCTTTTAGTTGTTTTGCTGGTTCTTCTCTCCTCTTAACTTGATATATCTGCAAAATCACCCAATCCAGTAACAAAAGTAGCAAATTCTTCCCTTGCCTTGGTTTTCTTAGAAATTACAATCAACCTTTGTAAGGAATTCTTCACTCCATTGGCCATATCCCTATCTTTATGTGGGGCCTTCCTCTTCCCATTGCTTTCAACAATGAGATTATCATCATAAAGTGTCAGATTCAAGGCATCTGCCAACGTGTGCAGTGGAGTGTTTAAAATGTTCCACGTCTGAACAATGCTGGGCCTAGCAACCTATACAAAATCATAATCAATGAAATAAAGAGAGGAACCCTCTGAAATAATTCCCACTGTTTTCTTAACTATGGTATCCATGGCATCATAAGCCTTTCCAACGAAAGGTTTCTCTATGTCTGTGTGTCAAAGAAACTCAACCAAATGATGTGAAGTTGAGTAATCAACCAACACTCTACACACCATACTTCCCTGTTCAAAATTTGACTGTCTCCACTGAGCATAAAGATTATTCACTGCTATAGTCACTGATGAAGATTTAACCTCAACAAGGAGGCACAACATGATGAAGTTTGAGGCATATCTTGTCTGAACAACTCAACAATTCCAATTTGGAGTATTCTCAAAACATTGCTTGAGATTGGTGGTGGTTAGTGATGAATTTTATGATTTCCCTAGCCTGTCATGTGAGTTCCTTATTTTTTGGAAGTTTAAAACTCTCCTCGAAAATCAGATTTAAATTATGGACAATGCAAGAAGTTCAAACGGAGTGATTATATTTACCTTCAACTTTGCAAACCAGTGCATCTGTGACAACTTGCACCACATTGTTTGGGCATATTTGAGCATTGAATACCATTTTTTTTATCTCACTTGAACAATCTTCTGATTTCGAAAAATTTGCTCTTTTTGGTGATGAAGTAATGACATTTATCAATGGCGCATGTCTTGTATCTATCCATCCATGTCCATCCATTTGAGATAATAGAAACCCTCCAGCTAATTTATGAGCTACGAATTGGTCTTAATACATCTTCAAAAAGCTGCCTCTCTCTCTTGAGCAAAAATATTTGGAACTTTTCAGTGGCCTCGTTACAAAAAAATCTAGTGGCCTCGTATAATGTAGAGTTCTGACCATCAAGGGGCTAGTTTTTTGCTCTGAAGAAAGCTACCTACTGTAGCCACAATAGTTCCTGGTTGGCTCTTCTCCAATCCGAGGGGGGTTCTGTAAAAATTATAATTGCTAAGGCTATAAAGTGGAGGGACAAGGTGATTTAGTGAAGAGTGAATCTAAGCAAAACATATGGTAGTAGTATAATGGATAATGAAGTGTTGTGAGAAAGGAGTATGCAAGTATAAACCCCAAGACCAAGTGCCAATCCATATATGGGCTAAATGGAGTCAAAGTGGTATGAATCCATGAGTGCGAGTGCTTGAATATGTAAGATTAGTAAGGGCTGCTATGCATGTCACAAATCAGCTTTTACTACTTGATATTATGCAGAAAATTAACCTTTGGGAGCTAAGATTGCTACTCTAAAACAATGTTATGAAGGTGGTGCTATGTTATTCCTACCAATAATCTAGTTGTTAGATCCAAATTTAATATAACAGCAATGGATATAAGTCTATAAGAGAGATGAAGGCCTCACTCTACATTATCCAAATGACACATGGTTCATTACAAGGCCTTCATAAAAATGCTTCAAGGATCTACTACAAAAAATGAACATATGAGGAAGATTGCACACATAGAAGTATTCAGAATAGATAGATGCAATACTTACAATCTTGCATTAAGCTTACCAAAAAGTACATTGTAGTGCAAATGGAGAATTCCTAATCCTGAAAATCTCAACAATCATATGAGGGAGAGAGAAAACCCTTATATAGGTTTGAGCTCAACTACTTTTACAATAAAAAACAATTGCTTTCCTAGATCCATTAGTTCTCCAAGGAATACAATAAAATATTACATTTCTATCTTCCTCAACAAACTGATCAAAATTAAAATTGAGTTGTTGGTATCCACTTTCTTCTCCTAGGAGAAACAATAAAATAATCATTCTCTTCTCTAAGGGAAATGGTATCATAAATCCAACTCTAACTAATTCTGACATGTTAAACAATAAAAAAAAAAGAGGTGTTTTGGTAACTAACTCAAAGTATTTGACCATGTCCACGAACCAAGCTTCAAGGAGATCGATCCACCCATGCTCAAGCTACCGCAATGACCCACTAGACAATCTTCTCCATGAAACAGTTAGGTGACAAAAAGGTGTCACAGAGTCACACTATCTTGCTGATTAATGACCCACGACTTCATAAAACTGGCTGCATCTTTTCCATACATCGTGGGATGTCTACATCATCAAATGGAAGATGGAGCAATAAAGAGGGACAAATATCTTTAAGTTCCACTTCCATGATGGCCTTAATTCACAAATAGGTGAACGCAGCTGAAGTCATGTGCACAGTCAACGTGGTTCTAGAATGGGATCTCATAATTTATGTGTATCGTGCCCCCTCAATACAAGCTTATTAATCAGATGTAAGCTTGGCTCAAAAAGCGGTTACTTATAAAAGTACGAATACATATTATACTTGGCTAAATCAACTGTCCATATGGGTTCCAGTTTTATTAAGTTTATGTCATCTCCTTTCCAAGAGAACCCACGATTTTATACGAAATGTGACGGAGGAGGTGAACCCAGAATAAAATATATTATCCTTGCCTCTACGTATGTGCCATTATCGAAGCACATGGGTAAAACATTATGTATGGTTGAGCATTACATGAAGGGACGACTTGCACCAACGAAAATGTGGTTTGAATTGTCAAAAGGGGGTTGCCTTCATTGAAATGATAATAGACAACCTCGACATATGTACTCACCATGGTCTAAAGTAATAGTTCATAAGGAAGTTGGTACATGAGGTAGAAGGGGATGGCCCCATCAGATAATAAAACACTATAAAATGTCTCCACACGTGTCATTAACGCAGTCTTGGTCCAATCAAGATATGGTCTATAAGTTGCAGAAGGGGGTGGTTCCATTAAAATAATAATATATTTTCCACATGTGCTAATCAGTATACCTCAAAGGTTTTGTACCATAAAAATGGATGCGGTATTTCCTAGTAAAGCCAATGTCATAATAAAATGGGCGCATGTGTTACACCTTTCCTGGTGACAAACACGGTCATACAACATTATCATATAAAGGTCACTAGGAAACCCCAACAATCATAAAACATATATCTCCTAACACCACTACCATCTAACCCTTGGTGGGGCTAGAAGTATCTATATCCAAGATAAGCATACCATAATGAGATAGCTTGCTGCACAACCATCAACTATGCAATCAAGAGGTGAACAACAAGGCAAGCGCATGCGAGAAGACCTCCAGGGAACAAACACAATCTCCATCCAACCAAAGAGAAGTGAGACGGCCCCAACCAAAGATCTTTATCAAATGATATAATGCTATGCAAAGAAGTGTCTCCATGAAGATGAATCCCCCTAAGTTGATCCGAAAGCTCTAGGGAACCAGCGTTAAATCTCTATACAATGTGTTGAAATACCATGTGGAACCTCATAGAATAGGAGGTGTAACAGGCCCTTGAAACTTTGATGGGCTTCATTGATTGTCCTCACCAATCTTGCCAATAGGGAGACTAAACCATATCAAAAACGTATCTCACAAGCATAGATAGCTCTCCCCACTTTTGTCTTAATCTTTTCTCTCCCATTGAGCATTTTTACCAATCTGGATCCTTGAGCTGTGAATGGAACCTTTGATGACTCTTCTTGAAATAGTGCTGCTGTCCTCTTGCTTGCTTAGTTCATAGTTCTTGGCTCCTTGCGAACAGACAGGTTGCTACCACCAGCAAGTCTCTTCATTCTTTCAACTTTTGGGCATTCATTAGTCTCTTTTTCATTTCTAGCCCTCACCACAAGGTCGGATGTATGTTTACAAAACTCAACACCTTGAGCTCTTGAAGGTCTTGTCTATTTTGCATAGACTATACCTTCATTCACATGAACCACCCGACGGGACTTTTTGAGTCTAAGTACGTACTACTGAAGAGGATAGTATTCATCATGCTTGCTTGTTCTAGGGGGTCTGTGGATGAGAACAGTATCTTGAGAAGCCATGGATGCTGCACCAGAAAAGGAAAAGAAATCCCCGTAAGGTACATGAAAAACACCAATTTATGAAGGCATGTAAAGAAAGCAGCTTACCAAAGAAATCACTGACCACACCCGCTGCCTTGCTGTCTTCATTTGTCCTCTTGTTGGACATTAACTAAAGCTTGCTCCCAACACTCCAAAACATAACTGAAATGCTGTCTGGTGCTGTAGGAAACTCTTGATGTAAAGAAAGTGTGAGGAATGAGTGAAAGAAAGGGGTTTCTTATAGGGAAACAGATGGACTGTTAGGATTTCTCTCTCTTCCAAATCCATGTAGAAATAAAATAAATATGGTTAAAAACTAGTTAGATTGGTAGATTAACAGTTACTGAGTTTTAACTTTCCTTGGGCTCCCTGCAGTTCCCACAGTCCATGTGGGCACCCAGAAGAATAAAAAAAATTGCAAATGCCGGCCGTACACCCCGAAATATGTTTGGTATGCATTTCTAGATTTCCATATCCATTTATGCATAGTGTTATGGCCCTGAAATGTCTAAAAGCAGCTGCAACAAGTGGTAGGGTTTACTCATCAAATCATCTCCAAACTTGCTGTATGCAAGCGGTGATTTGCTAGTTTTTTTTGGGGGTTAATCTTAAGCTTTTTCTTTTGAGATATTTTCGTTTTTAAATTGGGGCTCAAATCAGGGACTTAAGTGCTCAACAGCAACTTGGTTGAGTCAGCAAGTTAGGGTCTGACTTGGCCAAGCCAGACTGCGGCAGATGATGATTTGGCCTTTCCTAGAGCCAATTCGGTTTGCTTTCTAAGTGAGCCAAGTCAGAGTTAGTCAATTTCTAGTGACTTGTCTGCTTCTGACTACCTGGGTCAGAACTGTCTAACTACAAGAAGCTGGATGTGCTATTGTCTTTTAATTAGTGAATAGTATGATAAGATATGTAATCTGACATAATATATATGCTGTTCAGTTAGTTTCACTAACTGTAACTACTGGGATGTTACTCATACATTGACAGAACAATAAATTTGTCGAAATATAATGTCAAGGTTTTCAATGATAAAAGATGTATTACTTATTACTAATTAGTCAATTTAGTGATTATACTACCATTAGTTTTTCTAAAATATAATTTAAAATCAAATTAGCAAAATGTTGCTTAAAATGAAAAGCCCTGGCTAAACTGGTTCATCGTGGCTCTATAAGGGGTGATCAAGCAGTCTCAATCTCCACTCAAAAAGAATAAAGTATACTCTTGCATCTGTTGGAAGTAACAAATGACATTAATTTACATTTATAAAGTAATAGTTTGAAAATTAAGATTTAATAATTAATGAAAATTAACTTTCAGGCTATAAGTTGTCAGATTTATGATCAAGGAAAGATTTTGAAGGATCAAGTTGCAGACATTAATCACATCATTCATGGCTGCAACTCTTATGTCGACCTTTACTCTTTATATCGACATTCAAACAAAATCATACCTCTGCATTGAATTATTTATAAAATTGGAAAACTTCAATGATTAGACCGCATCGTAGAGAGCTATTATGTTTCTACGAAATAGTGAAATCTGCACCATGCGTGTGTATTATATTGATTCCATCTTTTATATGTTTTATAAACTTAGGCTTCAGCTGCATCAATAGTTGTTAATAGTTTCTTCTGCGAGCTCTTCGGTAGAGTAATCATAGTTGGGTTGTTAACCAGTAGAATTCTCCAATAATGCATGTTATCCTGATGTTGTATGATTGCCCCTCGACAAGATCTTCTTATCATGTTTGGTGAACCAATACCTTTCATGTTAACAGTGAATATTTTCAGATGGTCCATGTACCGGCACTCATCAATGGTTTCTTCTGGCACACTATGTTTGATGTACTAATACATTTGCAAGTAAACAGTGAATCTTAGGTGGTCCATGTCAGAATTTTTTTGAAATATCTGCCTGTATGTCTTTGTCAGGTTTGTTGTATATTTCTCAACACCATGTTCGAATATAGAACTGGGAAAGGAAATACTTACTGCAGCCATAAACTCTCTATTCATACATCCCAATGAAACAGCTTCTGAACATGATACCGAACCATCGGACAATGCTAATGCACTAGAGGGGAGAAAACCAACCTTACTCTGGTCCACGTTCTTTGTTCAGCATTCAACAGAGGTAATAAATTTTCAAAATTTCCCAAAATTTATTTCAAATATTTAATGGAGGTAGGATTTGTGATGATTTTTTTAAAGTATAAGCTGAATTGCAGTGTTTTTGTCACCTATAATTGTTTTTCACTAATCAAGTCTGAAATATCTTCAGTGTTCAGAGAAGTCAAATCCAATTGCAGAGTGTTGCATGCCTGATGAGACTCTTGACTACCGTCGTCTTGTAATGTCTACAACCAAGGTAATTGGTGTATCTAAACTGCATTCTTGTTCTTCTTGCCACCTCTGCTTTTATACAAATGTTGAAAATGCAGGGCCGGTTTATGCTAATAAATTTCTGCTGTTTGTTGCTCTAATGTGCAGATTTTTCAAGATTTGTTCCCTGGAGAAGAGTTGTTTCCTCGAGCAGCACAGTCTGTAGACATCACGGAAAACGTAGATGATGTTGATGATGAAAGTAACCTGTTGAACTGATATAGGATAAGAAAAAATTCTTGATGTAAGCTCAATTTATGTTGGATAGACTGTTCGTTAAGGGTCTACAGAGATATTTTCTTCTCCACTACTGCCTGGATGTTTGGCATGTCGATGTTCGGAAAAGTGGAGGAAAATAAATATAAGATCATTGATTTTAATTATTGATTTCTGGCTTATAAAGAATATGGATAACGTGGAATTTTGCAAAGATATGTGGGAGCTTCGACTGGTATGATTTAAGCTTCAGGCATGGAGAAACAATCAAAGAGGTGCTCCAGAAGGCTTGATGGAATATGCACAAATCATTCCAATCAAAGAACGATCCGAGGGAAGGGGATGTTGCACGCGTTTTTTCAAATGGAAGCTTTCTTTGACTATTGAAAAAATAATATATACATGGACCATTGTTATATAAAAGAAAGCAGGTCAGCAGTGGCCACAAATTACCCCGCAATTATATTCAGAAAACTACATAAATTGTAAACATGTTATTGGAGCATTCAATAACTAATTGGTATCAAGATGAACTTCCATGGTCTTTGTTAGAAACTTTTGGAGTAAATTGGACATTTAATTCCATTCATTCAGAGGTTTGCTTGTTTTTAGTGTTTCTCTTCCAAGTTAACTTCTGCTTTTTATGTTTCTCTCAGTTAGCTTAAACCTGACAAAGATGTTTCTCTTCGCAGTTAATCTTTGTCAGGTACTTGTGTTCATTAACAAGTTTTCTTGGAAAAGCCAAATCCAAGTATCATATTGAATTCCAAGGCAGCTTTGGACATTATGTGCATCGAAGTCCTATACATATTAGACAATGAACATAAATTGATGTTGAAACTCGAGTGTTTTTTAAATGGAGAAAACTAATTGCAAATAATTCGTTAATATCTCATAAATCCTGACTGATTGCACTATCTTCTTCTCGGGTTCTCTCCCTTGAAAGGGCATTCGCTTAATTAAGTATATCAAAGATAAATATAACAGTAACACCACTTATATGAAGTGCACGAAAGTGGTCATAACTTAATTAATGGGTACTGATGCGTAACTGATCTTTAGTTAAAAGGCAATTTAAACTCATAAACATAATTAAAGGCTACAACAACTAATGAAATGAAATCTTTGTTCAGAGTAATTGTCATATTAATATTTTTACATAATTATGTACATTTTCCATTTCTTATGATACAATTATCCTGATCAACTTAATATAATCCATTCTGATTTTTTCCTCTGAAAAAAAAAATGATACAATTATCCTTAATTACATTTGACATTATTTATTTTAAAATTATTTATTAAAAAATATCATTTAAACCCTTTTAGAATGAACTCTATGACCTATGTTATTCCCCATAAAATAATTTTCCATCTCTTATGATATAATTATCCTTTTCTATCTTTTATGATACAATTATCCTTTTCCATCTCTTATGATACAATTATCCTTAATTACATTTAACATTATTTATTTTAAAATTATTTATTAAAAAAATAACATTTAAACCTTTTTAGAATGAATCCTATGACTTATGTTATTCACCATAAAATATATTAAATGATGCTTCTTCAAAATGTTGTTTATTTAATTATGTCCTTAATAGGATTCAACCATTCAACCATGTCTTATATTTTAGTAATCCAAGGACCATGGCTAGGTACATGAAGGACATGAAGGGTGTAGGCTCTACCTTTGTTCAACATCAATTGGTTGTCCTATTCATTTCTCTTTGTAATTATTATAATTGATCTTCTATCAGGTCTCTATCCCCTTTTATATATTAACCCATTTTTTTCTTCTAAAAAATGCTTATATATATATATATTCAAAATATTTTCCCATTTGTAATGGTACCCAACTCATACATTAATATTTATTTACATCTTTTTCTTCTTGTATTTTTAGTAATTTTGTATTTTAATTTCTTTTTCGTCATACATTTGAATAATATACAAACAAAAATCGTGTCGTTAATGATATCTAGGACTATTTTGCATAAACCAAGTATAATTGAGATGAAAGCTTCTCAAATTACGTCTCTTTTCTTTTGCATGCGATCAAAGTTTGCTTATTATACTTATTTCACTTCATTTTCTCGTTGTATTTCATCAAAAATATATTATAATTAATACAACAATTATATCTTTGATTGACTTCATTTTCTTATTGATTCTTTGATCCCCCTGCCCCTCACTCCCCACTCTACACATAACTTTATTGTCAAAACATGACCCATTTACATATGCTCGAGGATAAGGCCTAATTTTGTTTTGGAGGAATTTGGATTTGAATCTCGATGTAAAATAATCTTTCATATGATTAGTAACTAGGATGGATGATGTTGTTGGTGTATCATTCACATGGTCGGTAACACAAATTATGATGATAAAGGTGGCTAATGGTTGATCCATAATGAAGGTAGAAGAAAAGTTAGTTGATTTTTTGTAGAACCCTATGGAATTTTTTGGCATAAATGTCCTCTTCTAATCTAAGAGGAAGTGATTGGTCATGGAGGGGAAGGAATCATGATAGAAGCAATATGGGTATGTGTTTTCTTGAAATCAAGGGAAAAACAATTAATATTTCCCTAAGGTCATGACAATAGTTGAGTTTTGTGGTGCATTTCAAAAAGCTCTAGATCATGACCATGAAGGTGACCTTTTACCTTCAATGCATGATAAATTTTATTATAGAATCTACATTCAAATCTATATGTGGGAAGGGAAACAATATTTAGCGATGTAATAGGAGGGATCCCAATAGTGTTGCCATTCATTGGTAAAAAACCTAAACCCCTGAGCTCTGATTTTTAGGATGCCACTCTTGAGCTTTGATTTCTAGTGCTTTAGAGTGATCATGGTTGGAATTATTTGTTCAAATATTGCCATTGACATGATTGAGTTCAATCAAATCATGATAGAATTTTGTTGGAGCTATGACACATCACGGTAGGATCCTCGTGTAGAAATGAGGGTGAATCTAATGATTTCCCCCATCTCAAAGGGAGTGGAACTCTATCACAACAATCCCATATATCAGAGAATTCTTTCATCAAATGATGACAAGAGATGGACCATAGTACACAAGAATTCGAACTTTCCTTCATCTTGTCCAGTAAAAAGTGTGGGAGCTTTGACAACCTTCATAAAGCCGGAAAAAGATTTTTCATCATCCAAATGAGGCGGCTTTCTCTCATAGAGGCGAGCAGGTAGCTAATGATCTTTTGACTTTGAATCCATCCTTAGCTAAGTTGTTCCCTTTCTCCCTTCATTTCCTTGGTAACTTATGCAGTTAAAAAAAAACTTGTCCATTTTCAATGCATATGAAAGGGTTTTCTAAAATCTAATCCCTCCTTCAAAGCTTTGGAAGCTTATAGATTCTAGAGCAACCTTAAAGGAGAAAGAAACTACATTTAGGAAGGTCAATTCTATACCAGACAAAGTCATGAAAAGTGGTATAAAAAAGAGAGCTATGCTAATAAACTAAAATAGGAGAAGATTAAGAGAGAGATAGATTCATAAGGTATCAATGAAGAAACTCTATTGTATGTGTTAACAACCTTGATAGGGAACTTTTTTGCCAAGAAAATGGGGAAATCCCTAAAACAATGGATGGACAAACACTTGGAAAAAAATAATGTTCCAAAGTTTTATGTGATTGCAAGGGGATACATTACATTTGTTTTTCGAACAAGGTTGGATAGGGATTGGATTGTGGTGACATCTAGTATTGGGAAAATTCCTTAATGTCTCTAAACTTTTGGGAACCTAGACTTAATTCCCCAAAAGTTAAATCTATTATGATTATAGTTTGGGTAACATTGACTTATCTTCTTTGAAGTTGTGGAATGAAGTTGTCAAGGTCATTTAAAATAGGTTAAGGAAATGGATAATAAAATTAAAAAAATAAAACGCTTACAAAGAAATAATTGTGACAAAAATGTGTAACTAGACTTAGAAGATCATATTCTTCTAGATGACATTGTTATTTTGGAGGGTGGTATGGTGTATGAACTTCTCCTTAATTATATAAACAATACCTTTTGGCACAATGGTCTCAAAACCTATGGCCATTTGAAAAATGCTTGTCGAAAGAAGGGAGAGAATGTCATGATTGATGATATGTCGTTCATGCTAATCCACTCTAGGTATGTTAGGAAATCCTTAGGAAGTTTTAAAGCTTAGTTACTTCAATGATGGAACCATGATCCTTCCATTATGGGAGAGCCTTTAACATTACACCAAATATATAAGAAAGGAAAGAATAGAGTGGTAAAAAATTTAAGAGTTATATAGTGGAATATACATTGCTAAAAATGAAAGACAACCATTGTCAAGCAATGAAAGTAGCAACCTTCAACTTGAATTGGATATGGCTTAGGTCACAATCAGAGGGGGAAGCATTGGAAAATCCTCACCCTGCCCCATCACTTTTTCACACTGGATCATCTAAGATAGTAGAAACTCTTGGAGAAGAGGTAGTTCATACAAATCCTTCTTAGGGTAACAAAAAAGTAGGGCACATTCTCATCGATTTCATATATGGGTTCTTTGCATAAAAAGGAAACCCTATTGTAGCAAGAAGATTAAAAAATCATAAGAATATAGAAGAAAGTCTTTCGGATTAATCACATTGATAGGATTTGGTCGATGTTTCAAACCAACTAATGTGGTTCATCCTCAGGACTAGGTGAGAAATCCATCGATTAGAAGGAATAAATAGTAAGGATGCAACATTGCCCAGAAATAGCCGTTAAAAACTAGCTGTTGGTGAATTAGTTAATCGAGAGACTTTCTTCTACATTATGGATCACAAAGGTCTTAGATCTAACATCATAAGAATAGTTAGGAAAGGAATTGCCAAAGCATCCACTCAATTGAGATCACAAAGAGCACTTCATCATCATATAAGGAGCACTATTCTATAAGGATAAAAGCGAGATCTTTTTAAGATTGGGCAAAATGAATAAGGTAAGTTAACTAGATTTAGTGGGAACATCCAGCACAGTTATCATTACCTAAAATGCAGGGAACATTGCAATCAATCAATGTTGATATTTGTGCAATGTTATCAATGACTCATTGACACCCCTTATCGTATGTTCTTAGCATTTATATTCTTGAACCCTCTTTCTCAATTCACAATGGAGTGCACAAAAAATATTTCTCTATCCACAATTGCTAATGTCAATCTTCATAGGTTTCCATATAGCTAATAACAATGCACGAGTCATCGAACATACAATTAGTAACATAACATTAAACCACTTAGGTTTCACATCATATTCTTGAGTAGGTTTTTCTCGGCAGTTACAAAGGTTGCTTAACATTTGGACATCAAAGCTTTGCCATTGTATGGATGAAAACATGAAATGGATAACACTTTATGTAGTGAGGCATGAAGGAGGATTGTAAAATGTTTTGCTTCTATTTGTTTTGTTTTGTTTGTGTTTTTTGTTTTTGTTTTATTTTTGTACATTTTCCTTTGCTAAGAAGGAAGCTAATAAAAATTTCTTGGCCAAAAATGTTGAATTTTCTCAACCTGAGAGTTTATAAATACCTTGATTGGGAGTTTGTATGAGTTTTCCCCAAGTTAATAATTTCTTTGTCAAGAGTTTTGGTCTAGATAGAATTTCTGGGCTGTGAGATTGCCTTTTGTATTAGAAATTAAAACCTAAAAATTCTCAGAGACATCTCTAAGTCAAGAGTTTAGATTCTTCACCCACCTTCTCAATAGAGAGTTTAAATTCTCTACCCACGTTCTTGGTTGAGTATATATTTCCCATCCAATTTCTCAATCAAGAAATTTTCAATCTCTTGATCAAGAGGTTTTATGTTTAAAAAATATTTTGTTTGAGGTTTCTTTTCATTCTCTCGAATGAAAAATAGGCTACAATGACCTCCATGAGAAGAAACTATAGTAAAAGATCCCCTTGACATTGACTCCATGTTTCTCCATGGCATTGTTATTAAAATAAGTTTTTTTGGTCATTACATTGAGTAAAGGTTAGGAATAGTGAACAACTAGGGTTTTAATGGAAATTCATCCTCGACTGCTTCATTTTCCCCCTACAACCCATTACATTTGTATTATGGTCAAGGACAATTCCAAGTGAGGTCACAAGTAACTCTCACTAACAATATTAACTAGAGTTTCCCAATTGTGTTGTTATCTCCCATTGATATATTTGATATTCCTATTTTCTGTTTTCTAATCCCACTCTAAAATATTGGGATAGCTTTACCCTCATCGGAGGAAATTCATTTGAACAATGGGAGTCCTTGGAAATTATAAGAAGAATAAGGAAATATTAGATTCCAAATTGGGGATCCTTTTGAGAGACCACATACGTATGTTTACCAAAAATTGACAATTCTTGTTACTAGAATCTTGATGATCTTTGCTTGATTTACTCTTTTTACTATACTTTTGAGGAATATGCGATCACTATTGGATTAACATCCATTTAGATTATCCATTCATGATGGTGATAATGGTATTTGAGTCAGCTTTAGTTTCCATAGATTGAAATTTTTGATATTGTCAATTTTATTAAGTCAATTAACATTGTTATTTGTATCTTTTCCCTAATATTTTTAAGGTATATGAGTTTCAAGAGGCCTTCTTGTTTTTTAATTTCCATGTCATTGCTATCCTTTCTATGGTATCACTTGGAATTACCACCAACTTTTAGCGTATGTTCCAAAGAATGTAATAGGGGTTACACACTTCCAATGTAGGTTTACTACCTATGAACAACTACAATAACACACATAGGATTTTTTTGGCAACAATTACTAATGCACAAATTCAATACCTATAAATACATAGCTTACCTTATCTATCTTGGGATTTGGCTGTCTATTGTAATGCTAGATCATATTTAAACACAATGGCTTCTCCCAAATGAAACATGTATTCCCTCCTTTGAATATGGACCAATGCAAAAATTTAATGTAATTCTGCTGGTCATGTCAGAACCATCTTTACATGGGATGCATTTTTTCTGACATCATTTCATGGAATTATATTAATCATTATGGCCAATGATTTGCCTTTGTGCCTTTCTTGTAGAATTATGTAGCCTACATGCAAGTGATACTTACATTTGGTTCTAATCTTCGTTCATTTTCCTATTTTCTTTGCGATGGGGTTCTCAGTGGTCAAAAAACTAGTATATCCTAAAGGTTTATCTATGCACATGAAGGAAAAATAATCAAAATTGTAGATTTCATTTCCACCTAAATGATTTAAATATCTTAAAAAAAGAAGAACAAAATTCTTAGAGACAAAGAAAGGTAGTAAAAAGAAAAATTGATAACATATAAGTTCATAGAAACATTGAATCAAATGAATCCGGAGTAGTCTAAACTATACAAGAAAAATAATATCAACATAGAATAAAAGATGACCCTTGGGCCCATATGGTAACACATTTACTAAGGGGGGTTGTTGGTATTCTCCTATTAGAAGTGATTTCATTCATATAGAAAAAACCTGACTAGTTGAGCATAATTAAGTGCATAGGAAAAAACATCTAAGGTTTGCCAAGAGTATCCATACTACTTGACACTTGCATCATAGTTTTAATATGTTGATTTTAAAATGCATTCTGAGTAACCATAATAAACTTTGAAAAGGTCCATCATAGTTTTAATTTAACGATGCTCATCAATATAGTAAATTAGTGCTTATACTATATATAGACACCCTGAATTATGTTCATTTTTGAGGATGGTACTCAGGGTAAACCATAGATTCTTCAAGATGCAAGACCATGTCAAAAACTTTGAATAGATCATATATAACTCATTAGCAATCAACTTTCTAAGAACAAACATGCCATAAAATGGGTTTTGAACATGGGTGCAGAGGGAATTTTTTTTTCTTATTACCACTTGAGCTTCACCTAACTGACATAATGACAAACATTTATTTTTTTTACCATTTCAATACCAAGGATTAAAAAAGCTACTTATTGTTTTTGGGAGGTTTTTAAAAAAAACCAACATTGTAGAAAATGATTTATATTTTGAAGTTAAATTTGATGTTGAAGGCAAACAAACAAAATTGGTAAGTTTTTTCTTGGTAAGATTCCTTCTGGTGCTACCTCCATTTATTTGTACTCGATTTGATTTAGAAATGTTTTCAAATGAATGCCCCAACCAACCTTTTATTTGAATTGATATTCTGGTCCAATTTGAATGATATTTATTTATTTTAATAATAAAGTTTGCAAACAATTGATATTGTTACCAAATTCTTGGTAGACATTCTTCTTGTATGGTAGAACAATTGATCTAATTAGGAAGATGCTTGCTTTACCCATTTTTCATGCTTTGAACAACCTGTGATCATTAATAGATTGATATCCATTCATGATGGCGATAATGGTATTTGAGTCATCTTCATTTTCAACAAGTTGAAGGTTCTAAGTTTGTCAACTTTATTCAATCATTTAAAGTTGTTATATGTAGCCTTTTAATGTATAGTATTATAGTAACTATTTTCGTTGAAAAAATCACACATATAGAAATTAGGTGAATATTCAATAAAAAACATGTAATTTACAATTAAACTAATAACTTTTTGGCCGATATCACCAATTTAATCATACATATATATATAATAAATAGGTGAATTTTTTTATCAAATGGGAGAGATTCTTTCTTAATGTAGATAAAAAATTCTGGTAAACTATGTGTTGTCATTGATATGCCCACACATAGTTTACCAAAAGTTTTGATCTACATCATGTTATTGACTATGGAAATATTCATACTAAAGTTTCTTTCTTTTTTTTTTCTCCCCTAAAAAGTCCAAAAATAGGCAATTGGTGAAATTTTGCCCCTAGAATATTCCCTATCACCACCAACCTCTCTAAGATTTCACTTGGAAGTACCGTCAAATTTTAACTAGAACTTATTTGATCTTAGTGGATATCATTTGAGTATTTGAATTGAATTCCTCCTATCTAATTTGAGTTTGTTAATGGAAAAATGTTTCAAACTTTCTTTGGGATCAAATAATAAGATGCTAAATTCTAATAGGAGTGAGACTCAATTTTCTATGGATATGGTCATTCTTAGAGTTTCATAAGTTTAAATTAATTACCTTGGTTAAGTTTTTATTTACATTTATGATTCTATGATGAAAAATTCTCTTGTTCATTGCATAGATTCCAAAAAATTTAGTAGGGGATACTAACATCCAATGTAGGATTGAAATATATATATATATATATATACACACACACACACACACACACACACACACACACACACACACACACACACACACACACACACACACACACACACACACACACACACACACACATTTCATTAGCACCCATGATAATGCTTTTTTTAGCGATGATAAGACAATGCAGAATTTCAATATATGTCAATACATATATTTCCTTCTCTACCCTAGTCTCTAGTTACGAATTGCAATGCTAGATTACATTTGAATAGAGTGGGTTCTCCCAAATGAAATAATGCATTCACTCATTTGAATGTGGTATGACACTAAAATATTATGTAATTATATTGTTCCCGTCATAACCATCTTTGCATGGGATGCAAATTTTCTTTTTCAATTAACTATATGTAATTTTTATGGCATCATTTCATCACATATGAATATTTAAGGTCAATAATTTACCTTTGCACCTTTATTGTAGAAATATGTAGCTTGCATGCAAGTGGGAATACCATTTGGTCCTAATATTTGTTCCTTTGCCTATTTTCTTTAGGAACTATGGTTCTCACTTCTCAAAAATGTAGTATATCCGGAAGGTATAACTATGGAAATGAAGGAAAAATAGTAATACTTGCAGTTTTGTTTTGTAAGGCTCATCTCTTTGTCACTTAAATAGAGATTTACATGAGATAATTCTATGTATTATTGGTCTACCCATGGGGAAACCAGACCAATAACATAAAATGAGAGTTTTGAGATTGCATATATCCCTTTTTAATAGTTTGGTAGACAAAAAAAACATTGCCAATATACACATAAAGTTGCAAAAGAGCAAAATTATAGGAGCACTGCTTTGCAAAGTCTTTTTGACAGAGTCATTTTGACTGAACCATAACAAAGTTGAGCTTCTTATTGACAATTAAAATGTAAACTAAGATTGTGCAGTAACTTGGAGGAGCCATGATGAAAGCCACGGGTGTAGAGGCATTCACAAACGTTCCACCCACGGGCCACAAGCTGACCAAAAACCTTGGCAACAATGGTGAGCCCCCATAGAGATGGAGGAGCCATGATGAAAGCTGTGGGTGCAGAGCCACACACAGACGTTCCACCCATGAGCCAATAGCTGACCAGGAACCTCGACAACAATGGTGAGCCACCACAGAGCTGGCACAACAAACTAGTGAAACTCGGAAAACTCGACGACACCTTCCAAATGACAGCGGGAATTGAGTAGGCTCAAAAAACATGAATTGAAAGTAACCACCAACTGAAGCCATGAAATACTTGAAACTTAAATGGGAGGCTTTCAGGCCCCACGACATACAAAACCAAGTCGGAAAAGCTAAGTCCCAAGATGAGAGCAAGAGACCACTAAAGTTCAGGAGGAGATCTACCATTGAATTGAGTGATTATTACAACTGTCTACTTATCGAGAGGAAGCAGAGCACCATCCTTGAGAGGCATACCATCACAGGGAACAGTGAAGGCTAGGTGAAACCCCATATTCCCTATGTTCATGTGGGAAGATGAAAGTTTCCAAACTAGAGGAGGATGGTAATACTGACATTCCAATTTTGTGAAGACCAATGCAAGCAAATGTAGGGGCCAACCAAAAAATGTGTGGATATGATCAGGAAGGCGGGTATGGCGGCCATGGACCAGCAGAGGGGAGGCACAAGACATAACTGGAGAGAATAATGACAATGCAAAGCGACACACCTGATCTAGAGATAAACTTAAGGATGCTTTTAGGTTGGCCATGACACCACCCTCATACAATCCCAATTGAAGCCTTTCCTCATAATAATGAGGCATCAAGATTAAACTGTGAGCTACAAGAGAGATCTCGTATAATAACCTAAAGTATAAGAGTACATCCATCACATTGGAATACATTCAAGCGTGCCAACTTGCAAAGGAGTTTATGGGATGGGCCAAATGGCCATCTAATCCATATGCCTTCTACATGGTTATGATAGTTGGCTGGAGTTCAGACCTGCAGTGGGGAGTCATACTTACAAATTTTACTTCCACCCAATGCTTCAAATATCTAAAAAAGGGAATTTTTTATAGAAAAATAAAAGGAATAGGAAGAAAAAGTGATAACATATAAGTTAATAGAAATTTTGAGTTAAATGAATTTGGCACTAGTATGAGGTTGTATAGGGAATTTGTTTTCAATATATGATAAAATATGACCCTTTGGCCCATATGATGACACATTTACGAAGGGAGTTTTGGTATTCTCCTATCAAGAGTGATTTCATCCATATAAAAAAACAAGGCTAGTTGAACATTATTAAGTGCATAGAAAAAACATCTAACGTTGCCCAATAGTATGAATACTACATTGCAATTGTATGCGAATTCCACCCCTTAATTTATTGATTTATAAATACATTCCGATATAATAATTTTCATGACTAAACATAATGAACCTTGAAAGGTCCATCATAACTATAATTTAATGATTCTCATCAACACACATGGAAAACAATAATAAATGCTTATCAACAATCAACTCAATGTGAGAAAACATGTCAAAAATTGGGATTTGAACTTGGGTGGAGAGGGAAACAAGTTTTCCTCACAACTAGTCGAACTACAACCAACTGATGTAACGAAATAATGGCATTCATTTATTATTTTACCGTTTTAATACCATGGATTACAAAAATCCACTTAATATTGTTGGTAGGCCTTTTCAAAAAAATCAACGCTATAGAACATGATTTATATTTTGAAGTTGAACTATGATATTCAAGTCAAACATGATAAGATAAGTAAGTTTTTTTGTAAGGTTATTTCTAATACTTTATAGGCCACTATATTATAGGATTTCATGGTATTCTCCCCCCCCAATGGAATCGACATCATGGGGAAAACCTCTGGCTAGTTCCCCTTATTTTGAGGATTGTACTTGGGGTAAACCAACTATTTGTAGTTTTGACAACCAAACTCGATGATGACATGGAATGAGGCCCAATAATATCCATAGAGGAAACCTACTTGGGACTTGATTCCATGATCTCCTGCTTGTAATTCACACTTCTCAATCACTCGAGCTAACCCAGTGGGCTATTTCAAGGCCAATCTTACAACTTGTGTGATTTATTTTGTGCCCCAAGAGATTAAATCCTATAGAAATCTCTAATGAATATGATAAATATAATAAATTTAGGTTATGTAGATTTGAATTTTATGAATGCTTGACTTCTTAGACTTTATATGATATGCTTTAGCCTAATTAT
The DNA here is from genome assembly GCA_031772625.1 of Pinus tabuliformis. Classification (NCBI taxonomy): domain Eukaryota; kingdom Viridiplantae; phylum Streptophyta; class Pinopsida; order Pinales; family Pinaceae; genus Pinus; species Pinus tabuliformis. The sequence goes on from CM062814.1 coordinate 823,603,600, forward strand.
GACTTTTTGAATGAGATTATGAAATTTTGAGACTACGAACTAATGTTGAAATATGTAGATCAAATATTTGGTTAAATTGTGGGCTAATATCCATCAATGAGCACCTAACACCACATGAGAGAAAAGAGGGACCATATTCCCTCTTAAACCTTTAAGGGAGTCAAGAACTCAAAATAACCAAACAACCAAGATCCTCATTTGATTTGCTATCAGAGACATTCAAATTGTATGAGGGAGAAAGAAAGTCCCTTGAAACAACTTGCTTAATTTTACGAATCAAAGAGACAATCATCCTTCAATCAAGGATTAAATGAAGGGTTTTCATTATAAGTAAAGGATAGGTGTAGAAATTTCTCTATAGATCAACTAGCTCTGATACCATGTAGAACTTCAACAAATTCTCTACAAATCTACCTCTGAGACCACTGTAGAAAATTTGACTATAGATTAACTCGATAACGCAATATACAAAAGAAAAATACTATAATCTACTTCTACTATCAATTTGCGGAAGCTTAAATATTGAGCAAGATCGAGCTGAACACATATAACCAGAAGAAGAAGAATCAATGCACATGAAACACAGAAAATACTTTGGGAAAGCCTCAACTAAAAAACCCCACTATCTGTATTATCATACAAGGTGGAAATACATCAAAATGATACAAAGCCTTAGCTCTCATAGCTAGCCAACTCCCAGTACAATCCTCTTGGATGCTCACAGGCAATCAAAGCTTCTCACAAGCCTTCTCCTCTGCCCTCCAAGCTCCTATTTCCTTGTGCAGTTACCTCTGGGATGATCTCCTTCACCCAGTGTAACACTGCTCTCACACATTGCTCTAACACATTGTCAGAACTGCGCAATCCTCCAAGGAACCTTCCCTTGATTGCATGCATGAGTTTCCTTTATAGGAGAAAAACATGCAACTAATAGTACACTGTCCTTGACATTTAGCTCAACTGGGTCTTTCTCAGAATAGACATGCATGAGCTTCTGATGAGGGAATCTTCAATTATTTGGAGTACGTTGGTTGAGTGCATGCATGCATCAACTGACTGATAACTCACAATTAGTTCCTCAAACAGTTTGGAACTAATTTAACTAGACTTAAATCAGTAAACTGAGCTAACTAATTACAACTCAAATATAACTCAATCTTATCTCCTTAATTAAGGGATAATCTCCTTAATTTAAGGGATAACTGTTGCATGACTTCAGAAAGACTTCTAACTTGAATTTCTCCAACTAATTAATCCATAATGAATTAATTAATTATTTCCAAGTCGGTGGTGAGACTAAATTCGAATTTAATTCACAATTTTAATTCAAGGACAAATTAAAATTGGAATTTCTGGATTCTATTTTTATCATTTCTTATTTCTATTTTCAACACTCTCTTTCAACAAGAAAGGAATTCAACTCGATCCCAATCCTGAACCTTTGGAATGTTTTGCATGCAACACTTCTCTCTAGTTTTGTTGCTCCAACAACTTCAGAAACAAAAAAAAATCCGACCTGAATTAGTATGATGCATCTGTCATCAAAATCTCTGACTGCTATTGCCTCTGTCAAATGAAAACTTTGTGCTTCGGCTGACTCTGCCTTTCTCCACTTTTGTCAATCCTTCTCTGCGCTCTTCAGTATCTGACTGCTCTAGCCTCTATAACTTTGATCTCTAAGTGCATCAATCCCACTGATTCCTCCCGCTACTATGTACTTTGGGCTCCCGTAGCAAGGTACGATCCATGAGATAAAACCTCTCAATGGACCCTGCCCAATTTCAGCCTTCTTGAGACTATCACTTCACATCACCCCACCTCACACCTGGAGGTATGGTTGCATGTGATCCCTCTGCCCACTTCTCCAATTGTGGCTCCTCCACAATTGTTTGAGACTTCTTCTAGGGCTGCATATTGAGAGGTAATTTACTCTCCCTCTCAACCACCAAGTCTCTAACATTTTCCTTGCTCCTCAAGGCTTTGCATGCATCTTGAACCTCAAGAGCATACATGTTCTTGACTCGTGAACCGATCCGTTTCACCTGTCTCATGGTATTAGAGCCTGGTATATGTGAACCAATCATTCAATATACCAAAACAAAATACTATAATATACTTCTACTATCAATTTACGGAAGCTTAAAGATTGAGCAAGATTGAGCTGAACACATATAACCAAAAGAAGAAGAATCAATGCACATGAAACACAAAAAATACTTTGGGGAAAGCCTCAGCTAAAAAACCCCACTATCTGTATTATCATACAAGGTGGAAATACATCAAAATTATACGAAGCCTTAGCTCTCACAGCTAGCCAGCTCTCAGTACAATCCTCCTGGATGCTCACATGCAATCAAAGCTTCTCACAAGCCTTCTCCTCTGCCCTCCAAGCTCCTATTTCCTTGCGTAGTTACCTCTGGGATGATCTCCTTCACCCAGTGTAACACTGCTCTCACACACTACTCTAACGCACTGTCAAAACTGCACAATCCTCAAGGGAACCTTATTCCTTCTGCATGCATGCGTTTCCTTTATAGGAAAACACATGCAATTGATATTACACTATCCTTTACATTTAGTTCAACTGGGTCTTTCTCATAATAGACATGCATGAGTTACTGATGAGGAAATATTCAGTTATATGGAGTACACTAGTTGAGTGCATGCATGCATCAACTAGTGTACTCCAGATAACTGAAGATTCCCTCATTAGAAAATCATGCATGTCTATTCTGAGAAAGACCTAGTTGAGCTAAATGTCAAGGACAGTGTACTATTAGTTGCATGTTTTCTCCTATAAAGGAAACTCATGCATGCAGTCAAGGGAAGGTTCCTTGGAGGATTGCGCAGTTTTGACAGTGTGTTAGAGTAGTTCGTGAGAGGAGTGTTTCACTGGGTGAAGGAGATCATCCTAGAGGAACTGCACAAGGAAATAGGAGCTTGGAGGGTAGAGGAGAAGGCTTGTGAGAAGCTTTGATTACCTGTGAGCATCCAGGAGGATTGTACTTAGAGTTGGCTAGCTGTGAGAGCTAAAGCTTTGTATAATTCTGATGTATTTCCACCTTGTATGATAATACAAATAGTGGGGTTTTTAGCTGAGGCTTTCCCCTGAGTATTTTTTGTGTTTCATGTGCATTGATTCTTCTTCTTCTGGTTATATTATTCAGTTCTGATTCAGCTCGATCTTTAAGCTTCCGCAAATTGATAGTAGGAGTAGATTATAGTATTTTGCTTTGGTTATATTGCATTATCGGGTTAATCTACAGTCATATTTTTTACATGGTCTTAGAGTGATATTTGTAGAGAATTTGCAGAATTTATACATGGTATCAGAGCTATCTGATCTATAGAGAAATTTCTACATGGTATCAGAGCCAAGTTTATCAGAGCTGTGAACAATATACAAAGAAGAGAATTCGAAGTTTGAAGTTCGAGGTTGCAGGTGCAAATTGAATTCTTATCATACTTCAAGGTTGGCTAATGGCGTTCTATGGCTTGAGACTCGAGTATGCCTTTGAAGGTAGCTCGAATTACATAGCATGGAAAGATCGCATGGAGGCTGTATTAGAAGACAATAGCTTGAAGGATTTCATTGATCAAGAAATCCCAAAGCCAGGTTCAACTAATGCACAAGAGTTGGCTGAGTGGAAGAAGTGTGTGGCGAGGGCGAGACAGATCATCCTTGAGGGAGTTCGAGACCATATTGTCTCGAGTCTCCATGGGAAGGATACTCCATATTCAATGTGGAAGACATTGAAGGATCTCTACTAGAACAGTAGCGACTAGAGGAAATTGGCACTTAAGGATAAGCTTCGAAGAATCAAGATGGAGAACGGCGATACTATTTCCACATATCTGAACAAGCTCACCACTTGTAGAGATGAGATTAGTAGTGTGGTAATAACTACTACCGATGATGATATGGTGAGCCTTGCTCTCCTTGGCCTTCCAAAGAGCTAGAATAGCTACCAGGACTCTGTGAATGGAAGGGAGAAACTGCCGGATTGGGAATGACTGTGGTCGGATCTCATGCAGGAGGAGATCAGGAGGAGCACTCGAGATGGTTCTTCATCCAAGGATGATGATGAAGAAAATATTACCTTAGCGAGTAAGGCAAGGAAAGGGAAGGGGAAGGATTCCCATTTCAAATCGAATTCTTCTCATGGAGGGAAGAATGGTGACATGTCTAAAGTAAGATGGTTTAATTGTCACAAGATGGGACATTATGTGACTAATTGCCCATCAAAGAAGTCCAAGAAGGGATCCTCGGAAGGATCGAAAGGTGAAGCATTAGCCTCTCAGTTTGAAATGGACTTTACCCTCATCACATGCATGGTGTCATCGATGATGGGTTGTGTTTGGTATCTTGACAGTGGAGCCTCGTTCCACATGACCGGCGATAAAAGTTTATTCAATACCTTGGAGGAGAAAGACCTCAAGATGCGCATAGAGATGGGTGATGACGAAAGGTACAACGTTTCAAGAGTGGGGATGGTTGCTTTTCAGAGGAAGCATGGAGCTCCTATCACCTTGATAGATGTGAAATATGTGCTTGGACTGAAGAAGAACTTGGTATCAGTCGCGATGTTGGAGGACAAAGGCTACGATGTTGTCTTTAGTAAAGGAAAGGCGTTCCTTAGACACATCACGACGAGGTAGGTGAAACAAATCAGTTCACAAGTCAAGAACCTATATGCTCTTGAGGTTCAAGATGCATGCAAAGCCTTGAGGAGCAAGGAAAATGTTAGAGACTTGGTGGTTGAGAGGGAGAGTAAATTACCTCTCAACATGCAACCCCAAAAGAAGTCTTAGACAATTGTGGAGGAGCCACAATTGGAGAAGTGGGCAGAGGGATCACATGCAGCCATACCTCCAGGTGTGAGGTGGGGCAATGTGAATTGATAGCCTCAAGAAGGCTGAAATTGGGCAGGGTCCATTGAGAGGTTTTATCTCATGGATCGTACCTTGCTGGGGGAGCCCAAAGTACATACTAGCGAGAGGAATCAGTGGGATTGATGCAGTCAAAGATCAAAGTTATAGAGGCTGGAGCAGTCAGATATTGAAGAGCATAGAGAAGGATTGACAGTAGTGCAGAAAGGCAGAGTCAGCTGAAGCGCAAAGTTTTCAGTTGATAGAGGCAATAACAGTCAGAGACTTTGATGAAAGATGCATCATACTGATTCAGGTTGGATGTTTTTTTGTTTCTGAAGTTGCTGGAGCAACAACACTAGAGAGAAGTGTTGCATACAGAACATTCCAAAGGTTCAGGATCTGGATCGAGTTGAGTTCCTTTCTTGTTGAGAGGGAGTGTTGAAAAGAGAAATAAGAAATGATAAAAATAGAATCCAAAAATTCCAATTTTAATTTGTCCTTGAATTAAAATTGTGAATTAAATTCGAATTTAGTCTCACCATCTACTTGGAAATAATTAATTAATTCATTATGGATTAATTAGTTGGAGAAATTCAAGTTAGAAGTCTTTCTAAAGTCATGCAATAGTTATCCCTTAAATTAAGGATATTATCCCTTAATTCAAGAGATAAGATTGAGTTATATTTGAGTTGTAATAAGTTAGATCAGTTTACTGAGTTAAGTCCAGTTAAATTAGTTCCAAACTATTTGAGGAACTAATTGTGAGTTATCAGTCAGTTGATGCATGCATGCACTCAACTAGTGTACTCCAGATAACTGAAGATTCCCTCATCAGAAACTCATGCATGTCTATTCTGAGAAAGACCTAGTTGAGCTAAATGTCAAGCACAATGTACTATCAGTTGCATGTTTTCTCCTATAAAGGAAGCTCATGCATGCAGTCAAGGGAAGGTTCCTTGGAGGATTGTGCAGTTCTGGCAGTGTGTGAGAGGAGTGTTCCATTGGGTGAAGGAGATCATCCCAGAGGAACTGCACAAGGAAATAGGAGCTTGGAGGGCAGAGGAGAAGGCTTATGAGAAGCTTTGATTGCCTGTGAGCATCCACGAGGATTGTACTGAGAGCTGGCTAGCTGTGAGAGCTAAAGCTTTGTATAATTCTAATGTATTTCCACCTTGTATGATAATATAGATAGTGGGGTTTTTAGCTGAGGTTTTCACCTGAGTATTTTCTGTGTTTCATGTGCATTGATTCTTCTTCTTCTGGTTATATTGTTCAGTTGTAATTCAACTCGATCTTTAAGCTTTCGCAAAGCAAATTGATAGTAGAAGTAGATTATAGTATTTCGCTTTGGCTATATTGCATTATCGGGTTAATCTACAGTCAGATTTTCTACATGGTCTTAGAGTGAGATTTGTAGAGAATTTGCAGAATTTCTACATGGTATCGGAGCTAGCTGATCTATAGAGAAATTTCTACAATAGGATGAAGAATTAGATTAGTTCTTCTTGGTGTAAACAACTTCCTTATAGTGCATTTGAATTTTAGAGATGCTCTTGTGTTTAGGATGTTTTATATTTTGAATAAAAAGACTATTTTCCTATATTTGAGTATTTGTTGATTTCCTTAAGGCTTCCCATGATAACCTTGATTAGGGCCTGCATTTTTTATTTTTATTTATTTATTATTATTATTATTATTTTTTTAATTTTATCTTTTTATTTTTATTTTTTATTTTTTATTTTTTGTATCTAGTACTTCCAATTCCTCACTAGATTATAGTTTCTATAGCTGTGCTATAAAAAGTACTTCAACAATATTTATTTAGTTTTATATTTTTTCCTTCTTGTTGTTTAAATTCTATAATTTCCCTTTTAGAATGTGAAGGTATATCTTTTATTTTATATATGATTAACATACTCATTTTATTATCAACTAGGGTTTGTTAACTTGTGAGGACTCTGTGTTGTATGCATAAGTACCAAAGTTCCTACCAAGTCTTATGCCTATGCATGAAACCTACTGGTGGTGGAAGTAGAGATCTAGACAAGTTAAATTACTCGAATTGGTGTGACCATAAGTTTACCCGAATACTGGAGTTCAAATCTTAAGAGCGATACCCAATTGAAACAAGGCTTCATATCAAGGTATGATTCTATAGAAGTTCGCTGATTTCACAACAACAACTGCAGATTATGAAACAACAATGCAACCACTTCTATAAAAAAAAATTGATGCAAAGAACATGGCCCAAGAAAATAAATAAATGAATTTAACACCAATCACACTTACACATGCCACACAAATCAATTCAGTCGATCGTAACTACTGAATAGTAATCAAATCAAATGTTGCAAGAAAGAAACACATACAGATATAAATAAATAACTAGAATGAAGAATGTGCGTAGGGTCTTACCTCGAGCAGGCCCAACTTGGGGTTCAACCTGCACCCAATGCTCAAATTACAAATATAAGCTCTACAAATCAAAACGTGCATCCATGAGCAATCATATTATCAAACAAAAATATAACACAATCTTAACAACGAATGTCCCATCATAGGTTTATACATTCATATTTATAGATATCAGAGGAATCTCTGTCCTAACAACTAATTAAAAACAGAGGATACACTATCCAAATAATTCACCTTGGTTTCCAAAATAGGACTAGACACACTTGACATAAGTTACATATGAAGTACTAATTAAAGAATTGACGATGCAACAATTGTTTCACACTGAGGCCTCTTGATTGCTAAATCATTAATCTCCAGGACATAAAATACCCCTTTCAGACTGGAAAGAGATATGCAGACCAACTAAACATCTGATTGGCTCATGGAAAATCAACTGAAAATATGCCAACATCCTCACATTGATTTATAACTGAGATGCAAACTTCTAAGGAAAGTTTCTCATTGTTGTTCCTCGCTTATAGCGTCCTGTCGGTTTGAATATGCCAACTGTCCCTGAATAGTAGGTGTCTGATCAATTATCCATCTTAGCAACCCGTGTTAAGCATAGGATTACAAATATTTGATAAAGGGAAGGAGAAGAATTAGTCAAAATAAGAGAAATGATTCTATAGAAAAAATCATCCATCTCACAACTCATCACCTTTTTTAATTATGAAACTTGAAACTTAACAATTATGGTGTTTATCATCTTGGTATAAATCCTTAGGATATGAAATTAATCACGATTGAGTTATTATCTATTTATTAAATGATCTAGTTGCACCATTTATTTTATCTAAAATAACAATGACAACTGCCTCATTTATCCCATGTTTCTTGAATTGGGATTTAAGAGTTCACATCACAAACCTAGTGGATGGATAGATAGAACATAAGGGATTAGAATTGGGCATCTCATTTATTTATAAATTCTATACCTCCATTCAAAAGAATTAGTTTTTCCATATTTTATTACCAAGTTCCTTAAATAATTTAAATATGCATCACTTGAACGTGTTCCTATATTTAGCTTATGTATGATGATAAGAGGTTATTAAACCTATGGCACATCACCTCATTAACTACCAATCTCTGTTTTTCGATAGTCCTATAGCAACCAACCAATAAATCTCCAATTTAGTTTTCTTGTCACATAAGAGGGAGTCAAGGTTACGAATTACTTGCCTAAAGAAAGAAGCCAACATTGCATTCAAGAAAAGCATTAGATTGCCTTTACTTCATCAATTCATAATTTAGAATACACCCATGTAGTTTCTTAGTTGACAATACCTCATAAAGAAGCACTTTCTTGGATTGATTAACTAAAGTTAAGTTGATGAGTTCAACAATATTCTTGTAATTCATTAGCCCATCACCTTTTGGCACTATTATTGAGGAAGTGATAAAAACTACACTTAGGTTAATCTAAACTTAATTTACCTCAATAAGTATCATTGATTTTAATAAATCCTTTCATGGATCATTCAATTGGACATGATGAAGAATATTTTTCTTGTAATACCATGGTTGAAGAAGGAGAACAATCACATGATATATTTGAGTTCCCAACTTGGGAAACTAAGGAAGAAACAATGTGAAAATATTAATCCTATTCTTTTCCCTCATTTTCATGGTCTTACTATAGAGGAACTTGATACTTTCCTCTTTATATTTGAGGTCTTTTGTAGAATTTATGGCCATGTAGTATATGCTCAAAAATATATTTTCCCCTCTATAATGAAGAGTCAACCTTGAGATTGTTTATAAGCTTAGAGGGGAATAACTTTTAAAACCCTCAGATGGAGAATTATGTTAGGATATTCCGACACATAGGAAATAGTTAAGTACAACTTGGTCTAGTATAGAGTTAAGTCCATCAGATGGATGTTAAATCTGCCTTCTTGCATGGGGACTTGCATGAAGAAATCTACATGGAACAACCCATTGGCTTCATAAAAATAGACTCCAGCCTTGTATGTCGGCTTAAGAAATCCCTTTATAGTCTCAAGCAAGCTCCTCGAGCTTGGTATGCCAAAATGGATAACTTTCTTTTAGAATCTGGCTTTTCTAGGTGTCATTCTGACAATACTGTCTACACCAAGAAAGTGGGCAAGTCTCTTATCATTCTTGTTCTTTATGTTGATGATCTTATCCTTACCGGTAGTGATCCCAACCTTATAAACCATGTGAAGTCCAACCTTAAAAAGAAATTTGAAATGACAGACTTAGGACACTTACATTATTTTCTCGGTCTTCAAGTCTTGCAATCCAAGGAGGGTATTTCCCTTTCCCAGTCCAAGTATGCCTGTGATATTCTACGCCATTTTCACATGGAAGACTGTAAGCCATTCCCTTCTCCCTTCCAGTCTGGAGTCAAACTTTCAGTCACTTGTATTTCTCCTGAAGTTGATGCTACCTTATACCGTCAACTTGTAGGAAAACTTCTGTATCTAACCCATACTCGACCTGACCTTTCCTTTGTCGTTGGCCTTGTTGCTCGGTTTATGCAAAACCCACGTGAAATTCATTGGAAAGAAGCTAAAAGAATACTTCGTTATGTTCGAGGTACAGTTCAGTTTGGGATTCATTACAGTGCCGAAGCATCTCCTCTATTGGTTGGTTTCACTGATTCTGATTGGGCTGGTGACCCTGATGATCGAAAGTCTACTGCCGGTTATGTGTTCACTCTTGGTTCAGGACCTATTACATGGGCTTGCAAGAAACAAGGTGCCATTTCTCTTTAATCAGCAGAAGCAGAGTATCGTGGTGCTATAGAAGCTAGTAAGGAAGCCTTGTGGCTTCGTCAGATCCTGTCAGAGTTTGGCTTTCAGCAGCAGCATCCGACTACACTTTGGTGTGATAATCAAAGTGCCATTCAATTATGGAAAGATCCAGTGCAACATCAGCGCAACAAACACATTGAACTGCACATGCACTTCATCAGAAAGCTCATACACGACCATGTTCTTGAAGTGCAATATTGTTCAATAGATGATCAAGTTGTAGACATTTTCACAAAGGCTCTCACAGAGGCGAAGTTCACCAAACTTCAATTTATGGTTGGAGTTCAGGAAGTTGTCACTAAGGGGGGATAGGCTCTAGTGCCTCCTTCCTTCTCCTATTGTGTCATATTTGTAAGTCCTTCAATCCTATCCCAAGTTGTTCTTAAGGGGGGATGTTAGGATATTCCGACACATAGGAAATAGTTAAGTACAACTTGGTCTAGTATAGAGTTAGGTAAAGTGTGTTTCTTTACCTTGTACATTTTGTAACTTACAATCCAACGGTCACGATATATAGTGATCCGACGGTTCATTCTCTCCTCGGTATTACCGACACTTGATCCGTGGCTTGACACCCGATTGGTCCATGATTTCTATTTAAAGCGCATGGAGGGTCATTTGTAGGGTAATCCGTCTATGAGAGAAGCTTATGTAAATTTTCATTCTTTTATTAATAAATTGCCTGAAGTGGCCGCGTTGGCTCAGGCCGTGGACTGTTTCCCTCTTTGAGGGTTTTAACCACGTCAAAAATACTGGTGTATTGATCTGTGATCTGGTTGTGAGCGGTGTCCTTTGGTGTTTTGTCTGAGGAACTTACCCTGTAAATTCCTACAAATTATTGCATGAACAAGGAAATGAATGGTAGGTACTAGTGAAGGGATTAACTAGTTTCATTTTGAATAAGAATTGAAAAACCTATAAAAAAAGTTATATATCATGAAAATGCAACATATGGATATAAAGAGATAAATGGGGGAAAATATTGAAAATTAAGGTAGAAAGGTGTAAAGAAGAATTGACTAGAAGAAGTGAAATGACTGAAATCGTGGAAGCATCCATTTCCAATATTGTATAGCTATCTAAATAGATGTTGAATTCTAGGCCTCTGGCATAGGTGTATACTCTTTTCCATAAAAGATCATGGCACAAATTCCAATTGGCAAGAATCATAAACTACCTTACCAAGTTGATACACTCAAAGAGTTAATTGAAACATGTCGATACGATGGTGAAGGAGAAAAATATGAGCTAAGTAACTTCTATATTTAAAATTATGTACTATCTCACCTCTATAGGTGGTCACTAAAACCCTAATTAGAAGAGGTATAAATGAAAGCATTATATTCTTGGATTATCCATGAGAAGTTGAGTTGTTGAATGAAAAAAAGTATGAAGAGGAGGAACATGTGGTCATCTACGAGCTAGGGTTGAAATAATAATTCTTGATGTAGTGATCATAAGCCACATGACCTTGACACTAGATACATAATTAATACTTATTTTAGAAGAAAAGAAAAGGGAAACAATTTCCCATTATGAGGGATAGATAAAATATTCTAGAGAAAAGGCGCTCCACGCTTGCCAAAGTAGATGGGATGAGCTTCCCACTAACTCCCAAGTAATGGAGATTCATTTTCCTTAAAACCTTTATGCTACTTTATTTAGGGCATATTTGTGCATGGAAAGGATAAGAAAGATGAAGGAAAAATGGATTGGAATTAATCTCAATCCTCCTCTTCTTTTACACCCTACATGTACAAGCGAATTAGAACAAGAGAACGAAAGAAAGAGATGGAGAGAAGAGGAGCATATAATATGATATCATTACAAGGATTCCATCACACAATTTCTAGCATATGATTTAGAAAAATATGCATAGACCAACATAACAAAGGAGGAAGAGTAAAAGGAAAACTATGGGGGCATTTCTAATTGCAAAAGAATAAGAAAAGCCTCCAAGTTAGGGGGCGATAATGGGCCACTAGATAGTCAGATTTTAAGGCCCATGTTATAACTTATGTGATTTATTTTTTGCCTTAAGAGTTGCCTAACTACTGTATTACTATCACAGGGCCCCAATATTACAACTTATGTGATTTATTTTGTGTCCTAAGAGTTACCTAGCTAATAATATATTTCTAGTATAGGCACCCCATCTTACATATTATGTGATTTGTTTCATGCCCATCTTACAACTTAATGCCATGCGAGATGTTACTAGATTTAGGGTTCTAACCCTCAAGTATTGCCTAAATCCCCTAGATTGGTTTCACTTTCAAGAGATTATACATCACATCCTAGTTGACATATTCATCAAGGGATTATATTAGGGAGAGTGTTGGAATTGCTTTGGTAGGGGTAGAAATTGACTTGAGGAGGAGGCTACAATGACCTTGTGCATAGTTTGATGTGTTTGTTAGAATTCTAGATGATAAGTTGAAAGATATGGAACAATCAACCTTGAGTAGTGATATGGATCTACTTGTGGATTTATGTGTGAGGAACTCATTTCTCAACAAATGAGGTGCATCAACGAGGTATGTAAACATGTGCATATTTAATGTTATTTCATTGATTTTAAATTATGACATCAAAGTCTATATATTTAGTCTTGAAATCTCATTTATGTAATGTTTATTTAAGATTATTTGCAATATACCTTATTTCTACTAATAAGTTTTAATACTAAGAAACAACCTATTTACCATGAGGTCGTTAATGCACATGTATAAATACTATTTGTAATGCGAAGTTTTAAAATTCAAATTTATATCTCTCCAGATTGAACATTTAACATTTATTGAGTCTATGAAATTTGCATGTATACACAACATAAACTTGCCCCAAATATGTTAACTATGTCTTCATTTCATGCGATGGGAATTGATGCTGCTACAAATTGGGTACACATTTTTTTAAGGGAAAAGAGTCACTTTTTTTTTTTTTCCACAATAGAATTAAAAATATATTTTGATATTTATATGATTAATTCAATGTTTTTTGATTTGGTTTCACAAATATGTTTTGATATTTATTTTTATTAATGTGTTAAGGAGTGTGGTTAATATTGTCATGTCATAATTAGTGGGTAGCCATAGTAACTTTAAGATTGAGGTTTTGGATTGAAACTCACTTATTGTGCCACAATTTTGTCCCATATTTTAGAAAATCTAATGACTTGTATTAAATTCTTGAATATGGGTCCAAAATATTCTTATCCAAGACATGTTTCTGTAAAGGAAAATGTAGCAATTTGTCATTAGCTACTTAGCACATAAAATGAGTTAAAGAGGTAGATGAATTGAATCACCATTACATGCTTAGGTGACATTTGTGTAGTTGGCTAATAGTCATATTTATAGCTTGGAATTGTAACCTTTGTATAACTTATAAATAAGGTTGTTAATGTACATGTATAAATACTATCTGTAATGTGAAGTTTTAAATTTCAAATTTATATCGCTCTAGATTAAATATCTAACATTTCTTTAGTGCATGTAATTTGCATGTGTACACAACATAACCTTGCCCCAAATATGTTAGCTATGTCCTCATTTCATGTGATGTGCATTGATGTTGCTACAAATTGGTACACATTTTTTAAAGGGAAAATAATGACATTTTGTTTTTCAATAGTAGAATTAAAAACACTTTTTAATATTTATATGATTAGTTCAATTCCTTTTCGTTTTGGTTTCAAAAATATGAGTCATTTATTAGTTTTCTTAATATGTAATGGAGTGTGCTTGATATTGTCATGGTGTAATTAGTCTGTAGCAAGATGAGATTTTATGCCTATTTTATTGAGCTTTTGGATTGAAACTCAGTAAGTGTGCCATGGTTTTGTCCCATATTTTAGAAAATCTAGTGACTTATTACTAAATGATTGAATATGAGTCCAAGATATTCTTATCCATGTCATATTTTGGCAAAGGAAAATCTATTGTCTTGTTGTTGTCATTTTATGGTTTTTAACTTTTAAGATTTTGACTTCTATCCATCAAAACAATTGTATTGGCCCGGACCATAATTAATTCCACAATTGCAAGTAGGATCCTTAATCAAATCTTATTGAATTGTATTTATAATTTGTATAAAGGTTAGGTGACACTCATGTAGTTGGCTAATAGTCATATTTGTAAATAGCTTGCTATTAATCAATATTAATTAAGATAAGTCAATTTATCTATAGCGAATTCAAGAAAAGTGATTTGAAGGGTTCAAGATGATCTTATCCATAATTTGGAATTAGATTATGACCATTGATTCAAGAACGAGAGATTATAAGAGGAAATCGATGGGGCTATTGGAGATACAATTTGAGTAAGAAATGACACATTGTTAGCATGGAAGACACCAAAAATAGGGTTCAAAAATGATTGAGATTGATTTTCCAGAGATAATTTCTTCACAATGATTTCCAGTTTCATAGTGACAAAGGGAGATCGAATTATTCTACAAAATTCAAGTTTCTCTCAGTGGTGTGAATTGATAGAGAGAGAGGCAAATTTTCTAGAGAGAGGTCGAGTTGCTGGAGGAAGAGTGGATTTTACAGAGTGATCGATTTGCAGAGGAGAAGTTGAGTTTTCTAGAGAGATCAATTTTCTAGTGAAGGTCGAATTATTCTTCAGGGAGTGTGAGTTACCAGTGGATTCCCTAAGACACACATGCGGGTTGATTCCAGGCCATACAAGAGGGTTGAATTGATTCAAAGGGGCCAAATAACTTCCAGGAAGTTGAAGTTGCTTGCAGAAGTGAAGAAAATAATTTCTGGTGCTTGGCTAATTTATGAGAAGCAATTTATGTATTATTTCAATTACAAATTTGCTAAATATTAATAAAACCTAATTTACAGAATTGGTTTCCCCACCATGGGGTTTTTCGAGGGACAATGTCTAAAAATATTGGTGTTGATTTTATGTGTATTGTTGTCTCAGTTCCTATGGTTTTTTTAATTTAGTGAAATTTGCAGTTGTGTTTTATTTAGTATTTGAAGTAAATTAATTTGCGAGGAAAAATAATCTAAAATATATGAGAATAATAACTAGATTATCTGCAATAAATTTTTCACATAAATGTCGTGTGAAATCCATAAATATAACATTGTTATACTCCTTAGAAACAAAAAAATTCTAACAACTCAGTTCCATTTATTAGGATCCTCAAAAGATGAATGTGTATGGCCCAATTCCTCTAATGGAAAATAAAAAAAATTCATCCTGAATCTTGAAATTCTTGCCAAGATTATAGGAAATAATTATTGGATTATTGGAGGAGACTTTAACATGATTAGATCCATCTAGTCATAAAGGGGAGGAATCAGAAGACTAGACGAGGTTTCTCAACTCTTCATATAATTCTTGCAATACTCAAAACATGTGGACAAAGAAGCCATCATTGGTATCTTCACTTGGAACAATAAAAGAGGAGGTTCCTCCTAGTTAGCATCTTGTATTGATATATTTCTTCTCTCTAAATCCCCACTCATCTCAAGGCTTAATTTTGAATCCTCCATATTTCCCTGTCATGGATCTAATCACTGGCCAATACAATTTTCATAGACTAGAATGGAATTCCAAGGAAAAAACCCTTTTCTCTTTAAATATTTTTGGCTGAGGAGCCCCTCTTTTAGGAACAAAATTGAACATTGGTGGAATGAAGCAAGTGATATCGGAGGAAATAGAGAGTATCAATTTCAATAGAAATTAAAATTTATTAAGTAGAAACTAAAGGAATGAAACCTAGTATAATTTGGAAACATTCATGAAGAGAAATAGAATTGGGAAAAAGAAATGGAGAATATTCAACAAGAAATCATGTTGCACATTGTGTTATCATTGATGAAAACAAGATGAAATTGATGTCAAAGGAGATTTTTGAGAAAGAAAAAATATCATTCATGATGACTAAGGAAGGAACGATACTCTCTATGAAGCAATAACTAGGATTCTTATAGGATCTAATGAAGTAAAGTAAAAAATGTTTGAAGTTATTTGAGTTTTTGATGGAGTTATGGTGTCCTAATGATTCTATAAATAGTATGGTCACATATGCATCATTGATTCCTTTATAACGATATATCTTCTCTAAAAAAAAATCCTCCTAGATGATATGGCCATTTGAAGATCATTACTAAGAAGAGGACCTAAACTATAATGAAAAAACCCCTAACACCATTTTTTTAAAAAATTGCACATCTTTTGAGTGGATCCACGGTTTAGTATTTTGGTCAACAATGAATTTTTGGCAAATATGAATGACATTTAACACTATTAAATGCAGAGAAGATTTTTCACATCGAATGAATTCGATAGCTAGGTGAAATAATTGAATGATAGATGTTGTCTAGAGTTGCATGATGTTTAACCTAATATATCATCCCAACCAAAGAATGACACATGGCAACATTTCATAGGACATAATATGACCCCTCTAGAATGATACTTGGAAAGATCAAATTGGCCCGATGTGGTGACTTGGCATCCTAAAAACGTGGCATAAAATCATAGGCTTCTTGTACACGTGGCATGACACATCACTTGCTGATGTCAGTAAGGTGACATGGCATCACTAGGGCGTGACACATGGCATGGACAATTATCACATTTTAGTGGGCAAAAATTCTAAATTAGGGTGAAATATGGCACCCATCACATGTTTCCATGTGGAATTCCTCACCAGTTTCCATGTGGTATCCCTCACAAGTGTCCATGTGGCTTGATGATGTATATTGGCAACAATGGATAAGTGTTGAACAAACAGGGGAAGTGAGAGACTTTAAAGCTAGCCTAGAATCACAAGAAAGACATCGGTTAAATATTACTAGACTCAAATGCAAAAGCAATAACAATGGAGACATTGGGAAGAAAGCACACATTGGCCAACAAATATTAACAACGAATCTAAGAAGAATTTAAAGAAAGATTTAGAGACTAGAAAAATCAAAATACAACGTGGGAACGATATTCTTTGGTGGGGGCACAAACCTAAAGGAGCTTTAAATTTAAAGGAGGCATATAATATCGTTACAAAAACTATGGAGTAGGTTGGAGAAAGAAATGGGAGAAATTTATGGAAAGCTAAACTTTGACCCAAAATAACTTAGTTTATTTGGTTACTCTTGCAAAATAAAATACTAGCTTGGGATAAATTACAAAGGAGAGGGTTTCAAGGACCATCTAGGTGTCACCTATGCATGGAAAATATATAAACAATTGAACACTTTTTAAAGTATTGCAATTTTGCTTTTGAAATATGGGAAAAATTAGCAATAATATTGATAAAAACAAATAGAAGAAGGGATAACATATACTCTACAATTGAATATTTGATATCAACACCATTCACGAATGTTGTCCTAAATAGAGTCTGGAAAACTCTTTCTAGGATTTATCGTATGGGAAGTTAGGAAGGAATGCAATAGAAGAATATTTAAAGAAAAAAATATGGATCTAAGCACAATATGGTACTCAATCAAAGGGAAAATAAGAGAAAATTTCCTAATAAATCCATGTAAAAATCAAGATTGGGAATGCTTCTGAAAAGAGTCCAACATCCTCACACTCTTAGAACTTCTTCAATATGCTATTGTTTCTCAACCTTCCACCCCTCATATTGATCCTTCAAGCCAAAAAAAAATGGTTCCCCCATCACGAGGGATTCCTAATGTAGAAATTCCTTGTAGATTCAAACTGCTTAAGTAATATGCTAAAACAAAAGACTTGAATCTACTCTACTCATCAACGAAAACAATTAATCGATCGAGAAATAATGAAGCATACAAGAGAAATAATTCAATCAACACATTAAACAATGATTTCCCGGGGAAATCCATAGCTAAAAACCCCTGCTACCTGTATATTGCATTAGTGAGAAAATACGAGAAGATTACAATGCTTTGCTCAAGCCCCAACAACCTCTACACTATCTCTATCTGTCTCACTTCTTCCTAGATAGACCTTGGCCAATACTTAGCCAATTTCCTAGCCTTCCAAGCTCGTACTTCCTTGTATTTTTCAATGAGGAATTAGGAGCCTATTTAATAGGAATTTCCCTCCATTGGATTGTGCAGTTACTTTAGGCTCTTCCTTTTACTGCATGCACCATATGTATAATTAAGATAATTATACCACTAATAATACACTTCCCTTGAACTCCAAGCTCAACTAGGTAACTCTCATATTTGACATGCATGAGTTATTTATGGCTGAATTATCAGTTAACTAGTTGAACACATGAAGAAACACCCCACTATTAGACCTCCTACTAGTTCCTCCATCAGTTGGAACTAGTTTAACTGAATTTAACTCAGTTAAAATGAATTAATTAATTACAACCCAAAATAAACTTAACCAGGGCTGCTATAAAGTATGATATCATATATTCTGTCGGAACTACATTGACCAAAATATGTAACCAACACAAAGAAGGAGGAAAGAATCTTCATGCAAGGTCATACAAAATAAAATAAAATACAACACACAGAAGGAAACAAAACTAGAAGACAAACGAAAGGAGGCTAACCGAAAAGATTATCAAAAACCAAAATGAGAAAACACAAGACAAACTATAGAAAATGAATGCATAATGAATGTGCAGGTAAACTAAAATTAAACTAGACCTACTCCTAACCTAATCATCTAGAAGGTCGAAGTCACGTATAATGAAATTTCCAATGAAGCCATTGCAGTTGCTTCCGACATGTAGTCACAAAGATATAAGAAATTAAAACTAATATAAAATAATGTGAAACAAAACAGATAATAACTTGAATAACTTGCACAAGAATTTGAAGGTATTTCCTGTCAGAAAAAACATAGGCCATAACCACTACTTCTGACCAGTTCACATTCTTACCTTTTTGATGAAAACCATCATTCAACAAACCTGGAAAGATTATTGCGAATGTATCTTCAACTACACCAAAATCCTTAGCAAGCACATGGAAATATCGAAACTTGTTACTTGCGATGAAGATTTCCAATTAAGATTTCCCCAACCACTAAGCGATTGGATCGTAAAATTCTTGACAATCCTCTTGAAAACCCCAAAATATTTGAAATGATGAATTTTCAATTAGAGGCATGGGATTATGGTGATAATCTTGCGAGGGAAAATATATTTGATCATATTCAGCAAGCATGTCAAGACAATGAGGATTTGACATAACCATCAGCGAGTGTGTAAGTGCCTCAACTGCTTGAAAAGTACTTGGATAGTGAGATGTTAAACTAAAAAGATCAAAGGGTGTAAAACAATTGTCATTGGATGTGTTTATGGGAAAACAGTAAGTTGAACGATAGTCATCAAAGACAAAATCATGATCAGATGGGATGATTAAAGCATCAGATTCCCATTTTGTAATTACCAAATATAAATCAACTTGAACAATTTCGAAAATGCTCTACATAATAGAATCATCTTCCTCACATGATGAGTGTAACAAACCATTTTCTTGTAACTGGTTACACACTACACTAGCATCATAATTGTCGAAAGAAGTAAAAAAGAATGATGGAAAAAGAGTTATAGCGAAAATTCCACAAATGGGTTTTTTTGTTTGCTTTTGAAACATCGTGGAAAAAGAGTTATAGCGAAAATTCCACAATGACCTATTTGGAGCAGTGAAACCCTAGAATCCAAAGCTCTGATACCAATTGTTATGAAACCAGCTCACAAAAATATAGAAAAGATAGATCAACGCCTTATAATTTAGGCTCTTCGAGGGGGCAACCTATTTTACATTACACAAATGAACAATTCTTGGATGATACAAATGACAAGACCTCCTTTCTATATATAGGAGTCTAAGGGCTCATAATATAATCAGAGTTGACATAACAATAATAATGTAAGGGCATAATAATAGCAATAGTGGGCTTCTATGGGGCACACTAAAAAAAATAGGGGGCTTCTATACGGACTACATGGGTACAACAATATAATAAGGGGGTTGTACTAATAACAATAAGGGGTTACACTAGTAGTATAGGGGCCTAATATTATAGGAGTCAGGGAAGAAGAGACATCAGGTGGTTTGGATTCACCGTGCAAAGAGATATGAACCAAATGCTCAAACTTTTGTTTCAAGAAATCGAAATCCATATCTTCTTCAGGAAATTCATAACAAAGGTGAAGGAATCAAATAGATAAATCCTCAACTGATTCATCAGGCTCCATTCTAATTTGATTGGTTCTTTTATAAACATCTCGGCAATCATACTTATCAAATGCTAAATGAAGCTCCTCGATGAGATGGTTAAGAGAATGAATGGAAGCAGGTGGTAGAGTGTGACACCATCGACTAACCCGACCTTAAAGGGTCAGGTAAAAAACAATACAAGCCACATATTCACAATAAATTTCGTAATGTTCACAAAACTTAAGAAAAAGAGATGCATGCTAAGAATAGGACATATCAACCTCACCATCAAACTTGAGTTGAGACAAGTCATGAAGAGACTCATCGAGGATTGAAATTTCACCAGGGGATAGGTTAGAAAAACACCCTGGGATAATGATTTGAGGATGAACTATTTTACGATAAGAGATTCAAAATAGACTCACAAGGCTAAGCTTATCACCTGGGCTTGCTTCTAGAACCATTTTGTTGATGGTGCACTAGAAATACGTCAACCAAGGGGGTCTCCTTGATGTGAAGTCCCAATTAGACCTCACATTGTTTGGAATAGGAGACCCATCCGGGATATCGACTCGACTACCATGTATTCTTATAGGTTTTCCTTGGCTACAAAGTTCATCACAAGAGAGTTATGCACATGTAATCTCGGATCAATAAGTGAGTATGCATGGTGAGTGTTCGGTTGTATGTGTGTCAAGATTCTTCTACTGTGGAGGGAAAGGAAAGTGAGCCTATAGGAAAGAAGTAATAGTACCACCCTAGTAGAGACACACACACACAAAAGAAATATCCATCTAACATCCAACGTAATAGTTCGTAAAGATGCAATGATCATTGCAACCATTATAAGCAAGAAATATTTGTTTAAAATCTAGCGGAATAATCGACAAGGATACGAAAATTATAACAACCATTACAACACATTCTCAATATGGTAATTACTAAAATAACCGAAATAATTCAACTACTTTAGCATAGATGAAAGCAAACATGAATTACAAACATCCACAAAATAGTCTTACAAATATTTATAATCCATGCGGGAAGAATGTGCTAGCCATGAGGCTTCTAATATTAAGTAAAAGTCACAGGAAACATGTATAAAATGAAAACCACTAGCTCTAATAGTGGAGAATTGGAGCCACTCCTTTCTCCCCAAAAGAACTAGCTTGTCTCTTTAATGCCTTGCAAGAGGAGCCAAAGTGAAAAGTCCTTTGCTCACACAATGAGGGTGTATATATAACCAATGGGGTGATGTTTCACCTCCTTGTGACTCTTTGACTACCCTCATGACTATTTTACTTCCTATGGCTTTTCAAATTTACGTGACTCTTCATATTCTGTATGTGCCATTTGGATTTTCACTTTACAATAAATTTTGAATAGATAATTACATAATCCACAATAATGATGTGGAATATGATGACTCATGACTTGACATGACATGACACTGCAAACATGGACTACATGATGACATGGAAATGTCAAGCCATTCTTTCTGCTCTTATGTGTCTTTTTTAGTATGCTCTTCTATCCTCCTCCATATGGATTAGAGGTAAGAAGTCTTCAATGCTATCAAATCTTAAGCTGTGGTCGCGAACTGATGTCCCTTCGTTTTCTCTTGATTGATTAGCTTGCATAATTAGCTACAAGGATGTATTTCAACATGTTTCCATTCTCCATATCCTTCTTCCCATCATGTCATGGTATGATAGAGTACCTGCATATACAATTCACTCATGACGAGACAACATCAGTGCGATAAACACCTAGTCTAAGATGGTGCATGTTGATCCACTGACTAAGTTGGAACTGGGTGGAAGATGCTTAGTGATTGCGCAATTGCACATCTTAGGAAGTTAAGGGTGGAGCTTGAGCCTTGAGACTACGCAATGTGTACTTCAAGTTGGACTGGGCAGGCATATTGCATAATTTTGGTGATCAGTGAGTCGGGCTAAGGGGTTTTGCACTATTTTAGCTAACTGCGTGTTTTTGGATGGCAGAGTATACCTGGTGATTGAGAAAATTAGGAGCTCAAGGGCTGAGCTTGAGCTCAAAGATTATGTAATGCGCAGTTGATGCCAGGATGACGGGTTGGATTGTGCAATTCTGGGGGCCAAGGTCTGGGCTTGAGCATTAGAACTGCACAGTGCACAACCCTGGGAGGCAGGAACTGTGCATTGTGTCAAGGGGTAGGTTTATATCTTGAGGGTTGAAACCACGCAATGTGAAGTTGAGGAAGGCCAGATGAGGCTAAGTTGCTGGGAAATTTACGAAATTTTACTAAGTGTGGGATAAATGAGATGATGTGAAAAATGATATGAATTGACTGTGATCACACACGTAGAACACTTGACGACACAACAACATAGATAATTCATCACACATGAACCACACATTTCCTTTAGTGCGACAAATTTGCAATGACCTATGACAAGTGCAACACCAAAGATACACTTTGCAATGACTATGAAGACACCTGTGCTATAATACTTAAAAATTTGGAAATGAGTATGACAAATGTTTATATGGTTAGTGTTAGTCCTTACAATTTCCTAGGCTGAAAAGGAAATCGAGAAGGGTAACCTCAAACCACTTCAGCTCAGTAGCTAGCCCTACTGAGCATGAGAGGGATCTCTCTAAGTCTCTTATCAGTGATATGAATTTAAAGAAAATGAGTTTTAGGCTATATAAGTCTCTTATCAGTGATATGAATTTAAAGAAAATGAGTTTTAGGCTATATATATATATATTTGTTTGTTTGTTTGTGAAAATTTGGGTTTTAGGGTTTGCTGGACTATAGTTTGGAGCCACAAATAGGTCTAGGCTGTAGGAGTGCAAGAGAAAATATGAGAAGGAGCTAGATATTAGAAGCCATGGTGTATTTAGAATATTGTCAATGTAGTATAGAAGAGAAAGTGTAGAAGAAACTAATGAGCATAAGTAAACATGATTTCATTAGCTTAGGAAGACATAAACATAACTATGAAAACTAGATAAACAGAGCTTGAGAAACAAGAATTCTATATATTTCACTGTAAGGAATCCATAGAAAGAAGAGATATCATGTATATAAAGATGTTTTAACCTTTAGAAAACAAATATAATGAAGAACAAACACCATGAACTCACTGGGCTAGAGTTCCTTGAAAATAGCTGCAACTGTCTTTGTATTAGCTGAAAAGATGATTACATGCAAGCCTCCTCTACAAAAAGTAAAACCCTTCTATATGAAAGAGAAATGATACATAGAGACTCTCTTAGACCACTTTCCCACCTTCAAGAGTCGAATTTCAATTTTCTTGGTGGAGTAATTGACTCCAAGATTCTCCCAACCAACAGGTGAGAGTGAGAAGGTGAAACTCAAACACTTCTTGGAGAGTTTGTTTAGGAGTTTGCTTCCTTTATGAGGCCTAATAAACATCAACAACAAACTATGATGTACATTTATTCATGCCATCACTTAGCCTCGAAAATAGTGCCATTACATAGAGAATCTTGAATTTGACTAAGTCAAACTAGAAACTAGAAATTTTACACAGTGAAATTTACAATTTAAAACATAGAAAAGTGCAGAAACGTAGCGCTGACGTTGAGCTGATTTCCAGGTGCCTTCTAGAGGTCCAAATGAAAATATGAGAGAACAGTCAATTATTCCTTCAAGTCTAGTTTCCAGAATAGTTTGAATTTTTAAATTTGACCTATGGGAAGGCCTTCAAAAATCCATTCTCCCAATGTCGCTCTAGGTGTGCAGTGCCCGTAAAAAAAGGGTCCAAAATGCTAGTTTTTTGTCACTTTTCTAAAAAAATGAGCCACTGCTGTAAAATATGAGAAAATGGGTTTTTAGAGGATGGAAATAGATTTCCAAAAATATAAAATTTTCGTGAAATAGATGCCTGAGAAAAAAGCGCAGCGCCAAAGCGTTGCGCTTCTGGAGCTGCGAATTATCTAATTTAGCTCCAAAATTCACAAAAAACCAAAGGTGCTCAGAATTTGCTCAAAATTGGCTATAAGATGTAAAATTATGTATGTTAAACCTTCATAGATGCTTCATCAAGCATATACAAGTTTCGTTCATCCTTTTGGTCCTTTTTGGCTTCTTTGAGCTTGTTTTCGAGCTGCTTTACCTTGACATTGGCGATCATGTTTTGAGCCTGGTAGTCGTGCGCCATATGACTAAGCAACTGATTATCTCTGTTTGATTTCTAAAGGAGATTCTCCAGGTGTTCATTCAATTTGTTGAGCCAATACTCCTTGTCTTGATTGACCTCAAGAGCAATTCTGTCCTCTAGGTCTATGTCTTCATTCAATAGGATGTGTTCTTCCTACTCTTGTAATGCCTTCTTTAGGCCCTTTGTTCTTGGCCTTTTCCTCTCACCTTTCCCTTTTTCTCCTTCAAAATCACTTAAATCTATGATTTCCTTTCCCTTGCCAACCTATTGTAATAACTTGGTTTGCTCTTTTTCCATGATCAATTGCTTTGCTTTGAGCTGACTATTCTCTTGTTCAAGGAATGAAATGATGTATCTAGCTCTCGCCATGTTGACTGTAAGCTCCTTGATCTGGTAGTATTTATCTTTGATTGTCTGCTGCATGCTTGAAGCCTAATCCTCTACCTCTAAATCAGCTATCTCAAACTCATGATGAGCCATGTCCTTATCCCGCGCTGCCAGTCCCTATTTTGCTGATGTAGAAGGCTTGGCCCCTTTCTCACCATGAGAAGCAAACACAAGTCTTTTTCATCTCTGGTATGTTTTGGTCACCTCAGGTCTAGGTGCCTTGGAGCCTCCTCTGATTTGTTTGATAACCCTACTTCCATAGGCTGTGTTGATGTGTCTTGGTGATGGCTTGGTGAAGCAATCTCATTTCATTTTTGAAAGCCTAGATGATAGGAAAAGGGAAAAAACAGTGAGGGATGAGTGAAAAATGAAATGATGGGTAGGTGGAGTGGAAAAAATGGAAAAGGAGGTTTGAAATAGGTGGAAATGAACTATGGAGAGCTGATGAAAATGAGTGGAAAAGAAATGGAGGAATGATCTTCTTGTGAGAAGGAAAAATAGAGTTTGTAGTGAAAGTGCCCAAAAACCCCTAGGAATGAACTAGGGTTTCACTTTTGGAGAGGTAAAATTCTGTTTTGAGGTTGATTGAATGGTTAAAATAGTTTATCAAACATGTATATAGGTGCAGGGTAACATTTTATATGTTTAGAAACCAAGAAATAAGAATGACCGTCATCAACCTATCATTCCCCATAAGCAATTTCACTACAAACCATAATTTGAAAAATCATTGGCATGAGGTGATTTTGAAAAGAAAAGAAGGAAGAGTAATGGTGTAATTAATTGTTACTTGGCTTAGGAAGCAATGAAATCAAGTTTTCAGGCTTAAAAATCATATTCGAGAGAAATTTGGGCATTTTCTAGACACTCTGCCCAGTGCGCAACGCAGTTAGGCTGTGCGCACCGTAGTGTCTCTCTACGCAGCTCCATCTTCAAAACCACTTTTGGAGGCCATGAACTATTCCAAATTGAAAACTTGATAGCTCGTTGGAACTCTCTTGAAGTCTGCTATATGATGGACTCCTCACGAATGTAATTTGGACACTCCATCAGGGAGAAAAATTGATTTTCCCAAGGTCACTCCAAAAAATCAGGCTTTCTCTGACAAAAGCGTATCACCAACTCGCAAAGAAATTTTTGATGCCTTACGCTAATCAAAAGCATGATCTGAAGGTACCATTGGAAATATTAGGATGTCTGATACACAATAGAGTCCTTAATAACTGCCAAAACCTGCTCCAAACCCCTAAAACACTATCTTGAAGTCAAGCTGTCCAGAAGTGCAGAAACTCTCTTGTAGCAAGTTTATTTTGGGAATTTCCTTCAAATCATAACACTTGTGCTTAACATGAAGGAGGTTTTTGTTCCTTGGACTATAATGGACAAAATCCTCTTTCACGTTTGTAAAAATCTTCTCCATTTGGTCGGAAACATATTTTAAAGAAAACATGTCCCTATGAGAAATGACGAGGCGAGGTAGTGTACTGCAACATTGTCTTATTTGAAATAAAACATTACCTTTACCTTTATTTTG
This sequence comes from Pinus tabuliformis, assembly GCA_031772625.1. Classification (NCBI taxonomy): domain Eukaryota; kingdom Viridiplantae; phylum Streptophyta; class Pinopsida; order Pinales; family Pinaceae; genus Pinus; species Pinus tabuliformis. Next base: position 823,629,946 of record CM062814.1, read on the forward strand.
CTTTCCCTAAGCTGCTAACTCCCTTTACCCACTTAATCACATGATGGACATGTTTTTGGCAACATATGGTATCATGATGACACATGGAGTGAAACCTTAGACCATGACCTAAAATGAAGAATTTAACCATTTCATGACCCAAGACACTTAAATGAAGATATGATACCTCGAAGAAGACAATGACCATGATGAGTGATGAAGACCATGAGTAAGTGAAGGGAGCAACAGAGACCTAGATACAACAACCAATGACCAAATTTTTATTTGAAGATTCACTGAAATGACAAAAAATTGACTTAACACCCTAACAACACCTTGTAAGAGAATATTTGATCACTGGTGATAGGCTGAATTGACTGACACTAACATTGGCTCCAACTGGGGATGGCAGCTCCTTGGAGGTGTCAAGAACACCATAGACCAAGTAGCCTTATTCATTGGGCATGGAGTTAGAATGCAAAGACTAAACTCAAACTGAAAACTGACTGACTAACTGACTGACTTGACTATAAAAAACATATTGACTAAACTTACTTATGGAAGAAAACCATCGGGATCTTAGGGCCTTCACCTCGGGCTTCAAATTCTGTAGATAACTGGCCACCTGCTGAAGATGTATATACAATCATGTGTAATGATCCCTATAGTGTAACCAATCCAACAAATGGCTACTTATTTGAATTTTGCTTGCATTTTCCTTGAGCAGGCAGACAAAACAAAAGCTAGGCAACTCCAAATTCCATATGGATTCAACACCTGTATTGACAAACTTGAAAAATTATTCCTCTACTGATGAATACAATAAACTCACCAGAGGATCATGGAAAGCATGCAACATATGCTTTTCTGGATGATTTAAAACAGGAAAAAGAACCTCATTCCAAATTGTTGATTTGTCTATGTGTTGAAACTAATCACCTTCATCAATGAATGCTGCAACATTGACCTTCATTAGTAGCTATAACGAATTTTCCACAGGATCCTAAAAATCATGAAAAATTGGCTCTTGATCTTCAAAAAATTATGAACATATAGATGGACAAGTTTCATCTTGAAACAAAAATTCAAGAAATGAAATATTTGAAGAGAAATTTGATTGACACTCCTCATCAATGTCTTGGTCTCCTAAACATTGCTGAATACCTTCATATAATTCAAGGGAATGAATGTGATCTTCATCAATTGATTGCTGATCAATATTATCTTCAGTCAAAGAAGACATTGTTTGTTGGAAGTTTTCCTGAATACAATTCTCTTCTGCAATATGCTTTAGAACAAACTCTTCTCTTTCACTGCTCTTTTCTTGATCCTTGACAATCTGATCAGTTTCATTTTCAGCTGCATAAATTGTTATCTGTTGGGGATGTTCTTGTGGATCATAAGACTACTACAAATCATCACCTATTTTAGATGATAGAAGATCACTGTCATCTATTGGAGAATTTTGCTCAATTTCACTATCATCCAAGGTAGAATCCATGACCTTAACATGGTGGTGAAAAGGGTTTTCATTCAAAGCATCCAAGATTTCATCATCCATAAACTCTTCATCACCATAAGCACTTTCCAACTCTTGAATAAAATTTTCAAAATTATCACAACAATCTTCAATCAAAAGCAAAGAAGGATAGGCCTCTCTATAATTCTCAAAAAATATTGAGTGAAAATCCTTGAGAGAATATATACAAGCAGGAGGAAAGCTTTCATACCAAGACCGTGCTCTTTCTTCTAATGTGACCATGAACATCTTCATTAAACAATCTTCATGAAAATTAATCCTCAGCTTACGCACATGCATATGAAATCTTATTAAATGAAGTGTAGCATCATCGCCTTTTCCATCTCTGAATTTTTTCAAGTATGTTTTCCAATATGCCTGAGGCATACAATTTGGAAAGCCTGGAACATGATCTCGATGCATAGGATCATACCTTCTGGATTGAGAACTCATTTTGATTTTTGGATCCTGCTACCAGTGGAGTCTTCGGATCAAGTGGGAATCGCCAGGTGAATGGTTCAACCTTTCATATGTGTTTGATCACTGTTCACCATCAGCAATCATATCTGATCTCTGTCGTTCTTCCCTAGGGAAGATATGATCTTTCGTTCCCCGGCAATGATACCAAAAATTTTGGTCCTTACAATTTCCTAGGGTGAAGAGGAAATCGAGAAGGGTAACCTCAAACCACTTCAGCTTAGTAGCTAGCCCCACTGAGCATCAGAGAGATCTCTCTAAGTCTCTTATTAGTGATATGACTTTAAAGAAAATGAGTTTTAGGCTAGATATATATATGTATATATAGATATATATTTGTTTGTTTGTTTGTGAAAATTTGGGTTTTAGGGTTTGTTGGACTAGGGTTTGGAGCCACAAATAGGTCTAGGCTATAGGAGTGCAGGAGAAAATATGAGAAGGAGATAGATATCAGAATCCATGGTGTATTAGAGTATTGCCAGTGTAGTATAGAAGTGAAAATGTAGAAGAAACTAATGAGCATAAGTAAACATGATTTCATTAGCTTAGGAAGAGATAAACATAACTATGAAAACCAAATAAACAGAGGTGAGAAACAAGAATTATGTATATTTCACTGTAAGGCATACATATAAAGAAGAGATATCATGTAGATAAATATGATTTAACCTTTAGAAAACAAATAGAATGAAGAAAAAACACCATGAACTCACTGGGCTAGAGTTCCTTGAAAATAGCTGCAACTATCTCTGTATTAGCTGAAAAGATGATTACATGCAAGCCTCCTCTACAAAAAGTCCAACCCTTCTCTCTAAAAGATAAATGATACATATGGAATCTCTTAGACCACTTTCCCACCTTCAAGAGTCGAATTCCTTAGTGGAGGAATTAACTCCAAGATTCTCTCAACCAACAGGTGAGAGTGAGAAGGTGAAACTCAAACACTTCTTGGAGAGTTTGTTTAGGAGTTTGCTTCCTTTATGAGGCCTAAGAAACATAAAAAAAAACCTATGATGTACATTTATTCATGCCTAGATCACCTAGCCTCGAAACTAGTGCCATTACATAGAGAATCTTGACTTTGACTAAGTCAAACTGGAAACTAGAAATTTTAGACAGTGAAATTTACAATTTAAAACACAAAAAAGTGCAAAAACGCAGCGCCGACTTCGAGCTGATTTCCAGGTTCCTTCTAGAGGTCCAAATGAAAATTTGAGAGAATGGTCAACTAGCCCTTCAAGTCTAGTTTCCATAAAAGCTTGAAATTTTGAATTTTACCCATGGGAAGGCCTTAAAAAATCCATTCTCCCAAGGTTACTCTAGGTGCGCAACGCTTGTCAAAAAAGGGTCCAGAATGCTAGTTTTTTTTCACTTTTTTGCACTTTTCTCCAAAACTGAGCCAGCTTTGTAAAATATAAGAAAATGGGTTTTTAGAGGATGGCAAGAGATTTCCAAAAATATTTTTTCTCCTAAAATAGATGCTTGAGGAAAAAGCGCAACACCAAAGCATTGCACTTTTGGAGCTGCCGCTTTTCTGAATTTAGCTCCAAAATTCACAAAAAACCAAAAGTGATCAGAATTTGCTCAAAATTGGCTAGAAGCTGTAAAATTATGTATGTTAAACCTTCATATATGCTTCATCAAGAATATACAATTTTTCCTCATCCTTTTGGTCCTTTTTTGCTTCTTTGAGCTTGTTTTCAAGCCGCTTTACCTTGACATTGGCGATCATGTTTTGAGCCTGGTAGTGGTGTGCCATATGCCTAAGCAATTGATTATCTCTATTTTCCTTCTCAAGGAGCTTCTCCAAGTGTTCATTCACCATGTTGAGCTAATAATCCTTGTCTTGATTGACCTCAAGAGCAATTATGTCCTTTAGGTCTATGTCTTCATTCAATAGGTTTTGTTCTTCCTCTTCTTGTAATGCCTTTTTTAGGCCCTTTGTTCTTGGCCTTTTCCTCTTACCTTTCCATTTTTCTCCTTGAGGCTCACTTGACTCTATGATTTCTTTTCCCTTGATAACCTGCTGTAATAACTTGGTTTTCTCTTTTTCCATGATCAATTGCTTTGCTTTGAGCTGACTATTCTCTTGTTCAAGGGAGGAAATGATGTATCTAGCTCTCGCCATGTTGACTGTAAGCTCCTTGATCTAATAGTCTTTATCTATAATTGTCTGTTGCATGCTTGAAGTTTGATCCCGTGCCTCTAAATCAACTAGCTCAAACTCATGCTCAACCATGTCCTTATCCAGTGCTGCTGGTCCCTGTTTTGCTGATGTAGAAGGCTTGGCCCCTTTCTCACCATGAGAAGCAAACACAAACCTTTTTCATCTCTGGTATGTTTCAGGTCTAGGTGCCTTTGGAACCTCCTTTATTTTTTTTGATAACCCTACTTCCATAGGTTGTGCTGATGTGCCTTGGTGATGGCTTGGTGAAGCAATTTCATTTCATTTTTGAAAGCCTAGATGATAGGAAAAGGGAAAAAACAGTGAGGGATGAGTGAAAAATGAAATGATGGGCAGGTGGAGTGGAAAAAATGGAAAAGGAGGTTTGAAAGAGGTGGAAATGAACTATGGAGAGATGATGAAAATGAGTGGAAAAGCAATGGAGGAATGATTTTCTTGTGAGAAGGAAAACAAAGTTTGTAGTGAAAGTGCCCAAAAACCCTAGGAATGAACTAGGGTTTCATTTTTGGAGAGGTAAAATTTTGTTCTGAGGTTGATTGAGTGGTTAAAATAGTTTATCAAACATGTATATAGGTGTAGGGAGACATTTTACATGTTTAGAAACTAATAAATAAGAATGGCCATCATCAACCTATCATTCCCCATGAGAAATATCACTACAAACCCTAATTTGAAAAATCATTGGCATGAGATAATTTTGAAAAGAAAGGAAGGAAGAATAATGGTGTACTTACTTGTTGCTTGGCTTAGGAAGTAATGAAATCAATTTTTCAGTCTTAAAAATCAAATTCGGGAGAAATTTGGGCTTTTTCTAGACACTCTGCCCCGTGCGCAACGCAATGTTTCTGTGTGAAACGCCATATTCAAAACCACTTTTGGAGGCATTAAACTGCTCCACATTGAAAAATTGATAGCTCTTTGGTAAGATCTTGAAGTATTCTATAAGATGGACTCCTCAAGCATGTAATTTGGACACTCCATCAGGGAGAAAAATTGATTTTCCCAAGGTCACTCCAAAAACTGAGGGTTTCTCTGACAAAAGCGCAACACCAACTTGCAGAGTACTTTTGGATGCCTTCCACTAATTCAAATCACTCTTTGAAGGTACCATTGGGAAGATTATGATGTCTGATACACAGTAGAGTCCTTAAGCACTACCAAAACCTTCTCCAAACCCCTGAAAAATTATCTTGAAGTCAAGTTGTCTAGAAGAGCAACAACTCTCCCTTAGAAAGTGTATTTTGGGAATTTCCTTCAAATCATAACACTTGTGCATAAAATGAAGGAGGTTTTTTTTCCTTGGACTATAATGAGCAAAAACCTCTTTCATGTTTGTAAAATTCTTCTCCATTTGGTAGGAAACATATTTTGAAGCAAACATGTCCCTATGAGAAATGATAAGGCAAGGTAGTGTACTGCAACATTGTCTTATTTTAAATAAAACATTACCTTTACCTTTATTTTGCTTTCCCTAAGCTGCTAACTCCCTTTACCCACTTAATCACATGATGGACATTTTTTTGGCAACATATGGTGTCATGATGACACATGGAGTGAAACCGTAGATCCATGACCTAAAATGAGGAATTTAACCATTTCATGACCCAAGACATTTAAATGAAGATATGATACCTCGAAGAAGACAATGACCATGATGAGTGATGAAGACCATGAGTAAGTTAAGGGAGCAGCAGTGCCCTAGATACAATAATTAATGACCAAATTTTTATTTGAAGATTCACTGAAATGACAAAAATTTGACTTGACATATTAGCAACACCTTGTAAGAGAATATTTGATCACTGGTGATAGGCTGAACTGACTGACACTAACATTGGATCCAACTGGGGATGGAAACTCCTTGGAGCTATCAAGAACACTGTAGAACATGTAGCCTTATTCATTAGGCATGGAGTCAGAATGCAAAGACTAAACTCAAATTGAAAACTGACTGACTTGACTATAAAAAACATACTAACTGAACTTACTTATGGCAGCAAACCATTAGGTTCTTAGGGCCTTCACACTGGGCTTCAAATCCCGATGATAACTTCCCACCTGCTGGAGATGTATATACAATCATGTGTAGTGATCCCTCTAGTGTAACCAATCCATCAAATGGCTACTTATTTGAATTCTTCTCGCATTTTCCTTGAGCATGCAAACAAAACAAAATCTAGGCAACTCCAATTCCATATTGATTTAACACCTGTATTGACAAACTTGAAAAATTCTTCCTCTACTGGTGACTACAATAAACTCACTAGAGGATCATGGAAAACATGCAACATATGCTTTTCTGGATGATTTAAAACAGGAAAAAAAAGCCTCATTCCAAACTGTTGATTTGTCTGTGCTGAAACTGATCACCTTCATCAATGAATGCTACAACATTGACCTTCATTACTAGTTGTAATTAATTTTCCACATGATCCTGAAAATTGGCTCTTGCTGATTTGGAGGAATCAAGAAACATCCTTCTATTGCAACTAGTCGCTCTTCATGATGAATTTTGCGAAGAGTGTGTTCTTGGTCTTCAAAAAATTCTGAACATATAGATGGACAAGTTTCATCTTGAAACAAAAATTCAAGAAATGAAATATTTGAAGAGAAATTTGATTGACACTCCTCATCAATGTCTTGTTCTCCTAAACACTGCTGAATACCTTCATATAAATCAAGGGAATGAATGTGATCTTCTGCAATATGCTTTAGAACAAACTCTTCTTTTTCATTGCTCTTTTCTTGATCCTTGATAATCTGATCAGTTTCATTTTCAGCTGCAGAAATTGTTATCTATTGGGGATGTTCTTGTGGATCATAAGACTGTTGCAAATCATCACCTATTTTAGATGATAGAAGATCACTGTCATCTATTGGAGAATTCTGCTCAATTTCACTGTCATCCAAGGTAGAATCCATGACCTTAACATGGTGGTGAAAAGGGTTTTCATTCAAAGCATCCAATATTTCATCATCCATAAACTCTTCATCGCCATAAGCACTTTCCAGCTCTTGAATAAAATTTTCAAAATTATCACAACAATCTTCAATCAAAAGCAAAGAAGGATAGGCCTCTCTATAATTCTAAAAAAATATTGAGTGAAAATCCTTGAGAGAATATATACAAGTAGGAGGCAAGATTTCATACCAAGACCGTGCTCTTTCTTCTAATGTGACCATGAACATCTTCGTTAAACAATCTTCATGAAAATTATTCCTCAGCTTACACACATGCATATGAAATCTTATTAAATGAAGTGTAGCATCATCACCTTTTCCATCTCTAAATTTTGGCAAGTATGTTTTCCAATCTGCTTGAGGCATACAATTTGGAAATCCTAGAACATGATCTCGATGCATAGGAGCATACCTTCTGGATTGAGAAATCATTTCGATTTGTAGATCCTACTACTAGTGAAGTCTTTAGATCAAGTGGGAGTCACCAGGTGAATGGTTCAGCCTTTCATATGTGTCTGATCACTGTTCACCATCAACAATCAGATCTGATCTCTGTCGTTCTTCCCCAGGGAAGATATGATCTTTCGCTCTCCGGGCTTGCAAGCTTCTACAACAATTTTATTAAGATCTTTAGTAGAATTTGTGCTCCCATTGTAGAAATTATTAAGGAAACTAAATGACCTTTTAGATAGAGTTGCCAATTACCTACTTCAATGAAAATATGAATGAAGCAAATAAAAAATATTCTTCTTATGACAAAGAATTTAATGCTATTGTTCAATCTTTGAAAAAGTGGAGGAATTACCTCAAGCTGGAAGAATTTATTTTATTTACTAATAATCGTGCTCTATAGTTCATAAGCAACCAACCAAAGTTGAATCAAAGACATGCCAAATGGAAGAATTTATGCATAGCTTTACTTTTGTGATTAAACATACTAGTGGGTCTTCAAATAAAGTATAGCTGGTGCTTTGAGTAGAATTAAATTAATTCTACAAAAGATTTAAATCAATATCTCGTGATTCGATGCACTCAAGGAAATGTAAAAGAGTGATGCAAACTTCAAAGGAGCATATGCAACTTGTGAAAACTCAACTAGCATGAATATAACCCAATGGTCAACTATATGATTCAAGAAGGTTTGTTGTTCAAGGACAATAAGCTTTGCATATCTATATGTTCCATAGAGGACAACTTAATAAAAAGAAACAAAATGGAGGATTAGTAGGACACTTGGGAGCTAATAAAACCATTATCATATTAAGTTCTTTTTTTTTGGCCAGGTATGTAAGATGATATAAAATTTGCAAAAAGATGCAAAGTATGTCAACAAGAAAAAGGGAGAAGCCCTAATGCAGGACTGTACCTGCCACTGCCAATCTCTAGTAGGATTTGGGAATCTGTTAGCATGGATTTTGTTTTGGGATTACCTCAAACATATAGAGGTAATGCTTCTATTTTTTTTAATGGGTGGGTTCTCTAAGATGGCACATTTTATTGCTTGTAAAAGAACTATTTATGAAACCAGTGTTGCAAATCTATTTTTTAAAGAAATTGTAAGAATGCATGGTTAGCCTAAAAGTATTGTATTAGATAGGGAAACAAGATTTGTAGGAAAATTTTGGAAAACCTTGTGGAAGAAATGGTAACTAATTTGAACTTTATTTTAACCTACCGCTTAGAAACAAATGGGCAAATAAAGGTGGTGAATATAAGTTTAGGAAACATTTTGAGGAGCCTTGTGAATGAACATCTCAAATAACGAGATTAGATATTTTCTCAAGCTAAGTTTTCTTGTAATGAAACACCTAATAGAAGTACAAGGATGAATCCATTCCAAATATAGCATGGAATACACCTTAGAGGAGTGTATGAACTAAGAAATTTGGGAAAGAAAGAGTTCATGAGTGCAGAAGGTGAAGATTTTGTAGTGAGCATGCAAGAGTTGCAAGAAAGAGTCAAGCATTAATTGCATGAGAACAATGCCAAGTAAAAACAAAGAATAAACATGAAATGAAGACAACTAGACTTTGAAGATGGTGACTTGGTAATGGCATATCTAATAAAGGAGAGGTTTCCTGTAGGGACATAAAATAAACTTAAGCTCAAGAAAATTGGTCCATGTAAAATTTTGAGAAGACGTTCTTCTAATGCTTATGAATTGGAACTTCCTAAGGACATTTGAATATCACCAATTTTCAATGTATCAATCCTGTACCCCTTCAAGGACTCATAAAATATTATAATAGATGCACTTGTAAGTGATGAAGATCAAAATAGCAATTGGAAAAAGCATCTTCCAGAAGAAACTAAAAAAATGTTGAAGCAATATTACGTCACAGAGTAGTTAAGAAAACTAGAGGTAAAGAGTATATTCAATATCTAGTTAAATGGAAACAACAACTAGCAGAAGATGCTCCATGGATGACAACAATAGATATTACCAAGTACAACACAAGTGTTGAGAAGATGTTGAACAACTCTTTTCTTTCCTAGGAGTCTGATGTAGGAGCATATACAAACCAAGATCATTTTTGACTTCTTGGGTCAAAACTCATTTACTAAGGAAGTTGGTTCCCTAATTTATTTACAGAGGGAAGTTGGGTTCGCTAAGCCATTTAATTTGTAATATTTTTAGTCACAGTATAGAAATAATCTGTAGTTAAAAGGGATGCTATCAAATTCCTACATAACAAGGAAATATATCCATTTTAGGGAAATTATTAGAAGTTAGCTTTGGAGTTTATTGAATATTGTTTTAGGAGAGATTTTATTCTATGCAATAAAATGTATGAGAAATATATTTCTTGGAGAGAGAGAGACAAAGAAGAGAGAGGCAGAGGAAGAAAGAGGAAAAGTAGGAGATCACACTTAAGAAGTATAGTGAGGAGAGAAACTGCAACAAAGTTGGGCCAAGCTTAGAACTTATAATTCATTGCTAATAAATATAAGATTTGTAGTGTGTTTCCATATGCTTGAGTGAATTTATCCTAGTTGAATGCAGATCGAGTTGTAGTATATGATGTGTATTTTTGTAAGTTAACCAAGTGACAGTAGGGTGGTAAGGTTCGAGTCTCATAAAGCAACACTTAGCCAAATTCCACTTTTCCAACATTCTGTGAGTTGACAATGATGGAAGCCTTTCCCATTATATTTTTCCTGTCTATCTACTACCAAGATGTTGGAAGTAGAAAAGAGTTTAGCTAGTAAATTTTTTTCCCAACCGATCTAGAAAACATCGAGTGGTCCCATGTACTAACAATCCCAACAGATGATATATTCCATGAAAACTGCAACCCCTGTCTACCACCACCAGTTTAAAAAGAAATTGCAAAGGATATGAAGCACACCCAATGAGCATTGGGTGGTTTTGTTAGTTAAGAAACTCGAAAGATGGACTCTTTCAAAAGAACTACAGTTCTTGTTTATTGCCACTAGATTGATGTGAAAGCATCGAAGATCGCAAGCACCAAAAAATATTGGGGCAGTCCTTTCAGCTATCAGAGCTGGAAGACATGTCGTTTTATGACAATTATGATCTCTATTTACCACTATCAACCTAAAGAGAAAGTGTCGGCAGTTGCAGAGAGTCAGAAAATTTAATGCCATTTGGCTTTGGGCCTTGGTCATAATGTTGATCATATAGCGTGTTTCACTTAGCACCTAAGAGTTAAATTTTTTGGGAATAGTGAGACTAATCAACATCATATTGTGATTCTCATTTTTTTGTACGAATACTTGAACTGATATGAATGAAAGATTGCAACCTATTTCATTAATAAACTCTATATTTATCAATCCAATGATGAGATATCCCTTTATGAAGTGTTAGATTTTCTTTGTAATACTCACTTGTATGTTTTCATTTGAAGTTAAACCTAGTTATCTATGAAAGAATAAGTATCATATAAGAGTTAAAGCATGATTTGCTTCATAAACAAGTACATGAACATTTAAGAATATATCTTAAATGAAAGACTGTATTATATACCTAGCAAAGCATTTCTCTAATTTACCATATAGTGAACACGATCTCTGTAGTATTCTTAGTCTTTGGAATAGGGCTAGAGATGATAAATGTAGATTTAAAGGAAAATATAGAATAGGTCCTTTAGATAGAAAGGATAGAGTAGTTACTTTAGATAGAGACGATAAAGTTAGAGTTAAAGGAAAAACTAGAGTAGTTATTTCATATAAAACCCCTATTTCAAATATTTATTTACTGATAGGAAAACTCACAAGAAGAGGATGAGTCGAGAGGACGCCAGTGAAAAATCCAAGGCTTATGGAAGACAACTCAAGGAAAAAAAGACTCACAACAAGTGAAATAAAAATGATTAAAGTAATTTTAGTTAGTCCCCTAATGGAAATAAAATTAATAGGTGGATCAGATCACCAAATTTAATTAGAAGTGAATTACAATCTAGTTAAGGACCCAAAAACTCTAAAGACAAAGTACAATTTGTTTAGAGGTAGAAATATGGAAGAAGTTTAAGGTGAAACATATGTAAATGGGGAAGGTGAGACGCGTACAAATGAAGAAGAGGAGGCAAATTTTAGTTTCTTGATTATGGATCCAACCACAGTGGTACAAATGCAGAATATTGCTCCATTAGTTTTACATCATTTTCATGGTATGATTAGTGAACATCCCAATGCCTTTGTTTTTTATTTTGACATATTATGTCATTGTTATGACTTTTCAAATGATGCACACAATCTCATATTGTTTCCTGCAACTCTCAAGGACTCAATCCTGTGCTAGTTTATGAGGTTGGAAGGACACACAATTCAAACATGGGATGGGATGCATAGGACCTTTCTTAAGAAATATCAAGAATATTGTAAGGAAAGGGATATAAGAGAAGACATTTGTAAGATGTCATACAAAGAACAAGAGAGTTTAGAATACCATCTTGAATTTTTTATATAATATCCAATAATCCAAACAACACAAATTTGATCAAGGTACTATTAGGGCCATCATTCTGCGAGGTATTTTAGATGAATTTGTTTATTTTCCTAATTTGATTGGAGTTGAAAATGTTTCATAACTAACCTTTGCAGACATCAGTGAACTTTGTAGGAATTATTCTCAAAGTCAAGCTAGATTTGGTAAAGGGATTAGTGACATTTTCTAAAGCTACCAAATTTGAAAAGGTGGTGTGACTAGGGATGAATTAGGACACTTTCTATAAAACTTTAATACTTGCATTCTTGGCACTCTTAGTTTGTAATTAGATACTTCACAATGTAAAGAGAAGAAAGAAGATGAAAAATAGCTCTTTTCATTTTTTGTTATGAATGTAGAAAGAAACACCCATTAAGAGAATTCCTTTTAGATAGTATTGAAATTTGTGCTATTCAAGTAGGAGTGCATTCAATAGAGGATCCCCCCCCCTTACCTAGTCTCAAGGTGATTTATTAAGGGGAGAATCAAACAATAAAGAAGTTATGTTCCCTTACACCAAAATGGCTTTGGAAATCTAGAGTATTAGGTATGACTTCAGACCCTACATCGTAATTTACTCCATATTATTATGGCCAACAATATTCACCATAATTTTTGAATTCTACTATGAGTTGAAAAGCATGTAGTCCACAACAAGTGAAAAATCATCCTTGGAAATAAGGATTTCAAGGACCCAACTATGAGAACACGCCTACCTATCCTTACCCTATGTAATCATAACAATTGTACCTACACAATCACCAAAACAATCATACCCCCCACAATTTCATCAACCATATCCTACACAAACACAAACTCAAAAAGTTGCATAACCTAAACAACTACAAATTCTACAACATCAACAATTACAACTTCCACCCACTCAACCTCCAAGACCAACACAATTATCCTCTTAGCCAATTCCTAACCCAAATAACAAGGTAGTTCAGTCTATTTTCAACACTGAGTTAGAACACTTTCCCACATATTTGATCACCCTAATATAACTACAAGATGCAATTAAGATCAAGAAAGGTGCTTAATAAAAAAAAAATTCTCTAATAATAATTTAATAAGAAGCAAAGGAGGAAATTCCTAACCAAATAAAAAGTGATGTTGTAGTAAAGTAAACTTCTTAAAATTTAGAGCTTCCCCATTCATCCAATTTACCTCCCTATCCATAAAGGTTACTTAGATTGGAAAAGCCAATTGTTCACCCTAAATTTGACTTAATGATAGAATTAAAAATTGTTTGCATCAAACATCCCCTATTACAAGCCATTAAAGATACTTGAATCCATGACAAGACTATTAAGGAACTTTGCTTAAAGAAACCTAGAAGGAAGAAAAAACTTCTAATTTTATTAAAGAAACAAAATCACATTTTGCATGTTCTTAACACACACATTGCATAGTTGCTTGTACTCAAAACATGCACAAGATACTCAAACCAAAATTAAAATTGCCCATATAAATGGAGCTTCTCTTTTTTACCTTTTCTCTTTTGAACTTTTTTCCAACCCCCAGAGTTTGGGTTGGCAATAATTATAGCCATTTTTTCTCCTTTATACTATGAGGCCACTTCTTTATTTGGCTCTGAACTCTTAGATGCATGTGTTCATTTTGTTCCAATCACTCCTTGACTGCTACATGATTCCTCATGCTGATTTTCTGGAGCCTGGATCTCTACTAACTCACTGCCTTTCTTGGCTTATTTCAGATTAATTTTGCTTCTTTTCATCCTCCTCCACTTCAGAAACTTGTTGATTTATTGCTTCCCATGTTTGATGATTCTCATACATTTCTTCGTCTTTATCATCTGTAAGATGTAGATTTGGAAACGGCTACCCTTTGAATTTTGGGATCTTTTCTTTGTCCTTTTTTCCTTCTCGTGTACAGGCATTCTACAAGTGCCATGTCTGGAGACAAATACGGCACTTGAAAGCTATATTTTCAAAATCTAACAATTGGGTCCACTTAAAATCTTTATGAAACAGAGGATGTGATTTGGTAGACCTTTATTAAGGTATATTTCCATGCATATCTTGGCAAAGGTAAAAATACCTTTTTCCATTGTTTGTAGATCTATCTTCTAAAACTTGGTGATTCCATAAATAAATTAAATAAATTAAATTTGAAAACTAATTTATTTTTCATTTATGAGTATATGCCAAAAAATTGTTGGGAAATGGAACATCAAATTATGATATGTGTATTCGTTGTGTTATTTTTTTCTTGGAGTGTGGAAAATGGCCTTGAAGCCCAAGCTCATGGAATTTATATCTCCATAACACTTATGTGTTACATTTTATTATAAAGCCCACAACTCCCCATGACCATCTATTACTTCTAATAAACAAATTAAATAAAACATTTAGGCCCTAAATCAACCTTATAAGGATTATGCACCATGAACTAAGTCTTGTGTTAGGAGAAAACCATGAATAAGGATTATAACCACCATGCAGACCTAAATAGGAGACCTTTAGACTTTGATTGAAAAGATGAGTGTTGTTAGGAGTTATTGCACACCATAGACCAATCTTAAGGCCATAGCTATGGTCAAGGGATGAAAATAGGTGATTGAGGCCAAGAATGAAGCTTCTTGTGCTTGAGAATGATGAATGAGGAATAAAATAACAACACATGACTTCTATAGGGGATATTTTTCATTTAACTAAGATTAATAGAAATGTTATGAGTTATGCATCACAAAAAGATACTAGGGGTTTGGAAATGGTCAAGGGATTCAATTAAGAGATGTAGGCACTAAATGATGACTCTTGGGTTGATGGCTATGAATGAGGGCTCAAACCACCACACACGATCTTTATGAGAATTATTTTGCACCATGCATGGGTCTTAGTGAATTGGTAATGGTTGAGGGATGAAAACAAATGAATTAGGACCTAAATAAGGCTTCTCTATCTCAAGGACCATGAACACGGGCTACAGTGTAGGTTGATGCTATTATCAATAAAGAAAAAGAGAAAGATTGAGGTGAAGCTTATCCAATAGAACCACCAAACATGACATATGTAGGGGATATTTTGACTTTGACATGGAATATATGTGTAGAGGACCATATATCAATCTTTAGGCATTGACAATGGTCGGGGGGTGAAAATAATGGTTTGGGCCTTAAATGATGCTTCCTTGTCTTGACAACCATGAACAAAGTTAAGAAATAATTCTCATGACCTATTTATGGGGTGTTTGGGGCATTACAATAGGAATAAATATACTATTAGGTGTTTTTATGCATCATAGATGGGTCTAAAGGCCTAATAATGGTATAGAATGAAACTAATTCACTTAGGCATTCAATGCAACTTTTTACACTTGAGGGAAAGGAATGAGATCTTTAACCACCACACATGACCTCTGTGTCTAATCTTTGAACTTTGACTAGGAAAAGAGCACCATTATTTAGCATTGTGCACCATAGATGAGTCTTGGGACCTTGAAAATGTCCAAGGATGAAAAAAAATTTGCTCTGCCCTGAAGGATGCTTTTGAAGCACAACAACCTTAGAATGGGCCTACAACCACTACCACACATAACCTTTGGAGGGGATCTTTGGAATATAATAGGGAATATGAGTGTTGAGAGGAGGTATCATGCATAATGAACCAATTTTAGAGTCTCTAAAATTGTTAGGGTTGAAAGGATGTGACTTAGGCCTTGAATGAGGATTATGGGCTCGAGGGCCATGAATGAGGAATTAAACCATCACACATGACCTTTGTAGGGTATCTTTGATTAAGAATATGATGAGGTATTGCACACCACAAATCAATTTTAAGGCCTTAAAAATGGTCAATAATATTGGGATGAAATCATGGATATTAGGCCATGAATGATACAAGGCCTCAAACCTCCTCACATGAACTTTATAAGGGATGTTTATCATCCCACTAGGAATATGAACACCATTAAGTGATTTTACATCCCACACATGGATCTTGCCTTAACAATGGTTGAGAGATGAAAATAAATGACTAAGGATATAACAAAGGGCCTTGGTACTTGAATGATGCTTCTCAAGCTCAATGCCCATGAAAAAAGCATCAAACCACCAAACACGACCTTTGTATAGGATGCTTTGAGGTTAACTAGAAATATAAGCAATGCTAGGAGGAATTGTGCATTGTGAACTAGTCTTACAAACTTAACAATGGTTGGGGGAGGAAAACAAGGGCCTTAGACCTTGAATGATCCTTCTTGGGCTGGCCATTAATGAACCCTCCAACAACCATAAATGACACTTTGTATGGGATATTTGGCCTCTTGTTAGGAATTTGATAGCAATTAGGTGATCTTATGCGCCACATATAGACATTGAGGCCTTGTTAATGATTAGGAGATGAAAACAAATAACTTAAGACTTTAATGCCAAGGAGTCTTAAGCATAAATCACAAAAGAGGGGTATTGGGTGCCAAAGAAGGCTTAAAGGCGAATATTACTCAGTGGAATGTGTATGTGTTATGAACACAAAAGTGTTTTATGATGCATATGCCTTATTTAAATTTCAAATTTTGGACATTATAAATGCAAGACATAAATATGGCAAGCTTGGTGCATTGATGTGGATGGTTCTTAATTAGGTTTGACCTAATAAACCTAATAGTTAGGGCTTAAAAAGTCAAGATTACTAACTTTCATTAATTATATCAAAGTGTTTAATTTCAATAATATTTAACCATGCATAATATAATAACTAGTTATAAAATGGAAAATATTTATAAAATTGAATTTTATAAATTTTATATATACTTGATTTCAACCCTATCATAATAACTCTCTCTCTCTCTATATATATATAATTAGTTAATTAATTAATTTTGTAATATATAAAGGAGATTGTTTTAATTTTTTTTTAATATATCTTATTATTTGAACATACAATATTTTATTGTGTTTTTACAAATTTTGATAACCTAACAGTTTAAAAAAAAAAAAAATTATATATCATGTACTTAATTTACTTATAAAATACAAAAAAAAACTATTATTTTAAACCTCTTGAAAGTATGCTATAATTATAAGGCTGTCCTACTTTAAGCTTCTATTAAAATATAAACATTTTTAAAAAATAATAGAAAACTATTATTTTTTATAACTATATAATTATTTTTTAAAATTATATATATATATATATATTATTTGTGAATTAAATTAATTTTATGTCTGGGTTATGCTTAATGTTGAATAGAAAAGTGATTTGTACACTAATAAAATGTTGTAAACCTCTTAAAATAAGTCATCAATCTCTTCCTAATTGAAACTTAGCCCCATACAAATCTATTAATTTACATCTCACAAATTTAAAAACCCATTTTATAAAATTGTAAAAAAAACTCAACCTCACACAGATCTATTAATTTATCTTCCATGAATTTAAAAAACCATTTTATAAAATCACAATTTTATTAAATATAATTGAATATATCCATGAGACAAAGCAACTCCAAATACCTTTCAAATAAATCTAATAATACAATTTAAATCTATAAAAACCCATTAATCTACTTTTCACTGCTTCAAAACATCTACGACGGAAATAGCCCCATCTATGGTTAATCTTATCGTTGAGCAACTGAGTGGTTATCACGCATTAGAATCATAGGCCGACATTAATAGTCTTTAATTTTTCGTTTCCATTCATTTTTAGTTTTCACATATAAATAACATAATTTAACTATTCATATCTACACTTTAATTTTCAAAGTTGACATAAGAATTACCGGTAAAAATACGTTCTGATACTAACCTCGGCTAAGGTTAGTGGGACACTTCTGTACCAAGAAACTATTTTGCTTTCCTCTCTAGAAAGTAGTTGGTGATTCTGTCACACTTTTTCCTTCACGCTATATACTTCGATCACATTTGAGTTTGATTTCACGCAGCGTATTTGTTTGGTTTCACCCATTTTTCATTGGATCAGTTTATGCGAAGTTTGTCGGGTTGGCAAATAGGGATCCAATAAACAAGAAATCTCTGGCCATGGAGAGGAATCTCTTCAAGAAGGAACTACCTTTTGGTATGTGAAATTATTTGTTTTAAATAATTAGTGTTTTTGGTTAATTAAAATTTGACAGATATTTTTAAAAATTTGAGTTGAAATTGTTTAATTTGTATAACTTGAGTGATTGAGAGGTTTTTAAGGATTTTGAATCTATTTATGTTTGAAAAAATGTATTTTAAATAACAATTTTTTTTGAAATTGTATTGCTAGATTTTGGTGAATTCCTGTGAAAAGAACTATTTTATAATGTTGATTTTTAACCAAGTAAACTCTGGGTAAATGTCTTTAATTATTTTAATTGTAATCTGTGATTTCAATTGTGATTTGTTACAGAGGGGAGGAAAGCTGAGTCTAAAAGGATTCGTGACAAGTATCCTCACAAAATACCTGTAAAATCACAAAATTAACTTCACTAAATTATTTTGGTAGATTATTGTTTAAAGAGAAAATGCAATTAAAAAACATTTTATTATCTAGTTTCATCCTTGATATTATGCCATAAAAGTTTTAAATCTAACCATATGACCCAAAATATGCAGGTTATTGTTCAGAAGTTAGAAAAGAGTAACATACCAAACGTTGACAATGTGAAGTAAGTACTTATCCTCCTAAGATAATGATATCTGGAATTATTTAACTAATTCAAGATTGTACATGATTAAAATTTATTATCAGAAAGCAATTTTGTTAAAAGTCTCCCTTATGTTTTCAATGTTGTTTGTAAAGTAAAATATTTTGGAGGTCTTGTTTAGGTAGATATACCTTTAGTTATTTCAAAGATTTCCTTAATAATTAAAGTTAAATGGCTTATGATATTGGATTTTCAGATATCTGGTCCCAGCGGATCTCACTGTTGGGCAATTGGTGTATGTGGTGCGAAAGAGAATAAATCTGAGTTCAAAGAAGGCTCTCTTTATTTTTGTGAACAATGTGTTGCCATCCACTGGTAATTTCAAACAAATTGATTTCTGTTTTATTATTTTATGACATTGTTTACTTTCAAAATAAATTAATTTGTTCGGTCCTCATCTCATCCAAACCTGGAGTTTATCATATGATTTTTTCTAGCATGTTATGATATGATTTTTATGACTTTTTCCAGTGTGTTAGTTGTTAATGATTCTTATTGTGTATTTATTTGTATGCAGCGGCTGTAATGTCAAGTCTGTATGAGGAGTACAAGGATGAAGATGGATTTCTTTATTTTGTATACAGTGGTGAAAATATATTTGGACACTGTAATGAGGCTACTTTAGAGCTTTAAAGACTCATATGATTTATTCAGATTTCAATAAATGAGAGTGGGATATTTATATGTTATCCAATTGCTAGTTGTAGTTGTATTTATATGGTTGGAAAGTGTTAAAATACCTTTGGACATGATTTTTACGGACAATTGTATTACATGGTTATGGGCATATCAATATTCTGGTTATGAGAAAATAATTTGTTAATTGTATTTAAGGGATGTGTTGATTAAATGATGTAGTTTTTCTTAGATTTTTTTATTTCCCCATTATTTGTGTTGAATGGATTAATGAATATATAATGAAAATATGAAATCTACACTATGAGGATTGATTTTTTCTTAGTTCTCTTGATTATTTAGTTACTGTGTTATGTTTATGCATACAATATATGAAATATGAAAAATAAGAAACATACACAAATACAATCACTCGCAACCATAGAAACACAAGATATGACTTGGGAAGCCTTTATAGTAGGAATCTTAGCTAGAAGGTAATGTTGCCTTTCTCTCTCTTTCTATGAAAAGAAATGGCTGCAAGTCCCTAAGGAAGAATAGTACGACCCACACAAATGCAATAGTCTTGGGCTTTGAAACTCCATAAGGAAATTCATCCTCCTCCAAGCGAAATTCCTAGAAATTTTCAAGGAAAATATCCCTGACAATCTTTTCCTCCAAGAACCTCTAATTATGCTATTGCGTCCTCCTGAAAAATTCATCTTACCTATTGCAGAGATGAAATGTCTCAAAAAATGTAGGAAAAAGAAATATCCAATCAGCTCCAACTTTTCTCTTTGAGGGTGACACTATAAGTTCATGGAAAGAGAGTTGGGATTCTCCACTTTGAAATCCCTGTGCTAAGCAACACTGGTTGACTTAGTTCGACAACTTAAGAAAACCTCCAATTCAAAAATGAAATGCAAAAACCAGAATGATCAAAATGAGGCTCTAAACTTCTTTTTATTTTTGTTTTCACTTCGTCATACCGTGGTTCCATTTCTCCCATACCATGGTTGGATCCTTCCCATGGTTTGATTTCCATGCTTGGTAATCTCCACAAATTATAAATTTTTATTCTTTGCCTAAGTCCCAGTAATTCCCCATGCTCACTGTCATGCTAGGAACATACCAGGTACATTGCATAGTCCTATATCTTGGCACTAGTACTAAAAATCCCTTGAAAGCCTTTGTCTAAATGCCTCTACGCTCCACCAACTGTGCATTAATAAAATTGTGGGTTGCCCCACTGTCCACCAACATGGATACATGTTGTCCCTATATTGTGCCTCTAATCCTTAAACCATATTTTCATCCAAATTATTTGAATGCTTCTGATTGTAACCCCTCAAAAGATGCACCAATGTCTTGTCGTCTACCTTTATTTTCCCATCTGTTTGTGGATGGAATATTGTGGACCTCTTCAACTTCATGTCCATCTTTTCCCATGATGTAGTCCAAAATACACTAAAAATTATGGAGTGCCTATTTGAAATGACACTCGGTATTTTAAAGTGCACCCAAACCTGTCTAAATAAATTTTTTGCTACTTCTTGCTCATTGATGGTCTTTTTACAAGGAATTAGAACTCAACTCTTGCTAAATTTCTCAATTAGGATGAATGGGTAGTCATGCCCCTTCCTATTCATTGGTTTTCCTCCCGCAAAGTCCATGGAAATGATTTCCCAAGGATGAGTGGGTACAGGAAATGGATGATATAGACCTTGTTTATATTACTAGGCTTGCTGGTACAATAAAGCATGCATCCTCTTATGGACATAGTTAGCTCTTCTTACATATTGGGTTAGTAAATATACCACTACAAGTTGTCCACTTTATTCCTTGCAACCATGGAGGTGCGAGCCTCTTTGATTAGTTGCAGTTCACCTTTAGGAACACATAATATATCTAACTTGTAGAGTAACCTATTCTAGAGATGGTAGTCAATCGTGTTGTCACTATTGTGCACCTGAATATGGCTTTGCAATTGTTGAAACACCTCCTTGAAGTCCTCATCCTCTATATATGCTTCTCTATATGCATCATTAGTGAAAGGCATGCTTGTGCATCAAAATTCCCAAAGTTGCGGTCTTAAAGGCATGAAAACTAACTTTTTTGTGCTGGCCTTATTGAACTCTATCCCTGAATGAAATTATTGTAAAATGCCATCCAATTGTAATGCCTAATTTGTTATATGTTACTATAGTCTTGTAAAAACTATAGTGGTTAGTGATCTATGTGGATTATTGCCTCCTTTCCCTTTGAATAATGTTTATACTTTTTCACCAGGTCAAGGCATAAAGATTCTTGTCATTGGAATGGTATTTGAAACCACCCAATGAAATACTTTAGAATGATAGAATTCAAGCCTTCCTCCCTACATCAAGAATGACCCCTTAACATAGCCACTCACACTTGTCTCCAAAGTCTTGAGTTCCCTTCAAGTACATTAGAACTCTTTTTGCAGCAGACCAATGTCCCTCACAAGGCTTTTGCATAAACCTGGAGAGGGTTCCAACAACAATTAAATGCCCAGTCTGGTAGTAGTCTAGTAGTTGAGACTTCCTACAATCTGTCTATACTTTGTTGCATCCTCAAATTCTTTTCCTTCAATGGATGTGAGCTTCAAGTTCTGTTCCATTGGAGTAGTCAAAGGATTGAACTTAGCCATGCCAAACCTATTCAACAGATCTCCAATGTTCTTTTTCTGAGAGAGGAATATAAAATTCAGATGTTGAGTTACTTAAAATGGAATGTAGCTTTCATTGTTCATTGTCATCAAAAGATCATCTACATGCACCACAAGATATAGAACTATTTTTCCAACTTTCTTGACAAACAAGGTTGCATCATCAAGATCATAATGTTTGAAGTTGAGTTGTAGAAAATGCTTAGTTAAATTTTCATACCAAGCTCACGGTGCTTGCTTGAAGCCATTCAAGGATTTCACAATCTTGCATACTTTGTGTTCTTGGCCCTTTACAACAAATCCTTCTGGTTGGGACATAAACACATTCTCTTTCAAATCTCCATTCAAGAAAACAATTTTTACATCTATTTGATGGACTTTCCAACCGTTCTGAGCTGCCAAGGCAAAGATGAAGATCCAATTGAGGAAAAAAATGGGATAAGAAGGGAAAGCCTTTCCTACACTTGGAATGAGGTGAGCTATCATATTCTCACATATATCTCTTGTGAGAGGAGGCTCATTATAGTCTATGGCTATCAATTTAGACTCCTCCATGAGTTGAGATTTGGGGAAGGGATACCCATTGACAGAAGACTCAATATACCCTACTTCTTGCTGCAATCAATAATAGACATGAGCTTAAAAGTCCAAGAGGGAAAACATCAACAATTGGCACACCATGGACTTATTAAGCTAATACTAGAGGATGCCCTGAGCCAGCTCAGAATCCCCATTCAATGGTCCACATTCAGAGACATGGACATAGAGGTTGTGATTGAAATACAAGCCCTTGAATATGATAGGGACAATACCTCTAATGTTGAAGAGGAGGGAGAAGAAGAACCCGAAGAGGAAGAGGAAGAATCTGAAGAAGAGGCAAAAGAAGAACCTGAAGAGGGAGACAGTTGCTGCCTTGATTGCCCTAAGCACACCTGTCAAGTCAAAAGGGAAGAGACACACACAAACTCACCTGTATTTCAAAATAAGGAGGAGCACTAGGATAAAACAAGGAAAACACAAACACCCACCATAACTCCAATAATTATTAAGGACTCGCCAAAAGAGAAAGAAAATATAGTTTCCCTAGAAATAAAAGGTGAAGAGGGCACATCAAAACAAGCTTCCCCATAGTCTCCCATTACCTATTTTAGGAGGCCTGTCACCAGGTCAAAATAAGCAAAGCAACACAAGGCACCTTTGACCCCATTTCAAAAAGGAAAAAACCTTCTACAGGAAATTCAAACAATCCTACAGGAAACTCTGTTAGTATTACAGGAAACACCTAAAAAGCAGTAGGAAGGAAAGCAAGGACAAAGGGAAGGCAAGGAAGCAACAACACAAGTACAAGAGGGGGAAAAGTCTGCAAAGACATCTAAGGGCGAGTCCATAGAGTTGTAGGAACCTAGCCCACAACCCAACGTGAGCTATTATTATATATTTCTGCAACAAATATCAGATAACATTGGGAATTTATACAGCCTATTGCCCTCAAGGAAATGGATTGGCACAATCCTCCAATAAAAGCTTAGTTAACATTATTAGAAAGTAGTTGGAGGAAATAAAAATCATGGCACATCAAGCTGGTTAATGCATTGTGGGCAGACAAGCTTACTACTAAAAAGTCAATAGGCATGTCTCCATATCAACTAGTTTATGGGATAGATGTTGTTTTTCCAACCTCATTGGGAATGCCTGTTTTAAAGATGATGCAAGAATTGGAGGTGGAACCAAATGATTTATAGAGGAGAATAAACTAGACCATCCATTTGCATAAGACAAGAGAAGCAGTTCATAACAGAACTCAGTTGATCCAAGATAGCATCAAGAAAACATTTGACCGAAGGACAAAAGTTGATGACTTTCAGATCGGTAATCATGTTCTGAAATGGGATTCCAGAAGGGAAGAAAAAGGAAAGCATGGTAAGTTCGAAAAATTGTGGATGGGACCTTACATTATTGATTCTTACCGAGGTAACAGTGCCTTTTTTTTGAAGAACATAGATGGAACAGAAATACATGGAGGACTTGTCAATGGTAGGATGCTCAAGCATTATGTTTTTCAAGACTAACAAAGTGTTTCTATCACACTCATTATCGATACCATTTACTTTTGTACTGTCATGAGTGGGAAGCTTATGTCTCAAAGTTGAATCCTGTGGAGAAGGCCCTGAGCTTTGAGGCATTTTGCCACCATAACTACAGAAAATAGAAAAATCAAATGCAACAAATACTGAAGATGAGGATTCAAGGCTACTAGTCTACGATGTTCTTGAAACTTCACCAGGAAGTGCCATCCCCAGATGGAGCCACTGTTAAGGTCCTATAATTTATAGGAACAATTTATAATTGAGTAATTGATTTCAATGTTTCAGATTGTAAATAATATAGCTTTCTACATATGATTTCCAAAAAGAAAGGATTGAAAAATGAAAATAAAAAATGAAAAGAGGGTATAAATAAAAAAAATAGAAAAAAAAGAGAAAAGAAAAGAAATGATAAATGAACCCCACAAAAAATGAATAAACGTGAAAGTGATGTTAGCTTTAGTGCCACTTTTAGCCTTTTGGTTTTGTAAAGAATAAATTTTTGAAATTGTGTGCAGCTTGTTTAAAATTCCACAATCCCTTTCTGCTTGAGACATACAGTTTAATCATGCTCAAGCTCTTTTAATTTATGTTAATTAGGTTAGAATGAATAACTTAGCCAAACAGTTTAATATTGGCTAAGATTAGACAGGTAGAATAGGTGAATAAATTTAATCCAACTGTATAATCTGGATTAAAGTTAGTTTATTAGATTAGTTCAGTGTTGAAATAAATATTCTTTGTCCCTTTAAAAGGAAAAATTGATAGGTTTTGCATGCTCAAATGCACCCTCATTTTCATTAGAATGGCATTAAGATAGGAAAATAAATCTTTTTGATGTAATAAGTCTGACCTTCGGTTATATTTCATGAGCTCGAAACATATTGCAGGGCCCTCCAGTGTTACCCTCCCCCCATTTCACGACCCCCCAATCTCACATAAGATTGATCCAATAGCCCACGATAGGTTTCAGATTCCCCCGAAACAATAACATTTAACGACAAGGGGGTCCAAAAAGTGGTTTACCGCCCCCTTACGTGTCACCACCATGTGATTTCGGACCCCCCCACTCCACAAACAGAATACCACCGCCCCCACCCCCTCCGAAAGCAGCATTGCCATCCCAACTTAACCCTACTTCCCACCATGTGTCGCCCCAACGTCTCATATCCACCACCACCCCCGTCATGCCACCTGCCCTTACCCCTGTCACTCACGCCAATGGTCCCGCTCCATTCGTCCACCAATCCCCAGCTGCCACGTCTGAGACCGTTGCAACCTCCATAAATTCCTTATCCATTTGCCCACGCCATTACAGGAATTAATTCTAGGTAATGACCGTTAATCCAATAGTTAAGGCCAATTTGTGGTTGATAAATATAAAATTCACCTCTGCGATTACACCTTTTCTCCCTTGCTCATTCATATTGCTCTCGCCCCTCTATGCTCTGATGTTACACCAACATTTCAGTGGCTTGTCTATGGTGAATTTACAAACTTCTGCCACTGTAGTCAATCTGATGCTCACTCCCCCTATCGACTTAGACCATACCCCACTAGTAGACCGAGATTACAAAATCGTCGAAACATAGTGTGAATTTGACCTTTTCGAATTACGTTGTTGGTTTTGGGATAATTTCCTTGACCAATCTGATGAGATGCGCCTCTGGCAATCCATACTTCCTTTTTTTGTTGTTCCCCAATCCTATAATTTTCCAGAATTCTTTGTAAGATGCCAAGCCTCTTACATTGCAAGCAAGAGGGCAATTATCTCCCCAAATGGTGAAAATATCTTCACCATCACAACTAACAGCATAAATCAAATGATGCAGGTTCCCCACTGTGATTCCCTCTTACCTTTCTCCATTGAAGCTCTCAGAGAAATTTACCAAAAGTTAAAATTCCCCTAGAGAGTTTCCATTTTTTAAATCTTCCTCCCTGAAGACTCTCAACTCCCTAAGAAAAATCTTCCATATCCATCTTCTATGTTCCCTCAAAGGACAAGACAGATTATCTCTGTCTTGTGATCCATTCTTGGTTACTATTCAGATGAGTGGGTGGATGAGCCTATTCTAGGCTTTTTATCCACCATTTCTTCAGAAGGATCATCAGTCACCTTTGACTATGGTCACTTCTTATCAAATGTAATTCATGAAAATTTCCTTCACTTTTTAACTGAAGGAATGTTCAGGTATTCATCAATTCTTATGTATATGTTTATATTTTTCCAAATAGATAAATTTCCATTCTCAGTGTAGAAACTTGATAAACCAGGAGAGCCTCAGTCTGTTGTGTTCTGGACTTCCTTAGTCAAAAAACAATCAAAGGAATACAACTTCTCAGAGTTCATATACTAGTTTGAGTATTCGGCCACTTGTTTGTTAAGTGGCTAGCAGGTTCTGAGGATTAGTGAAGACATTCAGAAGGTTTTGTAGCTCAGTGAATAGGTCAAAATAGGGTATTGTTATCTTTACCAATAATTCACAGAGATTAGAGTGTATTGTTCAAAGCTGCCACCATACAAACTACCAAATATTTTCCAATGAGGATATTTTCCTTGGAATACATCAGGAAAATAATTCATTCTGATAACATCCATTTTGTGGCCGCCAAGAAGAAATCTCAGTTCCACATCGAAACACCTGTAGGACCCTTTATCTGCAACAATAGAGAAGTAGGAGAGGAAGTGGACCTCCTGCTGAAACACAAACTTTCTTCTCAGTTTCACTTGGTCTTATGATCCCTTTGGGGTAATTCCAAGTTGAGAGTGGAACAAAAAGCTACACCATATGTGCATACTCAGAAGCCTGAAATAGAAAAGTATACGAACCAGCACACTTGGGTGGAAAATACATTGCAGGAGGTCAAGCAGTATGTAATTTCCAGGACAACTTCAAAGACTCCCATACCCAAAGAGAAAACATATAAGATAGCAAGAGAGGATGATTCTCTAGTCACCAAAGTCTCAGCCAAGGAATTCAAAATATATACTAAGAAGCTTAAAGCAGGCTCAGGTTCTAAAATAGAATTTCCATCACTGGAGGACACAAAAGGCACTATTGTGCTCTCAGGTTTGAATAATTTCAAGTTAGACAATGGTACCACATAGTCCCCATCTTCCTCAGTTACTAAAGAGATTCCATCTACTATCCCTCAGACACTGAAAACATCGACCAAGTAGAGGCAGTTGGACATTTTTCAGAGATACAAGGAGATTAAGCAGAGGAATGAGGCCATTCATGATAACATATTAGCTCAGTTCAGAAAGAAATCCTCCTCCATTCAACACAGACTCATCTCAAAATATGATACATAGAAGGGAAGAATGCATATGGCATTCTTGTAGGCCCAGGTCCCTCAACCAAAGTCAGCAGCATATTTCAAAAAAACCACTTTTGAATTTGAGGCAAAGGATGTCCATCCTTTGGATCAAATAAATATGCCCAAACACGCAAGAGAGATGGTATATTCTACTTTTACACAGACTTCCATTATTTCCTCTAAGCTACAACTTACTTTAAATAATGTGCAGTCTCAACTCAAATTGGAGAAAATATCCTCACTTTCCAAAGATATCAGAATCAAATACTTGGAGAAAATCGTGGTCAAAGTAGGGCTTGGAGAATAATGCTGACATAGTAGCGTTAAGGAAGCAATTGAAGCTACTAGAAATAGAAGACCCCCAGGCCAAGGAACTTGGAGAGACATAGCTACAAAAGGAAGAGATGATGAAGGTTTTAGTGGAACAAGGTGCCTAGATCAAAGCAATGGAAGCAAAAATGGACAAGCTAATAAAGAAAAAAGAAAAAAATTCACAACTCATTGCGTGTCTATATTGTGTCGACATTGCTTCCCACATCAGTTGTTGATGACTAAGTGAAGTTAACACAATCTATGGAAAACATGTCTATACAGGAAGAAGAGCTAAAGAAGCTGAAGTTGGAGGTAAATATTTATTGGAGCAGAGCACAAGGTTTGAAAATGATTACTTAACAGAAACACAGAAGTCACAGACATTTTCCCAAATATTGCAGAAAATGGAAAAAGGCTGTGCCATGGGGGACATTTGACCTTCAATCCAAATCATTTTTGAAAAACAATAGCTTATTGAATAGCCAAATGAAGGCATTGAGTAGGTCAAAAAGCAGCGAGGAGATAAACCAAATAAGGCCACTGAGCTTATCAAATTTCTAAATTCCAAGAACAATCAAGAATTGAAAGAATTGGAAATTGAAGATAGGACTAAAACAATTTTGGAAGTCAATAAAGTGCTGATTAAAAGGACTCTAATGAGACAACTTGAAGAGAAAGGTAGAAATATGAACATAGGTATACAAAGATTCTTTGCCAAGCTGAAGCCTCTCTACAAGAAAGGACTTCCAAATCTGTTAGTGATTAATGACAAGCTCAGCACGTGGTCATATTACAGTGAGAATATTATGAACAAGGCAAGAGATAGTTCAAAGGTTACAGCCGAAAGACTTAGCATGATAGGAAAGACGTTCCTAGAAGCATTTTCCTATGATCTTGACATTTAGTATGTAATTCCGAACTTGTTCATCACCTGACCGACATTTGCCAAGTGTATTGAAGTCGACGAAGTGTACAGGAAGTTGATGAAGATGAATATCCCAAGCGAACAACTCTGGGATAAACTCTGTGAGTTACTAGAGTGGAAGGTAATTTCAATGGCACATCTCAGCATTACATCACATGCATGATTTCAGCACCAGACAGCCAGCTATTCCCTCATTTCAGTGCCACCACTTCAGACAGTTCGATTTCCTTAATTTCATTGTAATAAATTAGCTTAATTCAGTCCTATTATTTTGTAGATACATCATCGTCATCTTGACTTGATATTTTTGTGAATTAGTTATAAATACTTCAGTTGGTTAAGTAATAGAGGTTGGTTTTTGTACAAAGAAACACTATTGTATATTTTTATGAAGAATCAACAGATTTTCCAAGTAATACAGAAGCTCTTTCATAGGATTCATGTGTCAAGTTGTTGGTGAAGTACATATATCTGTTTTATGTGTTTATACTTCTCTGTTTATAGCACATATTTGTTTTCAAATCTGAATTATTCAATAGATAAATAAAGGGTAGAATTTGTTTAAATCTACACTCTGCACCTGGCTACGAATAATTTTTATGATTTCTTCTGATCTTTAAATATATAATTCAGGTAACAATGCTCTATATTTAAAGTGAACCTTAGATCTATTCTTCCTTCTCCATCTCAAAGACCTTAAAGAATCCAGTCAGTTGGCTACACTGCCCTATGAGATCTATTTGTAGACACTACAGTCAATCTGTATTTTATGTAACAAACTCCATAGCCCAATGGTAATCTAGTTATCAACCAACCATTCAAATACAAATCAAACCCCAAACTTCATAACTAGCCTAATATTCAATCCAACAAATTTAAATCTTACAGAGAGAGTCCTCTCTGAAGTTGGGAGGGCTAGATCCTAGCTTCCAAAGTTGGTTTGTGGTTACTTTGGTGATTTTCTTCTGCAACCTTAGAAAATTATTGAGTGTTAACATTTTGGAGACCATAATGAGGACTAAAAAAATAATCCTTCATTTCATCATCATAATATTATTTCCCTAGTTTATGTATCCTTATTTCAAGAAATTTAATGATTAAGACATTGGAATTAAAGGATTAGAGGTTGTTTTTATTTTAAAGATCTAGCTCCAAAAATAATTTATACTCGAGCCAATCTTGATCCAGACCCACCTGAAATTTTAGACAATCCTGAAAGAATACTCAGAAGGAGAAGTTTAGCTGAAATCCAAGGAAGCAATAGCCCCCTTTCAAGGGCCAATTCTCTTCCTGAAAACCTCGACACCATTCAAGATATTCAATTTGACCTACCTTTCAAACATAGTATTTTCAGGACTAAGTCTAAATCTTTTATTGATCAGACAGTGGTTGATGAATCCATTATTCAACCATATAAACCAATAAGACCATCCGTTGAACCTGATTTGGATCAGAAAGCCCTTCGAGAATTTGACAAACTATAAGATCTTCTTTCAGCCCTTGATCAGGTTGTACATCAATCTTACATATAACAGTCTATTGAGCTCTCTTCTCTTACCATTGCAACATATGCTTCATCTTCCCAATAAATTCATTTAACATCAGTTGGCCCTACCTCTTCTGTAATTTCTACTACTCATCCAGTAGTATCACAAGTAATAACTCAATTAGTTGCCACAAATCCTATATCTACTCCTCCCTTAAGACCAAATATCATGGCTGCTCTTTATGCACCCTTGGTTTTACCTGCTCAATTGCATGACATGCCCCAAGACTATTAAACTAGGATTCCCCAATTTGATGGTAATATTGCTATCATTGCACAACAGCACATAGATAGGATGAATGAATTTTTTGATCTGCATGAAGTAGATGAGAATGATGTAAAATTAAGGCTGTTTACTCAAAGCCTAGGTGGAGAAGTCAGAAAGTGGTTCAAAAAATTAGCAAAAGGTAGTATAACTAACCTTGTTGTTTTTCACCAATATTTTCTAACTAGGTGGGAAATTAAAAAGAGTCCTCTGAAGATCCTTAATGATTATAAAAACCTTAAAAGAGGACCCAATGAAACTGTAGAAGAGTGTTGTGACAAATTCAATAGGGTTTACAATACAATTCCCATTGCCATTAAACCACCCATGGGCTTGGCCCTGATACATTTCCCAGAAGGATTCGATGTTGATATGGCCTATCAACCGAGAGAAAGAGATCCCTCAACCTTAGAGGATATGCAAGAAAACACACTTAAAGTAGAGGCTAATTTATTAGCCAAGAAAGCTAAGTTAAAATCTGAAAACAAAGTAACAATAAAAGAGGAACCTTCATCTTTTGTTTCTGTTGATTATAAATTAGAGAGTCTACTGAGAACAACGTAGAAAATGATGGATAGAATCAGTATAGCTGATAGGGATCCTCAGAGATAAAATCAAACTGGGCAAACTAGACTCATTTATCCTCTACAATGATGTAAGCACACAAGAACAAATTCAAAATCATAATACTTCTTTTTGTCTCAATGTTGATGGTCAAACATTAATCACTGACCAGGATAATTCAGATAAAGTTTTATGGAATTTGAGTTTTGATGGATCAACGAGTAAAGAAGTAGTTGGTGCTGGTGTATGGGTTTCTAATTCATATACTCATTACTCAGAAGGTCACTCATACAAATTGAATTTTCAGTGTTCTAATAATGTTGTAGAGTACGAAGCCTTAATCTTAGGTTTACATCTCTTGAAGAAAGGTGGTGCGAAACAGATTTCCGTTCATGGATATTCTGAGTTGGTTATAAAACAAATCAAAGGAGAATACTCTACAAAATATCCTAGGATGAGAACCTATAGACATGTTGTGTTAGACTTTCTAGATTCTTTCACTAAATATAGTTTGTCTACAGTTTCAAGAGATCAAAATATACTGCCTGATGGTCTTGCTACTTCGGCAAGTACTTGTAAATTACCATTTCGTCCTACTCGTCCATATACTCTCGAAGAGAAAAATAGACCTACTGTACCTAATAACATTAGATACTTGCAAGTTTTTAGAGATGATGCTCATATTGAAAACTTTTTGCAGTCTAAAGATGAATTTGAAGATGCTAATATAGATATAGAATTTGATGTAGAAGATATTGTACATACTAGTGTAAATAAATTAGAATTGCATGAAATAGATGAAGAAAAACAAGAAACATATATTTTACAACTGAAAGACAACATCCTGCCTAAAGGGCTTGTTCCATTAGAAGATTTATTTGATTTCAATGATGTAGCTAAGAAGCCCAAAATTGAACCCACTGGAGCTGGTGTTAAGGAACATAATATTGGGATTGAACTTCAACCAAAAATCATCAAACTGTCTAAATCCTTACCCCCAGCTGAAAAGTTGAAGTACATTAAATTGTTCAAAGAATTCATTGATGTTTTTTCCTGGAGTTATGAGGACCTAAAATCTTATGACACCAGTATCATACAACATAAAATTCCATTGAAATAAGATCATAAACCCTTTAAACAAAAATTGAGGATTAATCCAATGCTTATGCCTCTAGTTGAAAAAGAGGTAAAAATAATGTATGAGGCAAAAATCATAGTACCTCTGAGATATTCCAAATGGGTGTCCAATTTGGTTCCCACTCGAAAAAAGACGGGTGAAATCAGGATTTGCATTGATTTCTGCAATTTAAATAAAGCCTCTCTAAAGGAAAATTACCCTCTGCCTAAGATGGACCACATCCTATAGAAGGTAGTTGGATCCAGCATGATTTCCTTGTTGGATGGCTTTTCTAGTTACAACCAGCTCTTAGTACACCTAGACGATTAAGAGAAAACAACGTTCACTACACCTTGGGGAACTTTCATGTATGTGAAAATACCTTTTGGTCTAATGAATGCTCGAGCAACTTTTCAGAGAGCCATGGATTTTACTTTTGCTGATGAAATGGGTCATTTCATAGTTATATATCTGGATGACATCACTGTTTTTTCGAAAACAGATGAGGAACACTTAAATCACCTGAGAAGAGTTTTTGAAAAATGTTGGAAATTTGGCATTTCCCTCAACCCCAAGAAAACATTATTCGGTTTGCAAGAAGGAAAACTGTTGGGACACATAATTTCGAAAGAAGGAATCAAGATAGATCCCAGTAGAATAGAAGCTATACTCAAAATTAATCCCCCGAGAATATTAAGGAAGTTCAATATTTTATTGGACAGATAAATTTTCTAAGGAGATTCATTCCGAATTTAGTTGAACTTTTAAAGAATATTACCAATATGCTAAAGAAAGATACTGAGGTGAAATGGAACATGGAAGCAAGACAATCATTTAACAATGTAAAGAAAGCTTTAACTTAAGCACCTTTGTTAATTAGTTCAGATTTTACTGAAGATTTTCTAATTTTTTCATTTGCTTTAGAACACACTATTGTTGCAGTTCTCCTACAAAAGAACGATGAGGGCCATGAACATCCCATTGCTTTCTTCAGGGAAGCTTTGAGAGATGCAACATTAAAATATGACATTGTGGAAAAGTAAGCTTTTGCCCTAGTAAAGGCCATAAAAGATTTTAGAGTGTATATTCTTCATTCACACATCATTGCTTTTGTTCTAAGTGCAGTAGGTAAAGATATACTAACTCAAAATGATCCATATGGGAAAAGGGGTAAGTGGATTATTGTTATATTAGAATATGATATTGAAATCTGACACACTAAAGTCATTGTAGGTTTTAACCCCGTACAGAAATTACCTGCATACGAATTCTAAAACATAGAAAATAAACAATGCGAGAGCATAACACATGAAACACATATACACAAAGATTTTCCCATGGATCCCAAAACTGGGACTACCAATTTGATTTTTCATTATGTTCCTTTTAGTGTTACAATACATATTTATACATGCCAAAGCATCCAACACCATGGACCAAAAAAACCATCGCGTCCAAAACCATGGACCGAAAACCATCGCGTCCAAAACCATGTGCGAAAATCATGCACAAAACCATAGGTGGGTCCGCCCAACCTAACATAGGGTCCAAAACCAAAATTTTCCAGGGCGTTGCCCTGGACCCCATAGAGTGGGGTTACTTGCACCCCTCAAACCCCCTATGACCCCCCCGCTACACAATCAGCACAACGAAGGGGGGCTCCGCCCCCCTTCTAACCTCCCAGTTAACTATGTGGCCTAGTCGTGGAAAGAATATAACACAACCAAACATTCTCCCACTTGTTGTTTTCTTTCCACATGGGGCTTAGTCATTTATCCAGCCCTACAATGCCCATTGTTTCTCTACACCAAGAGAACTTCTTAGAGCTCACAGATTTTTCAATGCATCTGCAGTATTCTTCAAAGTGTCCACCTTTACCAGCAACACCTTTTTGTCTTCTATCATATCCCTCACAAAGTGATATTGAACATCAATGTGCTTTGTCTTTGAATGATATGCGGGGTTCTTTGCCAAGAAAATTGCACTTTGGTTGTCATAGCCTATCCTTATTACTCCTTGTACTAACCCCATACTTGAACACAATCTCTACAACCAAACTACTTCCTTTCTTACATGAGTGGCTACCATGTATTCTGCCTTTGTAGTTGATAGTGCCACTACAGATTGTTTCTTACTCATCCAACTGACTGCACCTCCAAATAAGTTAAACACATACCCACTTGTAAATATTCTCTGATCCAGATCTCTAGCCCAGTCTGCATCAACAAAGCCATGAATATCCAACACTCTGTCCAATCCTGGTCTTCCTTGGTAGCACAAACCACAATCACTAGTGCCACGCAAATATCTAAAAACCCACTTCACTGTTGTCTAGTGCTCCTTCCCTGGTTTTGACATAAACCTGCTCAATACTCCCACTGCATGTGCAATGTCTAGTCTAGTATAGACCATCATAGACATCAGGCTACCGACTGCACTTGCATATGGAACACGAGACATGTCCTCTTCCTCTTCTTGTGTCTTGGGACACTGTTCAACAGATAACTCTACAACTACAGGAATAGGAACCTTCACTGGTTTACTATCCTGAATATTAAACCTCTGCAATATTGTCTCGACATACTTCCTCTGGTTTAACCAGAGCTTCCTCTTTGTTCGATCTCTTTTAATTTCCATGCCCAAAATATAGTTTGCAGCACCAAGATATTTCATGTCAAATTTGGAGGACAATTGGGTCTTCAAATCCTGGATAATTTCCTTTTCATTTCCAACCAACAACATATCATCCACATACAAGACCAGATAAATAACATGGTCACCAATTAATTTAAAATACACACAGTGACTTGCTTTGCTTCTCGTGAAGCCAAGTCCCCATATAAATGTATCAAATTTTTGATACCACATCCTTGGTGACTGTTTTAACCCATACAGAAACTTCTTTAACCTGCAGACCAATTCTTTCTTACCCTTCACCGCAAAACCTTCAGGTTGCTTCATGTAGATCTCCTCTTCCAGATCCCCGTGAAGAAATGTTTTCTTCACATCCATCTATTCTACCTCATAATCAAAAGCAGCATCAATAGATAACAGTAATCTAATAGAAGCTACCTTGGCAACAGGAGAAAAAATATCACCAAAATCAATTCCCGACACCTGGGAATAACCTTTTGCTACCAACCGAGCTTTGTATTTCTCCACCTTCCCTTCTGCTTTTGTCTTCTTCTTGAACACCCATTTGCTACCAATGGGTTTCCTTCCAGATGGCAACTCCACCAGATCCTAAGCCTCATTTTTGTGCAAAGATGCCATTTCATCAACCATGGCCTCTTTCCAGAGTTTGCCATCCTCTGAATCTACTGCTTCCTTCACTGTTCTGGGATCATCATAAGTAATAGATAAAGAAAAATTTGAATAGAAAGCAGATAGACTATACCTTTCTGGATGTCTTCTTTCTCGAACTGATATTCTCACACCCGGAGTTTGTGGCTCTTCATCTTCTGATTCCTCCTCTCCTGTAGAGTCTGATTCTTCCTCCTTTAGCTCAAACTCTATCTTCTCAGGTTCCTTTGGTTGGACTTCATGTTTAATAACATCTTTCACCTCTCTGAACACCACATCTTGACTATACACAACCTTCCTTGTTACTGGGTTCCAAAGCTTATAACCATTTAAACCATCCTTATACCCAATAAAGATGCACTTTTTAGATTTACTATCCAACTTGGTTCGTTTCTCCTTTGGAACATGTACATATGCATCACATCCAAATACCCTCAGATGTGAAAGAGAGGGTTTCTTACCAGTCCATACCTCTTGTGGAGTCTTATCCTCCAACGCTGATGAAGGTGATTTTTTGACCAAGTAACATGCTGTCTCCACCGCCTCTACCCAGAATTCCTGTCCTAACCCGGCACCACTGAGCATGCTTCTTGCCCTTTCCATCAACGTCTTGTTCATTCTTTCTGCAACTCCATTTTGCTGAGGTGTATATGGAGTAGTCTTCTGCTATGATATACCACACTTCTTACAGAATTCTTCAAATTCCTTACTGCAAAGCTCTCCACTGTTGTTTTTCCTCAGCACCTTTATCTTCTTCTCTGTCTGGTTTTCTACTAGAGCCTTAAATTCTTTAAACCTGTCAAAGACTTCAGATTTATTCTTAAGGAAATATATCCATGTATTCCTTGAGAAGTCATCTATAAATGATACATAGTACATAGACTTACCCAGTGATGGAACCTTCACAGGTCCAAACACATCACTGTGCACAAGCTCTAATATCTGTTTCACCCTCTTACCACCAGAGGAGAAACTCACCCGATTCTACTTCCCATATACACAATTTTCACACAAATCAAAATCCAGAGAGCTATTACTCATACCTTCTACCATACCTTTAACATGAAGTATTCGAAGGCCTTTTTCTCCAATATGTCCAAGCCTTTGATGCCACAACATGGTCTTCTCTCCAGAGACCACTAGATTTTCTGCTCCACTTTCAGGAACCACAGAACTGTTGCACCCATCAATAACAGTGCTACCTTGCAGCTTGTACAGAGTTCCAATCCGAACTCCCCGAATCAATACCAGTTCTCCCTGAACCATTTTGCAGGTATCCTTCTTGAACATTGTTTTTACACCTGCATCATCAAACTTGCTTACAGAAATAAGATTTCTGGCTGATGCATGAATATGCAGAACACCTGAAAATGTTCTAACCCTTCCACCTTGCAACTTCAACTTTACTTTTCCGCGACCAATGATTCTAGCCTTCCTGTCATCCCCCAAGAAGACATCACCACCATCATATTTCTCATACTTGCAAAACCACTCTCTATGGGGAGTGAAGTGAAAGGATGCACCTGAGTCAATCAACCATGCCTCATGATCTACATGTGTACTTAAAGAATCCAAGTACACATCCCCACCTTCATCTAAGGTGGTTTTTACCTCTGCAGAAGGAGCATCATCAGATCCCTTTCCTTTATCAGGAGCTTTAGATTTATAGTCCCTTTTGTAGTGCCCTTCCTTTCCGCATTTCCAGCACACCACCTTTATAGGTTTTCCTGGAGATTTACATATCCCTCTAGATTTAGATCTCCTACTCGATGACTTATTTTTGTTTTTGTTCTGGGACCGTCCTCATACAGACAAGGCATCACCATTTTGGCTCTCCATATTTTTCCGTCTCATCTCCTTCGTCAGCAAGGATGAGACTATTTCATCAAACTACAAGGCAGTTGCATTGCTACCTATTGCAATAACCAGACTATCCCACGAATCTGGTAGAGAACACAACAAACTGATGCACTTATCTTCATCTAAAATTTAATATAAACGGATGCTAACTGACTTACCACAGTATTAAATTCGTTCAGATGCTCTATCACCGAGTCTCCATCTTTCATCCTCAGGTTATACAGATTTTTCTGCAGGAACAGTTTATTCACCAGAGACTTAGATTGGTACAAAGTGCTTAACTTGTCCCACAAAGCCTTCGTCGTAGCTTCCCTTGATACATTCAGTAATATTGAATTTGAGACACACAATCGTATTGTGCTCTTTGCCTTCCAATCCAACTTCTTTCATTCTTCATCGAACACTCCCATTTGTTTAGTACCCGGATCTACCGTGATCCACTGATCTTTATCCACCAACAGATCCTCCATCTTGAGTTTCCTCAACTCAAAACTCTGACCATTAAATTTCTCAATCTTTATATTTCCACTACTCGCCATCTTCTTTCACCACCAATTGATCTCACAGATTTCCCACTGAATAAGGTCTACCATAGGCCCGAGAAAAAACCCTAAGCAACAAAGGTGTCCCCTTGAAGCCAAAACAGCGCTGATACCAAATGTAGGTTTTAACCTCGTACAGAAATTACCTGCATACGAATTCTAAAACACAGAAAATAAATAATGCAAGAGCATAACACATAAAATGTATATACATAGAGATTTTCCCATGGATCCCGAAACCAAGACTACCAGCTTGCTTTTTCATTATGTTCCTTTCAATGTTACAATACATATTTATACATGCCGAAGCATCCAATACCATGAACCAAAAAAACCATCGCATCCAAAACCATGGATCGAAAACCATTGCGTCCAAAACCATGTGCGAAAATCATGCACAAAACCATAGGTGGGTTTGCCCAACCTAACATAGGGTCCAAAACCAAAATTTTCCGGGGTGTTGCCTCGGACACCATAAAGTGGGGTTACCTGCACCCCTCAAACCCCCTGTGACACCCTCGCTACGCAATCAGCGCAACAAAGGGGGGGCTCTGCCCCCCTTCTAACCTCTCGATTAAATACGTGGGCTAGTCGTGGAAAGAATATAACACAACCCAACACTCATCAAAGGGAAAGGGTTAGCAAAATTAATAGCTGAATCTAACTTTCATGCTTTAAATATAAAATTTCTGGCAATATTTAATGAACTAGATGAGTTGGCGACTCCAATGGTAGTAGAAGATTTTGCTACCTCTCCCTTGTATGCAGACATTATTTATGTGCTATATAATTTACAAGATCCTCTTGGTTTAACTAAAACAAAGGCCATATTTATCAAAATTAAAGTTGTTAAGTTTTGTATTTTGAATGAAAATCTGTACTAGAAAGATGTTGGTGGTGTTTTACTAAACTGTTTGTTGGAAAATGAAGTAGATAAAGTCATGCAAGAGCTCCATGAAGGAGACTGCGGTGGAAAATTGTGTTGGAAGACTAATGCAAATAATATTATGAGGGTAGGTTTTTACTGGCCCACCCTATTTTCTGATATCCAAAAGAAGGTTACTTCATGCAACAAATGTCAAATATTCGAAGGTAAAAAGAAACTTTTGCCTTTACCCTTGAGGCCTATATTTGCTGAAACCCATTTCCAACAATGGGGCCTTGACTTCATAGGAGAAATCCACCCTGCCTCATCTTCCCAACACAAGTGGATTCTGACAGCCACTGATTACTTTACAAAATGGATAGAAGCCATACCTACCAGACAAGCTTCTGATGCAATCATCATAAAGTTCCTAGAGAGCAATATCCTTGCTAGATTTGGTTTCCCTAGGAAGATTATTACTGACAATGCTGCAACTTTCAAGTCAAAAAGGATGATAGATTTTTGCAACAAATATCAGATAACATTGGGACATTCTACAACCTATTACCCTCAAGGAAATGGACTGGAAGAATCCTCCAATAAAAGCTTAGTTAACATTATTAAAAAGTTGTTGCAGGACAATAAAAAATCATGGCACATCAAGCTGGTTAATGCATTGTGGGCAGATAGGCTTACTACCAAAAAGTCAATAGGCATGTCTCCATATCAGCTAGTTTATGGGATAGATGTTGTTTTTCCAACCTCATTGGGAATTCTTGTTTTAAAGATGATGCAAGAATTGGAGGTGGAACCAAATGATTTATAGAGGAGAATAAACCAGACCATCCATTTGCATTAGACAAGAGAAGTAGTTCATAACATAACTCAGTTAATCGAAGATAGCATGAATAAAACATTTGACCGAAGGACAAAAGCTGATGACTTTCAGATCGGTAATCATGTTCTGAAATGGGATTCTAGAAGGGAAGAAAAAGGAAAGCATGGTAAGTTTGACAACTTGTGGATGGGACCTTACATTATTGATTCTTATCAAGTTAACAATGCCTTTTTTCTGAAGAACATAGATGGAACAAAAATCCCTGGAGGACCTGTCAATGGTAGAATGCTCAAGAATTATATTTTTCAGGCCTAACAAAGTGTTTTTATCACACTCATTGTTGGTACCATTTACTTTTTTACTGTCATGAGTGGGTAGCTTATGTCTCAAAGTTGAAGTCTATGGAGAAGGCCCTGAGATTTGAGGCATTTTGCCTCCATAACTAGAGAAAGTAGAAAAACTAGATGCAACAAATACTGAAGATGAGGATTCAAGGCTACTAGGCTACGATGTTCTTGATACTTCACCGGGAAGTGCCATCCCCAGCTGGAGCCACTGTTAGGGTCCTATAATTTATAGGATCAATTGATAATTGAGTAATTTCTTTCAGTATTTCAGATTGTAAATAATATATCTTTCTGCAAATGATTTCCAAAAAAAAAGGATAGAAAAATGAAAATAAAAAATGAAAAAGGTATAAATACAAAAAATAGAAAAAAAGAGAAAAGAAAAGAAATGATAAATGAACTCCACAAAAAATGAATAAACATGAAAGTGATGCTAGCTTAAGTGCCACTTCTAGCCTTTTCTCTTTGTAAAGAATAAATTTGTGAAATTGTGTGCAACTTGTTTAAAATGCCACAATACCTTTCTGCTTGAGACATACAGTTTAATCATGCTCAAGCTCTTTCAATTTTTGTTAATTAGGTTAGAATGAATAACTTAGCCAAACAATTTAATCTTGGCTAAGATTAGATAGGAAGAATAGGTGAATAAAGTTAATCCAAATAAATAATCTGGATTAAGTTAGTTGATTATATTAGTTCAGTTTTGAAATACATACTATTTGTCTCTTTAAAAGGAAAAAATGATAGGGTTTGCATGCTCAAATGCACCCTCATTTGCATTAGAATAGCATTAAGATAGGAAAATAAAGCTTTTTGATGTAATAAGTCTGAATTGGTTCGTTGTCCTAAGTTTTGGACCTTGGGTTATATTTCATGAGCTTAAAACATATTGTGTGGCCCCCCGGTGTTAACATCCCCCCATTTCCCCCCCTCCCCGATCTCACATAACATTGATCTGATGGCCCACGATAGGTTTCGTACCCCCCCACCCCCCCAAAACAATAAAGTTTAACGACAGGGGGGGGAGTGCGAAAAGTGGTTTACCACCCGCTTACATGTCGCCACCATGTGATTTCGAACCCCCGCGAAACAATAAAGTTTAACGACAGGGGGGATCCGAAAAGAGATTTACCACCCCCCTACGTGTCGCCATGATGTGATTTTGGACGCCCCCCTCCACAAACCGAATACCACCGCCCCCCTACTCCGAAAGCAATATTTCCATCCCAACTTCCCGCCATGTGTTGCCCCAACATCCCATCTCCGCCACCACTCCCATCATGCCACCTACGTTTATCATTGTCACTCCCGCCAATGGTCCCGCTCCATTTGTCCACCAATCCCCAATCGCCATGTATGAGACCGTTGCAACCTCCATAAATTCCATATTCGTTTGCCCATGCCATTACAGGAATTAATTGTTTGGTTGTGTTATATTCGTTCGACGACTAGTGCTAGTAGTCAAATTGGGGGGCTAGAGGGGGGCGAAATCGCCCTGTGAATTTTTTTTTTGGACCCTATATTAGGTGTGCAAACCTACCTATGGTTTTGTGCATGGTTTTCACACATGGTTTTGAGCGCGATGGTTTTCGGTCCATGGTATTTTGTAGATTCAATCAAGGGAACTACAGTTATGTTCTAATCCAAGGTTAATGGATTGGGGTTTATGGATTCTTCGGCATGTATATATATGTATTCTAACATTGAAAGGAATATAATGAAAAATCAATCTGGTAGTCCCGACTTTGGGATCCAGGGGAAAATCTCTATGTATATTTTTTTGATGTGTTATGCTCTCGCCATTGTTTATTTTTTGTTTTTTTTTTTTAAATTCGTATATAGGTAATTTTTGTACAGGGTTAAAACCTACATTTGGTATCAGAGTTGTTTTGGCTTCAAGGAGATGCCTTTGTTGCTGAGGGGTTTTGCTCGGGCATGTGGTAGACCTTGTTCAGTGGGAGATCTGTGGGATCAATTTTGGTGGTGAAAGAAGATGGCGAGTAGTGGAAAGATAGAGATTGAGAAATTTAATGGTCAGAGTTTTGAGTTGTGGAAAATCAAGATGGAGGATCTGATGGTGGATAAAGATCAGTAGATCGCAGTAGAACCAGGTACTAAACCAACAGGAGTGTTCGATGAAGAATGGAAGAAGTTGGATCGGAAGAAAAAGAGCACAATACGGTTGTTTGTCTCAGATTCAGTATTGTTGAATGTGTCCAGGGAAGCTATGATGAAGGCTCTGTGGGACAAGTTAGGGACTTTGTACTAATCTAAGTCTCTGGTGAATAAACCGTCCTACGAAAAAAGCTGTATAACCTGAGGATGAAAGATGGAGACTTGGTCACAGAGCATATGAATGCATTTAATACAGTGGTAAGCCAATTATTGTTTGTTGATATTAAAATTTTAGATGAAGATAAGTTCATTAGTTTGTTGTGTTCTCTACCAGATTCGTGGGATAGTCTGGTTATTGCATAGGTAGCAATGCAACTACCTTGCAGTTTGATGAAATAATATCATCCTTGCTGACAGAGGAGATGAGACGGAAAAATATGGAGAGCCAGAATGGCGATGCCTTGTCTGTACAAGGATGGTCCCAGAATAGAAACAAAAATAAGTCCTTGAGTGGGAGATCTAAATCTAGAGGGAGATCTAAATCTCCAGGAAAATTTGTAAAGGTGTGCTGGAAATGCGGAAAGAAAGGGCACTACAAAAGGGACTGTAAATCTAAAGCTCCTGACAAAGGAAAGGGATCTGATGATGCTCCTTCTGCAGAGGCAAAAGCCACCTTAGATGAAGGTGGGGGTGTGTACTTGTCTTCTTCTTCAAGTACACATGTAGATCATGAGGCATGGTTGATTGACTCAGGTGCATCCTTTCACTTCACTCCCCATAGAGAGTGGTTCTGGGAGTATGAGAAATACGATGGTGGTGATGTCTTCTTAGGGATGATAGGAAGGCTAGAATCGTTGGTCACGAAAAAGTAAAGTTGAAGTTGCAAGGTGGAAGGATTAGAACATTTTCATGTGTTCTTCACATTCTTGCATTGGCTAGAAATCTGATTTCTGTAAGCAAGCTAGATGTTGTAGGTGTAAAAACAGTGTTCGAGAAAGATACCTACAAGACGGTTTGGGGAGCACTAGTATTAATGCAGGGAGTTTGGATTGGAACTCTGTACAAGCTGCAAGGTATCACTGTTATTGATGGGTGCAATAGTGCCATGGTTCCTGAAAGTGGAGCAGAAAATCTAGTGGTATATGGAGAAAAGACCATGTTATGGCATCAAAGGCTTAGACATATT
Organism: Pinus tabuliformis; assembly: GCA_031772625.1. Classification (NCBI taxonomy): domain Eukaryota; kingdom Viridiplantae; phylum Streptophyta; class Pinopsida; order Pinales; family Pinaceae; genus Pinus; species Pinus tabuliformis. Next base: position 823,673,172 of record CM062814.1, read on the forward strand.
GGAGACAAGGGCCTTCGAATACTTCATAGTAAAGGTATGGTAGAAGGTATGACTAATATATCTTTGGATTTTGATTTCTGTGAAAATTGTGTATATGGGAAGTAGAATCGGGTGTGTTTCCCCTCTGGTGGTAAGAGGGTGAAACAAATATTAAAGATTGTGCACAGTGATGTGTTTGGACCTATGTCGGTTCCATCACTGGGTAAGTCTGTGTACTATGTATCATTTATAGATGACTTCTCAAGGAATACATTAATATATTTCCTCAAGAAGAAATCTGAAGTCTTTGACAGATTTAAAGAATTTAAGTCTCTGGTGGAAAACCAGATAGAGAAGAAGATAAAGGTGTTGAGGACAGATAATGGTGGAGAGTTTTGCAAGAAGGAATTTTAAGAGTTCTGTAAGAAGTGTGGTATAGCATGACAAAAGACTACTCCATACACACCTTAGCAAAATGGAGTTGCAGAAAGAATGAACAAGATGTTAATGGAAAGGGCAAGAAACATGCTCAGTGGTGCCGGTTTAAGACAGGAATTCTGGGTAGAGGCGGTGGAGACTGCATGTTACCTACTCAACAGATCACCTTCATTAGCATTGGAGGACAAGACTCCACAAGAGGTATGGACTGGTAAGAAACCTTCTCTTTTACATCTGGGGGTATTTGGATGTGATGCATATGTACATGTTCCAAAGGAGAAAAGAAAAAAGTTGGATAGTAAATATGAAAAGTGCATCTTTATTGGGTATAAGGATGGTGTTGGCTTAGTGGGGCTTGACCCAGGTTCAGAGGTGATTTAGCCAAGAAAATCCCGGTACTACTGGCCCTTTCGGCAACAGTGCGCGGAGCGCAGATTGAGGTCTCACTCGAAGTAGTATGGGAGGGTGCTAGAACCAGGTTTCCACACCCTGGGGGCGTTTGATATGTTGGGATTGGTACGTGGTCCAACCTTCACGCTCATCGTGCTATGCGCACCAGTGGGCACCTCGCGGCCTGCGATGTTGTCTTCGCGCAGTCCTATGAGTATCGCGATCCTTGTTATTTACCCAAGTCTTTCCTAATAAAGCATTGTTAGCTAATTACTTAGAGTATTTTCATATATAAGTATTCTGAACCATACAAGCATTTAGTCAACTGCGCGCAAGAAATAAATAGATTAAAAGTAATGCATAATGACATAATAAAGATTCAAGACTAGATGCACAGAATTAGGTTAAACTTCTCTTTATTATCTTTCTGTCCCGATTACAGACTCGACTCTACCCTATGCACTCAGTTGTAGGGGTCCACGCACTTAGCTGCGGACTCTACTAGGCCTCTGCGCACTCAGTTGCAGAGCCTCTTCCTACTACTACGACCCAATACACTTAGAATCCTACTCTAAGCTCAAACCATTCCTTCGCTACTCACTCTATCTTCTACTCCCTTTACAACTTAGAGCCTCGCTCTATTTATACAATCCCATGGTCCGTGGACCATGGGTAGGCTGACATGACTTTACATTACATTACATTACTTTAGGGTGGACAACCCTATGACTTAACCTCTACTTCGCACTCCGCGCCCGCAATTTGTGGAGTCTTACAAAACCTTTGACCAAAACTTGGGCTTTGAGCCCCAAAACCTGTTGTGGGGGGATTCCATGCCCAACAGGCCCCCAACACAATCATCGTGACTCGTCCCGAGTCACTCTACTGGTGCAACGATATTGGCATGGAACCCCTCCAACTTTTCTCGTACTGCTCGGAGGTCCGCGATGCATTGTTTTGCTATTGGTTGGACCTGCTGCATTCCTGCTTCAGAATCATCTGTGTCTAACTCATGTCCTTTCCTTGGTACCAACTTCTGGTGCTTGTGTTTATAGTCTCGCGCCCTTGTCTAGCTCCTTGGGCCACGAAGACTATGCTTCGTCCGGTTAGTCATAGATTTGGCCCACCCGTAGGGTTTCAAGCGGTTGCCGTTGACTTTACCTGGGAAGGATTCTCCATTGAGTTTAACTAGCTGGACCGCGCCTCTGTCTGTGACCTCTTTTACCACATATGGTCCCAACCAGTGCATTCTGAATTTTCCCGGAAATTTTTCGAACTTGCCGTCATATAGTAGCACTAAATCATTTACCTTGAAGGTGCGCAACTTGATATGGTGGTCATGCCAGTATTTTTCACGCTACTTTTGTACATGCTGGTGAAATTCGACCACAAACCATTCTTCCTCGAGTTCTTCTAATTGCGCGAGCCTTTCTTCATGATCCATCATGTCTGTGAGCGTTGCTATTCACAAACTGGGTATGATGTATTCCATTGGCATGACTGCTTCCATAATGGTGTCTGTCCCATCAATTTCTTGCATGTTGTCCTGTACGCCCATAACACAATGGGTACGTGCAGGTCCCAATCATTCTGCTGTGCGTTACATACTTTGGTCAGCGCAGTCTCTAGTATTTTATTGAATGCTTCTACTATTCCATTGGCTTGTGGGTGGTACAGTGTACTTTTCTGATGATACACCTGGAACTCCTCTGTGAGCGCGCTAATGGTTTCATTCAAGAAATGTGTTCCGTGGTAACTCATTAATATTTTTGGACAACCAAATCATGTCAACATGTTTTTGAACAAAAACTTCGTAGTTGTAGCAGCCGTGCAGTCCTTGACCGGCTGCACTTCCGCCCATCGTGTTAGGTACTCCGTCACGGTGATGATGTAGTGTGCACATGCCTTTCCCTGGGGTTTGATCGGTCCCACAAAGTCGATTGCCCATTTTTTTAACGGCTGCAATGTCATTTGTGGATTTAGTGGCATCTCATCCCTTCATGATGGTTTCCCAGTCCTTTGAGATATGTCGCAGGCCTGACAGTGCGCTTTCGAATCCTGGTGCAAGGTTGGCCACCATAGCCTTGCACGCAGAATCTTCTATGCAGTCGCGCGTCCTGCATGGTGTCCTCCTGCAGCACTCCCATGTGCTTCTGCAAGGATCTAACCTTGTTCAAATTTAGGTACGTATCTTCGCAATGTCTCATCATTTCCCATTTTGTAGAGGTGCCCTGTGATGACAGAAAATTCTGCCGCGTGCACCGCTAATTCCTTCTTCTATTGGACTAAGTATTCCTTCAGTGTAGTCCCTGTTGTTAAAAAATGGATTATATCCTCGAAGTGGCCATCCGCGACGCGCATTATGAAGAGTTGTGCATCAAGTAGTCCCTCCAAATTTGTTGGTTCCTCGCCCATCTCAATTCGTGAGAAGTGATTTGGCCCTGCATTTAGGCATCCCGGCTTGACGATGACCTCAAAGTCATATTCTTGAAATAGTAAAAGCCATCTACATATGCGCCCCCCCAACACAGGCTTGTTCACCAGGTATTTTAACGTAGAATGATTGGTATACATCTTGAAATGTCCGCCAAGTAAATAGTGTCAGTATTTTTGGAGCATGTACACCATTGCCAGCCCTTTGTGCTTAGTAGTAGAGTAGTTCTTTTCAGCTTTGGACAGTCTCTGACTTGCGAACGCGATCGGGTGATCCACGCCCTCTGCGCCTTCCTGCGTGAATACGACTCCTAGCGCAATACACGACACATCAACATGGACATGAAATTCCACTTCCCATTTTGGGAAGATCGGGATGGGAGCGGATGCCAGTTTCTCCTTGAGGACATCCAAACTTTTCATGCAATCATCATTCCAACAATATGTAGCATCCTTTTTCAATAGCTTTTCCATTGGCACTGTTATTTGGGCATAAATTTTGATGAACTTTCTATAGTATCCAGTGTGCCCCAAAGTAGCGCACAGTTGTTTAACACTTCGCAGTTCTTCCAAATTTAGAATAACGGCAATCTTTGCAGGGTCCACCATCAGGCCTTGTTTATAGACCACATGTCCCAGTAGGTTTCGAAAGGGAATGAGGAAGGTGCACTTCTTAAGATTCAACGCAATCTGGTGTTAGCGACAAGTATCCAGCATCAAACGTAAGCTCGATACATGGTGTTTAACTAATCCAAAGATAGTCCAATCATCCAAATAGACCTCCAAGAACTTGTGGATGTATTCTTTGAACGCGGCCACCACGACGTGCGAAAATATAGCTGGCGCGTTCTTCAGTCCAAAGGGCGTAATGGTGTATTGAAAGCAGCCCCATTCTGTTGAGAAGGTTGTTTTGCTCCTATCTTCTGGCGCAATCTTGATCTGATGGTACCCTGAGAAGCCATTCGTGAATGAGTAAGCTTCCTGACCACCAAAACTTTCCAATACTTCATCTGTGATTGGTGTTGGGAATGGATCATGTACAAAGGCATCATTAAGCTTCCTGAGGTCCACGCATATTCTTATTTCGCCTTTCTGGTTTTTCTCCTGCACTATCGTAGGACTCAACCAGTCGAATTCTTCTACTGGTTCAATAATTATCGCTGCGAGCATTTTGTCTAATTCGTCGTGGACCTTTTCTTTATACTTTGGATTCAAAAGGTAAGGTCACTGCTTAACTGGCTTCGCGTCCGGTTTCAGAGTGATCTTCATCACCCCTAAGTTGCCAATGATCCCTTTTAAGTCTGTAATTTTGGTCGATAACAAGTCTTGGTATTCATGGAGTAACTCAACAACCTTATCTACCGTAGCATTTTCCCAATAGTCCCCAAGCATCGCGTACTTTGGCTCTACTTCTGTGCTAATGTTTACCTGCTTTGTTTTTAGCGGCATGGTGATGTCGGGGTCTTCAAGTGATGGTCGGTGAATCTCGCGAGAGCCTTCCGTTTCTGAAATGTTAATGTTTCATGGGTCCTTATCATCCTCTTCGACATTTACGTTATAACACTTCAGTGCGCTACTTAACTGTATCGCCCATTCTGGCTGAAGTACCTCCATTTTCTCCTGTGGTATTTTAAAGATAGCGGCTTTCACTGCTTGTAGCGCATCGTCCACAGTATTTGACCAACGATCTTCAAATGTGAATGTTAACAAGAATCCCTCGCGCAAGACATCCCATTCGCTCGTACCATGGCATAGCTCTGTCTCTGTATACCAATTCATGGGTATGACATCCAGGGTATGGTAGAATAGGTGCACCCATTCAGGCTGTGGCTCTTCCCCGTAGACCTTGGTCCATTTCGCGAGGTGCGTGCGTGGATCATCTCATCCGTCATATTTGTCTACTAGTCGTACTTGGGGTTTTCCAAACTGCAAGCGCATCATCCTTCTGCATTTGTGCCAGTCTTCAAAAGTTCCTTGATGCGTACCCCACCATTGTGCAGGTGTTGCATGCAGTGCCCACTTCAATGCATCGAACCGCTGCTGTTCTGGTACGACACTTTCAAATTTTCTCAGAAATTCATCCACTATTGACAATCCATCATATGCCGGCATCTCCCTTGCCTCTGTTGTTACGCAATGCAGTGACCTGATCATCATGTTGCAGTTCAGCGTTGTTACTTCGTGCAGCCGATTCTGCCATCGCTCTATCTCTTCATCTAAATCGAAGTGCAGGAGCTTCCGCGCTCCCATGAAATCCTTCCATCTGCAGTTGGATTCACCCAATCCTCTCCTTGTGTAGTTATCTTGTAAATATAGTCGAGATCGTCATCACTATCGTCATCACACACCGGTTCTGTGTATCGCGCTCCTTTGGCTTGGTCCAATGGTACTACTACGCATAGTGAATTTTTCTCAAAGGTCATTTTGCGCTTCTTCAGATTTATGACTCCGTTCATATCGGCAGCCCAATCTATTCCTAATAGTGTGGGATAGGAATTATTTTCATCGATAATCTCTATCACTTCAAAATCCGCCTACACGCTTGCGTCTTCAATATCAACTGTCACCCCTTGCAATCTTCCCATGGGAGAAATCTTTTGTTGGTTCACCATTCGTAACCGAATAGGGGACCATTATAATGTGAGTCTGCCCATGTGTTCCCATGTTTTCTTTGGTAGTACATTCGCGTCTGAACCCAGATCCAGGATTACTTGATCCATTTCATACTCACCTATTTGCGCAGTCAACCTCATCTCCATTTCTATGCGCAATGCATGCTTTCCAAATTTTCGGACCACGCATGGTTGTCCTGACCCCGCGCACCTAGTGATAAGTTCCTGTAGCCCTTTGACTGCCTTGTTGTCACGCAACAGTTTCATGCATGTCTCTAGAAAGGTAGTGAGCATTGAAGGATCCATCCTTGGTTCTAGTTGATCCTTACTACCTAAAGTGGAGGCCTCCGTGAATCTCTTCTTAGCTTCCATGAATGTCTCCTTTGCGCGTTCTACGTCAAACTTGGGTTCCTTTGTAGGAGCCTTGCGAACCCACGTGCTGTCTTCTGGCTGCTTCCCTTTATCATCTCCCATGGCCATACCGCTCCTAAGCATCATGTTTACATTTGGGTCTTCTTTGCGCGGTTCAAACCTCATCATTTGTAAATTCTGGGTCGGAGGGGGCTGGAGTACCCCCTTTTCGCGCATCTTCGCTATCAATGAAGGGAAATATTCTGCCTCATGATCAAACTGATTACAATACCAACATGATATCCTAGTCAGGTTCGTACAATCGCGGGCATAATGCCCTGGCCCTCCGCAATTGTAACAAATTATCTATTCACGACCCCTTCCTGGTCCCATTCCACCTCGACCCCGACCGCGCCCCTGAAACCCAGTGCGCGCCATCCCTGCATTTGGGTTGAGGGCTCGTGTTTCGATCTGCACCCTGTAGGTAGGAGTTTGATCCATCATTAGTTCATAGCTTCGGCAGGTGTGTTCGTCATGGCCTACCGACCTGCAGAAATTACAAAATAATTGTTGGGACGTCTGCATATACTTCTGCAACAGATGACAATTATCCATGGTATGTTTTCCTCCTATTTGGCAGATCGCGCACCATAATGCAGACGCTGCGCTTGGCCCCACCTGTGCCTCCGGTCTTAATGGCATTGGCCCTCCCCCTGCCAAGTAGTTCGCGAACACTAGACAATGGTCCTTGTTGTGCCCTTGGCCTTTGCATTTTATGCACCATACTTCCTCGCGCACCTCCGATCGAGTTGTCCTGTCTTGTTTCAAACTTTGCATCTCTAGACACAGATTCTGCAGTTGCATGTGGATTTTTTGGACTCCCAACCCAGGGTCTTGTATAGGGGTCTCATGAAACCTCATTGCCATCTCCAATGCTTCGGCCTGGGTGGAAAGTTTTTGTTGTGACAGCACCGTCCTTAAGTGTGGTGTAAGTGAGGCCAAAAACCATGCGCGATGCTGTGCATCTGTTAAAATCATATTGGCTTCACGGATCGTACTCTTCAGCCTTTGGTCCAAATCCCAGGGGGTCTCGCCTAGGAGCATCACGATCTGCTTAAACCTGATGATTGATTGTGTTTCTGACTTTGGCTTGCTAAATTCCATATTCAGCGTGGTCTGGATCTCTACAATTCCTGCGTTCAGGTGATCATTAGAATGCTTGATATACCACGTTAATGCGCGATCATGCATTGCACTTACCAGCGTAGCTTTTTTAATATTATCATCCATGATGCCTTGTGCTTCCCATACTGCTCTTACCACAAACCAGAATTGGTCTGGATCTTCATTCCGTACTCCTCTGAATACTGGTAGTTTGATCGCACTCGCCATACTGAACTGTGGTGGTGGCGGAGGTGGAGTGGGTGGAGATGGAGGTGAGGAGGGTGAAATGGGTGGCGGTGTGGGTGGGGGTGGTAAACGTGGAATTCTCTGTCTTATCAGACTGACCGCACTTCTCGGAGAGACTTTCGTGAGCTCCTCCTTGCTTTCCCGCAAGGGTGAAATTAAGGGACTGCTTTCCAACTCCTCCCTACTTCCGCTTTTGTATATCTTTCTGCTTCATGTAGTCCCAAACATTAATTTATTCGCATAACCCGCTTTTCACACAACAACATCTTAATCCAAGTGTTCAAAGATTTAATATACTTACCTCGCGGTCCTTTGAGAAAACGTCACTCTGCCTCACTGTAGCTGACGGTCATGTCTACCACGAACTTAGTAATAAATCCTCCTATTATTCGGTTGAGCCAGTGGTCCACAGCTCGTGCTAGCTTATCTTGTGAGGCTTCTAGTCTACGCACTAATTTTGGAGTCCACACTATTGGTTTGTTGAGCCTACACCTTCCCTGGCTGTCTGCTAGCTTTGCGATCCACTCATACAGTTCAGACGGAAAAGATGCAAAGAAAATTTCGTGGATTTTAGTGTACAAGTAGCGATCCAACCACTATTCCTTAGATACTCGCGGATTTCTGTTTTCCTACGCCACGAACTCGTGAATCTTCTTGTCCAACCACTCTTCAATCCCTTTCTTTCTTGGATTCTAGTGGCACGACATCAAACATCCTTTATGTAGATCACGGTCCTGGCAACGGAACCATTTGTTGGCTTAGTGGGGCCTGACCCAAGTTCAGAGGTGATTTAGCCAAGAAAATCTTAGTACTACTGGCCCTTTTGGCAATAGTCCGTGGAGCGCGGACTGAGGTCTCACCCGAAGTAGTATGGGAGGGTGCTAGAACCAGGTTTCCGCACCCTGGGGATGTCTGATATGTTGGGATTGGTACGCAGTCCAACCTTCGTGCTCACTGTGCTACGCGCACCAGTGGGCACCTCGCGGCCTGCAATGATGTCTTTGCGTAGTCCTATGCACAGTGCGATCCTTGTTATTTACCCAAGTCTTTCCTAATTATGCACTGTTAGCTGATTACTTAGATTATTTTCATATATAAGTATTCTAAACCATACAAGCATTTATTCAACTGCATGTAGGAAATAAACAAAGTAAAAGTAATGCATAACAATAGAATAACGATTCAAAACTAGATGCAAAGAATGAGGATAAACTTCTCTTTATTAGCTTTTTGTCCCAATTACAGACTTGATTCTGCCCTGCACACTCAGCTGTAGGGGTCCGCGCACTCAGCTGCGGACTCTACTAGGCCTCTGCGCACTCAGCTGCAGAGCCTCTTCCTACTACTGCGACCTAATACACTTAGAATCCTACTTTAAGCTCAAACCATTCCTTCGCTACTCACTCTATCTTCTACTCCCTTTACAACTTAGAGCCTCTCTCTATTTATATAATCCCATGGTCTGCAGACCATGGGTAGGCCAACATGACTTTACATTACATTACATTACTTTAGGGTGGATAGCTCTATGACTTAACCTCTACTTCGCGCTCCGCGCCCACCATTCGCGGAGTCTTACAAAGCCTTTGACCAAAACTTGGGATTTGAGCCCCAAAATCTGCTGTGGGGGGATTTGATGCCCAACAGATGGTTTAAAGGGTTATAAGTTTTGGAACCCAGTAACAAGGAAGGTTGTGTACAATTGATATGTGGTGTTTAGAGAGGTGAAAGATGTTATTAAACATGAAGTCCCATCAAAATAACCTGAGAAGATAGAGTTTGAGCTAAAGGAGGAAGAATCAGACTCTACAGTAGAAGAGAAATCAAAAGATGAAGAGCCACAAACTCCTATTGTGAGAAGATTAGTTCGAGAAAGAAGGCAGCCAAAAAGGTATAGTCCATCTGCTTTCTGTTCAAATTTTTCTTTATCTATTACTGATGATGATCCCAGAACTGCGAAGGAAGAAGTAGATTCAGAGGATGGCAAACTCTGGAAAGGGGCCATGGTTGATGAAATGACGTCTTTGCACAAAAATGAGGCTTGGGATCTGGTGGAGTTGTCGGTTGGAAGGAAACCCATTGGCAGCAAATGGGTGTTCAAGAAGAAGACAAATCCAGAAGGAAAGGTGGAGAAATACAAAGCTCAGTTGGTAGCAAAAGGTTATTCCCAGGTGCCGAGAATTGATTTTGGTGATATTTTTTCTCCTGTCTCCAAGGTAGATTCTATTAGATTACTTTTATCTATTGTTGCTGCTTTTGATTTTGAGGTAGAACAAATGGATGTGAAGAGAACATTTCTTCACGGGGATATGGAAGAAGAGATCTATATGAAGCAACCTGAAAGCTTTGCAGTGAAGGGTAAGAAAGAACTGGTATGCAAGTTAAAAAAGTCTCTGTATGGTTTAAAACAATCGCCAAGTATGTGGTATCAGAAATTTGATACATTTATATGGGGACTTAGCTTCACCAGAAGCAAAACAGATCACTGTGTGTATTTTAAATTAATTGATGACCGTGTTATTTATCTGGTCTTGTATGTGGATGATATGTTGCTTGTTGGAAATGAAAAGGAAATTATCTGGGATTTGAAGACCCAATTGTCCTCCAAATTTGACACGAAAGATCTTGGTGCTGCAAACTATATTTTGGGCATGGAAATTAAAAGAGATTGAGAAAAGAGGAAGCTCTGGTTAAACCAGAGGAAATATGTCGAGAGAATATTGTAGAGGCTTAATATGTAGGATAGTAAACCAGTGAAGGTTCCTATTCCTGTAGGTGTAAAGTTATCTACTGAACGATGTCCTAAGACACAAGAAGAGGAAGAGGACATGTCCCATGTTCCATATGCAAGTGCAGTCGGTAGTCTGATGTATGCGATGGTCTGTACTAAACCAAACATTGCACATGCAGTGGGAGTATTGAGAAGGTTTATGAAAAAACTAGGGAAGGAGCATTGGACAACAGTGAAACGGGTTTTTAGGTATTTGCGTGGCACTAACGATTATGGTTTATGCTACCAAGGAATACCAGGATTGGACAAAGTTTTGGATATCCGTGGCTTTGTTTATGCAGACTAGGCTGGAGATCTGGATAAGAGAAGATCTACAAATGGGTATGTGTTTAACCTATTTGGAGGTGCAATCATTTGGATGAGTAAGAGACAATCTGTAGTGGCACTGTCAACTATAGAGGCAGAATACAATGCAACCACTCATGCAAGCAAGGAAGCAGTTTGGTTGCATAGATTGTGTTAAAGTATGGGGTTAGTACAACGAGCTATAAGGATAGACTATGACAGCCAAAGTGCAATTTTCTTGGCAAAGAACCCTGATTACCATTCAAAGACAAAGCACATTGATGTTCAGTATCACTTTATGAGGGATATGATAGAAGACGAAAAGTTGTTGCTCGTAAAGGTGGACACTTTGAAGAATACCGCAGATGCAATGAAAAATACGTGAGCTCTGAGAAGTTCTCTTGGTGTAGAGAAACAATGGGCATTGCAAGGCTGGATAAATAACTAAGCTCTCTTGTGGCCCCTTATGGAAAGAAAACAACAAGTGGGAGAATGTTGGGTTGTGTTATATTCTTTCCATGACTAGCCCTAGTAGTCAAACTGGGGTGTTAGAGGGGGGTCATATGGGGGGGCGACAACACCCCCTGTACGGGAGGTTTGAGGGGGGCAGTAGCCCCCATCTATGGGGTTCGGGACAGCACCCTGGGATTTTTTTTTTTGGATCCTATATTAGGTGGGCGAACCTACCTATGGTTTTGTGCATGGTTTTCACACATGGTTTTGGGCACGATGGTTTTCAGTCCATGGTATTTTGTGGATCTGGTCAAGGGAACTACGGTTATGTTCTAATCCAGGGTCAATGGTTTGGGGTTTATGGATGCTCCAGCATGTATATATATGTATTGTAACATTGAAAGGAATATAATGAAAAATAAATCTGGTAGTCCTAGTTTTGGGATCCAAGGGAAAATTTTTGTGTATATTTGTTTTATGTGTTATGCTCTCACCATTGTTTATTTTATGTTTTTTTAGAATTTGTATGCAGCTAATTTATATACGGGGTTAAATCATACATTAATGCCAGGTAAAGACCGTTAATCCAATAGTTAAGGCCAATTCATGGCTGATAAATATGAAATTAACCTCTGCGATTACACCTTTTCTCCCTTGCTCATTCATATTTCTCCCACCCCTCTGTGCTCTGATCTTACACCAACATTTCAGTGGCTTGTCTCTAGTGAATATACAAACATCTACCACTGTCACTTCCCACAAATTATTGAATACATTGCCCATTCCTTTTGTTTCACCCTTCCTCTATTCAATCTGCAACTGCCATGGCACCTAATGATGCCCCGATAGTCAATCCGATGCTCACTCCCCCTATCAACTTAGACGTTACCCCACTCGTAGACCGAGATTACAAAATCACTGAAACACAGTGTGAATTTGACCTTTTCGAATTACGCTGTTGGTTTCGGGATAATTTCCTTGAACAATATGATGAGATACACCTATGGCAATCCAAACTTCCTCTGTTTGTTGTTCCCCAATCCTATCATTTTCCATAATTCTTTCTAAGATGCCAAGCCTCTTACCTTGCAAGAAAGAGGGAAATTATCTCCCCAAATGGTGAAATTCTCTTCACCATCACAACTGACAGCATAAATCAAATGTTGTAGGTTCCCCACTGTGATTCCCTCTCCCCTTTCTCCATTGAAGCTCTCAGAGAAATTTACCAGAAGTTAACTTTCCCCTAGAGAGCTACCATTTTTGAAATCTTCCTCCCTGAAGACTCTCAACTCCCTAAGAAAAATCCCCCATATCCCTCTTCTATGTTCCCTCAAAGGACAAGACAAATTATCTCTATCTTTTCATCCATTCTTGGTTACTATTCAGATGAGTGGGTGGATGAGCCTATTCTAAGCTTTCTATCCACCCTTTCTTCAAAAGGAGGACCATGAGTCACCTTTGACTATGGTCACTTCTTATCAAATGATCTATTATTGAATGTTAGTTTTGTTGTGCTAATTTCAACTTCAGATTTAAAAATAATTGCTTGTCAATTGCTTCATGTGCATAGGTTCTCTTATGGTGTTTGTGAATGAAAATAGGTAAATTTTATCAAGTTTTATGTTAAGTTCATGAGCCAAATAACATGAAAAACAAGTGCTAAACAACAATAATTAAAATTACAACAAACCATCAAATTGAACACTTAACATAGTGTTTTGATGAAAGAGTTCACCCCTCTTGGGCTACATCTCCTTGGTCCAACTTCCATGGCTTGGGCCTTTGTATTAGCTTAATATGGGAAAATTTCTATTTACAATGCTCTGCTGCTCCTGAAACTTGCTTCAATGTGCTCAGAATTCCCAAATAAGCTACGAACACCTTTTCCTCATCTCCATTTGGTCGAATTTTTCTCTAGTTATGGTCAAAATTGTTTTCCCTATTAAACCTCCTCTGAAACTGGAGGAACTCTAGTTAATTCTACTAAAAATGGAGGAATCTCTGAAATTGGCGGAACTGCCAAAAGTACACTGAGTTAATTGCGGATTAATTAAATGTTAAGTGGAGTTAATTAACATTTAAGTGGAGATTAGGCGCATTAAGCGTGTTTAATGGTGAACCGTTATTCGTTTGCGCTAGCGGTCTACATGGTAGAGGTCACATGTGGCATTGAATGTGAGGTTATGGTCTTCATAGTTGTCGGAAGTTTCTGCTAACCGTTAACCTTGGCGGTTATGTTATGTGTGTTCACATGGAGGGGGCTGGCTTGTGGGTTGACTCCCTCCTACCTCCTAACCACAAAACAGTTACATAACAAATATAAACGGTGAGCAAACATTGTTAAGTCTTATGGCAGTGGTATAACGGTAAACCTTGGAGTTTGTTGGGTGCAGGTCATGGGTTCGACTCCACCGAATTGTCCAAAATTTTGTGGCTGCGCACCATAACCCGACCTTTGGGGAGGGACACGTGACGACCTCCAGGCTTGCCACTTGTCCCCTCCTCATTGGTCCTTCATTAACCAATCAAAACATGCCACGTCACCACATCTAATAACCAACCCCAGGATGCCACTTGTCAAACTCTGATTGAGTGTTGAACGACCTTTAACCCTGCCTAGTCATCTGTCATGTTAGTAGTACGGACTATTGACTGTGTAGTGACTATACATTTTTTTTCAAAAATTCCTCTGTTTGGAAAAGCACATAGAACGCTATAGCTTCCTCATACGAAGTTGGTTTTCAGTGAAACGAGTTACGTTGGGATAGTTTCGCCGAGAAAAACATGGTCGTTCAGGTTTCTGAGAGCTTTGATTTTTGAGCTAAATACTGAGCACCTGATCATTCCTCCCCATTGGAAGCCTTTTGGACCCCAAAAGATACTATCAATTGTTCAGTAGGTGAGGATACAAATCCTTCACCTTCTCAATCTGCAACCATTTGGCCTTAGAAGGCTTTTGTCCCTTGAGTCCCACTCTAAGGTATTCCACATCCCCTCTCTTTAAAATTTTGGTTCTTTTGTCAAGTATGAGATCTTGTTGTAGCTCATCAAGATATTCTGGCGAGAAATCATCTATTGATGGCAGCTGAACATGCTCTCCTTGATCATCAATCAAAGGAGGCTCAAACAATCTCAAATTATCAACATTAACAATAGAGTATATTTGCATATAAGGAGGCAAATCTAGCTACCAATCTTTTCAAAAATTTTAAAAGGACCATAACGGATTGGCTTAAGATTTTTACCTTCCCCTTGAAGTCTCTCTTTGCTAATATATAACCAAAATTCGTTGCCAACTTGAAATTTATGTTCGATACGGAGTTTTTCATGCCTTACCTTGTAGCTGCTTTGACTTCTTTCAAGTTGTTCCTGCACTGTGTGATGTATCAACTGAATTTTCTCTATGAACTTCCTTGCCTTATCGATGTTGCTATGACCATCGATGGTGACATATTTCTCAAATATGAATTCCAATAGAGATCTTGGCAAGTACCCAAAACATGCCTCAAATGGCGATGCGTTTGTGGAATAATGTTTTGCCCTGTTGTATGCATGTTGTATGTAATGAAACTGCTCATCCCACAACTGGGATGTTTGCAACAATATCCTATAAGAAGATGAATGATTGTCCTGTTGACCACCTTGGTTTTCCATCTGTTTGCAGATGAAAGGTTGTACTCTTCTTCAACTTAGTGTCCATTATGTCCCACAAATTTGACCAAAAATTCCCAACAAATCGAGAATCTCGATGACTTACATGGAAGTAGGAAGACCAAAATGAACCCAAATATTTTGAAAGAAAAGATGAACTGTTTGTTCAGCTGTAATTTTCTTTTTACATGGCATTAGAATACACATCTTGCTTAACATGTCTACAACTACATACAGGTAATCATGACCTTTCCTTGACAATGGAAGACCTCCTACAGAATCCATTGAGATACTCTCCCATGGAAGTGAAGGTACCGAAAGTGGAGTGTACAATCCTAGTTTCCTATTGCTAGGCTTACTTGTTGCACACAAAGAACATCCTCTAATGAATGAGATACATTATCAAACATGCATGGCCAATAACAATACCTTTGGAGATTCACTACTATCTTGCCTACACCAAAGTGTCCAGCAATCAATGAAGGATGTGCCTCCCTTATGATACTGTTTCTTTCTCCCCATGGAATACATTACTTTCCCAAGCGATACAAAAAATTGTTGTGTACATGGTAATCTAACTCTTCAATTTGGTTTCCTTGCCTCAAGCTTGCATACACATCTCGAAAGTCATTATCATATGCATATTTCTCAATGTAACTTTCATGTAAAACAAAATTATGGTTGAGTATAATAGATGAATTTACAATAGGCCTAGAAAGCATATGCGCTACCTTATTGTAGATTCCCTTTTTGTACTTGATAACCAAATGAAACTATTGTAGAAAACCCATCCATCTGAAGTGTCATGATTTCTGCAACTTTGTCTGTGACTGTAAGTACTGCAATGGTTGAAGGTCGGTATGGATAATGGTCTCCTTCCCCGTCAAGTAGTGTTTCCATTTTTTGACACTTTGCACTAATGCATAAATTTCTTTGTCATAAGTGGGATAGTTAGTCACAACTCCATTAAAAATTTCAGAATGAAATGAAATGGACTTACCATGCTACATAAGAACTGCTACCATGGCGTAATCACTAGCATCCATTTGAATCTCAAATGGTTGTCTAAGATCTGGAAGAGCCAATACCGGTGTTGAACTAATATTTTGCTTTAAAGCATCAAATGCTTTCTATTGTACATCTCCCCAATGGAAGACTTTCTTGACACTAGTCAATGCATGTAGTGGTGCTGCAATGGAAGAAAAATTAGCAATAAATTTCCTCCAGTATTGTGCTACACCTAGAAAGCTTCTTACCTCTGTAACTGTATTGGGCTTGGGCCAATTCAAAATTACCTCAGCCTTAGAGGGGTCTATCTTTAGCTCACCTCCTCCAACAATGTGTCCCAAATACACTAAAGAAGTCTTGCCAAATTCACACCTTGACATCTTTAAAAACAACTATTCTTTTCTCAAGACATCAAGTACTTTGTTCACATGCATGACATATTCATCTTTGGATTTGTTGAATATAAGAATATCATCTAAATAAACAATGACAAAGTCATCTAGAAATGTTCTCAATACATCATTCATAACTCTCATGAAAGTAGCTGGAGCATTTGTAAGACCGAAAGGCATAACGAGCCACTCAAACAATCCTTGTTTAGTTTTAAATGCGGTTTTCCAAATTTCCTCTTCACCTATTCTAACTTGATGATAACCACTTCGTAAGTATAACTTAGTGAAATACTTTGCATACCTCAATTGATCAAGAAAATCATCAATTCTTGGGAGTAGATAGCGATTCTTTACCATTATTTTGTTCAGTGCACAGAAATCCACACACATGCGCCAAGTCCCATCCTTCTTTGGCACCAAGATAATGGGTGAACCACATGGCAAGGCAGATGGGCATATGATACCTTTGTTCAACAATTCTTGAATTTTCTTCTTGGTTTCCATGCTCTCCATAATTGACATGCGATACATGTCAATATTTGGAAGTGGAACATCCTGCTACAACTGTATCTCATGCTGAATTCCCCTCTTGGGAGGTAACCCCTTTGGTTCCTCAAACATCTTGCCATGCTTTATTACCACATCAAACAAATCAGATTTTAATTTGTCATCACAACCTTCAAAAGATTCATAATAAATATCATTCTTTTTCTTGATCATGAGAAGCACAATTTTTTTACTTGCATTTACCAATCTCTTCATCTGCCATGCATTAACCAAAGAAAGGTTTAAATTTTTGTGATTGGATCTCACAATATACTCCACCCCGTTGTTGAGCAACATATATTTGTTCTCATGGCGATAAAATGCTACTTTCCTATCATACAAATAAGGACTTCCCAAAATGATTCCTGATATGTCAAGTGGAACTACATCTAACTCAACTTCATCAATGAACTTTTCAGTAATGGAAAACTTGAATAAGAATTTCCTTGTAACTTGTAAATTTGCATTATTGACTATCCAACCCAATGGATATGTCTTATGATGAGGTACAGTTTCAAGGTTAAGATTTTTGACGAAGTCTTTTGAAATTAAGTTTGATTGTGACCCACTATCGAATAATGCATCAATATTTGTATGATTTGAAATTACCCTTACATGGAACAATTCTATTCTTGATTCTTCATTTGGAGTGTTGTTGTGACTATGTGAGGAACTAGTTCTTGCAAAATCTTCTTTTCCTTTTGTAACCATGGCTAAAATCTTGGTCTCATCACCAAAATCTGATCCAAGATCATGTTGTGTGGTAGCGGTCGTCTTTTGTTTTCCCTTATTGTTTGGTTTCTTAGGCCTTAGTTCGGGATGTAATTTCTAACAATGGGTTTCATCATGCCCAACTTTGAAACAATGTTGTCATATAGTTTTCTCCCCTTCTTTCTTCACACTTGCATTCTTCTTTCCCTTCCATTTTCCTCCCTTCTCTTTCTCCTTACCCTTGAATGACTTCTTCTTACTACCATCTTCCTGAATGTTCTTTTCTCTTGCTTCAAGGTGCATGGCTTGCACACATACCTCATCTAAATTGCTTGGATTGAACATAAGGATATTATATTTTAAGTAGGAATGTAAACCCCCAATATATTTCAATAGTGTATCTTGGGAATTCAAGTTTACTCCTAACAACAAATCCCTCTTCCTAAACTCCTAGGTATAGTATTGAACTGTTTGGCCCTTGAGTACTAGCCTAAAATTTTTCCAACTCATAATGGATTTTTGAATATAGTCTAAAGGATAAAGCTATATTTTAATTGTAGAAATAAATTCAACCCAAGAAATGGATATCTTACCATGAATTCACATTTGCTCTTGAGTTTTTGCTTCCCACTAGACTAATGCTACTCCTTCTAGCCTCAATGAAGCCAACTGGATTTTTATGTCATCTTCTTGAAGGTTTCGAATTCTGCAATAAACCTCCAATTATCGAATCCAGTTGTCTAACTTTTCTACATTCACCTCACCATTGTACATGGGAAGTTCAAACTTAATGTCCAATTTGAGTAAGGGAGTTTTTTACTTTGGGGTTTTTCCATGAGTATGAACAATTTTTGTGGTGGAAGTGGAAGATGATGTTGTTTATGATGATGAATATGATGAGGAAGATGATGAAGATGGTGGAGATGGAGGTGGATTTCCTCCACTACCCTTTCAATCCTTCTTCTCATTTTTTTTTATCTCCTGAGCTTCCCTCTCCATGTGGGGACTTAGAACTCTCTCGAACCATTCTACTATTCCTATCTTCAAAGAGGACTCTAACCATGTTAGTTAAGTGATAAAAATATTTCTTGAATTCTTCCTCTTCTGAAGAAAGACCTTCAGTCTCTTTTTATCCTGACATGATGGTTGTGGATTCAGGCTCAGTTTCTAGTACTGCTTGTACCTATTCAATCACAATTGAAGGTAAAAGTTGAGGTGTTTCAAGTGCTGCTGGGATTGGAACTTTGGGTGGAGATTGTGGCCTTGTGGCTCTCCTTCTTCTGGTCATTACCTAAGGAGTTGCAACCAATAGTTTCCCTTCTCCTCTCTGCAACTTTAACCTTGTAAGAATCACAAATTTGAAACTATTAAAACCCTACTTGCACAAAACTCAAGAAATCAAGCAAATAACCTTTTCTCTGATACCAACTTGATCTGTTAATGAATGTTAGTTTTGTTGTGCTAATTTCAACTTGAGATTTAAAAACAAATGCTTGTCATTTGCTTCATGTGCATAGGTTATCTTGTGGTGTTTATGAATGAAAACAGGTAAATTTTATCAAGTTCTATGTTAATTTCATGAGCCAAATAACATGAAAAAAAAAGTGTTGAACAACAACAATTAAAAGTACAACAAACCATCAAATTGAACACTTAACACAGTGTTTTGATGAAGGAGTTCACCCCTTCTGGGCTACATCTCCTTGGTCTAGCTTCCATGGCTTGGGCCTATGTATTAGCTCAATATGGAAAAAAATGATGTTTACAATGCTCTACTGCTCCTAAAACCTGCTTAAACGTGCTTATAATTCCCAAATCAGCTAGGACCACCTTTCCTCATCTCCATTTGGTCGAATTTTGCTCCAATTATGGTCAAAATTATTTTCCCTATTAAACCTCCTCTAAAACTGGAGGAACTCCAATTAATTCCCTAAAACTGGAGGAATATCCGAAATTGGCAGAACTACCAAAATTCCACTGAGTTAATTGTGGATTAATTAAATTTTAAGTGGAGATTAGGTGCATTTAAGGGTGAACCGTTATCCGTTTGCACTGGCGGTCTACATGGTAGAGGTCACATGTGGCATTGAATGTCGGGTTATGGTCTTTGTAGCCACCAACGGTTTCTGCTAACCATTAACCTTGGCGGTTATATTATGTGTGTTCACATGGAGGGGGCTAGCCTGTGGGCTAGCTCCCACCTAACCCCCAACCACAAAACCGTTACATAACAAATATAAATGGTGAGCATACATTGTTAAGTCTTGTGGCAGTGGTATAATAGTAAACCTTGGAGTTTGTTGGGAGTAGGTACGGGTTCGACTCTGCCGGCCTGCTGAAAATTTTTTCATTGCGCACCATAACCTGACCTTTGGGGAGGGACACGTGGTGGCCTCAGGGATTGCCATTTGTCCCCTCCTCATTGGTTCTCCATTAACCAATCAAAACATGCCACATCACCACATCTGATAACCAACCATAGGATGCCACTTGTCAAACTCTGATTGAGCATTGGTTGACCTTTGACCCTGCCCGGTCACCTGCCACGTCAGCAGTACAGACTACTGACTGTGTAGTGACTGTACTTTTTTTTTTTAAATTCCTCTGTTTGGCAAAGTGGACAGATTGCGGTATCTTCCTCATACGAACTCATTTTTCAATGAAACAAGTTGCATTGGGACTGTTTCGCCAAGACGGACGCAGTCGTTTAGGTTTTGAGCGATTATGAGAACTTTGATTTTTAAACTAAATACTGAGCACCTGATCATCAATTGTAATTCATGAAAATTTCCTTCACTTTTTAACTGAAGGAATGTTCAGATATTCATCGATTCTTATGTATATGTTTATATTTTTCCAAACAGATAAATTTCCATTCTCAATGCAAAAACTTGATCAACCAGGAGAGCCTTATTTTGTTGTTTTCTGGACTTCCTTAGTTAGAAAACAATCACAGGAATACAACTTCTCAGAGTTCATAGAAAAGTTTGTGTATCCAGGCACTTGTTTGTTAAATGGTTAGCAGGTTCCGAGGATTAGTGAAGACATTCATAAGGTTCTACATCTCAATTAATATGTAAAAATAGGGGATTGGTACCTTTACCAATCATTCACAGAGATTAGAGTGTATGATTTAGAGCTGCCACCATACAAACTGCCCAAATATTTTCCATTGAGGATATTTACCTTGGAATACATCAGGAAAATAATTCATTCTGATAGCATCCATTTTGTGGCAGCCAAGAAGAAATCTCAGTTCCGCATCAAAACACAAGTAGGACCCTTTATCTGCAACAGTAGAGCAGCAGGAGAGGAAGCAGACCTCCTGCTGAAACAAATGAACTTTCCTCTCAGTTTCACTTGGTCTTATGACCCCTTTGGGGTAATTTCCAAGTTGAGAGTGGAACAAAAAGCTACACCATATGTGCATACTCAGAGGCTTGAAATAGAAAAGTATATGAACCAACACACTTGGGTGGAAAATACATTGTAGGAGGCTGAGGAGTAGGTACTTTCCAAGACAACTTTAGAGACTCCCATACCCAAAGAGAAAATAGATAAGAGAGCAAGAGAGGATGATTCTCCAGTCACCGAAGTCTTAGCCAAGGAATTCAAAATATATACTAAGAAGCTTAAAGCAGGCTCAGGTTCTAAAATAGAATTTCCATCATTGGAGGACACGCAAGGCACTATTTTGCTCTCAGGTTTGAAGAATTACAAGTTAGACAACGGTACCACAGAGTCCCCATCTTCCTCAGTTACTAAAGAGATTCTAGCTACTATCCCTCAGACACCAAAAACATCCATAGAGCAGAGGCAGTTGGACATTTTTCAGAGATACAAGGAGATTAAGTAGAGGAATGAGGCCATTCATGATAACATATCAACTCAGTTCAGAAAGCAATCCTCCTCCATTCAGCATAGACTCATCTCAGCATATGATACAGAGAAGGGAAGAATGCATATGGCATTCTTGCAGGCCCATGTCCCTCAACCAAAGTCAACAACATATTTCAAACAAACCACTTTTGAATTTGAGGCAAAGGATGTCCATCCTTTGGATCAAATAGATATGCACAGACAAGCAAGAGAGATGGTATATTCTACTTTTACACAGACTGCCATTAGTGTCTCTAAGATACAACTTACTTTAAATAATGTGTAGTCTCAACTCAAATTGGAGAAAATATCCTCACTTGCTAAAGATACTAGTATCAAATACTTGGAGGAAATGGTGGTCAAAGCAGGCCTTGATCCAAACAATTCAAAATATACAGAGGAGATAATCAAAAAGAAGAATGGTGACATAGAAACATTAAAGAAGCAATTGAAGCTACTAGCAACATAATACTCCCAGGCTAAGGAACTTGAAGAGACAGAGCTACAAAAGGAAGAGATGGTGAAGGTTTTAGTGGAACAAGGTGCCCAAATCAAAGCAATGGAAGCATAAATGGACAAGCTAATAAAGCAAAAAAGAACAGAGTTCAAAACTCATAGTTGTTCCTCTTGATGAAGTTCCTATTGCATCTCTACTAAAAACAGTTGTCCTTGCATCAACCACTACAGTCGGAACATCATCTTCGAAAATGCTTCCCACATCAGTTGTTGATGACTCAGTGAAGTTAGCTCAATCTATGGAAAACATGTCTATACAGGAAGAAGAGATAAAGAAGCTGAAGCTGGAGGTAAATATTTTACAGGAGCATAGCACAAGGTTTGAAAATGCTTAATTGGCATAAACATAGAAGTCACATACATTGTCCCAAAGATTGCAGAAAATGGAAAAAGACCCTGCCATGGGAAATACATTGGCACAAGTAAAGGAAAATATATGGAAAAGGATTAATGAAGACATGGGGGACATTTGGCCTTCAATCCAAATCATTTTTGAAAAACAGGAGCTTAATGAACGGTCAAATGAAGCCATTGAGCAAGTCAAAAAGCAGCTAGGAGATAAACCAAATGAGGCCATTGAGCTTATCAAATTTCTAAATTCCAAGAACAGTAAAGAATTGGAATAATTAGAAATTGAAGACAGGACTGAAACAATTTTGGAAGTCAGGAAAGTGCTAACTAAAAGGAATCTGATGAGACGGCTTGAAGAGAAAGGTGAAAATATGAACATAGGTATACAAAGATTCTTTGCAAAGCTGGAGTCTCTCTACAATAAAGGACTTCCAAACCTGTTAGTGATTAACGACAAGCTCAACACGTGTCAGATTACAATGAGAAGATTATGAACAAGGAAAGAGATAGTTCAAAGGTTACATCCAAAAGACTTACCATGATAGGAAAGACGTTCCTAGAAGCATTGTCCTATGATCTCGACATTCAGTATGCAATTCCGAACTTGTTCATCACCTGACCGACATTTGCTAAGTATACTGAAGTCGACAAAGTGTACAGGAAGTTGATGAAGATGAATATCCCAAGTGAACAACACTGGGATAAACTTTATGAGTTACTAGAGTGGAAGGTAATTTCATTGGCACAACTCAGCGTTACAACACATATAGGATTTTAGCACCAGACAGCCAGCTATTCCCTCATTTCAGTGCCACCACTTCAGAAATTTCAATTCCCCTAATTTCATTATATTAATCTAGCATAATTCAGTCCTATTACTTTAACATACATCTCGTCATCTTGACAAGATATTTTTGTTAATTAGTTATAAATACTTCAATTGTTGAAGTAATAGAGGTTGGTTTTCATACAAAGAAACACTATTGTATATTTTTCTGAAGCATCAACAGATTTTCCAGGTAATACAGAAGCTTTTTCACAAGATTCATGAGTCAAGTTGTTGGTGAAGTACATATATCTGTTTTATGTGCTTATACTTCTTTGTTTATAGCACATATTTGTTTTCAAATATGAATTATTCAATAGATAAATAAAGGGCATAATTTGTTTAAATCTACACTCTGCACCTAGCTACAAATAATTTCTATGTTTTCTTCTGATCTTTAAATATAGAAGTCAGGTAACAATGCTCTATATTTAAAGTGAACTTTAAATATGTTCTTCCTTCTCCATTTCAAAGACCTTAAAGAATCCAGTCAGTTTGGCTACCCTACCCTGTGAGATCTATCTGTAGACACTGCAATCAATCTGCATTTTATGTAACAGACTCCATAGCCCAATGGTAATTTAACTATCAACCAACCATTCAAATAAAATTCAAACCCCAAACTTCATAACTAGCCTAATATTCAATCCAACAAAGTTAACTCTTACACAGAGAGCCCTCTCTGAAGCTGGCAGGGCTAGATCCCAGCTTCCAAAGTTGGTTTGTGGTTACCTTGGTGATTTTCTTCTGCAACCTCAGAAAATTACTCAGTGCTAACATGAGGCACTTTATGGGTGAAGTTTTAACAATCCCATCAGTTGGAGTAATACAGTGAACAAGGTATTGATTGGACTCGACATGTTGGTAGATATGGAACATGAAATGTAGGTTATCAAGAAGAATCTAAAGGCAACACATGACAAGAAAATAGTTATACAGATCAACATAAGGTATTCAATGAGTTTCAGGTTGGGGTACATGTATACTTACACATCAATCCCAAGAAGAGGTCCCTGAGGATTGGATCATGTTCCAAGATGGCAACTCAGTATTGCAGGCCCTTCAAGATCCTTAAGAGGATTGGACCAGTGGCCTACAGACTTGCACTGCCTCCGACAGTGAAAGTCCACGATGTTTTCCATGTGTCATTGCTTAAGAAGTATGTACAAGAGGATAATCATGTGATTTATTGGTCTGTATTGTAGGTGGAACCTAAAGGATAATTCCAGCCAGAACCTCAGTGCATTTTGCAACGAAAGATGCTCATGCTATGAAATAGAGCAATCAAGCAATTTAAAGTGTAGTGGAAGCATTTTGGGCCTGATGAAACTACATGGGAGATGGCTGATCAAATGCAGGCTCTGTATCCTTCATTTTTTTCCGATTGAGGCAAAGGATTTTTGGTATATGTATATATTTATGTATGGTTGTTATTGTAAATACTACAATGGGTTGTGCTATAAAGCTCCAATAAGTGGTATGGTTGTCATGTTGTCATACTTGTTATGTTGGTTTTTCTTTTCAACAGGATGTTTATTATAAATACTGCATCGAGCTAAGTTATAAACCTTCATGGGCAATATGTTTTGGTTTTCAATAGTCTTGCTGGTCATAAGTGTCATAGAACACTAAGGACGATGTTCCCCTAAGGGGGAGGGGTCTCTAACAACCCCGGGTTAAAATTTCATGTAATAAAGTTAATAAAGGGAAAATAAGACCAAGGCCATGGGACACGTATTCCAAGCTGAATGTTGGGAAAAAACATAGTGATGGGGATCACTTATGATTAATTTGTGGCTATGGAAATTGGCAAAGCAAAGTGGCATTAATTGACATTTATTTATGAAAATAAAGGACAATAGGAGAAAATGAAGGTGAAAGGTCACAAATTTGCGTGAGGAGGAAATTAAAGGAAAAATAGAGGAAAATGAATAAAATAGAGGCCTCAATGATAAAAAGGCTTCTGAGGATTAGTTCACAGCTTTGGATGGTTTATCCTTTTTTTATTTTTAGCTTGGATCTCTCTTCTATTCTGTCTCTCACACTACTGCACACTTAGAGTTTTCTTGGAGCACTCTTGGAGAATTTTGGCATACTTTGGATTTGGAGAAAGAAGGCAAAGGAAAGTGGGGAAGTGCAAGGGGATACCTGGATCAACAACTACATCCAGATTGCTTTGTAGGTAACAAGTTGCATGTATGATCTCCTTGTTGATTTATGGATGCATGGTATATGCATGTGAGTATTTGGTTATGATCTGTCATTAGCATGTTGGATTTCTTGGATTGACAATGGTTTTAGCCTTTCCTTGCTATTTCCCGGATAGCCATAGTGTTGTGGATTTTTCCACTTGATTTTTTTCTTATTGGTGCTCATAATTCCTTATGGATGTGGATTGGAACAAATGCGCTAGAGCCCTGTAACAACTTGGGTTGAGTTACTAGTCTTGGAGCCTAGGTTGGACAAACGTTATGGAGCCCTTGGTGGGTTGAATTAATAGTCATGGAGCTGGGTTGGAAAAATGCTCTGGAGCCCTAGAAGGTTGTGAGTTGAGTTACTAATTCTTGGAGCCCTTAATAGCTTGGGTAGATACTGACCTAGATGGTGTTAGTGATGTCTGGCTGTGAGGTGGAATCACTAGTAGAGGGTTGAGGTGGTTTGGCCTCCAGAAGACCTGGTTTAGTTTGGTTTGGTTTATTCCTTGAGATACAACATTCACACTTGGAATATGGCATGGGGGTGATTGGCTAAAAGAGAGATTTGGTTGAGCCCAATCTATGGCCGGGTGGTATGTGGAAGTCCCTTACTTGGTTGGATTTTGCATATGTTAATAAGAGATATTTTCCTATTTTATTTTATGATTACTTGTACTTGAGATTATGTGGCTTTGATGGTTGTTCTATCATGGTTTATATGTTATCCATTTTCTGGTTACATGCTGGTTATATGATGTATATTGTATATGGATCTTGATATATTTTGATTGGTTGATGAATGGTTAATGAATGCATGAACTAACATATGTTATTGCAACTATTATGAGAGGACAATAGACCTTCTTGGTGATTCTAAGATAAGTTTCAGAGTCCTATGTTCAAATATGTATTCATGACCTGTAGATTACATGTTCACCATGTGTTTTATGAAATGATTGTCATGGTTATGCCTAGATAGGTCAAGTCATTGATTAAGTTTTGTATTCCTAGATTTTTCTTGATGTAATTTATCATTCTGGAAAGTCTCACTAAGTTTTGTGTAGTGGTATGGAGGATGACCTGGAATTTAGGCTCAGAATTTGGGATTGCACCCTCTAAATTGGAGAAATTAGGTTGCAACCACATGGATTCAGTGTTGTGCATGTGGTTGGAGTCTCCCAACCATATGGAGGCCTTACTATGGGTGTGGTTGTGGGCCGAGGGCTAAGAAAAACAGGTTGAGCTTAGGGTTTTACCACCTAGAGTGGTTTTTCAACCATCAAGTGACTTGGAGCCCCTATGGGATGTGTTGAGTTGTCAATTTGTTGTCATTAATCAAACCTACTCCTTAAGTGGATTTAGGAGTTAGAGCCAAGTCATAGTAGCTCCTCCTCTCATGTTTACCCTTACCACTTTGTGAAACTGGGTAAATGTGGGAGGGATGGTTACATTAAAAAAGAGTCAAACTAGGTAAAATCAGAGCTTCCGTCCTCTTATCCAAGTCTGCATTTTCAACCTACTATTTTTGACCCTACAACAACTATATAAACCCTAGAAATTTTCACGTGTGAGAGAAATGGCCACAAAATTTAGATTTCAATTTCTTCTTGAGATGCTCCCTTGTTATAGGTCTTCACTCCTTCTTTCTTCTTGTTCTTTTCTTCAGATCAAAATTCTTATGATTGTAGATGGAAGGTGTTTCAAATGAGTTCAAAGATGCTTCTATATATACACATTTGAGGAGGTCATATAACCTCTTCTAGGCTAACTTGTCACTGGCAGGGCCGACTTGTGCTTGGAGGCTTATTTTGAATTTCTAGACTCAAAATGATATCTTTTACATGTTACAACTTGCCCAATAGGTTCTTATACAAATGATAAATATTATTTTTATTCAAGAAAAATATTCTTATGACATGAGAAAACCTAGAAGCATGAAATGCATGCTTGACCTAGATGACCATACAAATAGAGCATGAAACCCATGCTTTAAAAATAATATTTTTCTTTATTCTTTTGTTTGTAACATAAGATATACATAATGACATGAGTACAATGACAATTATGAAGAGCGAAACTAGTTACATTTTCCAACACCAACGAGTTATTACACTAAGGTATATAGTCAAATATTCCTCCCAGATTGACACCTTAAGCATGATTAATTAAGTTATGCTGAATAATAACCCCCTTTTATGAGAACTATAAAAAAACAATGGAACTAAAAACAAGCTATGTGAAACTACTCTCGAAGATGAATATGCAAAGAGAATACCATAATATCCCATAAAAACTCCTTAAAACACCTCTGACACCCCTAATGACATAATCCTGCTCCTGTGACCTAGCCATAATGTACCATGAGAATCCATCCTGGTTGTATTATGGATAGAATGGTGGAAAAAATTAAACGTAAGTTCCTACCTAAATATTATTAGTTAAATCTTTTTAAACATTTAAAAAATCATTCACAAAATTCTATGTCAATCAAAGAATACATTGACTAGTTTTACAAATTGAGCATTAGAGCTAGTCATAGTGAGGAAGATGCTAAAGGGTGGCCATATACATTAACGGTATGAGATATGAGATCCAATATGAGATTGGAATCTTTTCCTTAAGAATAGTTGAAGCTTCATACCATGTTACCCTAAAGATAGAAGCAAAGATTACTAAGAATAAGTCCTATAAGGGGGAAAGGACAACAAAGAGTAAGAGGGAAAGTCCAATATTCTAGGGAAGAAGGAGGAAGTTCTAACAACCAATCACAAAGAGGAGGTGATTCTAGGAGGAGATATTTTTCCAAAGGCAAAGGTCGAGGTAGAGACCATCAACCCAAATGTTATGGATGTTGAAAATTAGGGCTCATGTCCTAGGAATGTCCTAAAAATGCACCAACAAACTAGAGAGGTGACCATGCCATAGAAGCAAAAGAGGAGAATGTAAATCCAACTACAAATGAAGAATTTCCTAAAGCAAAGGAGTCTTTTCCGATGAAAAGAGTTTTGATCAAGTCTGAGAAGGATGTTAAAGAACCATCTGAGAGGAAGAGTATGTTCAAGGCTATGTAAATATAAAGGTAAGTGTTGGGAAGTTGTAATTGATAGTGGTAGAAAAAACATTTTAGTTTCCACTAAAATGGTAGAAAAACTATATTTGAAAAATACAACACACCCTAATCCTTACAAGGTATCATGGTCGCAAAAATTCCATCAAATTCTAATTAATGAACAATACAAAGCAAAATTTCATGTTGGGAGATATAAATATGAGATTATATGTGATGTGACGCATATGGATGTTTTCCATGTTTTTTTGGGAAGGCCATGGAAATATGATAAGGAAGCTATCTATGATAGTAGAAGAAACCCATATACTCTTGAGAAGTATAGTCAGAAACATATATTGCTTCCTTTTACCGATGAATAAGCCAAAGATGAAGCTAGTTGAAGTGAATTGTTGATGAGTGGGAAATAACTATTGCAAGAGGTTAAGAAAAAGGAGGTACATTTTTCTTTGATATGGAAGCATCAAGTAATCATTACAAGCACAAGTCTCTATTATTTACCTGAAGAAAATAGAAATATGTTGGATGAGTTTGCTGATATAATTTTTTATGAATTACCAAATAGTTTGCCTCCTATTAGAATTATCAACCATTACGTAGACTTAGTGCCAGGATCAAGTCTTAAAATAAAGCAACATATAGGATGACTCCATAGGAAAATCAGGAAGTAAAGAGGAAATTTTAGGAGCTATTGCACGAAGGTATTATCAAAGAAATTTTGAGTCCCTAAGCTATGCCGACAATGCTCAATTCAAAGAAGGATGGTAGATGGTCGATGTGCACTGATTCAATCCATCAACAAGCTCACAATCAAGTTTAGATTTCCACTTACTTGCATCGATCATCGATGATTTAATTTGTTATCTAAGTGGTGCTAAATTCTTCTCCAAAATTGATATGTAAAGTTGATACCACCATATTATAATTAGAGAATGGGATGAATGGAAGACAACCTAAAAAAAACCATTGGACTATAAAAATGGTTAGTGATGCATTTTGGTCTCACTAATTCCCCTAGTAATTTTATGAGGCTAATGAATGAAGTATTAAAGGAATTCACTGGATTTTTTATTATTGTGTATCTAGATGATATTTTGTGTATAGTTAGACAAAGGAAGAACACTTAAGGTATCTCAAGTTAGTTTTGAGCACCCTATAATATGAGAAATTATTGATAAATCTAAAGAAATGTAGCTTCATGAAGAAATAATTGGTCATTTAGGCTTTGTAATTTCTGAAGATGGATTAGGACAAAGTGAAGGTAAGTATTATTCAACCTATTCTAATCAATATTTTTGAGGTAAGAAGCTTCCATGTTCTTGCAAGCTTCTACAATAATTTTATTAAGAACTTTAGTAGTATTTGTGCTCCCATTGTAGAAATTATTAAGGAAACTAAACAATCTTTTAGATGGACTGTAGCAATTGATAGAAATTTTAAATTGCTAAAGCAAAGGATCACTAAGAACTAGTTTTAACCGTACTAGATTTTCGTGAATCTTTTTAGGTTGAAACAGATGAGTTGTTATTGGAGCTATTTTGATTCAATAAGGAAATCCAATTGCTTACTTTAGTGAATATATGAATGAAGCAAAGAAAAAATATTCTTCTTATGAATTTATTTTTTTATGCTATTGTTCAAGCTTTGAAAAAGTGGAGGAATTACCTCAGGCTAGAAGAATTTATTTTATTTACTAATAATAATTCTCTATAGTTCATAAGCAACCAACCAATGTTGGATCAGAGACATACCAAATGGGAAGAATTTCTGCAGAGCTTTACTTTTCTGATTAAACATACTAGTGGGTCTTCAAATAAAGTAGATGGTGCTTTGAGTAGAATTAAATTAATTCTATAAAATATTTAAATCAATATCTTGGGATTTGATGCACTCAAGGAAATGTAAAAGAATGATGCAAGCTTCAAAGAAACATATGCAACTTGTGAAAACTCAATTAGCATGAATATAAATCAATGGTCAACTATATGATTCAAGAAGGCTTGTTGTTCAAGGACAATAAGCTTTGCATACCTATATGTTCCTTTAGGGACGACTTAATAAAGTAGAAACACAATGGAGGATTAGTAGGACACTTTGGAGCCGATAAAACCATTATCGTATAAACTTCCAATTTTTTTGGCCAGGTATGTAAGTTGATATAAAATGTTTTGTGGAAAGATGCAAAGTATGTCAAAAAGAAAAAGGGAGAAGCCAAAATGCAAGACTGTACCTGCCATTGCCAATCTCTAGTAAGCTTTGGGAATCTGTTAACATGGATTTGGTTTTTGATTACCTCGAACACAGAGAGAGATAATGCTTCTATTTTTGTTTTTATGGATAAGTTCTCTAATATGGCACATTTTATTTCCTGTACAAGAACTATTGATGCAACTAGTGTTGCAAATCTATTTTTTAAAGAAATTGTAAGATTGCATGGGTAGCCTAAAAGAATTGTATCAAATAGGGAAACAAGATTTGTAGGCCAATTTTGGAAAACCTTGTGGAAGAAATGGTAACTAATTTGAACATTAGTTCAACCTACCACTCAGAAATAGATGGGAAAACAAAGGTGGTGAATAGAATTTTAGGAAATTTTTTGTGGAGTATTGTGAATGAACATCTCAAACAACGAGATTAGATACTTGATCAAGCTAAGTTTTCTTATAATGAATCACTTAATATAAGTACAAGGACGAATCCATTCCAAATATAGCATGGAATGAACCCTAGGGGAGTGTATGAACTAAGAAATTTGGGAAAGTAGGAGCTCGAGAGTGTAGAAGGTGAAGATTTTGCAGTGAGCATGCAAGAGTTGTAGGAAAGAGTCAAGCAACAATTGCACGAGAAAAACGTCAAGTAAAACAAAGAATAAACATGAAAAGAAGATAACTAGACTTTGAAGTTGGTGACTTGGTAATGGAATATCTGATAAAGGAGAGGTTTCCTGTAGAGACATACAATAAACTTAAGCTCAAGAAAATTGGTCCATGTAAAATTTTGAGAAAATTTTCTTCCAATGCTTATGAATTGGAACTTCCTAAGGACATTTGAATATCACCAATTTTCAATGTATCAAACCTGTACCCCTTCAATGGCTCATAAAATATTATAGAAGATGCACTTGTAAGTGATGAATATCAAAATAAAAAGTGGAAAAAACATCTTCCCAAAGAAACTAAAAAAGAAGTTGAAGAAATATTGGGTCAGAGAGTAATTAAGAAAACCAGAGGTAAAGAGTATATTCAATATCTAGTTAAATGGAAACAACAACTAGTAGAAGATGCTACATGGATGACAATAATAGATATTACCAAGTATGACACAAGTGTTGACAAGATGATGAACAACTCTTTTCTTCCATACGAGTATGATGTAGGAGCATGTACAAACCAAGATCATTTTTGACTTCTTGGGTCAAAACTCATTTACTAAGGGAGTTGGTTCCCTAATTTATTTACCAAGGGAAATTAGGTTCCCTAAGCCATTTAAATTGTAATATTTTTAGTCATAGTCTATAAGGAATCGATGTGGTTAAAAGGGATGCTATCAAATTCCTACATAATGGGGAAATCTATCCATTTTAGTGAAATTGTTAGAAGTTAGCTTTGGAGTTTATTGAATATTGTTTCAGGAGAGATTTTATTCTATGCAATAAAATGTATGAGAAAGATATTTCTTGGAGAGAGAGAAACAAAGAAGAGAGAGGTGCAGGAAGAAAGAGAAAAAGTAGGAGA
This sequence comes from Pinus tabuliformis, assembly GCA_031772625.1. Taxonomy (NCBI): domain Eukaryota; kingdom Viridiplantae; phylum Streptophyta; class Pinopsida; order Pinales; family Pinaceae; genus Pinus; species Pinus tabuliformis. Next base: position 823,705,190 of record CM062814.1, read on the forward strand.
TCACACTTAAGAAGCATAGTGAGGAGAGAGACCCGAAACAAAGCTGGGCTGAGCTTAGAACTTATAATTCATTGCTAATAAATATAAGATATGTGGTGTGTTTCCATATGCTTGAATGAATTTATCCTAGTTGAATGCAGATCGAGTTGTAGTATAGGATGTTTATTTTTGTAAGTTAACCAGGTGAGAATAGGGTGGCAAGGTTCGAGTCTTAGAATACAACACTTAGATAAATTTCACTTTTCCAACATTCCGTGAGTTGACAATGATGGAAGCCTTTCCCATTATATTTTTCTTGTCTATCGACCACCAAGATGTTGGAAGTAGAAAAGAGTTTATCTAGTAAAAAAATTACCCAACCAATCCAGAAAACATCGAGTGGTCCCATGTACCAACAATCCCAAAAAACAATCTATTCCATAAAAATTGTAGCCCCTGTCTACTACCACTAGTTTAAAAAGAAATTGCAAAGGTTATGAAGCACCAACAAGCATTGGGTGGTTCTGTTAGTTAACAAACTTGAAATATGGAATCTTTCAAAAGAACTACAGTTCTTGTTTACTACCACTAGATTGATGTTAAAGTGCCAAAGATTGCAAGCACCGACAAATATTGGGCAGTCCTTTCAGCTATCAGAGCTGTCAGACATGTCATTTTATGAAAATTGTGATCTCTATTTACCACTATGAATCTAACAAGAAAGTGTCACCAGTTGCAGAGAGTTTGACAATTTAATTCCATTTGGCTTTGGGCCTTGGTCATAGTGTTGATCATATAGCATGTTTCACTTAGCACCTAGGAGTTAACAAATTTGGGAATAGTGAGACTAATCAACATCATATTGTGACTCTCATTTTTTTGTATGAACACTTGAACTGATATCAATGAAAGATTGCAACCTGTTTCATTAAGAAACTATGTATTTGTCAATCCAATGATGAGAGATCTCTTTGTGAAGTGTTAGTTGATGTATTGGATTGATTTTCTTTTTAATACTTTCTTGTATGTTTTCATTTGAAGTTAAACCTAGCTATCTACGAAATAATAAGTATCATCTAAGAGTAAAAACATGATTTGCTTCATAAACAAGTACATGAACATTTAAGAATATCTCTTAAATGAAAGACTATATTTTATGCCTAGCAAAGAATTTCTCTAATTTACCATTTAGTGAATAAGGTCTCTGTAGTATTCTTAGTCGGCTAGAGATGATAAATGTAGATTTAAAGGAAAATATAGAATAGTTCCTTTAGATAGAAAAGATAGAGTAGTTACTTTAGATAGAGAAGATAAACTTAGAGTTAAAGGAAAAACTAGAGTAGTTATTTCATATAAAAACAATGTTTCAAATATTGATTTACTGATAGGAAAACCCACAAGAAGAGGATGAGTCAAGAGGATGCTAGTGACAAATCCAAGACTTATGTAAGATAACTCAAGGAAAAAAAGACTCACAACAAGTGAATGAAAAAGATTAAAGTATTTTTAGTTAGTCCCCTAATGGAAATAACATTAATAGGTGGATAAAATCACCAAATGTAACTAGAAGTGGATTACAATCCAGTTAAGGACCCAAAAACCCTAAAGACAGAGTACAACTTGTTCGGAGGCAGAAATATGGAAGAAGTTTAAGGTGAAACATATGTAAACGGGGAAGGTGAGGCACGTACAAATGAAGAAGAGGAGGTAAACTTTAGTTTCTCGATTGTGGATCCTACCACAATAGTACACATGAAGAATATTGTGTTGGAAAATGTAACTAGGTTTGGTCTTCATTTAATGTATTTGAGTCATCTTGTAATGTACTTGTTGAAAGAATAAAGAAAACAATTATTATTATTGTTGTGACTTATTAAAGAATGGGTTTCATGCTTGGGTCACCATGTTTTAGGTCAAAGTCCCCATTGAGGACTTCTAGGAGCTATTCTGAGTCAATAGAGTCGTTGTACTTTTAAAGAGACCCTTCTTGGGTTTTTGAATCATGTAAAAAGGTTAATTATTGAGTCAAATGTAATTTATGTATCCTCCACATCAAGTCGACTTAGAAGAGATCAAGTCAGCGTAAGGACATCAATCCGACCTCCCTTGAAGCCTATAAATAGAAGCAAGTTGAATTCATTTGGAGCACTTCATCTCAGGCAAGTTCAATATCTCTAAGGAAGTTGGGAAGTGCGAATTACGAAGCTGGGAAGCTGGGAAGCCAAAGGAAGTGTGAGTTCGGTGGAGTCTAAGGAGAAGAATAAAAATGAAAATTTGGTGCCTCTCTCTCTCTCTCTATTTCGTGTCCTATATTTGGAGATCGAAGTCTTCCAAGTTTTGTTGATGTCGGAAGCTGCGACATAGTCGAAGTTGGTGGAAGCGAGGTCGAAGATCTGGGAGGCTGACTTGGTGTGGAGGGAAGGTTTTGTCTTTGTCTAGGGTGAGGAGTTCCAAAGAATACTATTGAAAGGAATAGAATTTTGACTGGGTTTTCCCCTTCAGGGGGGTTTTTCCCTGGCATAGTACCTACATCTGGTGTCCATTGTTTTATGTTCTTTCGCTTTGGTAATTTCTTGATTAACTAAAAGAAAAGATATAAAGAATCGTAATAAAAAATCAAGAACATCACAAGTAGTTATCAAGGATAAGAAAATAATTCCGCCTTTTCTATTTTCTAACATATTGCTCCATTAGTTTTACCCCATTTTCATGGTATGATTAATGAACATACCAATGCCTTTGTTTTTTAGTTTGACCATATTATGTCATAGATATGACTATCAAATGATGCACACAATCTCAGATTGTTTCCTGCCATTTTCAAGGACTCAACCCTGTGCTAGTTTATGAGGTTGGAAACTCATAACCAAATAATCATTTAATCATAATCATTTAATAATAATCAAAGGAGGAAACTCATAACAAAATAAAAAATGACGTTGTAGTAAAGAAAACTTCTTGAAAATTTAGATCTTCCCCATTCATCCAATTTACCTCCCTATACATAAAGGTTAAGATTTGAAAAGAAAATTGTTCACCCTAAATTTGACTTAATCATAGAATTGAAAAATGTTTGCATCAAACATCCCTTATTACAAGCCATTAAAGATACTTGAATCTATGACAAGACTATTAAGGAACTTTGCTTAAAAAAAACTAGAAGGAAGAAAATAGAGCTCATGCTTCTAGGTCCATTTCCTTTTTTTCTTCCATTTCTTCAAGCCTAGGCACTTTGTTTTATAATTTCTAACTTTTATTGTGTAGAGCACCTTTAGAAATTTATTTTATTTTAATTTATTTATTTTTTGAAGAAAAAACTTGTAATTTTATTAAAGAAACAAAATCACATTTTGCATGTTCTTAACACACACATAGGATATATTCTTGCACTCAAAACCTGCACATGATAATCAAACTAGAATTACAATTACCGAGATAAAGTGAGCTTCTCTTTTTTACCTTTTCTCTTTTGAACTTTTTTCCAACCCCCAGAGTTTGGGTTGGCAATAACTATAGCCATTTCTTATCCTCTAGACTATGAGGCCACTTCTTTATTTGAGTTTGAACTCTTATATGCATGTGTTCATTTTTTTCCTACCACTACTTGACTGCCACATGATTCCTCATGCTGATTTTCTAGAGCCTGGATCCTGCGAACCCACTGCCTTTCTTGGCTTGTATTTTAGATTAATTTCACTTCTTTTCATCCTCCTCCACTTGGGAAACTTGTTGATTTATTTATTCCTCAGTTTGATGATTCACATCCATTTCTTTGTCTTCATCATCTGTAATATGTAGATTTGGAAACTGCTACCCTTGGACTTTTGGGATCTTTTCTTTGTCCTTTTTTTCTTCTTCTTGTGGACAGGTATTCTACAAGTGTCTTATTTGGAGACAAATATGACACCTGAAAGCCATATTTTCAAAATCTAACAATTGGTTCCAATTAAAATCTTTATGAAACAGAGGATGTGATCTAGTAGACCTTTACTAAGGTCTATTTCCATGCATATCTTGGCAAAGGTAAAAATACCTTTTCCCATTTTTTCTTGATATATCTTCAGAACCTCCCCAGTGTGTTTGCAATACCTTCTAAAACTTGGTGATGCCATAAATAAACTAAATAAATTAAATTTGAAACCTAATTTATTTTTCATTTATGATTACATGCCAAAAAAACTTTGGGAAATGGAACATCAAATTATGCTATGTGTATTCATTGTGTTATTTTTGTCTTGGAGTGCGGAAAATGGCCTTGAAGCCTGAGCTAATGGAATTTATATCTCCATAAAACTTATGCATTATCTTTTATTATAAAGCCCACAAATCCCCATGACCATCTATTACTTTTCATAAACAAATTAAATAAAAAATTTAGGCCCTAAATCAACCTTATAGGGATTATGCACCATGAACTAAGCCTTGTGTTAGGAGAAAGCCATGAATAAGGATTAGAACCACCACACATGACCTAAATAGGATATCTTTGGACTTTTATTGAAAATATGAGTGTTGTTAGGATTTATTACACACTATAGACCAATCTTAAGGCCATAGCTATTTCCAAGGGATGGAAATAGGTGACTAAGGCCATTATTGAAGCTTCTTATGAGGAATCAAATAACAACACATGACTTCTATAAGGGATATTTGTCATTTAACTAAGATTATTAGTAATGTTAGGATTTATGCATCACAAAAAGATACTAGGGGTTTGAAAATGGTCAAGGGATGAAATTAAGAGATGTAGGCACTAAATGACGATTCTTCGGTTGATGGCTATGAGTGAGAGCTCAAACCAACACACATGAAATTTATGAGAAATATTTGGCCTTTCACTAGGAATATGAGTGTCATTAATCGTTATTTTGCACATGCATGGGTCTTAGGGAATTAGTAATGGTTGAGGGATGAAAAGAAATGACTTAGGACTTAGATAAGGCTTCTCTATCTCAACGACCATGAACACAACCTACAACCACCAAACATGACATATGTAGGGGATATTTTGACTTTGACTTGGAATATATGTATAGATAATATATATTAAGCACCATATATCGATATCTAGGCATTGACAATGGTCATGGGGTGAAAGTAAGGGTTTGGGCCCTAAATGATGCTTCATTGTCTTGAAACCATGAACAAAGTTAAGAAATACTTCTCATGACCTATTTATGGGATCTTTGGGACATCATAATAGGAATAAATCTACTATTAGATGTTTTTATGCATCAAATATGGGTCTAAAGGCCTAATAATGGTATAAGAATGAAAAAAAGTGACTTAGGCCTTCAATGCAACCATTTAGGCTTGAGGGAAATGAATGAGATATCTAAACACCACACATGACCTCTATGTCTAATCTTTGAACTTTGACTAGTAATAAGAGCACCATTATTTGGCATTGTGCACCATAGATGAGTCTTTGGACCTTGAAAATGTCCAAGGATGAAGAAAGTTAGCTAGGCCCTAAAGGATGCTTCTGAAGCACAACAACCTTAGAATGGGCCTACCACCACCACCACACATAACCTTTGGAGGGGATATTTAGACTATAATAGGGAATATGAGTGTTGATAGGATGTACCATGCATAATGAACCAATTTTAGAGTCTTCAAAATTGTTAGGGTTGAAAATATGTGACTTAGGACTTGAATGAGAATTATGGGTTTGAGGGCCATGGATGAGGAATCAAACCATCACAATGACCTTTGTAGGGTATATTTGATTAAGAATAGGAATGCTTTTATGAGGTATTGCACACCACAAATCAATTTTATGGCCTTCAAAATTGTCAATAATATTGGGATGAAATCATGGATATTAGCCATGAATGATACAAGGCCTCAAACCTCCTCATATGAACTTTAAAAAGGATGTTTATCCTACTGCTAGGAATTTGAACACCATTAGGTGATTTTACATGCCACACATGTATCTTAGGGCCTTAACAATGGTCCAGAGATGAAATAAATGACTAAGGATATAATGAAGGGGCTTGGTACTTGAATGATGCTTCTGAAGCTCAATGCCCATGAAAAAAACATCAAACCACCAAACACTACCTTTGTATATGATGCTTTGAGGTTAACTAGGAATATAATGTTAGGAGGTTAACTACTTATAGTTTTCTCATATAAGTAACATAATTTAACTTTAATTTTCAAACTTGACAAAAGGATTACCCGCCTCTTAGTGCGGTAAAAATACGTTCTGATACTAACCAGTTTTCTCTCCTCTCAAGAAAGTAGTTGGTGATTCTGTCACAGTTTTTCCTTCATGGTATATACTTCGATCACCTTTGAGTTTGATTTCACGCAGCGCATTTGTTTGGTTTCACCAATTTTTCAGTGGATAAGTTTTATGCGAAGTTTGTCGAGTTGGCAAATAGAAATCCAATAAACAATAAATCTCTCGATGGAGAGGAATCCCTTGAACATTTTTTTGGTATGCGCATTTATTATTTTTAAATAATTAATTTTTTTGGTTAATTAAAATTTAATAGATATTTTAAAAAATTTGAATTTAAATTGTTTAATTTATTTATACATTTAAAAATGTATTTTAAAGAATAAAAAATCTGAATTTTGGTGAATTTCTTTGAAACAATTATTTTGTAATATTGATTTTTAACCAAGTAAACTTTGTATAAATGTTTTTAATTATTTCAATTGTAATTTGTGATTTTAATTGTGATTTGTTACATAGAAGAAAAAAGCAGAGTCTAAATGGATTCGTGACAAGTATCCTCACAAAATACCTGTAAGATCACAAAATTAACTTTTCACTAAATTATTTTGGTGGATTATTGTTTAAAGAGAAAAATGCAATTAATTTTTTTTTTATTATCTTGTTTCATCCTTATATTATATAATAAAAAAATTAAATCTAACCACGTGACAATGTGAAGTAAGAAGTACTTATCCTGCTAAAACAACGATATCCAGAATTATTTAACTTATTCAAGATTGTACATGGTTAAAATTTATTATCAGAAGGCAATTGTGTTAAGTCTCTCTTATGTTCTCAATGTTGTTTGTAAAGCAAAATCTTTCGAAGGTCTGTTACCATGATGAAATATCAGTTGAGGTAGATATACATTTAGTTATTTAAAATATTGGTTTAGAATTAAATTTAAATGGTTTATGATATTGGATTTTCAGATATCTAGCTCCAACGGATCTCACTGTTGGGCAATTCGTATATGTGGTGCGAAAGAGAATAAATCTGAATTCAAAAAAGGTTCTCTTTATTTTTGTGAACAATATGTTGCCTTCCACTAGTAATTGCAAACAAATTGATTTCTATTTTATTATTTTATGACATTGTTTATTTTCAAAATAAATTACTTTGTTCAGTCCACATCTCGGCTCAGACATGGAGTTTATCATATGATTTTTATGATTTTTTTCCAACCTGTTAGTTGCTAATGACTCTTATTGTGTATTTATTTGTATGCAACGGCTGTAATGTCAAGTCTGTATGAGGAGTACAAGGATGTAGTTGCTAATGACTCTTATTGTGTATTTATTTGTATGCAACGCTGTAATGTCAAGTCTGTATGAGGAGTACAAGGATGAAGATGAATTTCTTTATTTTGTATACAATGGTGAAAATATATTTGGACAATGTAATGAGGCTACTTTTGAGCTTCAAAGAGTCATATGTTTTATCTAGATTTCAATAAATGAGAGTGGGATATTTATATGTTATCCAATTTCTAGTTGTAGTTGTATGTACATGGTTGGAAAGTGTTTTAATATTTCTTTAAAATACCTTTGGTCCTGATTTTTACAAACAGGTGTATTACATGGTTATGGGCATATCAATATTCTGGTTATGTTAACAACAACCCATAGCTTAGTACACTAATTGATTAATAACACCTTTCTATCCAAATTTCATGATTACAATGGAGTTATGCATAATGCTATTCAACATTCCTTATGATTTAGGAGAATCTATAGAAAGATTCAAGAGCATGATATACAATCTGTGAGAAAATAATTTGTTAATTTTATTTAAGGGATATGTTGATTATATGATGTAGTTTTTCTTAAAAAATTTTAGATATATACATTACAACAAATATGAAGTGTCAAGAAAAAAACAATAAGTATTTTAAAACCTTGTAATCAACCCTTTTATATTTTATTGACCCATTATTTGTGTTGAATGGATTAATGAATATATAATGAAAATATGAAATCTACACTATGAGGATTGATTTTTTCTTAGTTCTCTTGATTCATTAGTTATTGTGTTATGTTTATGCATGCAATATATGAAATATGAAAAATAGGAAACATACATAAATACAATCACTCACAACCATAGAAACACAAGATATGACTTGGGAAGCCTTTATAGTAGGAATCTTAGCTAGAAGGTGATGTTGCCTTGCTCTCTATTTCTATGAATAGAAATGGATGCAAGTCCCTAAGCAAGAATAATATGACCCACACAAATGCAATAGTCTTGGGCTCTGAAACTCCACAAGGAAATTCATCCTCCTCCAAGCGAAATTCCTAGAAATTCTCAAGGAAAATCTCCCTGACAATCTTTTCCTCCAAGAAACTCTACTTATGCTACTGCGTCCTTCTGAAAATTCGTCCTATCTATTGCAGAGATGAAATGGCTCAAAAAATGCAGGAAAAAGAAATATCCAATTAGCTCCAAATTTTCTCTTTGAGGGTGACAATATAAGTTCAGCGAAAGAGAGTTGGGATTCTCCACTTGGAAATCACTGTGCTAAGCAGCACTGGTTGACTTAGTTCAACAACTTAAGAAAACCTCCAATTCAGAAATGAAATGCAAAAATCAGAATGACCAAAATGAGCCTCTAACATTCTTTTTATTTTTTCTTTTACTTCCTCATACCATGGTTCCATTTCTCCCATAACATGGTTGGATCCTTCCCATGGTTCGATTTCCATGCTTGGTAATCTCCACAACTTAAATTTAAATTTTATTCTTTTCCTAAGTCCCAACCATTGCCTTTTATACAAAATTTATTAATTATCTCCACAACTTATTTCTCCTAATTTTGTTTATCTATCTCTCTCTCTCTCTCTCTCTATATATATATATATCACCAAAATTGCCAAATTGGGAATTTCCCTGTCAAAATTTTTAATTGGGGACATGACAGTCCTCCCTTCCCAAATGTTGCTTGTCCTCAAGCAACTGTTGTTGGACATTAGATAAAACAACTCTCCCTATGTGTTTCATGACATGTGCTTAACCACCTCTTGCGGATCTGTTAACTCTGACGATGCGACTGTTTACTAACACCCGTGGGTTTTGGTGTAATGGCAATCATGATTCCAAAAAATGGTATTAGAGCCAAAGATCTCGAGTTCAAATCACACCCAGATCACGCTTGGGGGGAGATTGTTGGACATTGGATAAAACAATGCTCCCCATTTGTTACATGGAATGTGCTTAATCGCCTCTCATGGATTCATTAACTCTGACGATGCGTTCGTTTACTAACACACATGGGTTTTTGTGTAATGGAAATCGTGATTCCAACAATTGTAGTGTTGGATGTTGCAAAATTTGTTCTCCCTCCTAAGTGGCATCTTCTTCAAGCAAATCCTTCCAATTGACAAGGAATTATCTAATGGTCCTACTCCTCAACTTCCTTTCCCTCTCTTTTAAAATGGCCTCTGGTGTCGAGATGAAAGGCCCCTCAACATCCAATGGTGGTAACTCAGTGGCAACGGTCACTCGTTGTCCCAAAGCCTTTTTCAGGTAAGAGACATTGAATACATTATGCACCCTACTTCTTGGTGGAAGCTCCAACTCATAAGCTACCTCCCCCACTCATCGTATCACCCTATATGGCCCATAAAAACGAGGTTGAAGCTTCTCATCTCCCTTCTGTTTCAATATGGATTACTTGTATGGCTGCAATCTCAAGAAAACCAAATCTCCAACCTCAAAATGTGGCTATACTTTTCCCTTGTTTGCATATAACTTCTGCTAGTCATATGCCATCTGCAATTTATCCTTGAGTACTCTAAGGATATCTTGGCTCTCCTATATCTAATATTTAGCGCCTAGAGCTCTGCTATCTCCAAAAAACATATCAGCAAAAGCAGTGCATCATAACCATAAAAAGCATGAAATGTTGTCATACCTATGGACATTTGGTATGTGGTGTTGTAGCAATACTTCCCAAGGGGAAACCACTTCACCCATGCTCTCTGTAGTCAAGTCACATAATTGCATAGATATCCCTGCAACCATTTATTCACTATCCCCGTCTGCCCATATATCTAAGGGTGATAGCTAGTGCTGGGAATTAGCTCCGTGCCCATAAGGAAAAATAACTCCTACCAAAATCCACCCATAAATATGGTATCCCTTTCGTGACAATTGCCTTAGGCAACCCATGCAGCCTAAACGCCTCTCTAAAAAATAACTCAACCACTTGTGAGGCTGAGTATCGAGTTGGAATGGCAATCTCTCCCCTGTACTATTGGCAATCTTATGATAAAATCCAACGATATTCTCTCACACTTCCTCTCAGGAATAGGAAGAGGATGTAGCAATCCAGCCGGGTATGTGTGCTTTTCCTTGTTCGTCTGGTATGTATCACACTCCCTAACATGATTCAAAGCATCCTCCTTAAGACCCACATATATGCAATCTCTCCTTAAGACCCACATATATGCAATCTCTCCCATGTACTATTGGCAATCCTATGATAAAATCCATCGATATTCTCTCCCACTTCCTCTAAGGAATAGGAAGAGGATGTAGCAATCCAGCTGGGTATGCATGATTTGCCTTGTTCCTCTGGTATGTATCACACTCCCTAACATGCTTCAAAGTATCCTCCTTAAGACCCACATATATGCAATCTCTCCCCTGTACTATTGGAAATCCTATGATAAAATCCATCGGGTATGCGTGCTTTGCCTTGTTCCTATGGTATGTATCACACTCCCTAACATGCTTCAAAGCATCCTCCTTAAGACCCACATATATGCAATCTCTCCTTAAGACCCACATATATGCAATATTTCCTCTGTACTATTGGCAAGAAAATGATAAAATCCATTGATATTCTCTCCCACTTCCTCTCAAGAATAGGAAGAGGATGTAGCAATCCAGCCAAGTATGCATGCTTTGCCTTGTTCCTATGGTATGTATCACACTCCCTAACATGCTTCAAAGCATCCTCCTTAAGACCCCGCCAAGTGACCCACTCCCTAATGGCCCTATAAGTCTTGTATAATCTTTGATTCCCTAACAAAGGTGATTCATGAACCTGTGAACCTGGTACTAAATAAATTCTATCTTTGTAGTAGATAACATCATCCATCACTTGGTACTGGTCATCCCCATGAGTACCAACCAATATCTCACATGACTACTGATCCTTGGGGTACTCCACTAAAAGTTGCGCCTTCCAATCCTGTGTGATATCCATGAAAGAAAGTGTCGCAGGCCTCCATGATAATGCATCAACTACAATGTTCTTCTTTCCCTTGACATATTCAATCTAAAAATCATATGCTTGGATCTTACTGAACCACTTATGTTGTATCTCCTGTAGGTTCTTCCGCACAAAGAAAAATTGAAGATTGTTGTGATCAGTCTTAACCTTGAACCTATTCCCCACTAAGTATTGTCGAAACTTAGCCAATTCATGCATGAATGCTACCATCTCTTTATCATATATGGGATACAACCTCTCATGTGGATGAAGATTTCGACTCTCAAAGGCTATGGGGTGACCTCCCTGCGACAAAACTGCTCCAATGCCTTCTCCCGATGCATCACACTCCCAAACAAATGGGAGTGAAAAATCAGGAAGGGCCAAGACAAGACAACTACTCATCACCCTCTTGAGGTGCTCAAAAGCCTCCTGCACCACATCAGTCCACTCAAAAGCCCCTTTCTTCGTCAACTCAGTGAGGGGTGCTGCTAGCTAGGAAAACCACTTCACAAACCTCCTGCAATAAGTAAAGATGCCCACAAATCCTCTCAACTCTGTCACATACTTGGGGATAGGCCAATCCAAGATGGCCCTAATCTTCTCCTAATGCACTCGTACTCCATCCTCCCTTATCACATGCCCGTGATACAACATCTTCGTCAATATGAAATTGCACTTGGACATTTTCGCATACAGTTGCTGCTCCTCTAGTATACCTAAGACCTTCCCCAAGTGTTGGAGGTGCTCCTCCCAAGTCTTATTGTATATCAAGATGTCATTAAAGAATATCAAACCATATCGTCACAATTGCTTGTAGAACACATGGTTCATACAAGGCTGAAACATGGTTGGTGCATTGGTTAGCCTAAAGGGAATCACCAAGAACTCAAAGTGTCTGTAGTGGAAACGAGAGAAGGTCTTGGGAATTTCATGCTCCCTCACCCAGATTTGATGGTACCTTGAACACAAATCTATCTTGGAGAAGTACTTGGCTCCTCTAAGCTCATCCATCAACTCATCAATGCGTGGAATAGGATACATGTTCTTTAATGTCTTCTTGTTGAGGGATCTGTAGTCTATGCACATGCGAAGGGTCCCATCCTTCTTCTTCACCAACACTAATAAAGAAGCAAAAGGACTCGAGTGAGGCCTAATATGCCACAATCTCAACAAATCCTCTATAGCTCTCTCAATCTCATCCCGGTACGCATTGGGATGCCTATAGGGAGTGGTGATGACTGTGTACACCCTCTTCTCTAGCTCAATGGTGTGCTCGAATCCTCTATCTGGTGGCCTACGTGGTGGAATCTCCCCAAATACTACCCGATGACTCTCTTAAAGAGCCAATATGTTTGGATGTGTCTGCTGCTTCTGCCCCCTGTCTCTAGGATATTCAACTCTACAATCCACTATATGTCACCATGCCTCAAGTCAACCTCCATCATATGTGCAAACACTATTTGAGGTGGATATGAATGCATACCCATCAACACTAAGAGCTTCCCATCCAAACCTCTGAACTCCATCTCCAATTTCCTCCAATTAGTGGTGACATGCCCAAGATAATACAACCACTGAACTCCCATCACCACATTGGTGTCCGGAACGTCCACCACAAAGAAATTGTCTATCATTGAATAATTCCCCATGGTCACTGTCATTCTAGGAACATACCAGGTACATTGCATAGTCATATATGATGGCACTAGTACTAAAAATCCCTCGAAATCCTTTGTCTAAATGCCTCTACGCTCCACTAACTATGCATTAATAGAATTGTGGGTTGCCCCACTGTCCACCAACATGGATACATGTTGTCCATGTACTATGCCTCTAATACTCAGTGTCAAATACTTTAGAAATCCCCGAAGTGAAGCAAAAACTCCACCAGTGGGAAAGAAATCTCCTCTAATAGGTGGGGGCAGTGGGCAACCTCCTCCCGAGATCTGAGGTCCACCCTCACCTGTTTCTAACGCCTGGTCTACCTCCTCCTCCTCTAGCTCACTGTCTCAAAATACCTCTATGTAGTGGGACTTACCCTTGGTACACCAATTCCCTTGTGCTCATGACTCCTGACAAGTAAAGCATAACTTCCTCCATCAGAGGTCCCTCTTAGTCTCATCATCTAGTTGTCCCTTCCATGTCCACTCCTTTTGTGAATGTCTAGTGTCTTTTCCCTTATGAGGGAAAGAGGGTTTAGTAGGTGTTGGAACCATTGTCTTTGGAACAACATCTAGCATGTCTCGTGCTTGGCTAATGGAATCCTGTAATGATACTGCCCTATAAGCTCGCACCCAACCTCATAGAGGCTTGACCAAACCCTCGATAAACAACATGATCCATCACGCCTCATATATATTTGAAACCATTACTGTGAGCCTCTAAAACTCTGCTATGTAAGCCTTTATGCTTCTTGTCTACTTCAGGTTAACTAACTCCCTAAAGTACAAATCTTCATTCTTCCTATCAAATCTCTCCACCAACCTGCAAGTGAAATCAATATAGGATGTGATGGACGCATGCCCAAGTGTAACTAATCCACGATACCACCACTCCTCTGCATCACCCTCCAAATATAATGTAGAAAACCTAATGGCATCTATCTCCCGCATAATATTTAGATTAAGGTAAGTGTCTATTTTTTTAACCCATGACCTTGTAAAACTCGTGGATGACCCATCAAACCATAGAAATGTCACCTTCCCTGCTAGCTTCTGATTATCCCAATTTTGATTATGTTGTCCTCCTCTAAAAGTCCCTACTATGGGCTGATACTTCTCCTTCAGATGGCAATAGTTTGCAAAAGTAAGTATCCCCTTGAATCTAAGATCTAATGCCTCATACTCATCAATGCCATTCATGAATGATCTGATCACCTTGGTGAATGCATCAACTGCTCTATCTCGCTCTAGTTCCTTAGTGAAGTGAGGCATAATTGGTCTAGGAGTCTGTCCATATGTGTGATTTGTACGTGGAGGCACATGGATCCCTTCTCCTATTCTATAACCTCCTTCTCCTTTAGTGTTTCCTCCTCCAACACCATAAGGTTTTTCGTGCACATTCTACATTTGTAGTGCTAACATCTGCCTCATCATCTCCATCATTTGTTGATTTTCTCAGGCTAACTCCTCTAGTAGTGGGTCACACCCACCCTATCTGGGCTACTCATCACCATTGTCCCCCATGTAGTCTCTAGAGTTTTTAAACTTTTTGATGGTGCTGGACCTGAAAACATGTCAGGGGATCTCCTCGATAAGAAGTCCCAATTAGACCTCAGACCGTTTGGTGTAGGAGTCCCCGCAGTGGGTCGTATAGCAATGCCTTGATTGTGATTTCACAAAGAGGCAAGTAAGATAACTTTGTTGGTAGAAAGGGTGTGACTGCTGCAGTAAGTCAAGGAAGGTGCATGAGAGGTTCGAACACATGGGGGTTGAGATGAGTGTGCCCCTTGGCAACCTGTAATAGTACTTGGATGGGAAGGGAACACACGAGCGAAGATACATCACAAGCTGGAAAGCAAGTTAGCTGGCAATCCAAAGTGATGGTTAAACCAATCAACACATTTCAGAAAGATTCATACATGCTCATACAAAACAGTCCATACATGTGTGCATAAGAAAGAAAATACATATGCCATTTAGAGTAAACAAGATAGATGGAATACAATACAACATATGCATGAAACATGTTGGATCTTATTATATAAATAGGTGTAACTTCTAGTCATACAATACATCCATGTAAACCTACTAGCCCCAATAGTGGAACGTTACAGTGACATCTACCTGCTCCTCCAAAGAGATGAACTAGCTCCGTGCAGTGGAGAAGAAAAGGCGTGTTACAATACTGTCCAAGCTCTCTCCAAGATAGTCTTATCAGAAGATTGGCTTACCAAAAGCCTTTACAATGAGTTATGAGGGGCTATTTATAGCAAAGGGTGGGGTTACCCTTGGCATTCCCCCTTGTGACAGTTCATCTACCCTCATGACTCTTCATCTACTCTATGACTGTTACATCCAACTATCGACACTCAACTTACACTTGACAAGATATCTCATTACAATGCACATGTACTCATGTGAGACAACATGGCTTGAGCAAGCCATGCAAGACATCACTGACACATGGTCCATTGTGATGAGACCAAATCTTTGATATGCTTGTGATGGAAAAGGTGGTGAGTTGATGCCAGGCTTGGTCATCCATGATGGTGTGCATGCACCCCATGGTGACATCTTGCTGAAGCGAACTCTTGCCTCCATTGCAACCGGTGCATTGCTTCGGCTCCTTCATCCAACTCGTCTGCTAACATGTGCATGGTCTTCTTGGGTGCAACTGAACCCGCAACACACTAATGCATAATGTCCGTGCTAGGCTTTAGGGTGTGCTGGTCTTCATGCGCATCAACTTGCCAAAGTACATGTTCAGCTCTAGTTGGACTTGCTTCTTGTCTTCACCTTGGTGAGTGTGTTGAATGGGTTGTATCGCATGCAGACCATTTCCTTTTCTCCAAAATTTATTAAATATCTCCACAACTTATTTATCCTATATATATATATACATATATAGATATAGATATCTCCAAAACTGTAAGATTGGGAATTTCCTTGTCAAAATTTTTAATTAGGGACATGAAATTTTTCCTATGGCTTATGTAGCATCTCTTATACCTAAGAAAAAAAACTTCTAGATATTCTCAAGATAATTTTCTACCTTTAAGGAATCACTATAAGATAATTACTCTCTCCTCTTTGTTTTCCATATTAAATATCCAAAGGTGGTGGAAAATATCCAAAACAATTTTCAAATGGAAACTTACCCGTAGAAATGTGGACTGCTCTATTATATGAGTGTTTTATTTAAACCATGTTTTCATCCAAATTGTTTGAATGCTTCTGATTTTAACCCCTCAAAATATGCACCAATGTCTTTTTGTCTACCTTTATTTTCCCATCTATTTGTGGTTGGAATATTGTGGACCTCTTTAACTTCATGTCCGTCTTTTCCCATGATGTAGTCCAAAATACACTAAGAAATATGGAGTGCCTATTTGAAATGGCACTCCTTGGTATTTTAAAGTGCACCCAAACCTGTCTAAAGAAAAAGTTTGCTACTTCTTTCTCATTTATGGTATTTTTACAAGGTATTAGAACTCAACTCTTGCTAAATTTGTCAATTAGGATGAATGGGTAGTCATGCCCCTTCCTATTCATTGGTTTTCCTCTCGCAAATTCCATGGAAATGACTTCCCAAGGATGAGTGGGTACATGAAACAGATGATATAGACCTTGTTTATATTAATAGGCTTACTGGTACAATAAAGCATGCATCCTCTTATGGATGTAGTTAGCTCTTCTTACATAATGGGCTAGTAAATACGCCACTACAAGTTGTCCACTTTCTTCCTTGCACCAAAGTGCCTTGCAACCATGGAGGTGCGAGCCTCTTTGATTAGTTGCAGTTCACCTTTAGGAACACATAATTTATCTAACCTATAGAGTAACATATTCTAGAGATGGTATTCAATTGTGTTGTCACTATCGTGCACCTGAATATGGATTTTCAATTATTGAAACACCTCCTTGAAGTTCTCATCCTCTATTTATGCTTTTCTATATACATCATTAGTGAAAGGCATGCTTGTGCATCAAAATTCAAAAATTTGCAGTCTTAAAGACATGTCAACTAACTTTTTTGTGCTAGCCTTATTGAACTCTATCCCTAAATAAAATTATTGTAAAATCCCATCCAATTGTAATGCCTAATTTGCTATATGTTACTATAGTCTTGTAAAAACTATAGTGGCTAGTGATATATGTGGACTATTGTCTCCTTTACCTTTGAATAATGTTTCCACTTTTTCACCATGTCAAGGCATAAAGATTCTTGTCATTGGTAGGGTATTTGAAACCACCCCATGAAATACTTTAGAATGATAGCATTCAAGCTTTCCTCCCTACATCGAGAATGACCCATTAACATAGCCACTCACACCTGTCTCCACTCTGAACGGTTGTTGTAAATTTGGTAATGCCAAAACTGATGCTTGACTAATCCTCTTCTTTAAATCCTTAAATTCCCATTATTGACCCTTTCCCATTTGGGAACTTGTTGAAAAATGCAACAAGAAAATCCTCATTTAATTTTGTCCTTGAATTAAATTGTAATTCCACATCTCATGACAATTTGTAATAGTTAACTAACTTAATTCGAATTAGTTGTCTTAGTTAATACGAGTTGAGGGTCTAACTTGAGTCATGTAGAGTGTCTCCTACTTTTTAGGAACATTGGTTGAGTTTATTTTGAGTTGTAATTATTTAATTCAGTATAACTATGTAAAGTTAGTTAAACTAGTTCCAACTGATGGAGGAATTAGTGGGAGGTCCAGTAGTGGGGTGTAACCTATAGTAGTGTGGATTAACCTATAGTGATCAACCAATAAATTGAAGATTCACTCAAAATTAACTCATGCATGTCAGATCAGAGAAAGACCCAGTTGATATTGGAGTTCATGGATAGTGTACTATCAGTTGTATAATCATTTGAATTGTACAGGTGGTGCACGAAATCAGAGGAAGGCCTATGACAATTGCACAGTTCATATTGTTGCAATGGCCATCATGTACCATGAGAATCCATCCTGGCTGTATTATGGAGGAAACTTAAAATGGGGGCATTACAGTGCAACCATATTTTCAGGACAAGAGATAACTCCACAATGCAAATTATGTTATTGCATTAAGATTGCACATGGAGGGAGAGACTCTTGGGCTTCACCTCCCATTGTCTCTTCATATTCCTAATCTCCTTATTTTCTAATCCTAAATATTAGGTGTCAAAATTCCCCCCCTTAATCTGAAGGGATGTTGGTGAGTCCAAGCATCATTCTGAATCTTTCGAACTTTTCCCTTCCAAGTGATTTGGTGAAGATGTCTGCAATCTGCTCATTTGTGGATGTTAGGTTCCTATAATACTAGTGATTTCCCCATTACTATTGTCATTGTAGCCCTTATTGTCATTATTGTGCCCCTATTGTCCCCATATTGTTATTAGTGTTCCCCATAGAAACCCACTATTGTTATTGTTGTGCCCTTATGTTATTACTGTTATGTCAGCTTGATTATATTGTTACCCCTTAGACTCCTATATATAGAAGGGAGGTTTAGTCATTTGTATCATCCAAGAATTGTTCATTTGTGTAATGTAAAGTAGGTTGCCCCCTCGAAGAGTCTGAATTATAAGGCGTTGATCTATCTTTTCTATCTTTTTGTGACCTAGTTTCATAACATTTGGTATCAGAGCTTTGGATTCTAGGGTTTCGCTGCTCCGAACAGGTCATAGTGGAATTTTCACTATAATTTTTTTTCTGCGACGTTTCAGAAGCTAAAAAAAAACCCATTTGAGCCGAAATCATTTTGAACTTTGGGTCCGAATTTCAGAGCTTGTCTCACTATATTTTTGGAGGTATGATCTGAGGAATTTAGGGTTTTTGCAGACTCCCGAATTACATTCCAAACAAGTGACCTGGGTAAAATCGTCATAACTTTTGTTTTGAGCATCAGATTCAAATTTCGTAAGAAGTTTCAGAAATAAGATGGCCTGTAGTTTTTTGTATATCAATTTCAAGTACTAAAGTTGAAACAGTGACACGTGGCACTTCATACAAGTTCACTCTACTGAACTAGTCTATAATCAGGTCACCATGGTAGATTTGGCATAACTCTTCCTTGGAGAACCCAATCTTGATCAGAATTACGGGGTTAGAAAGAGGACTCAAAGGGTTACTGAAGGACATAATTTCAGATATTCGAGATCCGTAGTTACAGAGATACAATAGATTCAATATCGAGCTCTTACAAAGTGAAAAAAAGGTGTGTAGTTTTTTTTTTTTTAATTTGTATAAGATTGGTTTGAAAAATTAGCATTAATTGATGCCCTGAAGAAAGAAAATGGAAACACCTAGTAAGCAACCTAAAAGCTCTAACATGACTAGTGAAGAAGAGGAAGAAATGCAACATGATATATCAAAATTACAAGACCAAGTACAACAAATTTCACTCTCACAAAAGGTAACTGAAGCCAAGATGAATGGCGTGGAAGCTAATATGAATGGTGTGCAAGTTAAGATGGATGGAGTGGAAGCTAAGATGGATGGCATGGAAGCTAAGATGAATGGCATGGATGCTAAGATGAATGGAATGGATGCTAAGATGGAAGAATTGAAGATAAATTTGAATAAGTTGCTACAAGAAATGGTTACTAATGGTGAAAGGGTAGTAAAGGAAACTCATGATGAGAACAAAAGAAATGTTAATCATGATTTCATAGACTCTAATGTTGGATTGAGGACCCACCATGTTCCAAAAATTGATATGAGGAAGTTTGATAGCAAGGATCCCAGAACATGGATACTACAGATGGAGCAATTTTTCGATCTCCATAATGTGCAAAACACACAAAAGGTGCGTATTGAAACTTTATATTTGGAACCAAATCAGTTTGTATGGTATCGATGGCTTTGCTCTCATAAACAAATTGTCACTTGGGCAATTTTTACGAAATAAATGATAACATATTATGAGGATACAAAAAGAAACACCTTTTTTAGCCAATTGATAAATCTCAAACAAAAGGGTTCAATGATGGAGCACATTGAGGACTTCCAAAAATTGAACATAAGGGTAAAAGATATTCCAGAGGAGCATAGGATTGATGTGTTCATAGGGAATTTAAAGGATAATATCCAACGTGAGGTTCGCCTTTGGGAACCTGATTCATTGGAGAGGGCATTCAGGTTAGCAAGAAAAATGGGAAGCAAAATTATGGCAACCAGGAAGCCTACCACTCACAACTATAAAGATGGAAGTGTTGTTGCCCCTAGCCTTCCACAACCTACAAGGTTGACACCACAAAATTTGGAAGAAAAAAGAGAAAAAGGGCTTTGTTACAGTTGTGATAGCAAATACACTAAAGGTCATAAGTGTGCTGAGAAGAAATTATTCTACATAGATTGTGAAGAGGAGGAAGAAAAGGAACAAGAAATGTCAAAATAAGAGTATATACTCCAAGAACAAAGCCTAGATAAAGAATAAATGAATCCAACCATATCTTGTAATGCATTGGCTAGAATTACCACTCCTCAAACTATCAAGATAGAAGGACATATCAATAATAAAAAGGTAATAGTGTTGATTGATTTGGGAAGTACCCATAATTCATTACACAATAGCCAAGGAATTGAATTGCTTCCTATATCCAGCACCAGAGTGTCAAGTGATGGTTGCAAGTAGAGGAACCATAAATTACTCTGGAAAGTGCCATAATATCAAGCTATCCATGGGAGAATATTTATTGAATAGCCCAATGCTTTCCATTCCAATGGGTGGTGCTGATGTTGTACTAGGAGTCCAATGGATACAATCCTTGGGTACAATAGTTTTTAATTTTCAAGAACTTTTCATGAAATTTTGTGCGGAAGGAAAGGAAGTTGAATTAAGGGTATTGCAGGGAAACTGGGAAATATAATCAGCTCTAACGGTATGAAAAATCTTCTAAATAAGGAACAACGAGGCGTAATTGCACAATTATGTTCACTAGAGGTTCCCACATCGAAATCATCTATTTCTCCAGATCTCCAAAAAGTATTGGACAATCATTCCAAGGTACTTGAGAATCCCAAAGGCCTCCCACCTATTTGTGATCATGATCATGCTATTCATTTGATTCCAGGAAGTGTTCCTCCAAACATCAAGCCGTACAGATATCCCTATGCCCAAAAGAGTGAAATTGAACGTATGGTTGTAGACATGCTAGAGGCTGGTATAATTCAACCTAGTCAAAGTTCTTTCTCTGCTCCAGTAGTATTGGTCCACAAGAAGGATGGATCATGGCGCATGTGTCCAGATTATAGGGAGCTCAACAAGCTCACTATTAAAGATAAATTTCCCATTCCTGTCATTGATGAATTATTGGATGAATTGCATGGATCAATTTACTTCACCAAGTTGGATCTTCGTTCAAGATATCATCAAAACATAATGAAGACTGAAGAGATTCCAAAAACAACATTTAGAACTCATGAGGGTCATTATGAATTTTTGGTCATGCCCTTTGGCCTTACCAATGCACCTTCTACATTTCAAGGTTTGATGAATTCCATTTTGAAACCCTTAGAAAATTTGTGTTAGTATTTTTTGATGGTATACTAATCTACAACAAGCCTTGGAAGGATCATGTTCAACATGTTGACAGGGTGCTCAAACTATTGGAGGAGAAACAATTATATGCAAAAAGCTCCAAACGTTTCTTTGGAGTACAAGAAGTGGAATTTCTGGGTCATATTGTATCGCATGAAGGTGTTAAGGTAGACCCTAGTAAAATTAAAGCCATTAAGGAATGTAAAATCCCCACATCCATAAAGCATATGCGAGGATTTCTCGGGTTGACAGGGTATTATCACAAGTTTGTTAAGAATTATGGGAGAATAGTAGCACCTCTAACAACATTATTGAAGAAAGATGCATTTTCATGGACTCCAGAAGCAACAAAGGACTTCAAACATCTTAAAGAGGCAATGTGCCAAGAACTGGTCTTAGCTACACCGGACTTCACAAAAACCTTTATTGTGGAATGTGATGCTTCAGGAAATGGAATTGGTACTGTTTTAATGCAAGATGAAAGACCCATTGCTTTCGAAAGTCGTCCAATCAAAGGAAAGTATTTACACAAAGCTATTTATGGGAAGGAAATGTTGGCAATACTACATGCACTTAAGAAATGGAAATCCTACCTAATGGGAAGACACTTCAAGGTAAAAACGGATCATGATAGTCTTAAATACTTTTTAGAACAAAGATTATCCTCTGAAGAGCAACAAAAATGGGTCACAAAGATGTTGGGTTATGACTTTGAAATCATCTACAAAAAAGGGAAGCAAAATGTTGTGGCAGATGCACTCTCAATAAAGGATGAGAATGTGGAAGCATTGATGTGCGCCATTTCTATTATCCAACCAAATTGGATAAATGAGGCAAGGGATAAATGGAAGAATGACGAAGAAGTGTGGGCACTCATTCAAAAGTTACAACAAGATCCTAGTACATCTGATACATTTAGCTGGAAAAATGATTCGTTATGGTACAAAGATCACTTATACCTATGTAATAATTCCTAACTCAAACAAAATATTCTTAGGGAATTGCACACTTCTCCATTAGGAGGACACTCAGGATTTTTAAAAACTTACCATAGGGTTAAGAAGGAATTTTTTTGGGGATGGCCTTAAATCGGATATTCAAAAGTTTGTGGCGGAATGTTTGGTTTTCCAACAAAATAAAGTTGAAACAATTAAGACCCCAGGTCTATTACAACCTTTATCCATTCCAAGCCAACGTTGGGAGGAGGTTTCAATGGATTTTATCACAGGTTTACCCAAGTCCGAAGGAAAGAGTGTCATTATGGTGGTAGTTGACAGACTTACAAAGTATGCACACTTTTGTGCATTATCACATCCATTTAAAGCCAATATAGTTTCTACTACATTTATGGAAACAATTCAAAAGCTACATGGAAACCCAAAGATTATTGTAAGCAACAAAGATCCCATTTCACTGGAAATTTTTGGACAGAATTATTTTCTTGTCTCGATACTGAGTTAGCTCATAGCTCATCTTATCATCCTCAATCTGATGGCAAAATTGAGATAGTAAACAGATGTTTGGAAGGATATCTTCGTTGCTTTGTATCTGATAAACAGACACAATGGGTCAAATGATTGCCTCTAGCTAAATGGTGGTATAACACTTCCTTCCATACTGGAACAAAAATGACCCCATTTATGGCACTTTATGGATATCATCCACCATCCATCACATCATATTTAAGAGAAAAATCTAAGGTTCAAGCAATGGAACATCACATCGAGCATCAACAACAAGTTCTCCAACTCTTAAAGGGTAACCTCATGTTGGCGCAAAATAGAATGAAACAACAGGCAGATCAACATTGCAACGAAAGAAGTTTGGATGTAGGTGACTGGGCATTGCTATGGCTACAACCATATAAACACATGTCCCTCAAGAAAGCTAAGAAGGATAATAAATTATCACCAAAGTATTATGGTGGTTGTAAAAGATTGGTACTATGGCATACAAATTGGAGCTTCCTGCCGCTTCCCGAGTGCACCCAGTTTTCCATGTTTCATGTTTAGAGAAGGTTATAGGTGACAAGCTCCCAGTTCAAACAATATTGCTAGAGCTTGACGAGGAAGAAAGAATCATATTGGAACCGGAAGCAGTCACAGAAACAAGAACTCGATAGCTACGAAATCGATCAATTTCGGAGTATCTCATCAAGTGCAAGAACATATCCACTAAAGATTCGACATGGGAGGATGAGAATTTTATACAGAAGCGTCCATAACTACTCAAGAATTGTGGACAATGCTTTTCAAAAGGAGAGGGGCATGTTAGGTCCCTATAATACTAGTGATTCCCCCATTACTATTGTCATTGTAGCCCTTATTGTTATTATTGTGCCCCTATTGTCCCCATATTGTTATTAGTGTGCTCCATAGAAAACCACTATTGTTATTGTTGTTCCCTTATGTTATTACTGTTGTGTCGACTTGATTATATTGCGACCCCTTAGACTCCTATATATAGAAGGGAGGTTTAGTCATTTGTATCATCCAAGAATTGTTCATTTGTGTAATGTAAAGTAGGTTGCCCCCTCGAAGAGGCTGAATTCTAAGGCATTGATCTATCTTTTCTATCTTTTTGTGAGCTAGTTTCATAATAGTGGAACAATGGTGTAGATGGATTGTCTTGGCCTCAACATGATGTCAAATCAGATGGTATTTTGTATTGGTGTGTTTCGTTTAATCATGTAACTTTGGGTTCTTGTCCAATTTTATTGCAGAATTGTTGTCAATCATGAGTGGAGTTGAATGCACTTATTTCATTTGCAAATATTCCAGAATTTTCCTGAGCCACACAATTTCCTTTATTTCTTCAACTACTGCCACATATCCTGCCTTGGTTGTGGAATA
Organism: Pinus tabuliformis; assembly: GCA_031772625.1. Taxonomy (NCBI): domain Eukaryota; kingdom Viridiplantae; phylum Streptophyta; class Pinopsida; order Pinales; family Pinaceae; genus Pinus; species Pinus tabuliformis. Next base: position 823,729,673 of record CM062814.1, read on the forward strand.
TACTGTAAATGATTGTTTGCGTGATCTCTAGGAGACAAATCCTGATCCAAGACTCATAGCATAACCTGAAGTAGATAAACCGGTTTCTTTGTCTCCATCAAAGTTTGAATCAGAGTATCCAATCAAGATGAAATCACCCACCTATGTATACTTGAGTCCAAATTATTGAGTTCCCTTCAATTACTTTAGAACTCTTTTTGCAGCAGACCAATGTCCCTCACAAGGCTTTTGCATAAACCTGGAGAGGATTCCAACAAAAAATTAAATGTCCAGTTTGTTAGTAGTAAGGTAGTTGAGACTTCCTACAATCTATCTATACTTTGTTGCATCCTCAAATTCTTTTCCTTCAATGGATGTGAGCTTCAAGTTCTGTTCCATTGGAGTATTCCAAGGTTTGAACTTAGCCATGCCAAACCTATTCAATAGATCTCCAATGTACTTCTTTTGAGAGAGGAATATAGAATTCAGATGTTGAGTTACTTAAATACCAAGATAGTAGTGAACATATCCCAAGTCAATCATTTCAAAACCTTTCCTCAATTCATTCTTTATGGATGCAATGTAGCTTTCATTGTTCCCTGTCATCAAAAGATCATCTACATACACCACAAGATATACAACTATTTTTCCAACTTTCTTGACAAACAAGGTTGCATCATCAAGATCATAATGTTTGAAGTTGAGTTGCATAAAATGCTTAGTTAAATTTTCATACCATGCTCGTGGTGCTTGCTTGAGGCCATACAAGGATTTCACAATCTTGCATACTTTGTGTTCTTGGCCCTTCACAAAAAATCTTTCTGGCTGGGACATAAAAACATTCTCTTTCAGATCTCCATTCAAGAAAACAATTTTTACATCTATTTGATGGACTTTCCAACCGTTATGAGCTACCAAGGCAAAGAGTGTTTGGATGGTAGCCCATTTTGTTGTGGGGGAAAAAGTCTCCTCATAATCAACCCCTTCCTTCTATGGAAAACCATTTTCCACAAGCCTAGCTTTCTTTTCTTTGAGCGATCATTGGCCTCACTCACCTACCACTCCATCTCCTCCATTTCCATCCTTCCACTCCTACATCACCACCCATTCCTCCTCCAAGTAAAAAAAACGAAAGAAAAAAAGATGAAAAAGGCAGTTATAGGATTTCCTGTAGTAACTACAGGAAACCCTGTAGTAGCCTGTGCTCTCACAGCAACAATTCTACATGCATTCTCCTTCAACACCAAGGAAATGAAAGAGCTCCAGCACCCCTACAAACACTATGACTCACGTCTAGATCTCATCAGCAGCAGCATCAAGACCAAGCACCTGCACACAACAACGAAGAGGACAACCACATCAATAGGAAGAAATATACAGAAAAATGACCAATGAAAAGCACTTACCTGAACAAAAAAAAGCACAACAGAGCCACCCTCCAGCATGCAACAACCAAATGAAGGAAGGCACATGTATGGCACCTCATTCGAATTCTTCCCTAAGTATGATATAGTAAAAGTGTAGGAATTTAAAAAGGTCGATTTTACAAGCTGGAGGTGACCAGTTAACTTGGCCACCCTCAGCTCGAAAACAAAAAGTGAACTCCTAGTCATCCTAACACGTGGAAACATCACATCAAGAAGAATGATTTGAAAAGGTGTTCGAGTTAAGTTGTGTGAGAGTGGGTGATGATTATGAGGAGAGGCTGCATAATAACTAACGGTGGGCCAAAGGTCCCAAAGAGAAAATCTCGTACATTGTCAACCAATACAACGCTCCAAGGAATCGACCATAAAAAGAAAATATTCCAAACTCTCATGCACAATTTGTTCATTTCGATATCAGAGAGGACCGAGACCACCTTGGAGAGCCATTGAGGAGGTAAACCCATTTCAGCCAACCTACAGGAAATGTAGGGAGCTACAGGAAACAATGGAAATTCACAAAGAACGCTAAAAGGAGGTGCATAGGGTCTAGATTCTCAGAAATTATCCTCATCCAAATCATTACATTGTAAGGTAGGTGGCCCATATCTCCTATGCTTTGTATTGATAGCTAGGAATAGAAAACATTGTATTTTTAAGTGATTACAGTGGGCCTGGGAGTGTTAAAAGAATTGTGAACAGTTTGAAAGTTGTGCGGAGATAGGGAGAAATTGCAACCATCCACCACCCTCATCCACCCTAAAAGCTAAGGCTAGCCTACCAAACTCCCTACAGTCAGCCAACTAGAAAAGGAACATGACATGAGGGTTTAACAATAGGGAACCCACATAGACATCTAGGATACACCTCCATCCCCTTGTGGTAGAAATATTTAGAAGACATAAATTTTTGGGATTCTTTGATTTGCTCAGAGGGTATGATGATGATGTAGCTCAAGAATTTTCCATGGCACTTAACCCTCAGGCTAGAATCGGTGCTACTACTATGGTAAGGGGACTGCCAATTACAATTACTCCTGAAATAATTAGTAGAATCACTACACTTCCTCAAGGGATGCCATGGAGAAATGAGGATAAGGATGCAAGCAATTTTTGAAAGAAAAACTTCTTGTTAAGGGATGCAGATCCAATTGAGGAAAAAAATGGGATAAGAAGGGAAAGCCTTTCCTACCCTTGGAATGAGGTGAGCTATCATATTCTCAAATATATCTCTTGTGAGGGGAGGCTCATTATAGTCTATGGATATCAATTTAGACTCCTCCATGAGTTGATATTTGGGGAAGGGATACCCATTGATAGAAGACTCAATATACCCTCCTTCTTGCTGCAATCAATAATAGACATGAGCTTAAAAGTCCAAGAGGGAAAACATCAACAATTGGCACACCATGAACTTATTAAGCTAATACTATAGGATGCCTTGAGCCAGCTCAGAATCCCCATTCAATGGTCCACATTCAGATACATGGACAGACATGTTGTGATTGAAATACAAGCCCTTTAATATGATAGGGACAATACCTCTAATGTTGAAGCAGAGGCAGAAGAAGAACCTGAAGAGGAAGAGGAAGAACCTGAAGAGGAGGCAAAAGAAGAACTTGAAGAGGAAGAAGAAGAACCTGAAGAGTAAGAAGAGGAGAAAGGTGAAAAGAAAGAACAGAAGGAAAATGCAAGCCCTGAGGAACACACCAAGGAAAGGGAGGAATCTATAAGGTTGTCTCTTGAACCAACTGAGAGGGAGGCAGTTTCTGCCTTGACTGCCCTAAGCACACCTGTCAAGTCAAAAGGGAAGAGACACAGACAAACTCCCCTCTATTTCAAAACAAGGAGGAGCACTAGGATCAAACAAGGAAAACCACAAACACCCACTAGAACTCCAATAATTAGTAAGGACTCACCAAAAGAGAAAGAAAATCTAGTTTCCATGGAAATAAAAGGTGAACAGGGAAAATCAAAACAAGCTTCCCCACAATCTCCCATCACCTATGTTAGGAGGACTGTCACCAGGTCAAAATAAGAAAAGAAACACAAGGCACCTTTGACCCCATTTCAAAAAGGGAAAAGCCTTCTACAGGAAAATCAAACAGTCCTATAGGAAACTCTGTCAGTAGTACAGGAAACATAGAAAAAGCAGCAGGAAGGAAAGCAAGGACAGAGGGAAGGCAAGGAAGCAGCAACATAAGTACAAGAGGGGGAAAATTCTGCAAAGACATCTAAGGGGGAGTCCCAAGAGTTGTAGGAACCTGGCCCACAACCCAATCTGAGCTATTATTATAGATTTCTGCAACAAATATCAGATAACATTGGGAAATTCTACAGCCTATTACCCTCAAAGAAATGGACTGGTAGAATTCTCCAATAAAAGCTTAGTTAACATTATCAAAAAGTTGTTGGAGGACAATAAAAAATGATGGCACATCAAGCTGGTTAATGTATTGTGGGTAGATAAGCTTACTACCAAAAATTCAATAAGCATGTCTGCATATCAAGTAGTTTATGGGATAGATGTTGTTTTTCCAACGTCATTGGGAATTCCTATTTTAAATATGATGCAAGAATTGGAGGTGGAACCAAATGATTTAAAAAGGAGAATAAACTAGACCATCCATTTGCATCAAACAAGAGAAGCAGTTCATAACAGAACTTAGTTAATCCAAGATAGCATCAAGAAAACATTTGACTGAAGGACAAAATCTGATGAGTTTCAAATCGGTAATCATGTTCTAAAATGGGATTCCAGAAGGGAATAAAAAGGAAAGCATGGTGAGTTCGACAAATTGTGTATGGTACCTTACATTATTGATTCTTATTGAGGTAACAATGCCTTTTTCTGAAGAACATAGATGAAACAAAAATACATGGAGGACCTATCAATCGCAGGATGCTCAAGCATTATGTTTTTCAGGACTAATAAAGTGTTTTTATCACACTCATTGTTGATACCATTTACTTTTGTACTGTCATGAGTGGGTAGCTTATGTCTCAAAGTTGAAGCCCGTGGAGAAGGCCCTGAGCTTTGAGGCATTTTGCCACCATAACTACAGAAAATAGAAAAATCAGATGCAACAAATACTGAAGATGAGGATTCAAGGTTACTAGTCTACGGTGTTCTTGATACTTCACCAGGAAGTGCCATCCCCAGCTGGAGCCACTGTTGAGCTAATATAGAGGCCCAAGGCATGGAAGCTGGACCAAGGAGATGTATCCCAGGAGGGGTGAACTCCTTCATCAAAACATTGTGTTAAGTTTTAATTTTGATGGTTTGTTGTACATTTGATTGTTGTTGTTCAACACTTTACTTTCATGCTATTTTTCTCATGAATTTGACATAAAACTTGAGAAAAATTTACCTGTTCATTCACAAACACCATAAAGGAAACCTATGCACATGAAGCAAATGATAAGCAGTTGTTTTTAATTCTAAAGTTGAAATTAGCACAACAAAACTAACATTCAACAACAAATCAAGTTGGTATCAGAGCAAAAGGTTATTTGCTAGATTGCTTGAGTTTTGTGCATGTAGGGTTTTAATGGTTACAAATTTCTTATGCTTACAGGGTTAAAGTTACAGAGAGGATAACTATTGGTTGCAAATCCAGAGGTAATTCCCAGAAGAAGGAGAGCCACAAGGCCATAATCTCCACCCAAAGTTTCAATCCCAGCTACACTTGAAGCACCTCAAGTTTTACCTTCAATTGAGATTGAGGAGATACAAGCAGTACCAGAAGATGAGCTTGAATCTAAAGCCATCATCTCTGGAGAAATTGAGACTGAAGGTCTTTTAGAAGAGGAAGCATTCAAGAAAGCTTTCTATGACTTAAATGACATGGTTAGAGTCCTCTACGAATACAGGAATACTAGAATGGCTAGAGAGAGTTCTAAGTCCCCACATGGAGAGGGAAGCTCAGAAGATAAAAAAATATTACAAAAGGGATTCAAAGGGTAATGGAGGAAAGCCTCCTCCATCTCCACCATCTTCATCATCTTCATCATCCTCATCATCTCAAACAGCATCATCTTCCACTTCCACCACAAAAACTATTCATACTCATTCAAAAATCCCAAAAGAAAAAACTCCCTTACTCAAATTGGACATTAAGTTTGAACTTCCCATGTACAATGGTGAGGTGAATGCAGAAAAGTTAGACAATTGGATTCGACAATTGGAGGTTTATTGCAGAATTCAGAACCTTCAAGGAGATGAAATAAAAAGCCCGTTGGCTTCATTAAGGCTAGAAGGAGCAGCACTAGTTTGGTGGGAAGAAAAGACTCAAGAGGAAATGTGAATTCATGGTAAGATATCCATTTCTTGGGTTCAATTTGTTTCTTCAATTAAAAGACATCTTTCTCCTTTAGCCTATAAGAAAAAATCCATTATGAGTTGGCAAAATTTTAGGCAACTCAAGGGCAAAACAGTTCAATATTATACCCAAGAGTTTAGGAAAAGGGTTTTGTTGTTAGGAGCAAACTTGAATTCCCAAGGTACTCTCTTGAAATATATTGGGGGTTTACATTCCTACTTAAAACACATTATCCTTATGTTCAATCCAAACAACTTAGATGCGGTATGTGTGCAAGCCACACACCTTGAAGCAAGAGGAAAGAACATTAAGGAAGAGGATAGTAAGAAGAAGCCATTCAAGGGTAAGGAGAAAGAGAAGGGTGGAAAATGGAAAGGAAAGAAGAATGCAAGTGTGAAGAAAGAAGGGGAGAAAGCTAGATTCCAACATTGTTCCAAAGCGGGGCATGATGAAACCCACTGTTAGAAATTGCATCCTGAACTAAGGCCTAAGAAACCAAACAATAAGGGAAAACAAAAGATGACAGCTACCACACAACATGATCTTGGATCCGATTCCGGTGATGAGACCAAGATTTCAGCCATGGTCACAAAAGGAAAAGAAGCTATTGCAAGCACTAGTTCCTCACATAGTCACAACAACACTCCAAATGAAGAATCGAGAATAGAGTTGTTCCATGTAAGGGTAATTTCAAATCATACAAAGATTGATGCATTATTTGATAGTGGGTCACAATCGAACTTAATTTTAGAAGACTTGGTCAAAAAGATTAACCTTGAAACTGTACCTCATCATAAGCCATATCCCTTGGGTTGGATAGTCAATAATGCAAATTTACAGGTTACAAGGAAATGCTTATTCAGGTTTGCCATTACTGAAAAATTCATTGATGAAGTTGAGTTAGATGTAGTTCCACTTGAAATCTTGGGAACCATTTTGGGAAGCCCTTATTTGTATGATAGGAAAGAAGTATTTTATCACCATGAAAACAAATACCAATTTCTCAAGGATGGAGTGGAGTATATTGTGAGATCCCATCGCAAAAAGTTAAACATTTCTTTGGTTAATGTAGGGTAGATGAAGAGACTAGTAAATGCAAGTAAAACTTTTGTGCTTCTCATGATCAAGAAAAAGAATGATATTGATTATGAATCTTTTGAAGGTTGTGATGATAAGTTAAAATCTGATTTGTTTGATGTGGTAAGAAAGCATGGCGAGATGTTTCAGGAACCAAAGGGGTTACCTCCCAAGAGGGGAATTCAGCATGAGATACAGCTGCAACAAGATGTTCCACTTCCAAACATTGGCATGTATCGCATGTCAATTATGGAGAGCATGGAAATCAAGAAGAAAATTCAATAATTGTTGAACAAAGGTATCATGTACCCATCTACTTCGCCATGTGGTTCACCCGTTGTCTTGGTACCAAAGAAGGACATGACTTGGCACATGTGTGTGGATTTCCATGCATCGAATAAAATAACGGTAAAGAATCGTTATCCACTCCCAAGAATTGATGATTTGCTTGATCAATTGAGGTATGCAAAGTATTTCACTAAGTTAGACTTACGAAGTGGTTATCATCAAGTTAAAATAGATGAAGAGGACATTTGGAGAACCGCATTTAAAACTAAACAAGGATTGTTTGAGTGGCTTGTTATGCCTTTCGGTCTTACAAATGCTCCAGCTACTTTCATGGGAGTTATGAAAGTACTTTCCAGAGATGAAAGTACTTGATGTCTTGAGAAAAAAACAATTATTTTTAAAGATGTCAAAGTGTGAATTTGGCAAGACTTCTTTAGTGTATTTGGGACGCATTGTTGGAGGAGGTGGGCTGAAGATAGACCCCTCTAAGGTTGAGGTCATCTTGAATTGGCCCAAGCCCAATAAAGTTACAGAGTTAAGGAGCTTTCTAGGGGCAACACAATACTGGAGGAAATTTATTGCTAATATTTCTTCCATTGCAGCTCCACTACATGCATTGACTAGTGTCAAGAAATTCTTCCATTAGGGAGATGCAAATCACAAAATAATTTGATGCTTTAAAACAAAAGATCAGTTTAGCATCAGTATTGGCTCATCCAGATCTAGACATCCATTTGAGATTCAAACATATGCTAGTGATTACGCCATGGGAACAGTTCTTATGCAGCATGGTAAGCCCATTTCATTTCATTCTGAAATTTTTAATGGTGTTATGACTAACTATCCCACTTATGACAAAAAACTTTACGCATTGGTACAAAGTGTTAAAAAATGGAAACAATACTTGATGGGAAGGAGACCATTATCCATACCAGCCATCAACCATTGCAGTACTTACAATCACAGTCAAAGTTGCAGCAATAATGACACTTCAGATGGATGGGTTTTCTACAACAATTTAATTTGGTTATCAAATACAAAAAGGGAATTTATAATAAGGTATCTGATATGCTTTCTAGGCCTATTGTAAATTCATCTATTATACTCAAGAATAATTATGTTTTACATGAAAGTTACATTGAGAAATATGCATATGATAATGACTTTCAAGATGTGTATGCAAGCTTGAGGCAAGGAAACCAAATTGAAGAGTTAGATTACCATGTACATAACAGTTTGTTATATCACTTGGGCAAGTTATGTATTCCACAAGGAGAAAGGAACATTATCATAAGGGAGGTTCACACTTCATTGATTACTGGACACTTTGGTGTAGGCAAGACAATAGCGAATCTCCAAAGGTATTGTTATTGGCCACACATGTTTGATAATGTATCTCGTTTCATTAGAGGATGTTTTTTGTGTGCGACAAGCCTAGCAATAGGAAACTAGGATTGTACACTCCACTTCCAGTACCCTCACGCCCATGGGAGATTATCTCAATGGATTTTGTAGTAGGTCTTTCATTGTCAAGGAAAGGTCATGATTACTTGTATGTAGTTATAGACAAGTTCAGCAAGATGTGTATTCTAACACCATGTAAAAACAAAATTATCGCTGAACAAACATCTCATATTTTCTTTCAAAATATTTGGATTCATTTTGGTCTTCCTACTTCCATTGTAAGTGATTGAGATTCTCGATTTGTTGGAAACTTTTCGTCAAATTTGTGGGACATGATGGACACTAATTTGAAGAAGAGTACAACATTTCATCTGCAAACAGATGGACAAACCGAGGTGGTCAACAAGACATTCATTCATATTCTTAGAGGATATTGCAGCAAACATCCCAAGTTGTGGGATGAATAGTTGAATTACATACAACATGCATATAACAGGGCAAAGCATTCTTCCACAAACACATCGCCATTTGAGGCATGTTTTGGGTACTTGCCAAGATCGCTGTTGGCCCTCAATTTTGGTCATTTTTGTTTATCATAAATCCACTTAATTACCATCATATTCCACCTTATTCCACTCATATATGCTTCATTTTACGCTTATTTTTCTTATTCAAGTAATTAGATTAAGTTTTTCAATTTTTAGAAATTTTAGTAAAAATTGGGTTTTTAAGAGTATTTTTGGACAAAACTGAAAATTCTCATAATTGCTCCATTGAAGTCATAATTGTAGGACACCTGGGTGCGAGCTGAGCATGGATTTAGAAAGATTGGGAACTAAGAATGGACATGTACCTATTGGTTCAGTCAAACCGAGCTAAAACAGGCCCGGTCAACTCTAGTTAAACATGGCCTCCTGTCCAGAAAATCCCTAGGTAATAGGCCAAAATTAGTGATTTTTGGAATTTTTCCAAATTTTGTGTAACTGAATGGGTGGATTTGACCAAGATAGATGGGATTAGGATAGATAAGGCTATTAGAGACTTTTTAGTCAAGTTTGTTTATTATTTCTCTATTTAAGCCAAGACTATTGAAGGCTTAAGGAGGTAGAATTTATGTAATCTGATTTTGAGACTCTTTGAAGATTGAAAGTTAATTGAAGAACCTGTTTCATTTCAATTTGTTGTTCATGCTTGGTTGATTTACTGAAGTTTTTGTAGCTGAGATTTCTTCAAGTGTGCAAGGCAAGGGTGGAGGGCCCCCACACCAAGCTAAGTGCACTTGGTTAAATTTTCATAGTTTTCATAAATTAGTTCTTGTTTCAAATGTATTTAGATGTGTGATGATTGTTGAATGGATATTGGTTTAATTCTAATCTACATATGAAGGGACACACAGGAATTTAAGTTAAATTCCCCTTCTATTTGATCTTGAACTAAAACTGAATTTCATTCTCCTTTTCTTATTTGAAGTTATTTCTGCATTTCTGGTTTGAAGCAAGAATTGTGAAGAAGGACAACCTGGTCCTCCTTAGTTAGGAGCCTCTTCTTTTACATCTTCTGCATCATAAACCATTGTTAATTAGTGCTTTTGGATTTCTCTTCATGAAAGTAGTATTGTAGGGAAGGACAACCTAGTTCTCCTAAGTTAGGAGCCTCATCCCTCACATATTACATAAGTGAATCAGAAATTACTTAATTAGATTTTATATTTGTAATATGCATTTCTTTCAATCTTTATATTTCATCTTCTAACATTGACTACCATTGGAATCCATAGACTTTGGACATGCTTCTAAGTTCTACAAACCCAGATTGATAATTAAATACTTGTGTTAATTTGCATAGTAAATTGACCCAACATTTTGGTGCTGTTGTCGGGGATCGAACCCGGGTAACCCACGTGATAGGCAGGAATACTCACCACTATACTACAATGACCACATTTAAGATCCCTTGTGCATACAAGATTTTGAACAAGTACCACAAGAAGAGTTTTGTGCTATGACAATTAACAAGAGCCAAGCAAACAAAGATCATCTTAAAACTTGGTTTCAACTAGTCATTAGGTCACAACACTACTCCATTTTTCAACATCCTTTAGCATCAAATCTTTATGATCAAATAATTTTTCATGTCCAAACATTCATTAAAGTATATTTTTCAAATTTGGATGTGAGTTTACTCATGATCTTGTTACGAAAATGGATGCATTGGAAATTCTCTTATACTTGAGAGAATGATTTATTTTTCTACAATAGAGTAGGATAGAATAACATAAATAAATAAATAGGTAGAATGATTTCACAATAAGACTTTTGGTTTAAATTCTCATGAATAAAATTTCACATCATTGTTCAATACTCATTTGAAAGGATTACATGGCAAAATGCAGTAAGAACAATCCTATTTTGGGTAACCATATAGGATCATTTTGAAATCATGTTTTTTTAATATATCTCTTGAAATCTAGTTTTTAAATCCATTTTTAAAATTTTCAATTTATATCACAAATAAAAATGTGATCAAAATCAAAACTAGGTCTCAAGTGAAATGTTGAAGACAGAGTTAGTACAACCTATATTTGAGGTGTCTAATGGAAACATTTTTACCTGATATTCATAGGGAAGATATCCCTTGGAATCTAATTTCCAAATCAATTTGAATCACCTCAATCGGGTATCATATGAAAAAATTATTCTTAAAATACTAACTGCTTCTCGAAAAATCTGTATGGTGACAATTCTAGGTGTTGGCTATTCATTGGCATACTTAACATACCAATCATCCTATTTTCAAAACCTGCTTATATGGGAGATAGATATTCAATTCTAAATTATTACACAATTTGAATCATCCCATTTGGAGCTTAAATGAAAAAGATACGCCACATTTAATGACTGCATGTCTTCAAATCAACATAGTAAAACTCTGCCTCCTAGGGCTGTTCATCACCAATTTTGTGATATCAAGCCTAAGAATTTTTAAAACCTGTTTCTACTGGAAATAAAAAAATGAATCTAATTTAATCTCCAAGTGGAATTACATTGATACGATATTTAACGAAGAAGTTACACTTCAGATAGTGACTGTTGGTCTAGTAAGAAAATCACAAGCAACTATATCAAACATGGTACATTTTATCATTTTTAGCATATCATTTCAAACTATTTTCAAAACCTATTTATACTGGAAGTAGCTATATGAATTCACTTTAAATTGGTTTTTTAATCACTCTAATTGGACATAAAACAAATATTTTGTGAACGAAATACCACTAGGAGGTCTAAGCTGGCCACCATTCCTCAAGGGGTAAACAAATGCAATTTCTTTGAATATTATCTTTGGAATTGTTTTTAAGCATTGCTTGTAATTATTATACATATTTCTTAGAAGAAGAAAGATTGTACATCTCTCTTCCTCCATCATTTAATATTGTATTGCAGGCAACTGCTATGTTTTTGCAGGTCCCCAAAAGATTTGACAGGTCAATTTCATAGATGAAGGATTTTCAAAATCAATCTTTAAAAAATCATATCTACGAATATGAAATGAAAGTATTCAAGTGAAAATGAAGTGGGAATTCACCTGATATTGAGTTCATCCAATGAGACTTAAATTTGTGAAGCTTGCTCTTAGTTGTTAACCAACAACACCAACAAACCCTACAACATGAATCAAGAATGAGGAAAAAGACATGAAGCTAACCATCAAAAGAAGAAGTCAAGTTTTTTACCATGAAAAGTCACATCCATTGCCAAAGAAGCCTTTCATAAACCATATTGTTTATGATTTCATCCATCATCCATATTGTATGTTAAGCTCCACGATCATGCATGTTGAAGTCCAGACTTATTATCTATCCATTTACTACTAAATCATTATTTCAACCTAACCTATTTTCATAAGCTTTTCATACTTCCCTACCCCATTACACCCCACCTCCATCCAAAAAAGAAAATAATAAAAAAAATAGAAAAAATAAAAAATAATAAAGGAGTTTGGTTGTGAAAATCTAGGAAACTGGCACAACACAAACTCGAATTCATATCGGAAAACCAACTTGTTTGGCCAATATGAATTCTCTATTTTGTTTTACTTTTACTTCAGTTTGATTTTGCAGAAATAATCCTCCAAGAAGTGCAAGACTTGAGGACAAGTCTTAACATAAGCAAGGGGGAAGTTCGTAATAAAACTATGCAAATAGTTTGAGCAATTGTATTGAAGGGACCTGAATTACATGACAGAAGCAACCTGAAACATTATTGAAAATTACATGACATAAGGGACTTGAAACATCATAGTCAATAAGTATCAGAAGGGACCTGAATAAAGCACCTGCATCCACATTTATCAGTAAGGGACCTGACCAAGGACAATATAAAAGGGCCCTGAATAAAGCACCTGCATCCACATTTATTAGTAAGGGACTTGAACAAGGACAATATAAAAGGGACCTGAAAAGCTACTACAAACATCTATCTAGTCCAACATTGATAAAAACAAAGTGATGACAAAAATAGTAATGAGCTATGAGATCAAAGGGAAGTATTGTAAGTTAATATTATTTTTAAAGCCTTTGATTTTGAAATTTTTTCTAGGATTGATAATTTAGTTTAAATATTTGAATATGAAAATCCCTATACATTTATTCATTCATCCACCATATATTCACCTATTAACCATATTCAGTATCATTTACAACCCTATTTTTTTTCTTTTTCAAATTCTGATCAAATTTGTTGGCCATATCTCCTTTTATTGATTTGTTGACCATCAGGCAAGATTGGGATATGCATCTACAAAATAAAAAGATAAGAAAGAGTTAGTATCATTGTAAGAATTTTGATTCAAAAATGACCTAAAAAAAAAACTATGGTCATTTTAAAATCAAATACAAGAGGATATGATAATAAAAAAATGGACACAAGACTACAATGATAAAAACATGAATATGCAACATGCACATATGATGGATAAGCAAAGATCCTTACAGTCGTGAGTATTCAAAATGTAAATATTAGTGGTTATTCAAAACTCTAATATACAAACCATGATGCAACTTTAGAGGACATAAAAGAAATGTCGAATACGTTGAGCCATAGTACATATGAATTAAAAGTTTTATGAAACAAATGTTAAATCATGGCAGCATTGAAATCAACATCAGAGGGTCAAATCAAAATGGTCAAAATTTTCAAAGAAGAAGTCTACAACTCAGAGAGTTACACAGTTTGGAACCCTGAGAGCTGTAGAAAAAATCTGGAGCCGTAGTGAAACATTCTCGGCTGTGAAAAATTGCTCTAACCTGAAGCAAAACGATATCTTAACGCAGAGTTGTTGTGAGGCCGTAGAGAATAACACAGAGCTACTCCTACTCCAAGCTATAGCTACGCAGAACCATAACACACTCTCTCAGCTATTGAAGCCGTAGAAAAAGAGGCTTGGAACTTCAAATTGAGAGAGAATAGAGCTATAATTGAATAATAAAGAGTAGCATAAGAAATAGGCGAGGAAGTTGTGGAGAAATAGGAAGGATAGGCATTAGTTTTAACGTGAGTTGAAGACCGAGATCTTTGTTTGTCGAGTGGATTAAAGCGCTCCAACAAACTCCAAGAATTGTGCAGAAGAGGCAGGTAAAGATTGATTCTGGATTTTTACGAGTGTTGAACGGATTTTATGGTTAGTAAAGCTCGGGATAGTTTTGAGAAGTGTCATGAAACTCCAGTTATAAAATCAGGTATTTGCCACCATTGAGCCCGACTGTGCCATCATTTAACCTGACTGGTTGCCACCTATGAGAAAAGTGAATCCTCGACAAGATTAAAGAGGAGTTCTAATTGAATTTCCATTGCGTCAACACAGGAAAAAAAATCATTAACTCAGAGTCATCACAAGACCACTCCAAGATCAGGTATATTCATTGAGTTTCAAAATTTCTCCATGTAAATTCGATTTATGGAAACAGTGAGCATATTTTTCATACATAGTGAGCATATTTTTGTGAAGAATCTTATACACAGTGAATACATTTGAAAGGATCTTCGAAGAAGAAGGATAGAGTATGAATTCATGAGCACTGTTAAGATGATTTTTTTTATTATCTTTTACACAGTGAATTTTTTTAAAGGGGCAAAGAACTCATTTTTCTTTCAAAACAGAGGAAAACAGCCATTTTCCATAAATTTCTACAAGTTTTCTTGCAGTAAATTAAAGACCAGGTATCCTAAACAATTTCCTTGTGCATATTTGTCAACTGTTTGCATATGAAAACGCAATAAACTTCAGTTGTATACACAGTACGCAATTTTGTTGAAACAGAGAGAGTTTTCATGAGGGTAAAGCACGATTTTACAAAACAGTGAAAGATTTTATTTTGACAGTGGAGATATTTTTATAATATTTCATGCAGTTAGAACTTTTCTTCACTCGGATTTACAAACAGAGGACCTTGTTTTGATATTATTTGCAGCAGAAGACAAAGAAGGTTAATTTGAAGAAATTGTCTATTGATTTCCATAATTCGATTTCTGAAAAAGCAAGTATGGTGTTGATTCTTATAAATTTAAGGCATAGAGGCTTAATTTAAAAATTTTGTAATTTCCAGACCTGTAGGTGTCTAGAACTTAATTTATAAAGATGGTAGCAATCAGAAGATTGTTCTCAGAGGTATTTTGACAGGGTATTTTCCAGAAAGGTGTTTTCAAAGCATTAAAACAAAGCCTTCTCTCCACAAGCAACAAAAATAGAGGTAGTGTCTCAGCTCATAAATTTGACATTACAAGTTCAGGAATTTCTCCTCATCCTTGTGGGTATTCAATAGTGGTCGAAATTTACATATCAGTCCAACAAATCAACATTCTAGTTCAAAATTTTTGAGAAATATTACAATCTTGGTAAGCAAATAGTTGCATTTTCAAAAATTGTTGATTACTTTTAAACTGTATATCCATTTGATGCAAAATTTTGAGGGAAGATGCATTGATATAAGATGAATAAACCTAGAAAAGTTCAAGCCAAAAGAACTTTCATTTTTGAAGGAATCAAGCAGTGTCACCTACAACCAATTTTTCTTTTTCTCAAAATCTGTGATGAGGGTACTTCCAATTTTTGGTGAAGAGAAGAAATGGTGTGGTAGAAATATTTTTGCAAAATTTCAAAGAAACCCAGTTTGTAGTTTATAAGAAAATGGTTTAAAAAGTTTGTTGCTACTTGTACAATGTAACTTTATGTTTCAAAGTCACTGGAATTGCTAGAATTGAATGATCATTACTTTGAAATTCATGTCCTATCAATATCATAAATTGGGCAAAAATAGTGGTTTTGGTTATTGGTCATTAAGAAATGGAAATTACAAAGGAATGGGTTGCATAAGGATACACATATGGTTCAGATAAAAGAAAGTACTACCTTCTTTCAAAATCAAAGAAAAATTTTAGACACATCTCCAAAAGTATGGTAATGGACATGATTCACACGACAAAGAATTCAGTTCATCCTTGGATGTGCTCCAAGTGAATTGAAAAAGGAGGAAATGGAGAGGATTATTATATTTCTTCAAGCAACACAAGCAAAGGATTCTACATCAGGAGGTAGATCCATAGGCAGGACATCAAGGGAGGTCAGCATACAGAGGCAGAAGATCAATGAGACAAAGACAAGCATGAGGACATTCTTGAGAGTCAGCAAGGGGGAGATGTTGGCCCTCAATTTTGGTCATTTTTGTTTATCATAAACCCACTTAATTACCGTCATATTCCACCTTATTCCACTCATATATGCTCCATTTTACCTTTATTTTTCATATTCAGGTAATTAGATCAAGTTTTTCAATTTTTAGAAATTTTAGTAAAAATTGGGTTTTTACAAGTATTTTTGGACAGAACTGAAAATTCTCATAATTGCTCCATTAAAGTCATAATTGTAGGACACTTGGGTGCGAGCTGAGCATGGATTTAGAAAGCTTGGGAACTAAGAATGGACATGTACCTATTGGTTCAGTCAAACCGAGCTAAAACAGGCCCGGTCAACTCTAGTCAAACATGGCCTCCTGTCCAGAAAATCCCTAGGAAATAGGCCAAAATTAGTGATTTTTGGAATTTTTCCAAATTTTGTGTAACTGAATGGGTGGATTTGACCAAGATAGATGGGATTAGGATAGATAAGGCTATTAGAGACTTTTTAGTCAAGTTTGTTTATTATTTCTCTATTTAAGCCAAGACTATTGAAGGCTTAAGGAGGTAGAATTTATGTAATCTGATTTTGAGACTCTTTGAAGATTGAAAGTTAATTGAAGAACCTGTTTCATTTCAATTTGTTGTTCATGCTTGGTTGATTTACTGAAGTTTTTGTAGCTGAGATTTCTTCAAGTGTGCAAGGCAAGGGTGGAGGGCCCCCACACCAAGCTAAGTGCACTTCTTGGTTAAATTTTCATAGTTTTCATAAATTAGTTCTTATTTCAAATGTATTTCGATGTGTGATAATTGTTGAATGGATATTGGTTTAATTCTAATCTACATATGAAAGGACACACAAGAATTTAAGTTAAATTCCCCTTCTATTTGATCTTGAACTAAAACTGAATTTCATTCTCCTTCTCTTATTTAAAGTTATTTATGCATTTTTGGTTTGAAGCAAGAATTGTGAAGAAGGAAAACCTAGTCCTCCTTAGTTAGGAGCCTCTTCTTTTACATCTTCTGCATCATAAACCGTTGTTAATTAGTGCTTTTGGATTTCTCTTCATGAAAGTAGTATTGTAGGGAAGGACAACCTGGTTCTCCTAAGTTAAGAGCCTCATCCCTCACATATTACATAAGTGAATCAGAAATTACTTAATTAGATTTTATATTTGTAATATGCATTTCTTTCAATATTTATATTTCATCTTCTAACATTTACTACCATTGGAATCCATAGACTTTGGACATGCGTCTAAGTTTGACAAACCCGGGTTGATAATTAAATACTTGTGTTAATTTGCATAGTAAATTGACCCAACGATCGCCACTGGACTTCATCTTTGAGAAAGATGTCGCCATCGATGGTCATAGTGACATCGATAAGGCAAGGAAGATCATTGAGCAAATTCAGTTGATACATCACACATTGCAAGAACAACTTGAAAATAGTCAAAGAAACTATAAGGCAAGGCACACCAAACACCGTTTCGATCATAAATTTCAAGTTGGAGACGAAGTTTGGTTATATATTAGCAAAGAGAGACTTCAAGGGGAAGGTAAAAAGCTTAAGCCAATCTGTTATGGTCCTTTTAAAATTCTAGAAAAGATTGGTAACAATGCATTTAAGCTATATTTGCCTCCTTATATGCAAATATCCTTTGTTGTTAATGTCAAGAATTTGAGATTGTTTGAGCCTCCTTTGATTGATGATCAAGGAGAGCATGTTCAGCTGCCATCAATAGATGATTTCTTGCCAGAATATCTTGATGAACTTCAACGATCTCATACTTGACAGAATAACTAGTACTTCAAAGAGAGGGAATGTCGAATACCTTCGAGTGGGACTCAAGGGACAAAAACCTTCTAAGGCCAAATGGATGCAAATTGAGAAGGTGAGGGAGTTGTACCCTCACCTGTTGAACAATTGATAGTATCTTTTGGGGTCCAAAAGGCTTTTAGTGGGGAGGAATGATCAAATTATCAATATTTAGCTCAAAAATCAAAGTGCTCAGAATCGCTCAAAACCTGAATGACCACATCCGTCTCAATGATATGATCCCAACGCAACTCGTTTCACTCAAAACAAAGCTCGTATGAGGAAGATATCATGTTCTGTCCGCTTTGTCAAACAAAAGAATTTTTGCAACAAAAAAAATGGGTACAATCACTACACAGTCAGCAATTCGTACTGCTGATGTGGCAGGTGACTAGGCAGGCCAAATTTGGTCAATGGCTAGTAAGGTTTTGCCAAGTGACGTGTTGTGGTTTGTCTGCAGTGTGGTGATTTGGCTTGTTTTCATTGGTCGGAGGATGGACCAATGAGGAGGAGACATGTGGCAAGCCCAGAGGCCGCCACATGTCCCTCCCCAAAGGTTGGACTTATCAGTGCGCTTTATCAAAATTTTATGGGTAGGTAGGCGGAGTCGAACCCGCAACCTCGCCCACACAGTGCCTATGTCTTACCGTTCTACCACCGCGTTGTGACTTAACATTCAATGGTCACATATTATATTTGTTATGTTATGACTTTGTGGTTGGGGGGAGGAGAAAGCCAGCCCCACGGGCCAGACCCCTCCCATGTGACCATTAAAACATAACCGTAGGTTACAAAAACCATAACCGTTGCCATTTAATGCCACCATGTGACCACACCATACCATCTGGTGGCTAGCACAAACCATAACTGCATAATTAGCGCTAATCCAAATTAACTCATAGTTAATACATGGTTAACATTTAATTAATGCGCAATTAAGATTGGCAGAAAAGTTGGCAGAGCCCCTAAAATTCGACGCTAACTCTAGATTTAGGGAGTTAACTAGATTTCCTCCAGTTTTAGTGGTGAATTCCTAGGAGAAATTGAATTTTCCATAACTTTTACAAAATTCAACCAAATTGGGATTAGGAAAAGGCAATCCTAGATTATTTTGATGTTTTGAGCACATTGAAGCAGGTTTCAGGAGAAGTAGAGCATTGAAAACAACACTTTTTCCATTTTGAGCTAATACAGAGGCCCAAGCCATGGAAGCTAGACCAAGGAGATGTAGCCTAGGAGGGGTGAACTCCTTTATAAAAACATTGTGTTAAGTGTTCATTTTGATGGTTTTCTGTACATTTGTTTGTTGTTGTTCAACACTTTACTTTCATGCTATTTTTCTCATGAATTTGACAAAAATTTACCTGTTCATTCACAAACACCATAAAGGAAACCTATGCACATGAAGCAAATGATAAGCAGTTGTTTTTAATTCTGAAGTTGAAATTAGCACAACGAAACTAACATTCAATAACAGATCACCTACACATATACTCACATAGTTCAGTTGGTTCCTACTTTGATCACGCTTTATTGTAGTATTTCTTGAAGAAGTTACAACTAAAACCTACATCACTCATATAGATGGCATCTCTGCTTATTGCATCGTAGTTAACTTCTGCTTCAATGAACAATTTTTTTTCATGTGATTTTCTCCACATATCAAACATGAAAAAGACTCTTATCTTTCCCCGAGTTTCTATGCTTTGGTCCATCCTCGTTCAAAGACTTCCCTTTTCCTTTCTTCACCTTCTTCTTTCCTTTTTCATCACCCTGATCTTTCCCTTCTCTCTTCCCATTTGCACAAAAATACAAGAGCTTGTTTTCCATAGTGATAGCCTCTACAAGTGGATGTAAATTCTGCCTTTTCACTTCTATCTATGCCCATGGTTCCAATCCCACCATGAATTTAAACAACTTATCTCCATCAGGCATATCCTTAATCTCCATCATGAGACCATAATAGCCATGAATCTACATTTGTATGCTACCAATCTACTTCAAATTCGTCAGCTTAGTCCTCGCATTCCAAGTCCCTTGGTCTAAATTGCATGTACAAAGCTTCCCTCATTTCCACCCATGTAGTGATGTCATATTGGATATGACCAACAATAATCTACTCTACCCTAGTCCTCCACCACAACTTCACATTCCCTATCAAATATGTAGTAGCAACTCTAGCCTTGTCCTCCTCTAAGCATGACCCTAGTTGTCCAAGATACTACTCCACATCCCAAAATAAATTTCCAATCACCTTAGCACATCTCATACCATCATATAATTTTGGTTCCTTTGCCTTCACCTTCGCAAAGTACCAGATGAACCCTTGCCCACTACTTTCTCCAACACTGTAATTGTCTCTAACTGCTCATGAATAAATGAAACTAGTTCACCACCCTACATCTCAAATTTATCCAATCTTCATCCATCAGTCTCAACTTTATCAAGAACTTAATGAATCAAATAAAACAAGCTCAAATCTTGAGCACCATTGTTCTTAGCTTCTGTAAAATTCCTCTCAGCCCCCATCAAATAGATATATTCTTAAAACACTTGTTACCTCAGGGACATTATGGTGAAGAGCACCAAATTGTTAACAACCTGCTTCAAAATTCATACCACCTTTGAGGGAAGGTGGTGGTTTCTCTGATAACACCTTCAGTTGAAGGTGGTGGGCTTCACTCTGATACCACATATCATTCCCCTAGAGCGCTCCTCGAGTTAAGGCACATTGAGGACCTATGAGCGTGCAACATTAGCATGGTTCCTCACAATGGTTGTGACCAACTTATGAGTATTTGACTCCCAGATTACTCCTCTTAACACTTATACTTCTTATTCATTTTTAAGATATATTATGTGTGAAAAATCCAACATTCAATCTTAACTCAAGTATAATGCTCAACTACAATTTTATCTCTACCACACAGTCTACAATCATATCATTAACAACATGCTACAATATATCGTCGCATAAATACAACACTTTTTCAAAATATAGTACACCACATATATATAATGGGACCCTTGGTCCACCCTTCAATTATATATAAGGTCTTTAATTCACAAAACTGATAGATTTCCAAGGCCCTCCTCCCTTTCCAATTTACAACAAAAAACAACCCTTGGTTTCCCAAACCAAGTCCACAAATGATTATAAGATAAACAACCCTCCCCTTGGTTCGGTCGTTCCAACAACCCCCATGAATTTTTCTTAGCTACATGACTCCTGACTCCACCTTGTTGTGGAGCGATCCCTCATGTGGTTTCCCCAGCTCATTCAGACCTATAACTTTGTCTCATTGTAGGAACTCAGATCTTCTTTGTTTCATTCAATACCTCCTTCCTCACTCATTCTATCGTTTACTTATACATCTCCATCTTGCACTTGAATGGTCATTCAAGTAGTCGAACTGACTCATTTTGTCTTGGGTATGAGCACTTGTGTGGTCTCATCCAACACTTGTTCCATATCAACTCATGGAGGAGACCCCAAATTTCAGTCAGGCTGATTTGTTTTATCTCAA
The DNA here is from genome assembly GCA_031772625.1 of Pinus tabuliformis. Taxonomy (NCBI): domain Eukaryota; kingdom Viridiplantae; phylum Streptophyta; class Pinopsida; order Pinales; family Pinaceae; genus Pinus; species Pinus tabuliformis. The sequence goes on from CM062814.1 coordinate 823,751,185, forward strand.
GCGTGGGTGCTCATGTGTTCTTGAATGATGCTTTTTCCATCTCAAGTTGTGCAGGAAACCAAAACTTCTGGTCAGGTTGACTCATTCTATCTCATGCACAGGTGCTCCGTGTGGTTTCCAACTTCTTAAGGGTGATTGTATTGGCACATCTGTTCCATATCTGGTGCACTTGTGCCACTCTCGGGTGCCTCATTCCTAGATGTGTTCATGTCAAATCAGGTTCTCTCATGTTGACTTGAGCATGTTGGGCACTCATAGTCCATTCGTGCCAAAACTCCTAAAACGTCAAACAAACATGACAAATTGTGCAATGAATCTCTCATCTCATCAAACTAGTTGCGCTCGTGGGAGATCAAGCTTAGAGGCTTGATAATTACACATCCTTGTTGTTCTCTAAATGAGACCCCCTCATATCGAGTACTTGGATGAAGATATGGAGAGCCAATGCATCTAAAGGTAGATTCCTTTTTGGCTCCTTATGCATAAAATAATTGTGATTGTTGAGAATTTGAGAAAGAGGGGAATTCAAGGTCCTTCATGGTGTCTGGTTTGCAAGTAGCAAGAGGAGTCTATTCAACATATTTCTTTGGAGTGTTCATATACAAAAGTAGTCTAGTTGGATTTGTTTGCTTTGCTTTCAAACCATTTAAAATGGCTAACTTTCCTTTAGGAGTATTTTACATCATGGTCAGAAAATTATGCAAGGAGTATCTCTTATAAATCCTTTTGTAAATATTATTGGGAAGCACTTCCAAAATTCATTTTCTGGAAGGTATGGATAGCTAGAAACAATGTAGTCTTCAATAATTTAGAATTTTTTCCACACATTATAGCCATGAAAGTTATTGTTTTGTGCTCTAAGTTTGGGGATTTAATGTTTGCTAATGACTCCTCTTAGCATGGATTAAACACACTTGAAATGTGATGGTGTTCAAAATTTTCTAATTTGGATAGATCCGCCTTCAACTATGGAATGGACAAAAAGAATTTCTAAGGTAGTCCATAATCCAAGATCGGAAGAGGTGGAATTATGATCTTGGAAGTGACAACGATAAGGATTGATCCTCAATTTTGATGGGGCTTTGAAATGGAATCTAGGGATGGTGGGAGGGGGAGGGGTGCTCTATGGCCCTGAGGAAGTCAAAGTTGCAGAGTATTCATAGGGCTCGGGATTAATGACAAATAATCAAGCTGGAACTTATGCCCTCTACTAGGGGATTCAGTTAGCCAAAGAAATCATGTAGCTTCTCTTATTGTTTTGGGAGAATCCCTCCTTATTTAACATTTGGTGAAGAACTCCTTTCCAAGGGACAAAACATTATAAAGTATTATGAAAAGGAATAGAAAAGTAGTGAAAGGGTTCTTTTCAATGTCATATTTCCACATTCTCTGAGATCTCAATAAAGATGCAGACTTGTGTGCGAATGAAGGGTGTAAATTAAAATTGAGAGATTTAAACATCAATGGTTGAATCAATCCCTCTCCTATTCCTTGGAGCTAAATGGATTGGCATTGCACAATTATGATATATTGCATTATCAATCTGTAATTATGATATATTGCATTATCAATCTGTATAACATGTAAATTTTATTTTTGGGTAAGACGTCTTTGTAATATATCTATCTACAAAACCCTATTTTTTTTGTTCAATTAAAGGTCCCTTTCGAAAAAAATTGTAATTTTGTTAGATAAAAAGGTTCGAATAAAATTTTGAAAATATAGATATATACTACTTAATATATTTGTTATTATCCAAACACATATTTACACATATTACCATGGATATTACCATGCCCATTGTCATATCGCATATGGCCTCCCATTTATTCAATTCGTGATGATCAATGAACATTGGAACTGACGCTGGAATTCTCAACAAAGAACTCTTCATAGCCATCAATATTTACAGTAAGCATTGTTTTAATAAATATAAAGTCACTATTATTGTCCTGAAAACTCTGTCAACGCATGTTAGAATGTACGGGAATCCATCCATGTGGGCGTGAAAATTTTGTCATCATCCATGTCGTATTCTATCATAGCATTAAAATCAGCTCAACATTCACATAATCAGGATATACTTGTGGATATTTTGTGTGATTAATATTTCTTATTATTCAAAAGGTGGTTTTGATTATTTCTTAAATAGATTAATATGTCTAATTATTTCTTTTTGAATGCATGGATAAATTATTTAAATTATTTTTTAAAACATTTTTAAATAAAATTTATGATTTAAAGAAATTTTGTTGAATTTTAATAACATTATTAAAAATATATACAAAACATTAAAAAATTAGATTATGAAAATGTAAGGATTATCTCTTTTCAATATATTCTTGTTGTCTTAAAATATTGTAATGGAAAAGAATACATATACATGAAAGAGCAATGATTGTGTGTTTCCAATACAGTTTTTTTGTGCCTAAAAAGATATGTATAAGTCATATTTTTCAAAGTTCAATAATTAAACTAAGCGGTACTAGTAATGCGGATTTGTTTTAATAAAGTAATGATATATTTTAATACTTAATTATTTTTTATTAAATTTTAGCTATTTTTGTTTGCTCATGGATACGCTGAAGGCTAAACGGATGTTCGCTCTGATGGCGAGCACGCGTACGGGACTAGGCTGAAGGGTTCCTCGCTGTCGACTGCAGAACGACGCGGCTAGGGTTTTACTTACCATTCTCGATCTGTTTTACCGCCGCGGTCACAGCCCTGGGTCATTACTGCAACAGCATCTCCATCGGATTCTCCACCAGTCGCTTTCGGTCGTCGTTCAAGAGACAGTTATGGCTGACATGGAGCTAGAGGCGGTGGACTACACGGAGGATCCTTCGCCGGACAAGGCTATTTTCGGAAACCCTAGCTTCGCCTCTCGATCACAGTTTGCGCCGTCTACATCTTCAACTGCTCCGGATCTGCCGCAGCACCCGCCCTCCGTCTCGCTGGCCGTTCAACGCACCCCTCAGACCTCTGCAGGAACTTACCCTATCGAATCTCCGCCATTTGAGGTCCCCCGCTCTTGTCGGGCTCTCTGCATTTCTTGGCTACTCATACGCCCCCTTCGCCCTCTTTTGATCCGCTGGCCCCTCCCCTCCTTTCGGTGCCCTCCCCCCTCCGTCGGTTCCCCCTGCATCTCATCCCTCAGCTTCGGGAGTCCGTCCCTCCGGCTGCTTTGAAACCCCTGCTGTCAAAGTTCGGCCCGCAAAACCCCCATCTCTGGATGGTATTACAAATCCCCTGGTCGACCATCCGTCGGCTCCCCGCACCTGCAAAAAGAAGATCAAGTGTGTAAAGGCTACAGCCAAGGACATCTCCATCAAGTTCGACGAATCGAAGCCTCTCGGAGAATACATGGACATTGCCAACACTGTGTTGGTAGGGCATGTTAGGGGAAGGACATACTCGGTGAAGCGGCTCACACAATGGGTAAAGGAGATCTGGGGCGGTGTTCTTTTCGACCTACCTGTGGTCCATGTCCTCCCCAGAGGATGGTTTTCCCTTCATTTCTCCAAGGAAAGTCACACAAATTTGGTTTTGGGCAGATACTGGCATATTGAAATGGCCCCGGTCCTCCTCAAGAGATGGAGTCCCCTCTTCGACCCAGAACGGGAACAGATCGGAGCCGGACCAATTTGGGTACGCCTGCCAGGTCTACCATTGCCGTTTTGGGCTGAAGAAGTTTTCATTAGGATCGGAAATGCCCTGGGGACTTATCTGGATTACGATCGCACATATGTTGAATCTGGGAACCGAACCCTAGCACGGATATTGGTCCATCTAGACACCCGTGAAGGACTTGAGGAACAGATCACTCTTCAATGGGGAAGGTGTATCAGAGTGCAGTTATTGGACTATGAAGGAGTCCCCTTCCGCTGCAGACGATGCCACAAAGTGGGACACCTTGCGAAGGACTGCCCACTCAACAAGAAAGCAGAAGATACTCCGAGAGGTACCCCGGCTCCAACCAGGACGGCATCTCCCATTACCTCTCGTCCTTCCTCTTCGGGACCGCCCCCACCGTCAACCTCTCCTGTGGTCGATCCGGGACTTCGGCAACCCTCACCGCCAAAGACCAGGGCACGCTCGGCAGCAGAAGCGGGTACGGTCTCGGGCTCTCTTTACCCTCCCTTGCTTTCTTCTTTTGATGTTATGAATGAGTATGGATCCTCCTCACAGACTTCCATGGTTCACTGTGCATTAACATCTTCCCCCCATATCTGCACCACTGATCCCATCATATCCACCTCCTCCCCCGCGGCTAGCCCCTCCCTGTCTCCCTCGGAGCCCTCCCCACCTCATTCATATTTTCTCCGGTCAAGGACTCTTGCCAAAGAGCCTTCTGTCAGACATTCGGGTCTGGGCATTGCGATACCTGAGGGGGGATCCTTGAATACCAGAGGGAGAAAATCCCATCTCTCAAAGGCTATTAAACAAGCCGGGGCAGAGGTTGTTTCTGGCCGGCAATCGACCATTGACGGGGTCCTTAGAGCAGGACACACCCCGAGAGGTGTTCCCCCATGAAGTGCCTATCCTTCAACTGCAGAGGACTGGCTAGTTCCTCCAAGAAACTAGCCATGAAGCGGCTCATTGAATCTGATCCTATCGATATCATCATGCTCCAAGAGACCCTCTGTACTGCAGATCAGATTACTCGGGCCATGCAAGCCTTGACCCCAGGCTGGATCTACTCTGCCATTGATGCCGTTGGCCGATCTGGAGGTCTGGCCATTGGTATCAACCCTCGTTCCATTAAGGTGGACTCGACTTGGGGAGGATCGGGGTTTTTAGGGCTTGACATATACTCTGCTGAACTTGGTATGAACCTACGAATTGTCAATGTTTATGCTCCCTGCTCCCAGAGAGAATCGTTCTGGCAGCATCTACTACATCTCTCTATGATGAATGAAGACCGGGTTGTTATTGGAGGAGACCTTAATTTCTCTCTGGGATTCAGGGAGTCATGGGGCTCGGCAGCACAATTTGACCCCATTACCGACTATATGACCAATCTGCTTGAGCAAACAAATTTTATGGATATACCCATGCAGCGATTTCTTCCTACATGGAGGAATCGGCGGGTTGGGGATGCTGCACTTGCCCGCAGACTTGACAGATTCCTTATGAAGGAGACACTCCAACAGCGTTTGCAACACTACAGACAATGGGTTGGCTCGGGGGGATTGTCGGATCACACTCCAATATACCTGGAGATTCAGGGTCCTTTCAAGAAACCCAAGGCACCTTTCAAATTTAATCATACCTGGCTGAAGGATCCATCATATGTCAAGATGATATCGGATTACTGGTCCTCTCACCCTATCAATGACACAGAATCTCTCGCTAAAGGGTTCTGCAGGAATCTCTCTGAAATTAAACATATATCTATTGTTTGGGCAAAGGAGAAACAGGACCGAGACACGGCTCAGCTTACCCATATTGAAGCTGAATTAAGCTCTCTCACCGACGAAAGAGGGCTGGGGTTCATAACAGCAGCAGATAAATGCAGGCTAATTGAATTGGAGAATCAAAAAGTAAAGATCCTCAAAGAGAGAGAGGAATCCATTAGACTGAGGAGTAGGGCATTATGGATTCAAGCAGGGGATGAAAACTCGAAGTTCTTTCATAGTTTTGCCAAGAGCAGGAAAGTAGCAAATACTATCTGGAAGCTCCCTACCCCGGATGGTGATATCGCAGATACTTTTAACAAGCTCGCTCATCTGGGCACCACTCACTTCAGGGATCTATATAAGTGTCCTCGGGAAGTAAATCTACCTGATATCATTAATGTGGCAAATCACTTCCCGAGATTTGTGGAGGAAGAAGACGTGGAGGCTCTAAATGACCCGGTCTCGGCAGAGGAGCTGGAAGGAGTGCTGAAATGGTTCAAAAAAGACAAGAGCCCTGGCCCGGATGGATGGACCATTGAATTTTACTTAGCCTTCTATGATGTCCTGGGACAGGATCTGCTGGGTGTGGTCGAGGAGAGCAGGACATCGGGTTCCATCTATCATGCCATCAATTCTACTTTCATTGCTCTTATCCCTAAATCTGATTCCCCGGAATCCTTCGATGATTACAGGCCTATCTCCTTGTGCAATTGTCTCTATAAAATCATTTCTAAGACCATTGCAAATCGTCTTAGACCTATCCTCTCCAGATCCATTGCCCCGCAACAATTTGCTTTCCTTGAATCTAGGCAGATTCACGAGGCCATTGGTCTCGCCCAAGAAGCAATACACTCCATTTGGTCCAGGCATCTAAAAGCCATTCTCCTCAAAATTGACCTCTCAAAAGCCTTCGACCGGGTCAGCTGGCTCTATATAAAAATGATCCTCATCCACCTGGGTTTTCCTCATGCCTACATCTCTTGGATCATGGCCTGTATATCCTCCCCTACCTTCAGTATCCTCATTAATGGCTCGGCCTCCCCCTTTTTTCACTCCGAAAGAGGACTGAGACAGGGCTGCCCCCTATCGCCCCTGCTCTTCCTTTTGGTCATGGAAGGTCTCAGCCGCCTCATGGACTCTGCAAAAAGGGCTGGAGATGTAGGGGGCCTCCGCATATCCGACCTATGCGCTCTCACTCATCTGCTCTTTGTGGACGATGTTCTCATCCTTCTTGATGGCAGTGTTCGAGACTCTCGGACTTTCTCAAAGATCCTACAACTATTCTCTGCTGCTACAGGTATGCTACCAAATCAGTTGAAATCAACCATCACTTGCACTCGCACTTCGGTACAGGAATCCCGGCTAGCCCTTCAGGTATTCCCCTACAATGTCCTCCCTCTGGATAGAGGTCTCAAATACCTGGGTTTCAATCTGAAACCTACTTGTCAAAGGATAGCAGATTGGGTCTGGTTGGTTGCCAAATTGGAAAAAAGACTCACAGGCTGGAGCTTCAGATTTCTCTCTAGGGCTGGCAGATTGGTGCTCATTAAATCTGTTTTAGAGGCTACCCCGGTATTCTGGATGGCACTTGCGTGGATACCGAGGAATATCCTAGGGCGACTTCAGCAGCTGTGCAACCGATACCTCTGGAATGGGAGTCAGGATAAAAGAATTTTTGCTTGGATTAGCTGGAAGAAAATATCTTTGCCCAAAAAATGGGGAGGATGGGGCCTCAAAGACCTTCCTGATTTCGCTATGGCACTAGCTGCCAAGATGGGATGGACCTTATTAACCAGTCAAAACCTATGGGCACATGTATCCTATCACAAATATATCTGGCCCCAGAATATTATGGATTGGGCTAGATTACCAACTTGGTCATCGAAGGGATGCTCATCAATCTGGAAGGCCTTGATTCATTCCCTTCCCCTCATTCGAGATAATCTAGTATGGAGAATTAATGATGGCTCGTCGGGCAGGATTGGCCTGGATCCGTGGATCAACAGTGGGGGCAGACACATCCTCAACCGTGACCTCATTACACACCTACATAATCGAGACATTCGGAATTTTGCTCATATCGCCGATCATCTGCGCACAGACATATTTTCCCAAGCTTGGAAATCGGCCCAGCAACTCGATCTCCCCCCGCAATGGCATCAGGAATGGAATGACTATATTACTGCATTATCTGAATCCCATATTCGCATCAAACAAGGTCCTGATGAACTCATTTGGTGTATGGCGGATCATGGTATATACGCTCCAAAGTTTGGATACAGAGCACTCATCTCTCACAGAATACCTGATCCAATACCTTCGTGGTGGCATATCATTTGGAAGTTAAAGGCTCCACCTCGCTCCAGACTATTTTTCTGGTGTGCCCTCAAAGGTATCGTCCCCACGGGCGAACATCTTACTCGCAGATCCATCTATGGTCCTTCCTGGTGTACTTTTTGCAAGGCTGCATCTGAGACCTCGGATCACATTTTTCTACACTGTCCGGCTATACACACTCTATGGAACAACATATGCACTCAATTGGGCATAGCAGGGAATTGGAATGGGGATGAACTATCGGGTGCTTGGACTGCATGGACTCACAGTCACCCGGGCTCCAAACTTTTAAATCTTCCCCTCGTGGCAACATGGTATACCTGGCTTGCGCGGAATCGTGTTATTTTCGAGGATCAAACAGTATCTTGGCCCCGGACAGAAGCTACCATCATCGCCGCGTACCAAGAATTACCCGACCCTCCTCCACCTCGAACCAGGTCGATACAGGCCCTGCCCACTATTGACAAATCGACCCCGTGGGCCTTCTTCGACGGGGCAGCAAACCAAGCGGGATGTGGAGGTGGATTCGTACTGCACATAAATGAACACCACAGATACCTTGTAAAAATGGGATTCGGCAGAGGATCTAATAATTTTGCTGAGCTTTCTGCCATCCGGAATCTATTGCATTTTGCTTTAACACATCAGCATACAAATCTCAACATTTTTGGGGATTCAATGATGGTCGTTAACTGGATCAATAATGTCACTACATGTCATGCACACACACTCAGCAATATATTATATGATGCTCTCACACTCAAAGCAGCATTTAATCATTTCTCTTGTTTACACATTTACAGAGAACATAACAGCGAGGCTGACAAATTATCCAAAGAGGCCTCGATACTTCCCAGAGGCGAATGGCTAATTGTGGAGCAGAAAGGAACTGAAGAACGCAGGTTCTACCACAGGCCATACATAGACCAGAGAGAACAGAGGGACAACAGTCCCGATAGCTGACAGTAATGGATAGTATATTTTGTCATGATGGAACTGTACATAACTATGGTTATTATTTTGTATGCAAATGGATCCTATGTGAACTCGAATAGGCTAAAACAGCCAGACATATGCATGTACCTAGCTCAATTTTGTAATATGCTCTGATACAATCACCCTGTGAGGTGAATTTTGTATGAACATCACAGCAATGCCAACGGCATCTACTATATGTAATTTTCTAATCTTAATGAAAATTACTGATTTTTCCAGTGGAAAAAAAAGAAGCTATTTTTGTTTTTTTTCCTATTACAAAATATTATGATTTTTATATATATTTTATTGTGCTAAGAAGAGTTTAGTATGAGTGAAATGTGTAGGTGTAATGTAAGAAAGTGAAAAATTATGTATGTCAACATTTTTTATCATTTTTATAAGTGGGTTAATACAATTTAATATACATAATATTTTTTAATATGATTTATATCTATTGGTTAGGGTTAAAGGGCGAGAGACTAGAAAATATATTTCTTAATATAATATTTTATAATTTACAACTATTTTAGGATTAATATAATTTATTATATAAAAGGTTTATTATAATATATAATGTATACCTGTAAATTAGGGATAACACATTATAAATTAGGTTTAAAATATCAACACGGGCATCAACACAGGCCAGAGGCAGAAGTAACACAATTAACCTCGAATTGATACACAATATGAACAAAGTTTGTAGGTCATCAGGAGGAAAGGATCTCATAGAGAAAAGTTTAGTAGCAATCAACCATTTTTTTATTCACCATGTTTTTTACTTTTCTTTTAGACTTCTTCTCCCAAATCTTTGGGCATATTTTAGAATAGAATTTAGGGTTCAATTTTGAGCACATTTGTGGAATGGTTTTTTGGATTTAGTTTGTGTTTATATTGTTTCACTTTACCCAATAAATCAACTTCAATAATGCATCATAAATAATGACTATTTAATTTTTGGACAATGCATCTAGGTTCATAATCACGTTTTGAATCATTGATGACTATATTTGCATTCAAAGTAATAACGATTAATTCTATAGTGTTATTAATGTATGAAGAATGCTACCAATACATGAATTTGTTTTAAGGTTAAACATTTCTATTTTTTATATACTTTTATAATTGACTTAATTCTACACTGTAGCCTACAAAAAAAATTATAAATTTAAATGTAAAATTCAAGAGTAAGAAAAATATTTTTTTAATTATTAATGTAAATAAGATTTTATAATATTATTAGGTTTAGGTTATATATGTTTTCAAAGAGTATATATATATATATATATATATATATATATATATATATACATATATATATACATATACATTAAATTTAAAAATGTAAACTCTTTACCACATTATTTTATTTTTTAGCCATGTTTTTTACTCTCTTTTTAAATTTTTTCTTCCAAATTTTTGGGCATATTTGGAATAGGATTTCGGTTTAGTTTTGGGCATATTTGTGGTATGGTTTTTAGGTTTAGTAATTGTTTCACTGTACTCAAAAATAAAATAGAACGATTTCAAC